>CM034304.1:23665365-24415220 GCA_019925795.1 Dendrobium chrysotoxum | reverse complement strand
TTCTTAGAAAACCTCACTTTTAACTTCAAACCCAAAGAAATCCTTTTTATTTTGCTTCTCTCTTGATCAAATCATGGAAATCTGGTGAGTTCTCATGATTCGCTCTCATGTGAAAGACAAAAGGATAGGTGGCGACGCGTCGAGTTGTTGGGCTTGTGTCCAATTCACTCTATCTTGCATGCAAACACATTCATTTTGTGTCCAACGCCTTCACCCACAACAAACCTAGGCCTGGAAGTCATCATATCTAGAATTTGGTGGCCATGCATTTGAAACAAATGGATCACATGATCGTTTAGGGATTAGATTTATGCCAAAATTAATCTAAAAGAGAATTGTGGGCCTCTTGCTAGTTTCTTCACTCTCCAAAATTTGAAAATTTTATGAGCTAGAATTATAGCTCATTGCACCGTTTGATTCCTGATAAAGATATTATTTGTCGTTTCAACCAAGTTAGTATGCAAATCAATGATATTCTTCAAACGAAAAACTGCCACAGAAATTTGAAAAAAAAATTAAAAGCTAAGCTACATATTTACCCTGGACATTGCTGATACACCAAGCAGGGTATATACAACGTTGGATACTAGTCCCTCACCACTTCTAGACAAAACTTGGATCATAACAGCACTTAGAGATCCTTCACTAATGCATGCCAAGATTCCAGCAAAGAGGAGAGGCATGTTTCTAGGAAGCCTGTAGGTGCAGGAGAAAAGACAAGTTTCAATGCTTAGAAAACTGGAAGAGAAATGATGCATTAAAGGACCATTATTTTCACTACCGCAATGATCTGAGTTTCAAAATATTCAGATATGCCATGATTCTTTACAAAAGTTCACATCAGAATTTGTACCAGTTGACATAGTGAGATCTATCAAAAGTGAAAGCATGTACTATTACAAAATTGCAGTTCTTCAAAGGGATTTTAATCAAAACAATCTGTGCATACAGATACCCTTCACAGAAACTGGATGAGCAATTAATAATTAAATGCAAAGATGCAAAGGCATGTTAAAGAATACACCTTGCCATACTAAGAAATTGATTTCTCAGTTGAAGATGACTTACTGAAACTTGATTTTTTATGGGGTGGGATTTTAGTATTTTACAGTAGTCGCAGTGAGCAAATTCTCAAAGTAATTAAAATACAATTCCATGCATTTGCACGTTGGCGCATTTGAAACTTCACCTAAAACTTTAGTTTCATTGCATGGTTGTAAAATGGACACTTTTGCTTCTTTTGAGCCTATCTACCCAGCAAGGGGCATGTTTAACTAAAGTTTCCAGATATTTAGACCATGCCAGAATACTTGGTGATTTTCTAAAGATAGAATAACAAAAACGATTTATTGAATAGTAAAAGTTTAGATACTACATGCCAGCAACAATTGAAAGGTGCCTGCATGATATAAATGCAAACTTATAGCATTTTATAATCCTACCCAGAAAGCAATGGATGTTTGTAGAGTAGCTTGTATTAGAACTTTTGTGAATAGGTGACCATTTACATTGAATAATGAAAAAACAATAATTTAGTACGCATGTTTAAATAGGATAACATAATTCATGCAAATTTTACTTGGAATACAGCAATGTTTGAGTCAAACCCTTACCTTTATGACACTATATCACATAACCCAACAATCATGAATGATAATAAAAGGTCGTAGTATCATATGGATATAATTTCAATATTTGGTCACTTGTATTATATCACAGTAAACGTATAGGAAGCATTAGTTGGCATATGATTGGATAACTTCAACAAGAATAATTGTGTACTATGTAAGTTTCAATGATAAAACAAATGGTCTGCCTTATTAAGTTTAAAAAAAGTCATACCATAAGATTTAAACGAGTTATAGTAGCTAACACTATAAGATAATTAGAATTTGTAATATCAAAGTAAAAAAATTAAAGGTAAACAAGATCATATAAAAATATATACATTACTCATTATTTTTTCTTGCACTATGCGTTTCATCATGAAATGCTATATCAGCAGCATGACTAGCTAAAAATACCAAAAACAGATCTACTCTGCCTTTTTTTATTTCCAATCTCCATCTATTTGGGTCCACCCTGTCAAATTCTTTATCATATTCATTGTAACATAGACTAAGATAAAAACAAAAAGAAATATTTGACCTGTGATTACGTGTACAATCTAGACCTTGCAAAGCTTACTAAAAATGACTATGGAAATTCATTTCCATTAGATAAAAACAACTACGCCAACGCATTTTTTGTGAATTGCATGAATATTTTACACACACATTCAAGGCCATGCGAAAAAGTAATATTTATTAGCCGCAAAATGACAACAAAACCGTTTTAGTCAAGGATTCTCCAATAATCCCTTAACCATATAAAGTAAACTAAGAAAATTAGTTTATAATACAAAAGGGAATAGAAAATTCACATAGATTTTGTGAAACACGAACATTTGAAAACACATTCAATACCTTGCTAAAAAATCAACAATATTTTATTAGCTGCACAATGTCCAATCAAATCCTTTTCTCACTCAGAAAAATAATAGATTCTCAAATAATCCTACTATATAAAGTCAATTAACAAAATTAACTTATGTTATAATAGGGAATTAAAAAATGACAACATACAATTGGCACTTGTGGAGAAGTAGATTTACTGGAAAAATGAAAGTGAAGGAAAGAAAAATTAACAAACAGAAAATCGTCAATTCAATTAGTGATTTTGAATCTTCAAAGTAGTTTGTGTTGATCTCTCATAGCACAAAAAAAAACTTGGAAACTAAAAATATGAGCTCTAGGAATTTGTCATCAACATAACTAAGTTTTTACAAAGCATAAGTATTATGACTGACAGCTGAAAGTTTAAACTACATGTAAAACCCGCAAATAGCATTTTAGGCTTCGCACGCTTTTCGATGCGTCGCGGACAAACTTTAAGTGAAAATTTCAATCAAAGTCGGAATTTGACGCAAATAATTTTATAAAATAGAGCGCAAAATTCCGAACAATTTGATATAAAGAACATATAATTAATTTTGCTTAATTTAGAAGTTAATTTATGGAAGTTTCATAATACCCAATTTACCCCTAGTTACTATTAAAGCGGGGGTTATTCAAGTAAGGGCATTTAGGACATTGAGCAATTGAACATAAGCCACACTCTCATAAGGGGACCGAAATCCATTCCCGTCCCATTCGTTTTATCGGCCGAACAAAAGGGAGAGGAGAGGCGGGAGTGCACGGCAAGGGGCGACGGCGACCGTAGGGGCGGTTTCCGGCGGCGTTTGCAAGGGAGATTTGAAGGGAAAGTTAAGAGAAGGCTAAGGTAAGATCTTGCAAGAGTTTTCTTCTCTATTCATGAGTTTTCTTAAGAAAAGAAAACTAGGGTTTTGAGGAAATTCAAGATTTCTTTAAGAAAATGATAGGGAAGGTTTAGGGGATGTTTCTAAACCAAAAATAGATGATTCCATAAAAATTTTGGATTTTAAAAATTAGGGTTTCTTTCATCTTTTGTTTTTCTTCAAAATGTTTTATATGAATGATTCCTAAGGGCATTAGGAGGCCTCTAAGAGAAGAATGACGCATGTTTGTGAAGAAAATTTTAGGTTTAAAAATTAGGGCTTTTCCCTAAACATGAAAATTTTGAGCCTTATGATTTTATATGGGTTTAGGAGGATTGTTAGAGGCAAAAAATTAGGATTTCCACACAACATGCAATTTTTATGATTTTTAGTTTAATTAAATCCGAAAATCTATAATAATTTCTCTTAAGTATTAATGTGTGTGTGGGGAGGTTCTTTAAGTTAGGCCACATAATGAAAATCAAGGAGGGGTTCCCAAAGAAAAGAAGTTAGGTTATGATGAAATTCCCAATTTAGAGAAATTAGAAAATAAAATTAAGTATGAATGGAGAAAGGGTTCAATGAGAAAATTTAAGAATAGTGTTTGGGTGGGTTCCTTGTTTTCATAGTTTAGGGTTTTGAGAATGTTTGTGTGGAGACAAGCAATGTTTACATTTATGTTATTTTTCTTTTAGATATGATCGTGTAAAAAGGGGAAGAGCTCGTAAGGTTATCGGCAAAGCGCATTGTATTGAGGTAGGTAAATGTGGCACAGTTAAATTTAGTAGAGAATTTCTTCTTCCTAATGGCCTATTTGAATTGTTGTGTTAATGCTTAGAAACCTTGTAATTGAACTCATGCTATATTTTATTATACACTAATTGATATGCATATGTTTTATGTCTTATGTTATTATATGAATTTATGTGGTAAATGGTTTGGTTACTTTTGACCCTATGTTTACTAACAAGCTTATGTTCTCTTTTACTCATGGGACATCTTACAATTACAATTACATTTTCATGTGGTGACATAATGCCAATCCTATGCTTTCAAAGTAATGATTAAAGAAGGTACTTAGCTTAGCTCTTCTTTTATAGTCATCATTTAATCAAGTAGCATGTAGAGGTATTTGATCATATGTATGAAAGGATGAAAGAAATGATAAGGATCTCCTATGAATAGTTTTAGAATGAATGCATGTGCATGATGATGCGGAAGTATCTTGGTAAAGGGGCTCTTTGAGCCATTGGTAAAGGGGCTCTTTGAGCCATTGGTAAA
Source organism: Dendrobium chrysotoxum (assembly GCA_019925795.1). Taxonomy (NCBI): domain Eukaryota; kingdom Viridiplantae; phylum Streptophyta; class Magnoliopsida; order Asparagales; family Orchidaceae; genus Dendrobium; species Dendrobium chrysotoxum. The sequence goes on along the minus strand of CM034304.1, from coordinate 24,410,602 downwards.
GGGACTCTATTGAGTCAATTGGTAAAGGGAGAGGTTCTTATGACACCAAATGGAAAAGGGTTTGGCCAAACGAAATGTACCTGATCAGTACAAAAGATACTTCCGAAACGGGTGCTTACGATATACTTATATTACATTAAGGCATATAGATATAGAGTATTTATGATCCATTGAGCAATTTTATGTATTGTGTAAAGAGAAGGATTGCCAAACTTGACTAAAGAATGAGGCTTAATGGATAACCACGGAGGCATTTTACTTAATTGTTATGATTTGTTTAATGTTCATATACAAAGCATTGATATACATGTTGTTTCTTTACCTTATTTTCTAAATTTAATTGAAAAAGCATTTACCTATTGAGTTGTGACTCACCCATGTTGTGGGAACATTTTTCAGGAGGATCTGGGAAAGATAAATGACGGATAGACCACCCCTCACGTACCGTCGTAGGGAGACACGACGGCGGCAGGTTTCATTTGGGTTATTTTATCTTTTTGATGTTTTGAGTTAGAAGGATTTTTGTTGAATTGTAAGAAAAGTTAGTTTTGGATACTTTTTGTAGTTTGAAAACCATATGTTTTGATGTTAATATGATTGATAGATGCAATGAAATGAAAAAATTTTATTTGGAGTTCATTAGTGGCTCTTTCCTTATGTTTGAAAATTTTTGTGTATGTTTGGAGACATGTCCTTAGAAAATTATGAAGTTTCTATTTATGTTCCTCCTATCCGACCTCTGTTACCGCCTCGCACTTGCGAGCTAACGGGCCGGGTCGTGACACTACATATAAGGGATTATTAATTGTTAAGCCTTATGAAATTAATGAATGACATAAAGAAAAAACTAGTTAATACAAATACATAAGGAAAAACCCATCTATCTAGATCAACATCAATCAGATAAATGATAACAGATTACATCAATTCTCCCTAATGGTAAGAATTCTCCTTCAAAGAGTAAGAGTGGTGTAATTTCTCCGGAAGGACAAGAAATGCATACCATGAAAAGAATCGCATATTCTCTTGAAGCGAGATAATGCCATTATCTTGTCAAAACACCAGTAACATTTTAAATGTTATTAATAGATGCTGCATTGGTACAAACAAAATACACTCACCAGTAGAAACTCCAGCTGTAAAAGCAACGAATACAAGAGGATTGAAGATAACTCGGCTAAATAACTGAGTTGCATGATTAAGAGGACAAAAACTAATATTAAAAGGTGAAGCATGCAAACATGCTAGAACCTTGTTGAATAAAACTTTTGTTAAGGTTTTATTGCTTTGTTAAGTAAAGAAAAATAGACGAAGGGACAAATATGTGCAAAAATATAGACAAAATAAATCATAGGAATTCATGAAAAAATCCCAAACATTGTACTGAGATTGCATTTAAATTATATAACATTTATTATGCATGATAAATTAATTTAATAGCCAAAACTTAATTCACAAAAATGATAAATATACAATGCTTTTAAGTTGCTTTAAGTTTTAGATTCAATTTTAGTTTTGATTTCATAAAACAAATTCAACCATTTAGGATATAAATTTACTGCTCTATGTCTGTTCCAATCACCATCCAAAAGAGGCTCATTTTCTTTTAGGGCTATAGAAGGCTCCAGAACATTCTTCTCAAAGCCTATCGTAGATGGCATTGCTTCAAAAGTAAAGATGCAGTACCTTTCCACCTGTATAGCTTTCTGATGACCATAATCTTTAGTCTTCTGTTCAAACTTCAAATAATGGTACTTCTATCACAACACATAAACCATTGACAAACTTAGATATTACTACCCCATGTTTCTTGCAAATCACATTTAGAATCAAGTTCTTTCAAAAAGATTTTGGAGATTTATCTATTTCGTTAGATTTATCAGCCTTTTAACTATTCTAGACTTATAATATACATGTATTTGTCTCTCAATATACAATTCATGTCAACCCATGTTCTAACAAGATGATCAATAAAATTTTTTGTCCCATTAGACCCTTAGCCGGAATCTCTTAACAACATCTACCAGCTTATTTCTGGCATATTAGATGCACTTTTGATCGCAAATGGAGTGCAAATAAAAGTCCAAAAATGTAACTAAGAATAATCTTCGGGATAGCTACCGCAAATGAAGTGCAAATAAAAGTCCAAAAATGTAACTAAGAAAAATCTTCGGGATAGCTACCATTAATGTTTGAGGCACTAACCATAACATTTTCTATTACTACGACGACCTCTAAGATCTCTTTCATGATGCTTATGGTGTTGATCATCATGATAATGACTGGAATAGTAACCTTCAAAAAGAACTTTGGGGTTTTTATGTCTATATTCTCTTCACTTGCTAAGATTCAGGCATTCTCTAAGATTCATTCAATGTCTAGGGTAATGATCTGCTCTGGTTGAGGATGATGTATATCTGAACAAATCCAAGGACATTTTGGGAGTTAGAGGAGGTCGAGCAGTTGCACCACAATTCCTACAATGATGAATCATAGTAAATAGCAACGTCGAGTACTTCTACCTATTAATATATAATGTGTTTGGAGGAGCTAAATGACTTTTATGAGGTGGATAATATGAGGTCTTTATATTGGAAGGAACACCATATGAGTCCATTGGCAGGTTTTTACTCATGTTCAATTGACATCATAGTCTTCCCTTTGACATGACATTTCATCTTACTCATTACTTGATCGAATTATCTTCTGAATTTTCAATATTTTTTTTCACTTAAAAGTCATCACAATTTTATGTTGAATTTGTTCCAATTCATGGTGATACAATAATGAAAAAGTAAGCACAAATACTATATGAAACGTAACTAACAGGATAGTCATTAATAGAATGTAGAACTATTTGATTTCAAACTCCAATTCAAAAATAAAGAAATCAATTCATCACGGACTATAGTTAACTTAAGACGAGAGTTAACCATATCAAATTACACATAATCTAGATATCTCACAACTCTAGAAAATAAATATCCCCACTGACTCATATCTTAAACTTAATCTTAGGCTATTATAAAATAGAGTTTTCTAAAGCGAGAGCTTGTGCATGACAGTAGGCATCACAATTAACAATAAAAAGAGTTCACTTACAATGGCAATGATAGCATATCATTGTGCGGGATCAAACTCCAATCTTGAAATAATTTCTTTAATAAGGAGAGTAGTATCTTGAGAGAAATATCAATAATCTTTTATTCTACTTAAATGTTCGAGGATACCACTTCGTATAAAAAAGGAAGAAAGGGAATTATTACAATGCTACAAAAATAATTGTAAAGAACTTACAAAGGACATCTACAACTGTATGAAAGAAACTAAATGATCAAAACATATCACGAAACAAATCAAAGGGTTTATCAAGAAGATTGAATCAAGTTTCTTATTGGTAATGTGTTTTTGCCTCTTTTCCATGTGCTAGAATCTATCCAAAAATAGGATTGGCATATAATGTTGTACCATTGGCTTTTTCCTTTCTATATTGGTTGAAGAAACATGTGTTGTTGCTCTCCTTTAAAATTTCCACACATTTGATAGGAAAAAAAAATCTAAATTTCCTTTACTTCTTTCTTCATATATGATTCCCTTCAAAAAGAAAATAATGCATCAAAGAGACTAGTTTTATTTTCACCAAAAAAAAAGTAATGAATTTTCCTCCTAATTGTAATTATAAAACTGAGGAAGAAAAGATGAGAATCATCCTTCTATTATGTGAATTGCATATCACAAGTTGTAGAAGATCAATGTTCTCAAAGCGTTAAGTATAAAATCATCAATGCACAGAGCACAAAGAACAAAGCAAAGCTACACTTCTACTAACAAGAATATTCATGAGTTGAATAAGTTTTTGACAAATATAATCATACTTTCAATAATGGTAATTTATGGCTATTCAAAATCCAAAAAAAGAATAAAAAAATGTAAATGATAAAAATAATGAAGTTATGAAAGAATACCTAAAAATCAAGAATATATTCATGAGAATAAATGACTAGCTAGACAGAAAAATGTAGTATGAAATGAGAGATAGCATGAAGAAGAGATATTGAGAAGCATTCTTAAGAAAAAGCTTGTGAGCGAGAAGCTACCATCGTAATAACAAGAACTAGTGAAAAGTTTATAAGGAATTAAGAGAAGTACCAAGAAGCGTCTAGCTCAAGCAAAAAAGAATGGAGGACCTAGGAATAATGAACTCAATGCCAACAAGAAATAATGAGGAAAAGCAAACAATTGTACCTAGTTATTATGACAGATGTTGAACCAAACCATGAAATCTAAATTAGGATTTTGCTTGGGCAAGAGCCGAGCGCATAGTACTATGATGCAATATGACAAAGCAGTGCAACATGAGCGCTTAGTGCCAAGCTTATGCTTCACATACTAGCAATGCATGAGGCTTGCGCATCGCTGAGATTTTCTCCTAAAGCACCACTTTGAACAAAACTAATTAACACCCATTTAGATAGAAAATTTATTATGGAACTTGCCTATATAAAGAATCCAACGAATGAAAGCAATTTAAATGGAACCGAGGTATCCCAAATCAAAGATAGAAGATGTTTGAATGCATTCATGCATAAGGAATGCAAAAAATGAAGTGGCCAATGAAAGGCCATTTAACATAAGCGTCCACTTAAGAGAGCCAATATTAGAATTAATGCTAACCTGATTTAACTCGTTATAAACACTGGAAACATGGTTGTCAAGATGCATAGGATAATATTTTACAATGAATTTTCCAACCAATCAATAGACATAAGAAATTGAGATTTCAATGAGCAATTTTGATTTCAAGCTAATTTGAAGCTATGAGGATATAATGCTACAAAAGACTCATCTTTAAACCATTTGACTTTCCAAAATTTAACCATTTCACCATTTTGAATGCTCAGTAGAGCAAAAGGAAGGGATAAGGTAAGAGAAATGTTTATTGATCAAAGGTCCTTAACTCCAAACCCTCAAATTTGTTTTTTTTTTTTTTTCTTTCTTTTTTTTTTTTTCTTTTTTTTTTGTATCCATACATGTTTTTCCAATTAACCAGGCTGAGTCTTTTTCCTTCATCTTTGAATTTATATGAATAAATCTCATTTTGGCATCCATAAAAAGAAGATAAGTAATAAAGTGGTAAATGTGAAAAAAAACTAAATTAATCAAGACAATACAACTACATTTTACAAAGTAATATACCTTTCCATGAAAAAAGTTTCTTGGAAATTTATCTATAACTTGAAGAAAGATTTTTATCAGTTGGAAGATGTATGTATGAACTAAGTTTGCCGGTTCAAGTGAATCGGCCCTAATATAACAACAACAGACGAAGCAGACAAGTTGAGCAGGCAAAACCACAGGCGCGAGCGTAGCTGGCGGAACAGGATCGTGCGAACGAGCGAGGAAACACGTTCATGCAAGAAAATAGGACCCTCTGAGCTGTCATCGATTGCATTGACTCCTCGTGGATATCTTGATTCTCATCTTTAAACCGCACGAATAGAAGAGGCTTTAAACGAGAGGGGGTTGACTGAGAGGAAGAAGAAGGAGAATGCAAAGAAAATAAATAGAGAGAGAGTTCTTGGGTTTCCATTACTGGTGACAAGGGAGACCGAGAGAATGAGAGCGAAAGCAAGGAAGAAGGAAGGCTTGAGCAGCAAATGTGGGGACGAGTTTGGGCAAAGCAAATACAACATTCAGCTTGGAAAGGTATAATTAAAATTTATAAATAAGAATTTATTTTGTAGATAATAAATTAAGATAATTTAATTGAGATATTAATAAATTTTATCATAAAATTTCTAAAGAAAAATAATAAAAAGACAGAAAGAAAGAATGTTTAAAATAAAGAATAATTTAATACATAATTATTAGTTAAATTAATTATTTAAAATTTATGAATTTGTATAGAATAAATTAGTAAATAGAATTAGGGAAGTTTAATTTAAAATTTATATTTTTTATAAATAACTTAGAAAATGTTAACATTGAAATAAGAATTAATTAATATATAGAGAGAGCATATTTCAATTCATATATGAGATTAAATTTATCTTATAATAATAAAATAAATTTAGACGAACAACAAATTTATGAGCTAAGGATAAATTGTATAGAAAAATAAAACTATATTTAAAAAGTTAATTAAAGAGAGAAAATATATAAACTATATTTAGAAATTAATAATAAAATAAGATTAATTGATATTTAAATGAGAGATTATGATATTTAAACAATGAATTGAATGATTAGTGATAATTGACCTATTAATAATAAAGAATAAAAATTTAGTTAAAAGTAAATCTGAAATATAATAATAAAGAAAATATTGTTTATATATAGAGAGAGAGATAGAGAGAGAGAAAGAGAGAGAGAACAAATATTTCAAAATTCAATTTTAATTAGTGAATTAACTAACTAATTAGAGAGAGTAATAACAATTATAAATTAAAATTTTAATGAAGTCTTTATAAAGGTGTTAAGCTGGAGTCAACGAAGTGATAATTAAGGTACATTGCCAAGGCATCTGATTACGAGGTGAGTACTTAAGTCTTTTTAATTACAGTAATGATTTTGTTTCACTCTTAAATTAAATGTATCTATTTATTAAGTCTTTATTGCAAACTTGATGTAAAACCCGAAATTGGCGATTGTAAGCGTTGCACGCATCTCGAAGCGCCACGACAAGATTTAAGTGAATTTTCAAAGTCATCAGATTTTTGATAAAATTAATTTTATAAAATTCTACGCAAAATTTCGAGCAAATTGCCATAAAGAACCTATAGTGAATTTCACTTAAATTGGAAGTTAAAAATTATAGAAGTTTCATTATACCTAAAGTACCCTTAATAATATTAAAACGAAATAAGGCATGTAAGGGCATTTAGGTACTTTGGAATATCCCTAACTCCCTAAATAATGGAGAGGCAAAATCCCTCTTCATTTTTTGCCTTCGTTTTGTTTAGCCGAACCGAAGGGAGAAGGGGCGGACGGGAGAGGGTGACGGAGGACTTAGGGCACGGCTCCGACGATGGTTTCCGGTGGCGGACTTGGGGTAAATCGTAGAGAAAGGCTAAGGGAAGGAAAAAAGTATGATTAGAAATAAGAAAAATCCTTCATTTTCTTTAGATTTTTGGAAGAGAAATTTTTAGGGTTTTGTAAAATTTTTAAATTTTTTGGGAAATTGATAGAGAAGGTAGGAGGGATGCTTCTAAACCTAGAACTGAGATTTTTCCCTAAAAATGTTGAATTTGAAAAGATAAGGTTTTCCTAATTTTGTGAATTTTAAGAAAAACCCTTTACGATTTTTATTTCATATGATATTAGGAATGTTTTAAAGGTGAAAATTTACGTTTTTTGCAAAAATTTTATATTTCATAATTTTTAAATTAAATTAATCCGAAAATATTAAGCCCTAATTATTAAATTAATAAGGGGTAAGTTTTGGAATGCATTTGGAAGGGAATTAGTGAATTTTAGGTTTCCAAAAATTAAAATTTTTAATAAATCCGAAAATAGAATTTAATTAATATGATTATTGAAAATATTTTATGATTAATGCTTAGTATGTAGTATTCACTTTTATCCTTAGGTGTCGATTAAGAGGACGCCTCGAGCTTAAGTGAAGTTGTTGAGGTTTGCTATAATTGTGAGGAAGGTACTTGTATTTAAATAAGTTCATGTTCCTACACTTTTAAATGTTATGGTTATGAATGAATTTCACATGTTCATGTTTATAAATCTTCCTATTTACTCCATTTTCACATGTTATATTTATATTCATGTTATTGTGTTTATTGTTAAGGAAAAGTTAAACTTGTAAAATAAAACATAAGGCATATGATTGTAGAAGTAATTTCATATTTTTATGGCATGTTCTTTAATTGAAATCTAGATAAACATGAGAGCATTCGAAACACATGAAGTTCTGAATGACTTAATTTCTATGATATGATATATATTATGATTGCATAAAAAAATAAGAAAAAAATAAAATAAAAAATTAAAAAATAAAAAAATAAAAAAAATATTATGATTACATGTGCATGTTAATCCGGAGTATCCAATGATAAAGGGACTCTTTGGAGTCAATGATAAAGGGGCTCTTCGGAGCCAATAGTAAAGGGATTATTCAAAGCAAATGGTAAAGAAATGACCAAATTTGACTGTGTACATGATCAGTACAAAACACAAGTACTTCTAATACGGGTGTATTGTATTATGATTACGCATTTATTGTATTTAAAGAAAGTTATGAAAAAACGAAAAATTATGAAGAATGAAAAAGTTAAACAATTAAAGGAAACTGTGTATGAAATAAGTTATACAGTATATGCATAATTCTTATGAATGAAAAGTTGCATGCTTAATATTTTTTATGGTTTCATGAATTTATGCTAATTACCTATTACCTGCTGAGTGTTAGTTCACCCCTGTTTATGAGAATATTTTTAAGGAGAGACTGCTAGAGAGTGATGGCTGAAAGACCGATTAACTACCGTCGTAGAGGATCCCAGGATGACAGATTTTTATGATCATGTTATGTAATGTGTTGGTTGTTATATCGTGGACTAATATAATGTTTGAAGTTTATGTTTTAAGTGATTTTAAATTTTGATGTATTAGGGATATTTCAGTTTGGATGTTTAGTGGCTCTTTCTTACATTATTATTGGATGATATTTATGTTTATGTCATTTATGAAATGAAACTTTTATGATATGAAAGTTATAAATGTTCTCCGTACGACCGTTTGTTCCCGCCCTGTTAATTAGGGCTAGTCGGGCCGGGTCGTGATAAGAGTGTTTAGTGGCTCTTATCACGACCCGACCCAGCTAGCCTGAATTAACGAGGCGGAAACAAACGGTCGTACGGAGAATACTTATAAGTTTCAAATCTCATTTTATAAATGACATAAACATAAATATCATCCAATAATAATGTAAGAAAGAGCCACTAAATATCCAAACTGAAATATATCCCTAATACATCAAAATATAAAATCACTTAAAATATAAACTGAAAACATCACAGTAGTCCACAATACATCAACTGACACATTACATAACATGAATATAAAAACTAACATCCTGGGATCTTCTACGACGGTAGGTAAACTATCTTTCACCATCACTCTCTAGCAGTTTCTCCTGAAAAAAATATTCCTAAAAGCAGGGGTAAGCCAACGCTCAGCAGGTAACATGTAATTAGCATAAATTCATGAAATCATAAAAAAAATATTAAGCATGCAACTTCTTGTTCCTAAGAATTATAAAAAATAAAAAAAATCATACTTGACATTTGGGTATGCATATACTGTATAACCTCTTTCATACACAGTTTCCTTTAACTTTTTCATTCTTCATAATTTTTTTCTTTTTTCATAACCTTTCTTTAAATGCAATAAATGCTTAATCATAATATAATACACCCGTCCTGGAAGTACTAATATTTTGTACTGATCAGATACACAGTCAAATTTTTCATTCTTTTATCATTGGCTCCGAAGAACCCCTTTACCATTAGCTCCGAAGAGCCCCTTTACCATTGACTCCAAAGAGTCCATTTATCATTTAGTACTCCGAATCAACATGCACATGCAATCATAATATATATCATAGGGATAAAGTCATTCAGAACTTCATATGTGTTTTGAATGCCCTCATGTTTATCTAGATTTCAGTTAAAGGGCATGCCATAAAAATATGAAATTACTCCTACAATCATATGCCTTGTGTTTTATTTTATAAGTTTAACTTTCCCTTAAAAAGAAACACAATCACATGAATGTAAATATAACATGTGAAAATGGAGTAAATAGGAACATTTATAAACATGAACATGTGAAATTTATTCATAACTATAACATTTAAAAGTATAGGAATATGAACTTAATTAAATACAAGTACCTACCTCATAATTATAACAAAATCAGCAACTTTACTTAAGCTCGAGACGTCATCTTAATCGACATCTAAGGATAAAAGTAAATACAACATACTAAGCATTAATCATAAAATATTTTTAATAATCATATTAATTAAATTCTATTTTCATATTTATTAAAAATTCCAATTTTTGGAAACCTAAAATTCACTAATTCCCTTCCAAATGCATTCCAAAACATCCCCTTACTAATTTAATAATTAGGGCTTAATATTTTCAGATTAATTTAATTTAAAAATTATCAAAAATAAAAGTTTTGCTAAAAACCTAAATTTTCACCTTTAAAACATTCCTATATCATATGAAATAAAAATCGTAAAAGGGGTCTTCTTAAAATTCACAAATTAGGAAAAACCCTAACTTTTCAAATTCAACATTTTTAAGAAAAAACTTCATTTCTAGGTTTAGAAGTATCCCTCCTACCTTCTCTATCAATTTCCAAAAAAATTTAAAGTTTTTGCAAAACCCTAAAAGTTTCTCTTTCAAAAATCTAGAGAGAGAATTTTTTTATTTCTAATCATACCTTATTCTTCCCTTAGCATTTCTCTACGATTTCCCCCAAGTCCGGCCGCCAGAAATAGCCGCCGGAGCCGTGCCCTAAGTCCTCCGTCCCTCTCCCGTCCGCCCCTTCTCCCTTCGGTTCGGCCGAACAAAACGAACGCAAGAAATGAAGACGGATTTGGCCTCTTCATTATTTAAGGAGTTAGGGATATTCCAAAGAACCCAAATGCCCTTACATGTCTTATTTCGTTTTAATATTATTAAGGGTACTTTAGGTATAATAAAACTTACATAATTTTTTTAACTTTCAATTTAAGCGAAATTCACTATAGGTTCTTTATACTAATTTGCTCAAAATTTTGCGTAGAATTTTATAAAATTAATTTCGTCAAAATCCGACAATTTTGAAAATTCACTTAAATTTTGTCACGGTGCATCGAGATGCATGCAACGCTTATGATCGCCGATTTCAGGTTTTACAAGTCTTCCCTCTTAATAAAAATTTCGTCCTTGAAATTTAAAAGCAATAAAATAAAATCATACCTTAATCAAACAAATAAGGATAGCTCTCCCTCATTTCTGACTCCTCCCAAGTAGCATTCTTTTCAGGTCCATGCTTCCATAGAACTTTAACATAAGGGATCTGTCTGCTTCGTAGTTGCTTCACATTAAAATCTATGATTCTTTTAGGTTCTACAAAAGTCAAGTCCGGTTGAATATCCACTGATTCAGTACTGATCTTCTGAGCTCCATCTGAAATGTACTTCCTCGAAAACAGATGTAGAATATATTATGTACTCCACTCATGCGACTTGGCAGAATTAACCTGTAGGCCACATTTTCAATCCTTTCTGAAATTTCAAAAGGACCTACATATCTTGGACTCAATTTTCTTGCTTTGCCAAATCTCTTCACACCCTTCATTGGACTAACCTTGAGAAATATAAATTCACCAACATTAAATTCTACTGATCTATGCTTGGCATCATAGTATTTCTTCTGTCTATCCTGCACAGCTTTCAATCTGTCATGAATCAGCCTTATCTTTTCTGTAGCATCATTTACTAAATCAGCCCCAATAATCTTCCTTTCTCCTATTTCAGCCCAGATTAAGGGGTTCGACATTTTCTCACATACAAAGTTTCATAGGGAGCCATACCTATACTTGATTGAAAACTGTTGTTATAGGCAAACTCAATTAGTGGTATATGTGTCTCCCACCTACTACCAAAGTCAAGTACACATAACCTGAGTAAATCTTGCGTGCTTCAATCTGTCAAGTATGATTTCTTTTATTTTCTATAATTCTTATGAACAAAAAGTTGCATGCTTAATATTTTTTATGGTTTCATGAATTTATGTTAATTACATGTTACCTGTTGAGCATTAGCTCACCCCTGTTTGTGGGAATGTCTTTCAGGAGAGGAGAGACTGCTAGAGAGTGATGGCTGAAAACTGATTACCTAACATCGTAGAGGATCTCAGGATGACAGATTTTTATGATCATGTTATGTAATGTATTGGTTGTTGTATCATCGACTAATATAATATTTGAAATTTATGTTTTAAGTGATCTTAAGTTTTGATGTATTAGGGATATTTCAGTTTGGATGTTTAGTGGCTCTTTTTTACATTATTATTGGATGATATTTATGTTTATGTCATTTATAATATGAAAGTTATAAGTGTTCTTCGTACGACCGTCTGTTCCCGCCTCGTTAATTCGGGCTAACCGGGTCGGGTCATGACACTCGATTATGATTTGTCATTTTCATATCAAATGACTAGTCATATTGAATAAATGAAAATTAATATGTTATGATTTATACTTTTCATAGAAAGTAAATGAATGTCATATGAATGAAATGATATATAATATATATATATACACGTGCATGTTGAATGTTGGAGCACATCACCTTATAGTATGGTTGGGGACACAATATACCCGTGTACATTAATGAGAAAGAGTACCTTCATAGGTACTAATTTAACGATGTTTCTTGTGACAGTTGTATTATTTATAAGAGAGGGTAAAGATATGATATACGTATAACATTAATGATCATGTTTAAAATGAATTTAAATGAAATTAATTTATGTTTGGAATGGCATGCATATTGTTTCAAAAGCCTTGAATTACTATAATTTAGAAACATGATTTACTCACTGAGTTCTTTATAACTCACTTTTATTTCTAATAACATTCACAGGTATTATTTGATTAACTTAAAATGAGTAGAACAGAATGTACATCGTAGGCGAGATGCTTTGGAAGAAAGGTATTTATATCATTTTTATTTTAAATGTTTCGAAGTTTTTAGTGCTCTTTCAATTTATTAGTAATAATTTTAGCAAATGAAAACTTAATCATCTGTCCGACCATCTGTTCCGTCTCATTAATTCGAGTATCCAGGCCGGATCGTGACAGAAAATCCCCTGCTCCCTCTTTAGTATCATCACTTTTGAATGTTGGAACTTATGATCCCTCAGCAGTCATGTCTGAATTGGCATAAAGAGTCCTATTACTCGTATCGTTTATTCTGCTTGTGATATTACAACTATGCTCATCAATGCCACGTTTAATTATTTTGAAGTGAAGTTTGTTCATGATTTAAGCTTGGTCCAATATCATGATTCTACCAAGCATGTATTTTTATCTAGAGGATAAAAAGTTCAAATTTGTGTTTTCTCATGAGACACTAATCTTTAAAAAAATTTAAAAAAATTATAAAAAAAAACTTTCTCCATTCTCTCAGGTTTACTAGATTCTAAGTAAGAATTAACCACCCTCTAAAAATTTTTGGCATTTTGTACTCGTCGGGTGATTGAATATCAGCAGGCTTCCATCCTCTTCGATAAAAAAATACTCATTTTGCTTTATGTTTTCTTGATCCACTGTATTTTGCTTTTCATTTTATAATCGCTAACCTATGTAACTGCTTGTTCAATTAACTTTTTCAATGACTTGGTGTTATTAAATTATGTTGCTTTAAAAGAAAAAATATTCACAGTTCTAAGAAACTTTGATGTCTCTGGACCTTCCTATTCAATAAATTTAAAAAATAACCTGTACTAGATTAATTAAATTTTTAAAAGATGCATGAAACCAACGAAGAAGAGGATGACTATAATAAGTTACTCATATGGCTATGGACATGGCTGCACTATAGAGATCAGTGATCAATATTCCCAAAATTTTCTTATAAGATGTTATGAGTTGAATTTTCCAAAATCTGCAAAGAAATTGAAATTATATAAGAAAAATAATAACATTATGATGTTTATTAAGAATAAGAAATAAAAAATGGCCAATTGTCTCCTTTGATGGAAGTTACAGATATGATGAGAATGTGTGATTATATTACAAAAATAATGTAAATATTATTTTACACTTACAAGACATGCATGACATTGCGGCCAAAGCAGCTCCTCGGTGCATGGCTGTACAACATATAGTAGCCTTTTGGAATGATAACTCAAGTAGGGTGCCAGAAGAAGCTACTACTGCCTGAGAATGCAGAAAGGTTAAATGGCTTCCTAAACAGATTAATTTATGAAATATTCTAGTTCTTATGCCACAGATTTGCCAAGTGGCAGTGATGTGCACACCTTGGGACAAAAGCGAACAAATGTAGACACAAAGTTAGTGTATGCCTCAACCAGATCAGGCTCTGATCGCATATGTATGAAGAATTCAGCGCAGTTACTGAAGCAGCTGAAGTAAACCTCTCAAAAGTGTCGATGCATAAGGTTCCATATTCTTCTCTATAACCAAATTCTTCAATGACAACAGCAGCTGATGAAGTTGCCAGTGCGGAAATAGTGAATAACAAAATGGAAATATATGTGATGCAAATTTACTACATAAGAATAATAAAAGTTACGTCAAATATAAAAACTTATCAATCAATCGATAATGCGTTAAATGTTGATGGGATTTGCCTCAATATTTGAACATCATGTTTGAGTGCTAATAATCAAATATGCGGTTAGTGCTTTCTCTTGCAAGTTAAAAAATGAGCTCTTCATGTGATCATAAAATGTTAATTCTCATGCATACACATGTGAAGAACCAATCTTTGAATTAAGGACAAAAAATAGGTCCAGCAGCCCTCAAAGATGATCATGAACCAATTCCACATCCACCACCATATACCTTAAAACTCTGCCGAATTATTATTTTCTGTTAGGATGTTTTAATGTAGGACAACCAGTTATAGACGATAATTCAGCCAAATCACAAGGAAATCTAATTTTTCATAGGCTAACCATTACCGGTTAAACGAAGTTACTAAAAAGCTCAATTGTACTAGTGTTCAAGCCTAGACCCCCATAAATTTAGAACAATTTTTGTATTATTTATTTTTTTACTGGTTTAAACGTAATCAGGATAAGGATAATTTCATCCTTATTTTAGGTAAAGCGTAAGAATAAACTCATCCTTACCATAGGATTTAATTTCCTTTATAAATATGACTAATTTTATGGACTTTTGGATTATTAAATGAAGATTGAATTACTGATGAAGCCAATAATGATTGTATCCATTTTTGTTTCTTCCTCTCTAATTCAAGTTGTACATGAAGAATTCTTCATGTTGTGTATACAGAGTTTTCCTTTGCCATCTTTTCTTCTTCCTCTTCTCAAAGTTTTTGGAGCCCTTCTAGTTGCAATTTTTTGCCATCAATATTAGTATCATAGCGAGTCATTGAATTATTGGGCAAATATCCCCTCCTACATTTCTCCACCTATGTTCGATCACCTATTTCCCACAACCTACGTCCTCAACCATCTCTGCTCTTTCAGCAAGACCAAAAAAAAATCCTCCTTGTCAAAATCATGATACCCAAATTCTATCAAGTCCAATTACCATAATGCCTGCCTCTTTGATTCATTCTCTCACCTCACCTGCATCCACTAGCATTTGCAAATCTAAAACCTAACTTTCTCATACTTCAATTGCGACTCCATCATGTATAACTCCTAGTCCCATAAAAAAAATCTTAAAATTCCGCCATCGATTTGTGTTGTAATTGGGCTTTCCAACATCAGAACTAAAGGATAATTCCACCAAAAGATCCTTTCATTCCATTTTTTATGCAAAGTGAATTTCGTTACAGCATGATAGTTTTTTTGCCTTCTCTTCTTCATGATCTTGTCTTACACCAGTTCTTTCTATTTTTCTCACTCCCTGTACCATTTCTTGCTTTGTACGTCATAGTATCTTCCAAAAGTTTTATATTAAACGCTTTTGCTAAAATATACAATAAATACTCTAAATTCATCACAAGAAAATTTTTTTAGCTTTTCTTATGAGTCTCAAGGGAGCGTTCTGAGTGATGAAGCTCTAATGGATAGTAGATCACACACAGTACACACACACACACGCTTCAAACAAGACAGTCCAAATAATAGTTTTCATATTCTGATGGATCATTAAGCATCAAGCTATCATTCTTTTTTTTATGTGTTTACTTTTTCT
Source organism: Dendrobium chrysotoxum (assembly GCA_019925795.1). Classification (NCBI taxonomy): domain Eukaryota; kingdom Viridiplantae; phylum Streptophyta; class Magnoliopsida; order Asparagales; family Orchidaceae; genus Dendrobium; species Dendrobium chrysotoxum. The sequence goes on along the minus strand of CM034304.1, from coordinate 24,394,675 downwards.
ATGGCAATTCTTGTCAACTTCCTAGTCAAACTCATATTATTTTCTAGCTACAAAATGATATTTTCTGAAAATAAAATAAAATAAAACCTCCCCCTCCAAAATATTAATAAAGAAATAAAATAAAATAAAGCCAAATCCCATATAAGAAAGCCATCTCATTAGAATGAATATAGACCATGATGTTGTTATAATTTATGCGATCCAATGAATATAATTATTAGTATGCCAAACCAAATTTCGTCTTAGCTCTTCCCTTTGCACTTAAAGAATCAACATCACCTACTTTGAGAACTTGATCATTAAAATGCTACAAGGACTCAACATTAATAGCTTAACAATTTGTCATGTAACTTCTCTTGTAAAATGACTATCATCAACGAGAGCAGAGGCAAAAGTTTTGCTAAGCTTATAGTCAAGTTCTGGACCAAAATAAAAATTGAGTTGAGAGAATTAATTGCCTACCAATTACAAGTTTAGAAAAATTATTGATGAGTACTTAAACCGGTCTGAGGATATGAGTTTTGTATATGATTTTCAAAATAAATATTAGTAATAATATTGATATATGAGAATGATTATCATCCTGAATTAAGATTGATGTATGACCCTTGAACATAAGACCATAGATGAAGTTCATCACAAAACCTCTTAGGTGAGGCGACAACAGCATCCCTCCAAAAAAAAATTGCCAACATGTCTGCTTAGAGTACGTTTAATATTTAAAGTAATCATCATGTTTTTAATTTCTCCATACTTCAATTGGTTTATATATAGGTCATACATAAATTAAAAATTTATTGTGATCTAGAGCCTCGACGGAGGAATATAAGAATAATTAGAGATTTTAAAACGTAATCCGACCATAACATAAACATATGGTGGCTAGGATTATGAGGTCTTAAGGAGATAGAAGAACTAAAGTTAGGAGGGATCTAACTAATACTCCAACGAACTCAACAGAGATGAGAAATACTTATACTTTGATCCACAACAACAATAGGTAGAAAACTACTCTAAAGCAATCATATACTTTTAAATATTATAGGTTCAAAACTTTTAAAAATAATAAATTTATTTTCAGCATTTGAAGCTTTTTAATTTAATCTACACCGCCTATTTTAATTCATTAGGCTAGATAAATTTAACAACTCAGTAGGCAGAACTAAAGTGAACTTAGGATTTTCTAATTTTTCTTTGTAGGATCGATGTAACACCCAAAATTCAGATAAATATAATAAAATTTTAATTAAGAAAATTATTATCAATTAATTACTGTTAAATTAGAATTAGCAATTATATTAGGTAATAGTTTAAATAAAATTTAAGTATTTCCTAATATCATATAATTGAACAGATGCTTGCACTAATTGGTAGTATAGCAGTTATTGTTGTGGGCCCTTAACACTTCCTTATCTGAGTCGAAATTCACGCAAGCAATAAGCATTCACTGTTATATGAGGCGGCACAGTGCACTAGAGGAACGAGGTGCAGGACTGTAACGGGATCGGCACAATGAATTGCTGGAGAAGAATTTCGGCAGAGTGTTGTAGGTGAGAAACATTCGGGAAAGTGGAAATTTCAGATTCTGTTGGAAAGGAATGGTTGTAGATTTCTTTGAGGAAATTGCTGTGAAATATGAGAAATTCTATGTAGCAGGAAGTCACAGTACACAAGGCAAAACAAGAGTTGCTGTGAAGAAGTAATCGGCTGCAAGGGAGAAATTGCGGTGTAAGGAGGAAATCTATTGTAGCAGAAATTGGTAGAGAAGGCTGTAGCGTGTGGGAATTCTCTTCTTCATTTGGGTTGATTTCATGCAACAGAATATGAAGGAAGGGGAGAAAATGCGGCTGTGATTATTCAATTAATGTGAGTGAGAAAATTAATTAAGAGTTTAGAAGGAAGAAGGTAAAGGATTTATTGGGTATATGCAGAAGAGGAGTTTTGAGGTAAATTATTATGTTATAATATAAGTTGATATATTCAAATTATTTGAATAATAGATTATGGAATTTATAGAAATTGAAAGAGGTAATTGTAGGTTACTTACAATTTCAGAAGAGTAAGAGGTGGAGGTTTGGAGGAGATAGCTTGTCAGGAAGGTAAGTTGTGTAAATTCTAATTTACAAAAGCATGAACTATTAATTCTATATATATATATAATATCACTTGATTTAATTGAAGTGATAAATGCATTATGAAGATTTCAATAATAAAAATGAGTATACATCCAAATTCTCATGTATGAATGACCATTTGCATACCTGTGACATTGAAGTTTAAAATGAGATTTATTGTAATTGTTTCAATGTTTTCTAGTTGATAAAAATTTGGAAAGAGCTCATTAAATTTAATGTTGCCAACACATCCTTGTATGTAAGCATAGCAATAGACAGATTCTTATGAAATTTTATATATGACAAGTCAAGTATGAATTACCATATTGTGAAATCTACTAAATAGCAAAAAAATTAGAAAAGATTGGTTATAAAAATGATATGATACCTATAATTAAAATGGGGCAAAAGAGACCCCAAGGGCAAAAGGGACCACAGATATGATATATGTATTACATGTGGGGCAAAAAGGACAACAAAGACATAATATCTGTATAGCAGGTGGACAAAAGGGACCCCTAAAGCGGAAAAAGGGATCTCTATGTAGTTCAATAGCGATAATATCAAGTTTATCTGGGCTCCATTTAACATTCATATAGAAGTTTAACAAAACCTTTAAAAGACTAATATTGATATTCAGTATAGACTTCAAAGAAAGAAAATGTTACTGCTAAATATGATTTTATGTTATTCTATAAATAATAGCAAGTTTGATTCATTTATAATTTCAATGTTGTAAGTTATATAATCATGCAATTTAACTATTATTTAATTTGAATAACTTATGGAGTCTCATAGCTCACCAGCTATTTTATACTGGCTATTGTTATGGGGAAACGAAAGGGAAAACTGGAAGCAGAATATGTTCAAGTTAATTCACTTTAGGTTCTTCTGTTTAGCATTGTTTGTGAGTCTACATTTGAGGTATGAAGATTGTTCAGTGTTGTATTGTTTTGGATTCTCTTAGTGGCTCTATACATATTTATGTGATGTACTTTGGATTAAATAGATGCTTCCGTGAGTTTAGTAAATGTAATTGTTGGTGGTTGTTTTATTCAACTATGACATTAATGAGAAATGATAAAAGTAAAGAATGAATGTGATGTTTTTGTCTGTGGCACTCTACGTCATTGGTAAGGGGTATTGTGAGGTATTACAACCGACACTCTTCTTATCAATATATTACTTGACACAACACATCCACTTATATTAAAATAGGCCTTACACCATAGAAAAATTAAACCATCATTATATGCATTAAAAGTGTGTGTAAGATACAGCACGAAGCTTTGCATTTTATAACGCTATAAAAAAACCACAAACAGCCTATCATCATGCTATCCCTACGAGGTCTTATCAATCATGTCCAACACTTTTAAATTGCAAGAAAAATGTTGCATCACTGAACTATTCAATGAGAACTAGTACATCCACCTCATTGCAAATAAATGAGACTTCCACACACTTTCATCACTGAACTGCAAGCAAATGTCAATCTCAAAAACTAAGTCTTCCACACATTTTCATCATAGTTTGCTCAAGATACTTAAAGACTAGGCAACAAATAACTGCTAATTAGATTCCATAGATTTTATGGCCTACAACCCATTGATGTTGGAAAACTATCTCTCCTACGAGCAAAAGAATTAATTTACTAGAAGGGCTTATGCCCACAGGAACTCTTGACCCTGAATCAAAAGAAATCCTTATATAACATCAACAGAAATCTAACTTAAGAAAACCCTAATCTATCACGGGAAAAAAAACTCTATAGTTTCTTTTTTTTTTTTATATATTTTTTTTATTGAGGAGGTCGGCCGAGCAAGTCAACCCTATATCATCAATAAATTATGTCGGTCATGCCTTGATAACCATACAGCACCCATCAATTAAAAGATGTGCATGGCATATATAGCCAACCGACCCTTTTTTACCACTATAGTTTCTCATCAAATTGAAGAGGCTCAACGAAAGGGTTAACCTTTCTTGAGCGATAAAGAGTAATCAAATAATTCCTTCTTTTTTTTCATTTTTGTGGATGTGTTAAGATATAGTAATGCATTGGACATCTGAGTGTAAAGTAGTGCTTATAATTTACTGATGCATTACATATGGATCATACAAAATAAATAAGTAATAATAAATGCATTTGTTAATGGTATGCTAAAATTCTTACATATATATATATAGGTGACAAGTATGACAAATAACAAGTACATATTCACTTTGGTGGAACGTTTCATGATAAGATACGGTTTCTGTAATTTAATTTAAAGAGGAAAAGTAAACCAATCAAAAGCGACACTAAAGCATGCAAGGATATTTTTGCTTGATCTAAAATATAAAAACATTTAACTCATTCCGTTCATTCAACCGCACAAAAAATTGCAGAGACCTACTCCCTTCAGTATTCCATGATCCATACAAATATACGTTAAAGATTGTTAATACCATCAATTATAATGTAACAATACCTGTTCTTAGATAGCATTCATGGTTCTGAAATAACAAAAAGTTGGCAGACAAGCAATCGAGTACTTTTGGCAGTAAGATATGATAGTGTTCACCTGTAAAAGGAAAAAATCAATAAAAAAAACTCACGAAATTGTTATTAAAATTATTCAGAAAGTTTTATGCCAAAACCAAGCCTTCTGTTACTGCAGATTATAATGATGAAACCAGTACCAGAAGAATGGATTGCCTGAGAAAGACAACGGCATGCAGCTGCCGACAAACTACTATTCTCCATATGAGTAGAACTGAAGAGTTTTTCAAGCAGCGGCCAAAACATCCCCAAAAGCACTAAAATTGTGTCATCGTCTGCCTGGTCACTTGAGCAAGAAACCCCTAAATGGCCCAGAATTACTCCCATCCTAAAATTAATCACTAGCTTTAGTGCTTGAATTAGTTCTAAAACAAAATGATAGTGCATCAGCACAAAACAAAAACAGAAGAATAAATGACTTCCAAGTTTTAACGTGAAAATCAATTTCTGAGCAATATACTAAGCAAACAAATAATAGTTCATAGAAGAATAATAGTTTATTCTACAATTAATTGCTCACAACATAGGCAATTATGTACTTACAACATAACTGAAACACATAAAACATACAGTTGCTCGAGTAGTAATTTGTTCTCAACTACCTACATATTACTTTTGAACATGTTGACAATATGAGATGCAGCTCAAGGTCTACAAACTGTCTTCAGAAATGCAAAATTATTGTATTGCATCCTTTTAGACGAGTTCTACTTGGGTATTTTAAGTAACACTATTAGTTTCATGGTCATTGATGTGTATCACATGTTCAGCTCAGATTAATTTGATAGTAAGACTTGATCATTCCATCAATCACACCTTCCAACAAAAGTTAAAGGATCTGTCTGATAGCTGAAGGCAATATATGCATATGCTTTTGATCTGAATTTTAAACTTAGCATCCTTGTAGGGCTCAATATCATGTGTTACAACTCAGGACCTGAGTCTTTTCCTTGGAGCTGCAAGGTATGTTAGATGTAACATAAATTATATAGGTGTGTCATAACGCATGAATTAAATCATATACCTTACAATTGAGGACCCAGTTCAGTCATGTGGTCAAAAGCAATGACAAATTTAACATATGATATGATGTCACTTATCATAGTGTAAAAAATGGTATGATCGAATCAATTCTCAGTTTCTTAATTCCAATTTTATTCTGAATTTTTGTTGAAAATTTTTTTTTATTCTATAACAAATAGAAAAGTATTTTCTCCAAACAATATTATTGGGTGTTGAATTTGAATGAATTTTGATTGGATCTGAAGTCCTACATTGTATCAAGTGTGATGGTGAAAGATGAGCCAAAGGAACCATGCCAACCTCACCGATTCAATTCTATATGATCTTATCTTTTGTTTACCCTCACCATAGTTTAGTTCTGGATTGCTTATCATGTGATTGATTTCAGATCTATCACATAAATAAATCTGAAATCTTTGCATGAAAGCTGATTAAAACTGGTTCTTCTTAAATATCTCACTTCAGATTAAATTTCTACTGCATGAAACACATTCCATGTTCCAAGCAAACTAGATTTCTTTTCTAACATGCATCAATAATAGCAAAAAATTGTTTGTCAGATAATTTGCTTCCAAATGAGTTTACTAATTTGCGCAACTACTTCCCATCAAGCTTGAGATTACATCACAATACCTATTAATTGCATCAACCAAAAAAAATTAAGAACAAGGTAAAAAAATAATAATGAAGATAGGAACATATTGCAGATCAGCCCTGCGGAACCAACCTGTATAAGCCCCTAACAGCCAAGTCCATGGTCAGCGCATAAACAGCAGGATTTCGAGCCAAAGAATTCTGATCCTCTGCATCAATCTGAAAGGAATATGCATCTCAGGAGTGCATCGAGTGCAAATTAGACAGCATAAGTGGTTCTAACTTCTAACAAGTAAAACAATATATAAAAAGAGAAAAAACTGAAACATTTTGAGAAACTTTCAACAAAAAATGCAATATACATGAATCAAATTAAAAGATACTATATGCACCAAGTTTAACAAAGCAAAGGGGTCAGGCGAGGCGTTTATGATCCTTTTTTGTCTTCCTTTCTTTCTTTTTTTTTTTTTGTGCCTTGGTGTGTTTTTATGGCTATCTTGCCTCCAATCACCATCTTCTAGAGCCAACAAACATACAGGCAAGACCCATTAGCAGAAACCCTTACCCTGCTTCACAATATCAGACACTGAAAGCATTCCATTGTGTTGCACATCTTAAGGAAATTTTTGGGCACAAATATTTTGATTGCTTTGAAGCCCAACCAAAATTATGGAAATCATATGCTATTAATTCATGCAGTCAAGTTCATAAGGAACATAAACTAAAATTTATCAACACTCAAGGAGGTTGCTGCTCCAACCTCTTTAGTTTATACTTGCATACAAAAGTTGAAATAAATTTTTGATGGATCAATGAAAAGAGAGCCTTCAAACCCTCCAAATGTTGTGCCTAGCATTGATGACAATTTCTCTCGTAAATGCAATCTTTCAAATCCTCCAGCCAAGCTATCCCATCTTCCCACTCTTACAGATGAGAATGTCAATTGTCATAGATTCTAAAGAGCTCTCTTAGTCGACATTAATTTACCATCTATCGAAGCTCAAGCAGGTATAAGATTTCATCTCCTGTTCTCATGAAGTAGAAATAAGAAAAAAAAATTATCATTTTCCAATATTTACAAGACTGCAAGGTGCCTCAATTGAGAGCTTATGCTGATATCTTCACCTATTACATAGATATCTTCTATTTTGTCATCACATTGTATTGAACTGTGGTTTTGTTTCTCACTTTAAAATGAAAATTCCTTGAAATTCTCGTGTATTCTTTGCTTTGTTAGGTTATAATATCATGCTTAAAACAAAAACAAGATTCCCCATTTCTAGCAACGAGCATGTTGCAGTACAAAAAATGAACAAAAACAATTAGTGCCTTGTCAAGCCCTGCAGTAATCCACTTTCATCTATCCTTGAACATGAACAATATATTTTCTAAATGCCCCTAATATGACTTGATCCATACCTGTTTATGCATATGTAGGTGATAAACATATTTCTGTCCATCACAAAATTGATGGAAATAAAGTGATATCCAAACTTTTCCATATATCCAAAACCATCATATTCAAACCTAACAAAATCAACAAGGAACACTTAAAAGCACGCATCCATCCATCCATTGATGCAAAACATATATATACCCATACACCTTAGAAGTATTAGGATTTATTTAAATTTAGTAGAATGTCGAATTTATTAAGCTTATTTAAATTAAATAAGTGTGAATAAACATTTTGGATAATCTTAGGTTTGAATTTAAATTATTTAGGATTAGATTTAGTAAATTTAATTTTAAAACATTTGATATATATATATATATATATAAGGACTCATGACTTGTAATTGGATGATTGATAAACTGGTTGATAGATTTGGTGAATAAGACTATAAGGTACCCTACCAATTTGCTTGAAATTTAATCAACTTTGGCAGCATCTCTCATCTGCCTTCTTAATCAGCTAAGGTCCACCGCTCAATTGTCATATGAAGAAAGAAGAAAGAATAAAGGAAAACTATGCATACATATCTTGAAGCAATCCACATGCACAACTTGGAACAACAGGAAAAACTCGTTATCGGCCTCAATAATTCATTTATCAAACCAATCAATCCATGATCCAAATGTAAGTCATAAATCCCCATTTAGAAAAATAGGATTAAAAAGATAAAACCAGATATGTTGAAATAAAATTTAATATTAACAAAATTAAATATAATCCAACACATTCAAACTTAAGATTATCCAAAAGGGAAGTTTATCCAAATTAGATTCAACATGAACCTAATAAATCTAGAAATCCTAATAAAACTGAAGTTAATATTAAAATATACTGAAATAATATAAATCTAATTTTTTTATATTGCATCCACTTACCTAGCCCAATAAAATATTCTATGAAGTGTTGAAGATGGCGTCCATAGCAGGGAGGTGTAATTGGTTGGCAATATGGACAACAATCTCAAGGAAGCACCCCTTGCAAGAAATCAACATACTTGGGCTCAGGATAGCCCCAAAAAGCTTACAACAATGCAGAATGCTTGCACTCAGACAGATGTGTAATTCGATGAACTCCAATGTGACCTCATAGCAGCAAATCAAGTCTTATGCCCAAGGCGATGCCAAAGGGAAGTGGTACAATAATCTTAGAATAACATAGGATAAGTGATAACTATGGAGATGGCATGACCTCCATGTGAAGAATCTCGAATGTAAAAAAATGGGAACAACTTTTGGGAGAATGGGTGGAGGTAAGAGTGTATGCTAGAATATACATAGGGTTTTGGCATTTTGATGGTGTGGTAGGTTGGAATAAGATTTATGGTGGACTGGGTAGGTGGCTTTTGGTTTGTGGCCAAAGAAAGTTTTGAGGAGGCTAATGTCTTAGCTTTGATTTTGTGATTTGGTGGATTCAAATGATTTTGGCAAAGATATATATTATGGGAATCGGGTATTTCTTTAGGATTAACTCCAACGTCAAGAAATTGGTTAATCGGTAAAGATACGTGGATTTGGCGTCCCGCCTAAAAAAGAGACACCCTTTTAGCATTCCCTGGTAGCTTTGGTCGGACCACCTTCAGCAGGTTTTTCTTCTAGTGCCTTTACCTCTCTATCTTACCCCTGGAATCGTGGATAGAGCAACTACTAATGGACCACTCCTAACTTGAATCGGAATAAAGAAAGGGGAAGATAGATTAACAATTAGAGGCCTGACTTAAGGAGCTGTGGATAAAAATTGTCTTGAGGCTTATGCCTCATAGCAAGAGAAGATGCGTATGCCTCATTTGTTTAAGGCTCGCAATGCTACCTTGAGGTGCGTGTAAAAAAGGTCTAAGCCTCAATTTCAAGGTTTAGAAAGTATTGGACATTTTAATTTATCAATCAAAAGCCTAAATGGCATCATAAACTACAACAGAAGGATATCAATGTTGACTTTTTTATGAAAGAACAATAATAACAAAAGTCAAAAAGATTAGTATAAAACATTATGTAATACAAATTATTAAAAATTAAATATAGTCATTCATTTTAAATAATGTTCTTGCTCCTTTAATTTATTAGAGAAAAAGAGGCTGATTGAGATTGGAGATGATGATGAAGATTGAAAGGAGGTTGATAAAAATAATGATGAAAGAGACAAGAAGCCAATCCACTACGATGATGATTCTAATGAAGACCTTTTAAGTAATGGGGGTGGAAGAGGCAATTCAAAATCAAAAGTCATAACTAATTTATTTTAAAATATATTTACATGTTTATTTTAGACTTCTAATTTATTTAAATTTTCTTGCTTCTAATTGAGCTCTTGTATGAGCATTTATGATATTATTTTGCCACTTTTGGATTACTATCAGATAATTTATTGGTAGGAAACCAAGCTCCAATTTGTATGATGTTACTTATTATTAGGTTCTAAGTTGGAAATGCTTTATTTTTCACATTTTTAATTAATTTAATATTTAATTTTGAGGCTTGGGCCTCAGCTCAAGTAAATAACATATCTCAATACTTGATAGCACAATTACAAACCTTGATTATTAGATTATGGGTAGATGGGAGATAAAGAAAGTGTAAACTCAACTCGAGCTGCCATATGGTGTAACATAGTTACTTCTTACAAGATGGATCCAAAAATTCACATATGGATAATAGTACTTTTGTGAATAAATGAATTATAATCATATTATTATAATAATTATAATATGAATTATTATAAAAAAGCAACATCATAAGGAAAACATAGAGAACTATTATAATAATGAGTTATTTTCTTATGAGTATCATTTGTGCCTAACTTGGGAGACCTTTCTATTTATGGAAAACCTAGAATTTTCATGAAGAATTGGCCAATTTGAAAGTTTCTTCTATCACATCCCTTGCTTGAAATTCTATAATGCATTACCTCATTCTCTAAGAATTTAGAGTTGTGTAAGATAGATGATTCCCCTTCTTACCATGTCTAAATTATCACAAAAGCTAATCTATTTATAATAGAAATCTACCCTACTTATTATTGTAATATTTTCTCAATATTGAGGATATTCTCCCATATTGTATTTTCATTGATTGTTCTTTTCTCGTGCCCATATATAAGAATACACATGCTTATACTAAAAAACAATCAAGAAAAATAGTCATTTACAATTCTCTCTCTCTTCTAACATGGTATTAAAGCACAAGTTTTTAAACCCATAGCATAAACGTCTATAAACTTTGATGCATACTGCAGCATAAATTTGCTCATCTATCTTCCTTTCCTCACTTTGACCTCCCCGTAAAGCTTCTGATCTTCATCATCAACCACTGAGGTACTTTATCCCCTCTATCTTCATAGATACATAGATAAGTATGACTCGCATTCTCCTCCATTATCCGATGGAGATAATATAGGAGGCTTTTGACTTCACTATGTCTGTGTTATATATTAATAGCCTTCATCAACTCTCATTGTTCACTCTCAATAAATAATACCTTCATCAACACTCTTTATTGATACATCAATGCAAGGATTTTATATTAACCTTCTTCGTACAATTCTCAATATTGACTTGCATTTTCTTAGACAAATTAGTCATGGCCAATGGAATAAAAAAATTTTGAATACTACATTTTTGCTCACTATTATTTCTTAACTCAAGATGGCATCTTGTATGTGTTTTTTTTTCTCAAGCATGAGGGGGTGTAAAACCCAAAAAAAACATCGATCGTATGCATTGCACGCATTTCGATGCGCTGCGACGCAAATTAGGCAAATTTTCAAAGTCGCCGAATTTCGACGAAAATAATTTTATAAAATAGTACATTAAATTTCGATCGAAATGATATAAAGGACTTATAGAGAATTTCACATAGTTTGGAAATTAAAAATCATAGAAGTTTCCTAAATTTAAAAAAAATGACTTAATAGCCCTTTCTAGTTTTAAATAAACCTAATGCATGAGAGGGCAAATTGGTCTTTTGCTCTTCCCCTAACCGTTTATGGCTTTAAGGGACCAAAAGGATTCGGTCCCTTCTCATTTCTTTCGGCCGAATGAAAGAGGAGGCGGAGAGAGGAGCGGCGGTTTGGGCGTAGGCGAGCGGCGACCGGCAAGTTCGGCGAGATTCTTGTAGGAAAATTGTAAGGGAAAACCTAAGGAGCAATAAGGTATATTTCTAAACCTAAAAATTTTTATTTTTCTCATAGATTTTTGAGATGAAAAATCTAGGGTTTATTCAAAACATAAAATTTTAGAAGAAGAGTGATAGGGAAGGTTTGGAGAAGGTTTCTAAACATGAAAATGTGTTTTTCCCCAAAAATATTTAGGGTTTCAAAATTTAGGGTTTTTTTTTCAAATGTTGATTTTTATGAAAAGTTCTTAACAAGTGCTATTCCAAATGATCGCAGGAGAGTATTTGATGTAGGCAACTTGAAACAAAAACCAGGAGAGGAAAAATATTACGAAAAAGAAAAGAACAAAACTCACTTTCGACTTAAAACCACAATTGGAGAACAAAATAGGCTAGAGAATAAAACTTCCACTTCAACTTAGAAAAAACTGACGTTCAACAAACCTTAGACAAAAGAAAGTTAGCAAAGAACAAACTTAAAATAAAAAAACGCTATCCTCAGAACATTCGTCAAGCGGACTCCTCACATGCATCGAGTGTAGGAAATTTTAAAAGAAAAATGCTTAGCTTGCAAACCAGGGGTCCACCACAGCAAAGGGCCAACGTTCTACCAAACTCCTCCAACAAATGTCTCCAAAACAGCCCACAAATATCACCTCAAAACAGCCACACTTCACCACTAAAACAGCCACAACTTTCACCAATCGGAACCAGAAGAAGGATACAGGTGGAGTGGAACTTGCGTAGAGAAGAAGGGGTTAGAAGCCGAGAAGAAAGAGGAGAAGCTCGCAAGCTTTCCTAGAGGAGAAAGAAGATGGAACAAGCTCTCAAGCTTTTCCAAAGAAGAACCCTCAGGTTTTAAGCACTTTGCTCACAATTTTCAACAACCCATTCCTCTCCAAAACATCTCATATTTATAGGCAAGAGAGAGGAAACCAAACAGCCCCAAAAACTCTTCAAATTCCTTATTAAATGTCACCAAACAGCAGCCCTTAATTCTGGTACAGGAAACCAAGAAAATTTAATGCAAAGCCATGGAAATCCTCCCCCAAGCAGCCACGGGAAAACCACCCAGCCAAGACCTAAAGAGCCACAAAGAAACCAGAGAAAACCGCTTGGGAAAACCAGCCATATGAGGGACCCGAGAAGGCAACAAGGGGAAACCAACCAGCAGCACATGGGAAGAGCAAAAACCACCAAAACCGAGAAGACACAAGTTCCACTCCCCTAAACCTTTAGGAATTAAATACATACCTTTATGTATTAATGAGTCTCCAACATTAATGAGCTACAACCCCAAGTAGGACAACTTAAGTAAGCTCAAACCCAAGCAGCCCATGACCAAACCGACAGCAGCAACAGCCCAAAGAACCCCAAAGCCGGCACACCCAAGGGAAGCAAGCCAAGCAAATCCTACGCATAGATCACAGGATGCTTTCCATCATTAGATAGCTAAAAAAAACATAAAACAAAAATAGAAAACACAACTATAATTGTTCATATTACATCAAAACAGAAATTAAGAAAACTAGATGCATCAGTATTAATGGTAGAATATAAGCTTTTCGCAAAAAATTTTATTTTCATAATTTTTATATTAAAATAATCCGAAAATAAGTTAACCTAAATATTAATTAGGTTTAAAGGAAAGTTTGGCATGGTTATTTTATGAAATTAAGGAATTTATGATTTCCAAAAATTAGGGTTAATAACAAATCCGAAAATTTAAATTAATGATCATGAAATATTATGGTGATTACTAGAGAAATTGAAATCCTTTATTGGAAATGAATTAAGTTTATGTTGGGTTTTTATAGATTTTGGAAGTAGAAGAGGTGGAAGTGGAGGAAAAGCATCAAGGAGATAAACTAATATCCTCGTACGTCCGATATTTTCTTAAGATAGGTACTTGTATTTAGATTAAATTCATGTTCCTAAACTTTTATTATTATGAAAGAATGCATATGTTTAATTATTGAATTTTCCTATTCATTCAACCATCACATGTTAGAATTATATTCATGTTATTGTTCAAGAAATGATAAATGTGTATTTATGTCTATTGTTACAGTAATGTTAAACTTGTACCCATGTGATTGTTAATGTAAGGTTAAGTAAGGTGGCATGTCTTTTAAATAAATATTATGTAGACATGAGAATGAGCATGAAACAAATTTAGACAAGCATATATGATTTCATGAATGATTACTATTCCTATGATAAGCATTGAGTGATTGAATGTGCGTGATGATCTGGAGTACCAAATGGTAAAGATAATCTTCAGAGCAAAATGGTAAAGGGCTCCTTGGAGCGATAGGTAAAGGACGCTTAGGAATAAATGAAATGAAATATTGGCCAAATTTGATTGTGTACCTGATCAGTATAAAAATATTAGTACTTCCGAGACTAGTGTATAAATATATGATTAAGCATTTTATGCTTCTAAGAATATAAAGAAAAAGTTATGACAAATGAGAAAGTTATGCAAAGTAAAGAAAAATGAGCATGTAGAATGTTATACTGAATATGCATACCCCAAATATTATACAGAATATGCACTACCAAATGAAAGTAATGAAAGTTGCATGCATAATGTCTTCTTTTTCTTGCTTCATGAATTTATGATAAATATTTATTACCTGCTGAGCGTTAGCTCACCCCTATTTGTGGGAATGATTTCCAGGAGAACCTATAAAGGACTAATGGCAAAGAGACCTATTACATACCAGCGTAGAGCCGTTCAAGAAAACAAGTTTTTATGGTTATGTTATGTCTCATGCTAGTTGATGTGTCATGGACTACTATAGTGATTTATGTTTTATGTTTATAAGAAATTGTTTGTTTGTTTTGATGTAATAGAGATATTTGAAATGGATGTTTAGTGGCTCTTTTAAAATTTGAAGTTGTATGAATATTGAGGTTATTGATGTTGAAATGTTATGAAAGTGTTATAAATACCATACGACCGTCAGTTCCCGCCCCGTTAATTCGGGCTAACCGGGCCACGAGGGGGGGATGAGGACTATCACATACTAAATTATTTATTATAGGAATATGCACGATTACCTATATATATATATATATATATATATATATATATATATATATATATACATGTACAAGACAATTAAATATAGATATATTCCTTTACAATTCTCTCCCTTCTAACAACCCTATTTCCATACTCGCAACATCTCCTTTCATTGTGCCATCCACCCTCCATCTACCCCATAATCAAAAAAATGCAATTGTTTTGCATATTCTAGCCCCAATAAACCATCCTAGTCATTTTCCATCCCTCCATGACTACTGTTATCATTTGGTAAGGTTCCATGCCTTCTGATGTGGCCCTTTATCAAAATGTCATGTAACAACCTCCATCGAAGTAAATGTTCTCCTCATTTTTCATTTAAAATGAAATCTTATAATGCACAGACACGGACATGGATACGACACAGACATGGGACATGTCAATTATTGAAAATATAGGACACAGGTTGGACACGGTATTATAATTTTTTATATTTTTAAAATAATATATAAAAATTGAATAATTATAATATTAAAAATAATTTAGAAATAATAAGTCATTTAACTAGAATTTGTGCATAAAATGATTAATATTAGGATGTCGAGAGTCGGGCGTCGATGTCCTATATCAGGCATCACGAGAGGAGACGACAATGTTGTTGCACATTGAGCACCGATGTTATGGAGTAAGTATTAGATGTTGATGTCAAGAGGGCGTCTGTCATCGATATTGAGAGGGCGTTGGTCGTTGATGTTAAGATGACGTTGGACAAAGATGAGCTGTCAAGTTGTGGGAGTAGAAATTGCTAGCGTCGAGCATCAATGTCAAGACAGTGTCAGAGTTTGATGAGATAGTTTTAAAATGTCGATATTGTAACAAAGTCAAACTTCGATGTTAAGAAGATATCGGGCATTGTTGTGAAACACAAGTCACGACCCACCAAAGAGAAATGAAAATAAGAATAATCGATAAATGGGTATTGAGTGCAGGCGATTAATTTAGTGGTGGATAGAAAATAAGAAATTTAATTTTTATATTTAAAAAAATTAAACACAAGAAATTATATTTTAAAAAATTTCATAAAATATTTAAGACACGCGTGTCCGATTCATATTTAATATTTTTTAATCGAACACATTTTCGGCGTGTCCAACACGTGTCGGACGTGTGTCATGTCAGATATGTGTCGGACACTACATGCCTCTTTGAGAAGTGTTGGTGCATCATAGATGAAATCCCTTGTATAAATTCTTAACAAATGACTGGCTTGATTACTTATCATCATTATCATCGTAATTATCATCATTAGAATTAGTATCCAACCAACTAGGGAATGCGCTAATGAATCCTTATTCATCATTATTCCTACAAATAATTACATGTGTTAATTCAAAATAACAATAAAACTTTAACTTAACCCATTTATCATCACATTCGATTCACATTAATACTACAACATGCATTATTAGTTCATGTTTTACCCACCATGATTTGACTACTCATAGAACATGAAATTCAAGAATTTGAATTATGCTATCCTGACCATTGATTAAGGTCATAAATTACAATCTAAAAGCATAGTACAAGGTTTTAAAACTCTCTAAGTTTTTTTATTTCCTGTAGTTCATTGTATGCATTAAAATTAATCACTTGAGACCTCATAGAACGCAATGGGACAGAAATCAACTAAAACATACGTAAATTTAGAAAGACAATCTATGCAGAAGGATAAGGAACACCTAAGATGTAAATCCATGCATCCCAAAAAGCATAAAACACATTGTGACTATAAATAAATGATATTCTAACTTTTCTTGGCCATGTAACTTTTCGGGAATACAAATTAGCAACTTTTTAGCATACATCATTACTTCCAAATGTTAAATAACAGAGGATTCTTTACAATTTTATCTGGTTTTTCTAAAAAAAAATTAATCAGAAGAAATATCAACTATATAAAATTTGGGTTAGCGGGTATGATTTGCAGGTGATGTGTCAGGACCAACAATTTTCTATATCTGGCCTATTTCAGCCCAGAATCAAACGAGCGTATTTTCCCTTTAGCAAGAAAAGTGTGTTTAATTTCACAGCAACATTTTAAAGGAAGTTAGTGTCATGAAAAATAATAAACTAGCACATTACTATAAGAAAATCAATATGAAAAAAAAAAAAGCAAATCAAGCATCGCAAAGAAAAGCAAGTCTTGCAGCATCAGAAAGCATACTAGATTCTCAATGGCAACATAGCTCGAGGAAAGCAGCCTTGCCAATGAGCTCTTTTTTAACTCTTTGTTTGGAACAGAATTAAGAGTGAGTGTTATAGCACTAACAATCTCAGCCTCCTCTTCAAATGACAAAATCCTCTTCTCCAAATCCTAAAGAGTTCAGAAGCTCATTAATGGAAATGATCATATAATATCAATGCCGAACATAAGCCCTTCAAGAAGGGAAAAAAATTAAAAAAAAGGAAAATTTTTGGCACCAAGGAAAGATAACATGCCCATCACAAGCACAAAACATTTATAACAGTTAATGGTAAGAAATCATAAAAGTTACATCCCAAGTGTGGAATGATTAAAAAACGTAAAATTCTTCACTTAATATGTAAATAATTGGGCTGATGCATTAAGTATATTAATCATGAACAACTAGAAATATATGACACAAATAAACCTTTTAATCATATACATAATATTTGCTAACAAAAAAAAAAGAAAATAAATCATTTAGATGATTTGTCCTTTGCACCAACCAATGGAGTCAGCATATTTTCTTACACCCATCATAAAATTTTGTTTAAGGATCATATATGTATCTTGATAAGAAAAAGTGTATAATTGGTAGGCATCATAGAGAAAAAAGTGTAAAACCCATTTATAAAAAAAACAAATAAATTGAACAGGTGGTGTCAGTCCAAAGGAACCGACACAGTAGTCTGGTCAATATAGAGGATGAAGAGGGAGTTGGTGAATAGAATAGAATCCAGCCAGCCACATGGATGCTGATGAAGCGAAGCAAGCGATCCACAGCAAGGGTGAGATAGGGTAAACAAGATAGAGAGAGAGATATCAAGAGAGAAGCAATCCCTTCAGCTAGGGATGAATGACAAGGATGAAGTTGTTTTCAATAGCTCTTCAATAGAGACACAGTCGTCTCGGACAATTAGAGGAAGATTAAGAACTCCATTGCTTGAATTTGGAAGTGTAGCGAGCAGGCCAGCAAGTTGCTGAAAGTACCACACTTGCTTTTCCGTGAAATTGGGCTAAGCGAGCAAGGTAAGAGTTTTATTCCTCTTAAATTCCATAATAAAATGATAGGCTAGATTTAGTTGAGAAATCCTAAATAAATATTTTTGTGGATTGATGAGGATGAAAATTTTATCATTTAAATAAAATGCATTATGATAGGGCATATTGAAGTTAAGGAAATGGGGATTTTGTGTATAATATTATGTTAAAGTTTTAGAGTAAATATTTTAAATAGATATTTAAATAAAAATATAAATTAGTTAAATAAGATTTATACATATATATTTGAATAGCACAAAAAAATTATTATAAGGACATCAAGGATAGGAAAGATAATTAAGCTTAGGAAAGTAAAAATAATAATAATTAATATAAATATCTTAAAATAACTTTTTTAGATTATAGACATCAAATTAAAAGAGATGGAACTTAAAGATAAACGGGGCAAAGCAAAAATATTTGAGGCAGAGGTAGGTAATTAGATTGTTATTTTATGGAACCTTACAGTTCTTATCTTAAACTTGATGTATTGATTGATATGTTCCTCCGTATGCCACTGTAAATGTTGTTATCAGTATAACTTGTTCATGAATGATTGAAAGAATAATTTATTTTCTGTGCATAAATATCTTCATTTAGCAATAACAATTAGATGAAATGGATTTAATTTCAATCACATGTATTGTCAATATATATGCATAATGAACAAAATAGTTCACCCACTTATAATATTAGCTGAGGACCTAATGTACACATGTGCATAAAATAGAAAAAATTATAAAAAAATGGAAATGAAAATGAATGTACGTTAATTGGTTTAAATTTCAAACGGTACTCCAAAGACAAATGCTTTATTATAACATATGATATGCTTAATTCTTTACAAAATGTCAAGTTTTACAAAATAATATTATCTTTACTTTATCTGAAGCGTATGTCTGTTTGAAGTCCTTTTAAATGAAATGTTTAATGAGTATTTATGACAACTTAAACGTATTTTGCTTCTATTTTTTAAATTTTTATATTATGAACTATAATTAACCACCGATTTATTGTGTGATTCAACCTATCAATAAATTTTAATGTTTCAAAAATGGCAACTCTAAATTAAATAGGCATCAAAAAATGATTTTTGTACATGAGAATAGTGAGCGAATGAGAATAGATACTTAATAACTGTATGTATTTAGTTTCAATTCATTTGTTTGAGATGAAATAAAAAAGATTTGAGTATGGTTTGAATATGAATAAAATTTTGTAGTTAAGTAGCTTTTTATAGTTTGAAAGATATTTCTACTGGATTACTTTTAATTCTATTTGAAAATAATTAATAACCTGATCGACTGTACCCAACTTGATATTCCAAGCCCTTGGGCTAGATCAGGACAAAGGAGTGTCAAAAACTAAATGTTGAGAGCAATGACTAGTATTAAATTAGTGAAGAAAGACCAAAATGTTTTCAATCAGAGCACATCGATGATCAACATTAACTCGTCAATTTTTGTATTGATTATGAAGAGGCGTACAAAAGATATTTAAAGTAGATTACCTAATTGTATGCTATTTACAAATGACATAGGCTGACGAGGCGAGAATCCTAAGTGAAAATTTAGAATAACATAGCAACTTCTATAAGATAAAGTGTCTGAGGATAAGCAAAAATAAAGATTGATTACATGAAAAGCGATTTCATTTTATTTGAAATTAATCATTATTAGTCATTATTTGTTTTTCATTATTATTTGAAAATCAAATGATACTTATTTGTGACATGTTTAAAGATTTAAAACAATTATATGAAAGATGATATATAAATGATGGCAAAACTTCAAAAAATCAAATACTAGTAATAAAAATGTACAATTAACTCATATGTATCATGAAATAAAAGAATATCATCGAGTTTCAAAATAAATTTTATAAAACTAGCAATTAAACCAGCTTTGACATAAAGAACACACTAAAACATTAGTAACCAACTTAATAAAGGAAAAATTAGAATATTAAGATAGTAAAACTCATAAGAACAGAATAAAAATTGATTTTATGTCATACATAATGAGGTAGAACCCATTGACAATAAAATTGTCGAAATAGACTCAAGTTTGCTAGTGCATATAAAGAGTAAAGCCAAAGATGCATCAATAACACCAGTAAAAATATTGATTAGAAAGAATTGAGAAAGAAAAGGGATAAACCTAAGGTAAAAGGGCTAATAAATAGTTATGAGATGCTGTTGACAGATAACGAAAAGGTGAAAAAACAAGATTTGAAAAGTCAACCAAAAACACCCAGGCTAAAAATAATCATGATAAAAGACAGTTGGCCAAAATAGGGGGAAATTATTTAGTCAACTCAGATCTACAAGTGATGCATCTAGTTTTCTTAATTTCTGTTTTGATGTAATATGAACTATTATATTTGTGTTTTCTATTTTTTGTTTTATGTCTTTAGCTATCCAATGATGGAAAACATCCCGTGATCAATGCGTAGGATTTGCTTGGCTTGCTTGACCTTGGGTGTGCCGGTTTTAGGGTCCTTTGGTGGCTGCTGATTTTCGGTTGGGAGCTGATATTGGAGTTCTGTTTTTATGAGCTGAAGTTTAGCTCATTAATTCTAAAAGGCATGAAGTATTGGTGAAGCTCATTAATGGTAAAAGGTATGGTGGAGTGTGGCTTTTCTTTTTCCCTTGCTGCCTTCTCGTTTTTCCCCTTGCTGCCTCCTCGGTTTCTCCTCTTACCCCTTCGGTTTTGGCGGTTTTATTGCTGTTTCCCATGTGGTTTGTGGTTTGCTGGGCTTCTTGTGCCTGCTGCCTTGGTTGTTGGTTTGCCCCTTCGGTTCCTTCCCATCTGGCTGGTTCCGTGGTTTTCTGGGCGGGTTCCGTGGCCTTTTTGGCTGGTTTGCTGTGAGCTTTTGTCCTGTTTCCTGTACTGAACTTTGGGGCTGCTGTTGGAGACTCTTGGCCTTTCATTTCCCTAAATCTAATTGGTTTAGTTGGAGGTGTTATGGCTGTTTGTTTTCCTTCTTGTGCCTATATATATGAGATGATTTTGGATGAGAAAGGTGGTTGAAAATTGTTTGGCAAAGCCACTAAACCTGAGGGTTTTCTTCTTGGAAGAGCTTAAGAGCTTGTTCCATCTTCTTTCTCCTCTAGGAAAGCTTGCGAGCTTCTCCTCTTTCTTCTCGGCTTCTAACCCCTTCTTCTCTACGCAAGTTTCACTCCACTTGTATCCTTCTTCTGGTTCCGATTGGTGAAAGTTGTGGCTGTTTTTCGTGGTGAATCGTGGCTGTTTTAGTGGAGAAGTGGTGGCTGTTTTGAGGTGACATTTGTGGGCTGTTTTGGAGACATTTGCTGGAGGAGTTTGGTAGAACGTTGGACCTTTGCCTTGGTGGACCCCTGATTTGCAAGCTAAGCATTTTTCATTTTAATTTCCTACACCCGATGCATGTGAGGAGTCCGTTTAACGGATGTTCTGAGGATAGCGTTGTTTTATTTTTAAATTTGTTCGTTGCTAACTTTCTTTTGTCTAAGGTTTGTTGGACGTCGGTTTTCTTTCTAAGTTGAAGTAAAGGTCTTTTCTCTAGTCTATTTTGTTCTCCAATCATGGTTTTAAGTTGGAATGTGAGTCTTGTTCTTTTCTTTCGTAATATTTCTCCTCTCTTGGTTTTTTTGTTTTCAAGTTGTCTACATCAACAAGTGCTTGTGATCCGCATACACACCCAAAAGAGAGCAAGTTCAAAGCATAGCATATAAAAAACTTCCCAAACATGAAAGCTAACTACAGTTAAAAAAAATCTAATGCAAGCATATGATCAATATAGTCTATATTAGTTGAAAATAGACAACATGCAAGTTTTGAATTTTTTCATGCCATTCATCAGGAACTAAAAAAACATGAGATCTCCAAACTATCAAAACTACCAAATCCTCCAAAAGTAAGCTCGAAGGCCAACAACTCCACAGTGGCATAAATAGTATTCACGCAAAACCATATGCACCAACGTTTTTCAAGGAATTGATATCTGCAATCTTACGAAATAAAAATGCATAGTTCAACAAATATATTAGTAGATGTTCTTGAAAAGTTAACCAATATTTCGTAAACAGTCTCATTGCCATTTTAACAAACAGCAAGTGTTGATTTTGTGCTTTAAATTAGATGAGAAATAGTACCTCTCCAATCCATATAAGAATCTCCAAATTTTGAGGTTCATGAATCAAAATAGGGGCATCTTCACAAAGTTTACGTAGGGCTGATGAGCAAGCAGTTTTGCACATCGAGTCTTTGATCCCAGAAGCACAAAAAATTCTGAAAAGGATGATGTGTGAATTTATTTAAAAAAATCATCAAGATAAGATCCAAATCTATGAAAATCTTACAATAAAGGCATGATGTTATCAGGGACTAGTGACATCCATCTTGAAAATGAGCCAACAACATCAGCTAAGGATTTATAGACCTGCATTAAAGAATTGACAACTGAGTGATAAAGACTCCCATTATTGTATATATATTTTGCGATTCAAATTAATAATAGGAAGTTGCAAGGTCAAACTACGAAAGGGTGCAGTACAGTAAGCTAGGCAAGAATTTTAAGATAGAGTTGAATACTGAACTTACAAAAGGCAACGGACCCTTAAGATCTCCAGATGAGGTACTAGTGAGAATTGTCACAAGCTGCATAACTATTGAGAAAGAAAGAGGAGGTCCATGTTGCAGAACTGTTTCAGAGACCTGCAAGATAACTTAATTGGTTAAATTGCAACCTAGACAACAATGAAGAAGGTAGCTCCACAACTAGGTTTTTCACTAATATAATACAAAACTAACTAAAAAAGCAGCTCAAAATACTGACAAACACGCATAAAAAAAGAAGGCAGCTCCCAAAGAAATTTAGTACAGGCACAACCATTAAACGCAAACAATAAATAAATGGCTCCTAAACATGCAAAGGTTGCCACAGCATAAGTCCAAATTGACAACCATCTTATAATCCTAAAATTTACTTGTAACTATGATAAGCTTCTTGATCTCCACCAAGATGAGGAAGGCACCTTTTAAGTAGGTGTGGACTCCTTGAGGAAGAAGAAAGGGGAAGAAGAGATATTTGAAAAAAAAAAGTAGAAATCTTATTTCCTGAAAAAAAAAATTACATAATTAGGGGTCTATTTATAGTATTTACATAAACAAGTTTTAAGTTTAATAAAAAGTTAGACCAGTTGGTTCAATACAATTAATAATAAATAACTTAAATGGATTGGGGGTTGGTTTAATGCTGAAATAATATAAATCATGGGTTGTATTTGGCCCGTTGCTTGAATTGTTCCATCAGTTGAAGAGCCTTGTGTCCTTCTTCTATGATAAACTTGAAGCATTTTACCATCTTGGTGCTGAATTTCTAAATTATTCACCCATTCTTGACAATGTTCTTGCACTATATTTGAGTCCAAGATAATGTGTTATTCCTTAACGGTCCCATCGGCATAGCAAATAACCTTGTCATCAAGATTGAGATATGGAAAAGAAGTTGAAATAGCTAAAAATTTTCCCAAGTGGCATGATCTGGAAGAGAGTTTCCATTGGAAAATAACCTGATGGTGAGGTTGGCCATGGAGTTGTATGGTTCGCAAAGCTAAAAATTGTAGATGGAAGAAGAATGGGTTGATTGTTGAGACTAAAAATGGGAAGAGGTGTAGTGTTTATTGGAGGAGTTCCTTTATAAGGTTTAAGGAGAGAAATATGGAAGACTGGATGAATTTTGCTTTTGGAGGGTAGTGATAGTTGGTAGGCCAAGGACTTATAATAGCATGAATGGGAATTGGTCCGAAATAATGTTTTAAAATTTAGAATTTGTGTGATTGACAAAAGAATTTTGGCAAAAAAGTTGAAGTTTAACCATAGCCAAATCGCCAATGGATAATTTTAAATTGCGGCTATGTAGAATAACCATTATTTTCATGTGGTGTTGGGACTGATATATATTCTGACGAAAGTTCTGTAAAAGGGTGTTATGGTTTGTAAATAAAGTATCTACAACATAAATGTTAGAAGTACCGTAGAGATATAATGGAATTGATGGTCGTAATCTATCATATAGAGTTTGATAAGGAGTCATTTGATTAGTGGTATGAAAAGAACTATTATCACAAAATTTAGTCTAACAAAGAAATGTAGAGCATAATTTTGGAGTGGTTGAGATAAAGGCACGAAGATATTATTCTAAACAATGATTGAGGATCTCAGTTTATCTATCCATCTGCGGATGATATGCAGTGTTATAATGAAAAATGTTACCACTCAAGGCAAGAAGACACATCAAGAATGACTTTAAAAATTGTTATCTCGATTAGAGATAATTGTTTCAGGAAAGTCATGCAATCTAATGACCATATTGACGAAAGGTTCAGCTACTCGAGAAGGAGAATAGTTTGGAGGAAATGGGCCAAAATAGGCATATTTAGACAAATGATCAATTACTACAAGAATAGTGGTGTACCCTTTTGTGTTAGGTAGGCCAATAATGAAATACATAAATAAATCTTCCCAAATTTATAATGGAACGGGTAAGGAGTTAATAGCCCGGCTGGAGGCAAGGTAAAGGTTTTGATTTCTTGGCATGTAAGATAATTATTAACGAAATCAGTGACATCTTTATGGAATCCAAACCAATAAAATTAGTAGAGATCCTTTTAATGGTTTTGAAAATACCATGATGGCCGGCAAGAGGTGTGGAATGAAATTCAGTGAGTATCTGAATGAGAGAGTTCACCTCTAGATAGTTAAGTGAGTTGACAGATGACAACTTTATGGAGTCCAGACCAATAAAATTAGCAGAGATCCTTTTAATAGCTTTGAAAATACGATGATGGCCGGCAAGAGGTGTGGAATGAAATTCAAAGATTATCTGAATGAGAGAGTTCACCTCGAGATAATTAAGTGACATGACAGATATCGAGAATGTAAGTGCTTCATTCTTTAAATTGTTGATTAATGAAAAAGAGAAATTAATGAGTGTGAAGAGCGAAAATAAGGAAGAGGTAAAGGAATCCTATCTTCAGGCAATCAAGATAATGAATCAACAACTGTATTTGTTTTGCCTGGTTTATACTCAAAGGAGAAATTAAAGCCAAGAGTTTGCGAAGATAATATTATTGGTCCAGCATTTAAAGGATTTGATTTAAAGATCACATACTTTTATGATCTATGTGAATAATGAACTCAATGTCTAATAAATATTAATGCCATTTGCAAACGGTTTCGATGATGGTATATAATTCTTTCAAGTGGAAGATTGGGATAGCTGATTGCTAAGTTTCTTGCTGAAAAAAAAAAGAAATAGGATGATGTTTTGTAGCAAAACAGCTCCAATACCAACGTTTGAAACATCAGTTTCAATAATATATTATTTTAAAAATTTTGGTAATGATAAAACAGGGGCTTGGGTCATGGCTATCTTCAGATTGTTTAAGGCAGTAAAGGCGGAATTATCCTATTTCAAAGAGACTTTCTTGAGTAACTTGGTTAAGAGGGGTGCAATGGAACTATGGAAGCATAAATAGAGATAAAACGATGATAATAGTCAGTTAAACTGAAAAAATTAGTAAAGATGTTTTAAAGACAAAGGATTTGGCCATGTAGTCATAACATAAATTTTCTTAGAATCAAGTTGGATGCTATTAAAAGATATAATATGACAAAGATATGGAGGATTGACAAAATTAGCATTTATTTATTTTAAGAAAAAATAGGTTTGTTGTTATACATCAAAATATAAGGAGGTGATCAAAATGAAGTTCTAGGATAGGACTATATATGAGAATATCATTAAAAAAATAATGACAAACTTATGAAAGAAAGACCGAAAAACTTGGTTTATAAGGCTTGAAATGTGGAGAGAGCATTGGTTAAGCCAAAAGATATAACGAGAAATTCATAGTGGTCGTCTCGAGTGCGAACAACAATTTTATGTATATCATTTGGATGCAAAAAGACTTGATAATATCTGGAACGAAGGTCAAGTTTAGAATAAAAAAAGTAGGCTCCATGAAGTTCATCTAACAATTCATCCACAGTTGGAATAGGAAATTTATCTTTAATAGTAAAGGCATCAAGGGTAAGATAGACTACACAAAAACGCCAACTGTCATCCCATTTTTTGACAAAAACAGGGCTAGAAAAAGGACTATGACTGGCAAATCATGACAAATTGTAACATTTCTTATACCAATTGTTCCATTGCATCGGTTTGATAATGTGGGTAACGATGAGGATAAAAATTCACAGGTTTGAATAAAGATGAAAGGTGGATATGATGGTCGATGGCACATGGTGGTGGCAACCCTTGCGATGGCCTAAATAAGTGTTGAAATTCGTGTAATAATGTAGAAATGGAAGTAAGAAGAAGGTGAGGAAGGGTATTTTGATATTTTTCTAAAGAATTGAGTGGTGTAAGATCTGTATCTAGATGATGGGAATTGATTAGTGAATATTGGAATGGCTAGGGAATGAGATATTAGGGCACTCAATTAGTTCAAAGAAATAGGGTTAGAGGATAACAGAGGTTCGGCAAAAAGTATAAACTGTTGATTTTAATAATTAAATTGCATAATCAAATCGCAATAATTATGTAAAACAGGTCCCAAGGATTGTAGCCAATACATGGCTAGAACAATATTGGGATTATGAATGACAAGGATGAATAATTCTAAAAGTGATCTAATAGCCTTGCATATAACTGTAATATTTGAGCTTTTAGCTTTACAGAATACTAAATTGCCATTGCTCACTAAAACTTTGGATTGGTTGATAAGTTGAGTAAGACCAAGTTGATGGATAAGATTGTCTTGAATAAAATTATGGGTACTCTTGCTATCAATTAAAATGTGAACCTTCTGATTATTAATAGTCATTTAAACAAAAAGAGCGATGACTAAACTATCCGGCTAAGGCATTTAAACTAATATCAGAAGAGAGACTTTGGTTATCATTAATATTGAGAGAAGAGATAGGAGACTCTATACATTTACTGACATCAATGCCAAATAATAAGTAAAATTTATTAAGGTAATAATATTAGCATCCAAATTTTGCATCACAATTAAAACAAGTCCTTTTTCTTGTCAAGTTGAACTTCAACTAGAGAGAGTTTGCGAATTGGAAGGTTAAGAGGTTTATGGATGGTTAGGGAAGCCTGGGACGAAGGAGAGAGAAAGAGGTCGAATGTAGGAAGAGTCGTAGAAGGTGGAATCTTAGTGGTTGAATAGGAAGTGTTAGGTTTGCACCAATGTGAGGATGGTGTAGAAAAAAAAACTTGAATTTTAGTTTCATGATGTCAAGCAAGTTCTATTGCATCCAAAAGAGAATTAGGATGTACAAGGAAAAGTTCTCTACGTAATTCTTGTTTAAGTCCAAAAATGAAATAACTAATAAGAGTAGACTCTGATATATTGGGAACTTTAAATGCAAGATTTTCAAAAACCGTTTGATAATCCAAAACAAAAGTTTGTTGAGTTAATTTAGAAATATTTCAAGATAAATTTTCATATGAAGAAATGCCAAGTTGTTATTGTAAAGATACCATAAAATTAGACCAAGAAAGAAATTGGTCTTTCCTCCTAAGCCATTGACACCAAGTAGCAACAGAACCTTCAAGATGAAAAGCAATTCAAGCATGATGACAATCAGGAGTAGGGGTGCAAACGAGTCGAGTCGAGCTCAACTCCCATCGAGGTAGAGCTCGGCTCGCCAACTATTTAAGTGGCTCAAACTCGACTCGAATTTTATATTTTGGCTCGAGCTCGAATATGGTGCTCGAACTCGGCTCGTTTATAGGCTTAATAACTCGACATGAAATGCATTTTTTATGATTTTTCAATGAACTGCAAAATAATTTTTGTATGAAGATGAAATTCATATGCCAAGAATAATTAGAATCACATTTTAAGGAAATAAGATGAATAAAACAAGTTATTTATAAATGTTTTCATATATGTAAGTAGAATTGAAAAAAAAAACAAGAGGATATGACAACTATAAACAGAACATATCAAAAGATTAAGAAATGATCATTTTAACAACTAAACAATAATGATACAAAGTTTTATACCAATATTAAACTAAAACAAATTTTTTAACAAAAAGTTCACTAAGTAACAACATTTTAACACAAACAACAAATAATACAAAACAACATAAAATTAAAACTCAATATCAAAAGATTAAGGAAGCATAAGTTTAACACCTGCAGCACTTAATTTTCGTGCTCTGAATGTGCCACTTGCACATTCTATCTCTTCTTCAAAACAAGCTGCATATTCTTCATATAACTCAAACAGTACGTTGCGGACACATGAGATGTCTTGTATGCTTTCATCTCCTTCATAGATCATTGGAAATGCAAATTCTATGACAACAAATTTCATTCTCAGGACCATGATAGCACCAAAGGCCATTGGGAGATTGCACTCACCCTAGTATTTCTCAAATTTAGCTTTCATTTTTTTTTGTACATTTCCATAACGAATCTATGTGAAGAATGTGTCACATCATCCAATACCTTCTTTATTGTATAGATCTTTGAAAGGAATAAGTTTGATGTGGGATATTCTGATTTTGAAATGATATTTGTTACTTCATTGAAAAATCCCAAAACATCACACACCTTTCCAATGTTATCTCACTCCTTTGTAAGACAAATACAATAAGCAACCTCTCTTTCCTATAAGATAAGATAGCTTCCCTCAATTTGAGTGCAACAGTAAGCATGTTATATGTTGAGTTCCAACGTGTTAGGCAGTCCATAATAAGGTTTATTGTAGGTAGCTGTAATTGTTGAACAACTTTAGAAAATTTTGTTAACCATGACTCATATGCATTATGAAACTAACTGAGTCACAGATTTTATCAACAACTTGATCCACAATTTTGATCTCATCCTTCACCATCAAATTAGAATGTGTGCACAACACCGCACATGAAAGAGCCTTCCTTCAAAAAATAACATCTTTCTCACACAAAATTTGTCCTTAAGAAACTTAGTTGCCCTATCATTCTTTGCAGTATTATCAACAAATATTATAAATACTTTGTTCTCTAAGCCTCACTCACTGATTGACTTATAAAATGCGTCAACAATCTCAAAAGCTATATGTGGTGGAGGCAAGTGTGAGAAGCTTAGCATACGCTTCTGTAATTTCCAATTAGAATCCACATAATGTGCAGTCACAGTCATGTATGAAACTCACTGATTTTTAGACTTCCATAGATCAGTTGTAAGGCTAAGTCAGGTTATGCCTTTCTCCTTCAAACTTGTTGTTTCCAATTATGCCTCTCTCCTATGGTACTCCATGAAATATGGTGATATAGTCTTTAACACCAAATTAAAGACACTCTTCGATAATTGAGAAAGGTTTTACTTTACATTTATCAAGATATAATGGGCGGCCATCTCCTTAACTTTAGATTGGTCATACTTGAATGTTGTTAAACTTCCACTCTCTTGAGAATTATCACCTGTACCTGAAATATCTTTGGGTTCAAAGTGCATGATCTTTTGATTTCTTAAGGCACGGATTCTTGTAGGAAAGCAATCTAAGTTCCTTCTAAACTGTGTTATTGAACCTGTGCTACCTAAACATAGCATTTTCTTGCAATGAGAACATTCAACTTTCTTCTGACCATCGGGAAGAGTTATTTCCTTAAGTTCATCCCACACTGTAGATGTGTATTTTTTCTTTTTTTTAATGTCTATTGGATTTTCACTATGTTTTCGTTGGTTCTTCATCATCGCAATAGTCATTTTCCTGTTTTTCTTCCAAAACATAATCATTTTCATTTCCAACCTTATTGTATGATTGCACTTCTCCAATTTTCAAATTCAAATGTTCATTACTATTATCTTCAATGACTGAATCAGCTGACATTCTATATAACAAAACACCAAACAAATTATAAATATATCCCACAAATGAGAGGCCAAATTAAAAATAATAATAATACAAACTAAAGAGGCCAGATAATGACTTTAAAATAAATATGAAGTGGACGGGGTACTCAACCCAATCAAAATAGTAATTAAAAGAAAATCCACCTATTAGAAGAAAACAATATATACACCGAAGGATAATAAACTGTGGACTGATTAAGGCCCAAACTATTTGGGAATAAAATGAGAAGAGAAGTCCACAAATAAAAAATGCAGGTTTATCCAAGATAGGCACAATCTTCTTCCAAAACTATTTTCTGCAGTATTATGAAATGAAAGCCAAAAAATAGTTTTCCGCTGCATTAAATGTAATAGAACAAAAGTTCAACAAACGGATAAACGATAAGCTCAATTGGATCATAGAGAAATAGCAATTAATCAGGTGGCAGCAATCTTTCACTATATGATTTCTTATTCTAAAAATAAATATAAATTTACAACTTTGATAATACTTAAATTAATTTTTATCATTAATGAGATTATTTTTCTCATAGCTTGCATCATAACAGGATGAACAAAAAATTATCATTCAAAATACATATTAGTATTAATTGCATATATTGACAAAAACAACAAAATATTTTATAGAGAATCATAAGACAACATGAATCCAAACATGATTAATTTTAATAGCAGCAACAGAACAATCCCTTACAATTATCTCAACATGCTTGGCCTGGCATGATTGCATTAATTGTCGATCAAAACCTAACAGTAACAAAAACTTGAATACCAACTCATTCTGCACTCTCATCAAACAAGCATCAAATTGTAACAGCCATCCCAAAAAAAACCAGCAAAACCAAGTATATGCCTCCGCATTCGCCCACCATTTGCTACTTCCTTTTATTTGCGTGAAACCGGAACGCATGCATGCAGCACGCAGCTAAACCCTAGAATACTTAACCCGCTCGCTCCTAGGGTCTGCACTCCGCTTTTCTAACTCGGCCTGCCCTCCGCGGACTGGCTATTCTTGCCGCTAAACGGGCTCTTGAGTCGAGCCGGAGTTTGATCGAACTCTGGCTCGTTTATCTCGCAAACTCGACAAACTACTCTAACTCGAGCTCGAAACTTAATAAGTTCGGCTTCTGATCAGGTCGACCTCGAGCTTGACTCGTTTGTACCCTAATTAAGAGTATTATAAAAAACAAAATATTCATGTGCGTTA
Source organism: Dendrobium chrysotoxum (assembly GCA_019925795.1). Lineage (NCBI taxonomy): Eukaryota > Viridiplantae > Streptophyta > Magnoliopsida > Asparagales > Orchidaceae > Dendrobium > Dendrobium chrysotoxum. The sequence continues at coordinate 24,363,406 of CM034304.1, read as the reverse complement.
AAGAACCATGTTTCCACATCAGATCCATTAAAGAAAGGAAGTTCAATTTTCATAATTTTAAGATAAGGAAAACCTGGAGAAATAGGGGCTGATTATGGAGTAAGAAAGAGGTCGGCGGAGCAAGAAGGATCTTTATTGCAAAAGGGAGGTGGCCAGTCAGTGCATAAGTTGTCAACGCGCTTATCAATGGAATTCATGAAGGTTTGAAATTGTTGGAGAGATGCGCCAATGAAAGCAAATTGAGCATCAACTTATTAGAGAGATTTTTGGATTTTGGCAAATTGCAATTCCTGATTACTTTGCATGAAGTGTAGAGCTTCTGCCAAATCGGTGTTCTTCATGTTGGTTGGTCCTTGTGAATGATAGAGCTTTGAAAGGAGGAGGTTCTTGAATGGTACCTGTAAGCAAAATAATAATAATAAACTAGAAATAATAATAATAATAATAAACTAATAGAAGACGCAATTTTAGAAATGAAAATTTCAGCAAGAAAAACAAACAGAGAACTTGATGCAATCTTGGAAAGGAAGAAACAAAAAAATAGCAAGAGGAGGCGTTGATGGCAGCAGCTAGTCGGTGGAAAACCGAATAGTTGAATGCAAACTACAGGTTTAACTTCTGTTCTTAAGGATCTGCTGTATGGAACAGCAGGTCTTCCAAAGGTAGATTGTGGAAAGAAAAAGAATGGTCGGAGCAGCAGATTCTTAACGAGTAGGTGGAGGAGGCAGACGGTTTGCTGAAAGAAGCAACAAGAAGAGGGTTGGAACAGCCGTTGGTAGGAGAAGCTTGCAGCTGGCAGATTGCAAGAACGGCAGACTGCGGGAGCTACACCAAAAGATGAAGGAACGAACCACTGAGGACAAGCTTCTTGCAGAGGAGTGATGTGGTCTCAATGAAACCACCATTTGATAAACTTCTTGATCTACATTAAGAGGGGAAAGGGGTCTTTTGAGTAGGTGTAAACTCCTTGAGGAAGAAGGGGAAAGAAGAGAGATTAGAAAAAGAAAGAAAGCAGAAATCTTATTTCCTGAAAAAAAAAAATACAGCATTAAGAGTTTATTTATAGTGTTTACATAAATCGGTTTTGAGTTTTATAAAGGGTTGAACCAGCTTGTTCAATACAATTAATAATAAATAACTAAAATGGGTTTGGGGGTTGGTTTAATGTTGAAACAACATGAACCGCAGGCTATTGTATTTGGCCTGTTGCTTAAATTGTTCCTTCACTTGGAGGGCCTTGTGTCCTTCTTCTATGATAAATGTGAAGCATTTTATCATCTTGGTGTTGAATTTCTAAATTATTCATCCATTCTTAGCAATGTTGTTGCACTATATTTGAGTCCAAGGTAATATGTTGTAGCCTAACAAACTAACCGATCCAAAACTTAAGAATGACCTGTGACTAAACTAAGTCTTCACTGCCACCTATCATCATACCACCTTTATAATGAATTGAATCAAGGAGAGAGTGGAGACAACAGAAATTGGGAGGGAGAACCAGTTGTTATGGCTCTTTTTGTGACTAGTAGTGATGGGGAAGGAACAAAAGGAATTTAAGAAAATCCCAAATCTACAATTCATATGTTGTGTCTGAAGGAAGTGTGAAGAAAGACAGCTCCAGGTTTTCCAAATCGGCTCTTACATTTTACCCCACTTAAAAGAATTTGGTCCTTCATATTCATATCTTAATCTGGAACAGTTGTGGTGCTTGAATATCATCTCCTCATCATTCTTCCACGTAGCTTTTTATTTTGATTTATTGCTCACAAGTATCTTGAGACAGGGAACATATCAATGGCAAACCTTTCAAACTTATCCGATCTGTGCTCTGATTCTCTTCATAGCTCGAGCCTTCTTGAATGAATAATGGATCATGCTAAATAGTTATGAGAGTTGTCATGTAGGTAGCTCATAGGAAGAAAAATAAAAAGTATCATGCATTGCTGCTTGTCAAAGAGGAAGAGCTAATGAGTATAGAACTTTGTTAACTCCCTCAATGTAATAGCCTATTGAATCGACTCAACCGAATCGATTGAGCAGGTGCGAGTGGAATCAAGGTAAGCGAGACTAGCGGACGCGACTCTTCGCACAAATAAAATCGGCTTCGATCCGTTCGGTGGAGTCGAAGACAGAGAAAGAGGTCGTTCATGTACTAGGGAGGTTTAGCAGCTTCGATCAAAGAAGACAAAAATGAGTTCGTGGAAACGTGAAAGAAGAAGAGTAGTTCATGCATTCACTCGAATCGCAGACGGAGAAGAAAGGTCTCAGTGGCTTTGATCGAAGAAAAGGGAGCGACTAGTCGTGCGACCTCTTTAGTCTTGTTCGATGAGGACGAAGGAAAACAAGCAATCGAGTGGGAGGAAATCAAAAAGAGAGATACGGTTCTACTCCTTACTGAAACTCAAGTGACGAAATTAGAAGAGGGAAGAAAAAAAAGAGTTGTTCGGTGGAGTAAGAAGCCAAGAAGGAGAGGAGTTTGTGCGATCTATTTGATCAGTTCAATGGGGACAAAGATCAGTTTGATGGAAATGGAGAAGACGAAAAGGAGTTCTTTCAACCTAATTGCTGAAGACAAAACCTAAGAAGAAGAAGTGTCGCACAATCTAATTCGGTAGAGTCGGAAGATAGAACGGAAGAAGCAGAGTAAATAAATCTCGTATTTAGTGTACAAAATAAAAGATGTATGATTTTAATTTGTTTGAACTGATTTGTGTTTTGAAGGGAACAAGAAGAAAATGGATAAAGCTATGCGATCTCGTTTGACGAAGAGGAAAAACCATTGAAGGCAATAAAAGAGATTTATTTAAACATTAATTCATCCTTTTATGAAAATATAGAATATAAAATATAATCAGAAATGTGATGTAATAATTAGTTCACATTCAACATTGTTTTTAATGATGTTCGATGCATTCAATGTTGCCTTTGACAACATTTGAAACTTTCGACATTGTCTTCCACGCCGTTTAACGTCATTGGTGTTTGTTTAGACACTGAAAGAACAGAGAATGGCAGTTGAAATAAGCACACTGAAGGCAAACAAAAGTGCTCATGTAAATTAAGGTAAGAATTAAATTTGTAATTCTTAATTTAATGTGAAAATACTTGTGAATTAGCTAAGTAAATTGACATAATCATATACTCGATCTTTAGATTGCCAAATCAGGAAAGACCGACTAAGAATTAAAGAAACAGTGAAGCAAGAAAATTGACCTTCAAAAAAGAATGTGGGAGATTACACTTTTATTTAATAGCAATTATAGTTTTATTTATAATTCAATGCATTTACTGCCATGGCATCTTATATGTATGCTTGCAAATCATAGTACTACTTCACATTAAAATAAAGAATCAAATGACCTTTATTAGAGTATAATACACATCAAATGTGATAGCATCATATTGAAATACATATATATATGTAAATTTAAATGGAAAGAAAAAATTTAATATTTAAAAGAAATGTGCTAAAATGAAAAGATATATATGTAAATGCAAGAGTTCACCCCTCATATAGTACTGGTTTGGGAAGAAATGTATTGGTGCATATAAAATGAAAAAGGTTGATAAAGAAAATATAATTGAAAATATTTGTACCTTAATTAGTGCAATATTAGACGGTGCTCCTGAAATTAAAAAAAAATATATCAAAGTTATAATATGGCAAATGCAATACCAAATAAATATTTTATATAAAATGATGTTTTATCTTATCGATACCCATATTTAATTTCTCTTAAAAGAAAGGTTTAATGATTAATCAAAATAACTCACATATATATTATTTTTATTTATTTCTATATTATAAAACTGTAATTAACCACAAAGTTTGAAGATAAAAACTCAACCTATTAAATTAAATGTTTTAGGTAAAGCTCCTATTGAATAAATGGCTGATAGAGAGCAATTTATGTATAGACAAAAAGGATCAAATGAAAATATGTAAAATTAATTTATATATGTTCAAACTTATGATGGATAATTAGTGGCTCTTTCTAAAGTTTTAGAATATGATTTTATTTAATCATTTTAATTGTTATTGAAAGAAATTAAATTATCAATCGACTGCTATTTCAAACTTAGTATTCCAAGTACATGAACTGTGTCATGACTTTCAATCAAACTTAAAAGGATAGATAAAACTAGGCCAAATCTATCCACTCTCATTAAAACTTATAACTCAATTAATTGGTTAAACCTTGAGAAAATATGATCTCCAATGTAAGACTCAATCTTTAAGTGTTTATAATAAAAATATCTCCTTTGTTGCTCTTGAACTAAACAAAATTATTCTCAAATCAGATCAAACTTATACTTTGCTATGACGATACAAGCTTAAACATTATTATTGTAGGAAAACAACCCAAGTGGAATGTAATCCTCCCAAGTACATCGAATATCAAGAATAGCCACATGCCCAAAGCTTCTTTGGACCTTTTGCAAGAGCTTGGATGTAAGCTTCCCAATACGATCAAATACGATGAAGATTAGCATCCCAGTCAATCAAATAATGTTGCCTACAATGATCCTTGCTAGCCTGCACACTAAATAATTGCTTAAGATGTAGAAAATGGACTATTATTGTGAGTTAATCAACTATTATCCAAACTGCATATTGACTCTGCTTAGGCCTATATAAGCAAACTACAAAATACATAACAATTTCAACTTATTTCTACCATGGAATAAGAAGTTGCAGAAATCCACCATGTTTTTCTTGTTCATTTTTAACCATCTAATAGATCAAAACACTTATCCATGAAGTCTGAAGCATCTTTTTTCATATCAGGCCGACATAAAAGCTCCTTGAGATTTTGATAAATTTTAGTCCTCCGCTGGGAATGAAATATGGTATGGAGTGCGCTTCCCAAATTATCTCCTACCTAGTACACAAAGTTGACTGATCTCAAAATCTAGATCCACTTTCATTATCAATAGCAAGCTCTAAATTAATTCTATTCCGCATCAATTCAGCATCTTCTATTTGAGCTGCAGGAATCCAAAGCAAAATCATTTGTCTATCTGAAGTATTATCTCAAGCTAAAGTCATTTCATCTTAAGCTACAACAGTCATTTTTCAGTGAACATCCAAATTAGATAAGGTGAAAATTTTCTTCTCAATATATCAACAACCACATTAGCCTTACAACAACAAATATTTATCCCGCAACATGGGGTCACATACATGAATATGTTTTCTCCATTCTTTCTTACTAAGAGTCAAATTCTCATTTAAATATAATAAAAATATATAATTTTTAATACTTTCTAACTAAATCTTTTTAGATCTCTCTCTATCTTTCTTAATATAGGCCGGTAGTAATACATCTACTCTCCTAACATTTTGATGACCAAACAATCTAAGGTGACTCTCTAATCTTATCTATCACTGGGAGCTACTCCAACCTTTTTCATGTATATACTAATTTTGCAATCTATCTCTAATTGTAAAGCCACTCATCAACCTGAGCATTTACTCATCTCTGCAACACTCAAGTTAATTTTATGCTTCTCTTTTAATGACCAACATTTTGCTCCAAAAAGCATTACGTCTCACCACCATCTTATAAAATTTTCCCTCAAGTTTGAGGAGTACTTTTCTATCACACAACAGGTTCAATGCATTCCTCTACTTCAACCATCCAACTTAAATTCTACTAATAATATCCCCATCGATTTCACCATCACTTTGAACAATAAACCCTAGACATCTAAAACGTGCACTATTTTTGATGACTTGATTAACCCATGTCAAAGTCCCACCACTAGATCTATTACTACTAAAATTACACTCATGCATTTGGTTTTAGATCAGCTCAAATGAAAATCTCCATAATTAATTTTTTTCATCAATAACCTCTCTAGTCTTATCAACAAGAAGAATATCATCAACAAAAAGCATAAAACAAGATATATCCTTCTTGCAAATGTCAAGTAAGAGTATCCATGACTAAAGCTAAAAGATATGGGCTTAAAGTTGATCCTTGATGTAATACAATTGAAATAGAAAAATGCTTGGTCAAACCATCTTGCATTTGAACACTAATATCAGCTCCTATATCCATATCATTAATGACTTGAATATAAGTTGTATTAACGCATTTCTTTTCTATAACTCTTTAAAGCACTTCTCTTGAAACTTTATCATATGCATTATCTAAATCAATATACTCTCATTGTACTTCTCCATCAAACCTCTCAGCAAATACATAGCTTCCATGGTAGACCTACCCGGCATGAATCCAAATTGATTTCAAAAACATTAGTATCACATCGTAACCCATAATTTTAATTACTCACTGTGAGAACCGGCCAGTTCCATTCAGCCGACCAGACCCTTAAGCTGAAGAGAAGCCGAGCCAAAGCGCAATCAAGTGAAGCCGACCGAGCAATTGGGCGAGCAGGAGGCAACGGTTCGGGCAAGCACGAGTTTGGGAACATTCATGAGCATATAAACGCAACTCCTCGTGTGAGATAAATCATTTTCACTCACCCCAATTGAACCGCACGAACGGAAGAGACTGTGACCGAGAGGAGGCAATGATAGAGAGGGAGAAAAGAAAATTTGGAGAAAAAGAGAAGCAATATGGGTTAGGAAGAAAGAAATTGTGTTGAAGACAAAGTTAAAGGAGGAATTTTGTATATTGAGGTTGCCACAGATGAACTCATCGGAAGGAAGAAAAGCGAATTTCCATTTCTGACGACAGGGTCAGAGTAAATCGTTAAAATTTTCTTCTTTTCTGTTTAAATTTAGAAAATAAATAAATGTATGAATTTTAGTTTGATTGAAACAATAATAATGATTTTTTAATAGGAAGAAATCAAAATTTGTGAGAGTCTCGATTCGACAAGGAAGGAAAGAAAGAAAGATTTATGAGGTAATTAATTTTGAATTAATAATATTTAACATTTAATTATATTAGAATTTAATAGTAGGTGTTGTAATTGTAATTATGATATGACAAATTAGAAGCAACCCATGTTATATGGATGATGTTTGATGCATTTGAAGTTGTCTCTAACGATATCAAATTAATGCAATGTTATCTTTAAGATATTTAATTTTAGAAATTTGTTTAACAATAATTGATGCAATTGGATATTATTTGGAGCAGTGAAGAATTCAAATCGTTGAGCTGAGGCAAAGCACCGGAGATAAAAAGCGTTCTTAAGAAAATATTAGATAAGAGATATTTATATGTTAATGCAATTTTTTTAAAATTTAATGAAAATCATAGTTTAAGATAACTGTACAGATTCACATATTTTTGTACATGACTTTAGGTTGCATTAAAAAAGGCTTGGAATTTAAAAGAGTGACAACACACAAATGAGAAGCAAAGTGGGTGATTACATTATTTTATAGCAAATTCTTTTTTTCTTTTATTCCACTGCAATTATTGAATATTATATCATGCACATGTACTTGCTAAAGTTTAATTGTTTGACATGCATCAAATTGAGAATGACTGAACAACCATATATATATATATATATATATATATATATATATATATATATATATATATATATATATATATATATATATGTGTGTGTGTGTGTGTGTGTGTTGACCCCTGTATAATACTCAAAGGAAAAAAACGAATATATATGTGTGTGTGTGTGTGTGTGTTGACCCCTGTATAATACTCAAAGGAAAAAAACGAAACCATACCGTAGCCTGTCGGATCCCTGAAATCCCATTAAAATCCTCGTACTCATCGAATTGCTGAAATCTCGCTGAGTGCGTAAATCCCGCTGAATCCTTGTCAATTGCACTGCTCTCTCGAGTTTCCCGTGGAAGGACGCTCGAGCTCGTCGTTAAAACAGGAACGAGCGAGATCCATTTGGTGAGTTCTTATCTTCATCCTTCCACGCTCAACTCTTGCTCTGGCTCATTTTCTCTTGCACGACACCTTCCTCCAAGCCGCAAGCAGCCTCCACAGCCGAACTCTTCTTCTTCCCGTAAGCTCTCATCTGCGAATAGGAGTTCTCCCGCTATAGCTGAAGTCCTCCCCATCCGATCCAAGACCTGTATCCCGACATTTCTCTTGCTCTGACCTACGACTCTAGCAGTCAAGCAAAGCCAACCCCGATCTCCACCAAACCAAATCCTAGCTTCCATCCATTAAAGCCGCAAGCCCTCACATCCCGTAACCGAAGATCTCCTCCACTGCCGAGCTCCTACCAGACTGAGTGCCTCCAACCTCCCTTACCCGAGCTTCCTTTCTGCGAACCGAAGCTTCAACCGACGCAAGAGCCCCTAACCCGACGCCTGGATCCCTCAATCTGATTCCCTGTAGAGGACGATCCCTAGCTGAAGCCGCCTTCTCAAGTTCTGGTCCAATACCTTACTACCGATCGAAGCTGAGCTGCCCATCATCTCCTCCGACCCCTTTCCTTCTTTGATCAGAGTCCGATCGAAGTCTCACATGAGCCGCAACTCTGCTTCATCCCATCAAGCCCAAGACTCGTGCCCTACCCAACCTTCTATATACAACCAAACTAGCCTATTGCCTCAACTCCTAGCCCTATTTCTCTTATTCCCACACTAAATAACTCTGCCTAATCAGTCCATCTACTTGCAAACCTGATTCAAACAGTAAGGTTCTATCATTGTGTTTGTTATTAGTATTAATTAGTGTGCCCGATGTTTTTAATACTCTTATTAAGTAATGTCATTAACTATTTGGTTATATATATATATATGTTTGCATGTGTGTGTGTTTGATTAAAAAAAAAGAGAGAGGAAAAGGAGGTGGAAATGAGAGAAAAGAAAATAAAAGAAAAAAAGAGAGAGGAGGCAAAAAATAAATAAAAATAAAAAAAGGGTGGAGGAGAAATAAAAGAGAGAGAGAGAGGAAGATAAGGAAAATAAAAACTTTGGAGAGAAATTCTATGTATCTTTTCATGCATTTTTATAATTTACATACTTTGTAAAAATTTCTTCGCCGACACCGCCGTCGTTGCAAAGGTATAATCTCCCTAAACTCAAAACTCCGAGAGCCCACTTTCGTTGTTCGCGGCGCACCGGAAAATCACCTATACACACGCTTTATTGTGCGTGGTGGGATGGGACCCCGGTGCGGCGCATACAACGAGGCGGGTAATCACCTAAAATCCCATCCTCGGCGTTTGTGTCGAGCCGGCAAACCGCCCATGCACGCCTTTATTGCGCGTGGTGGGAAAGGAACCCAGTGCAACATCTCCGGCGAGGCGGGTAGGCCCTATACACGCTTTTCTTAGCGTGGTGGGGACAATCTTAAGTACCCGTACGCGGCTCTGTACCTACGGGGAAACAACTGCTCTTCTTTTAAACAGGTACCGTCGAAGACCCCATACATGTCTTTATTACGCGTGGTGGGAATGCAAACTACCGCCGAGGTGTTTAAGGACACCTACCATACACGCACTTTATTGCGCGTGGTGGGAAGACCCAAACTCCTGTAATTTTCCCCTAAACGGGGGAGACGCCGGGATGCTGGCGAAATTTTATCTGAAAAAGACAAGGACTTGAACAAAACTTGGACAGCAGGGGAGCTGATTTGAACATTAAATGGACTAAGTGCAAACTTAAATGATGAAGAAATTCAAATTTAATTCAAACTTGAACTTGAGTGGAACAAGACTACAATGGATATGGACTCATATTTGAACTTAAACAATCACTTACACTTGAACAAAAAATGATGGCTCGAGTGACCATGACTTAAACAATCTAGACTCAAGAAAACAAAACTTGATTTGAGCTTAAAAGAACCAAGGGCAAGGAACTTCAGCCGGACTTGAATAATTTGATCAAGAGATTGAACTTTCAAGGACTACGGGAGACTTGAATGAAGATTGAAGACTCATACTGGGTCTGTACTTAACAGAACTTGAATCATATACAAGGGAACTCAAACTACAAGAACATTTATGCAGTCAATAGTGGCTTAATGTCAGATGAAATATATTAACCCTTGTAAATAAATGTGACTAAGATGCGACAAATACAAGCACCCGCGAGCTCTTGTAGTAAGGATATTACAGCATCCTCGTAGCCAATATCGAGGTACAAGCAAGCACACTGATCTGCTAACTGTTTACAAGCAACAATGAGTGGCAAGATGGTGCAGTGAGAATCATGATGTACTCATGAAGAAGAACCAAAAACTAGTGCACAATCAATACTACTTGACTGTGAAATAAATGCACTGAATCTCTATAATCAAAATGCAATATGAGGTGCTCATATGTTGAATATGAAGAGCACATAATGAATGTAGTAAGATATACATCGTCAACTACAATTTGAGCTCAAGCAGATGTTGTGGTCTCCCTGCAAATAGAAGGGATCAAGGTGCAATGAATACGACGACATTCCAACTATCAATGTTTACCCACTTGTGGAAGAATACAATAGTTCCCCGTGAACTACGATGACTGATGGAATCACCTGTGGATAATATCAGTGGACATGTAGTAAGAATGGTGAATCCTGTGTGGACCCAAGAACACATGTTCTCCGCAAGCAATGATATAAGGCTACAATGAATGCAAATGCCTACTGGCAATGGCAAAAGAATTGTTGTATACACAATAACATATCTACGGACCACCGTAGAAGACCCTCGATGTATACAATACATTATCTACAAGAAAATGCGAAGAGAGCCTTAATGAGAGCAAATACTTGTGGGCAAAATACAAAAAGGCTTCAATAAATGCAGTATCATGTAGTCAACTTCAGTCTGCAAATGAATACATCTACCTGCAGCAGTAGTGGATGTGTTGTAAGGACCAAAACTACAGTGAAATACATAAAGAATGTAGCAAAAGCAAGTCCCTACGAGCTTCTGCAGAGACAGGAGATTCGTTAGCGCACTACAATCCACCTGCAGAAAGCAAGTAGTGCACGACAGTCTACCTGTATAAGGCAGCGAACAACTCAGTCCAGAAGCTGCTACAACACGCCACCGGATCCACAACTTTCATGCAAGCAGACAGAAGGCGTTTATAAATGTTCAAAGAGTACCCCCCGCACGTGCACCGTAATTTGTATACATATAGGTACACAAAATGGGGGATATGCAATCTAAACATGCATGGGCCCCAGCGAGCGTGTTATTGGTACACACATGACATCTAGGGATGCTGCGCGGATCAACAAATTTGAACCTGATCTCCTAAGTAGGTAAATAGGAGTCGACAAGGTTCAGCAAGTAATTATAAAATGCCCCCTAACACCCGCATGGGCCCCAGCGAGCGTGTTATTGGTATACACGTGACGTCTAGGGATGCTGCGCGGGTCAATAAGTGAATTTAAGTTCGAGCCCGATCCTTCTATTTAAGTAGATAGGAGTTGATACGGCTCGAACTATTAAACGAATATACAGCCGCGGGGTCGACTGAGATATTTGTTTTATACGTTCATATTAGGCTTTCAAGGCCTATAATCAAGAGAATTCATTTACAAAGGCATAAAGCCTGTGAAACCCGATCCTCTGTCGACAACTCGATAGAGTCGACAAGGTTAAATTCACAAAATAGAAGTAACCCCATATACCCCGATGATGGCCGCATTGAATATTTAATCTCAACCGAAGGGGATCCTACCATTTCAAATACCTCCAAACTTCCACAAAGTTCAAATTTTCAGAAAATCATTTGTTTTGAAATAACCCCACACCCCGATGATGGCCGTGTTGATTGTATATCTCAACCGGAGGGGTTGATTCCAAAATACTCTACATCTTCAAAACCACTCAAATTTTCCCAAAATATCCAAAACTCCAGAAAAATTCAAAAATCTCAAAATTTTAAAATATTTAAAATTGAAGTCCAATCACCAATCACTTAAAGCAAAATCCATCCACCCTCCGCAATAGTTTGCCGAGGTGGACAAATATGAAAACTACTTCAGCTCACATAGAGTTAATGCCTAGTCGAAAATATTAGTAGGATCCATTCTCAAACAGTCTCCTGCCATTAGGGATGTTGTACGTGCCATCTAACCGGCAGTTTCGCCGCCAAATGGCACTGCAGGATAAACGGTTATGACCCGAGGCCCTCTGAACCGAGTGGTTTTGCCGCCAAATGGCACCACAAGATAGTGGTTATGGCTAGAGTAAATACGTACCTTAGTGGCATCAAATCATTGAGATATGAATCAATATGATATAATTGATAGGGCACAAAGCTCTCTATTAGCTAAGGTGATTTCAAATTTGTCCCCTTAGGTAAATACCTACCCCAGGTCTATAAGGTTCCCTTGGACGAAGTAACCCATGGCTGCCGACAAGGATCCTTCTGTCAGGTTGGGTCGACTACCTCCACTAACTAAGTAGACCAGGGACCACGATGGCCCGGGACGACGGAACCATGGGATCTTGATCGGGTCCATCATCCATTCCCCCACCATCCGCTTTAAGTGTAAGATGGTGAAATTTCCAATTTTAAATATCAATTCCCAAAACCCTATACCCATACTGCTACTATATGCCAGATCCACATATCCCTACGTATCTGATTAACGACTAGCCTTAATCGAAAGTTCTCTCTTGTGATCGGGAGGGGTAATTAACTATAGGGGCTTGCGCCTATAGGAAACCAAAACTTAGATCATAGAGTCCTCGCAAAATGAGGGCGAAATCTCTGGGTAGTGTCTTATCTACAATCCATCTGCCTTCCAAAATTTACCCCAGAACTTAATTTCGTTAAAACTCCCCCCGAAGAAAACAAAACGGGTGGAGGCCGAGGCCGAAATTTCAAAGCCCACAATATGTATATATATCTGTGTGTGTGTGAGAGAGAGAGAGAGAGAGATAAATATTTATACAAATTAGTATGTATATGTGACGGAAAATGAAATAAAAAAATGAATATTAATATATAAATGAAAAGTGTAAAAAAGAGAAAGATATATACATGCAAATACAGGAGTTCATCACCTTATGGTACTAGCTAGGGACACAACGTACCCATGCACGTTAAATGAAAAAGGAAATGGAAATGAAATGATGGTACCTTCATTGGTATAATATTTTGACGGTGCTCATACAACAAATGAAAAAGAGAAAAGAATAAAAAAAATAGAAAAAGGAATAAGTTATTTAAAAGAAATCTAATTAGAATCTACATTTATATTAAATGTTTATGTATATGTTAAATGAAAAGTTCGTCAAAGGAATATGACTGTTTTTATGCATGTTTAAATGCTATATTATAAGCTGTAATTATTCACCGAATTTATTATGAAAATTCAAAATGTTAAATTGAAATTTCAGATTAATACTCTGAGAGATAAATGACTGATAGAAAAAAATTCGTCTATAGAAGGAGAAAAAATAAAAAAAGGTAAGAACTGATTTGATATTTGTTCAAATTGAAAAAAAAATTATTTTGATAGCTCTCTTCAGTTATATGTTGGATATTAGTTTGTTAAGTGTTTTATGTTATTGAATGAATTGTATTAACCGTCCAACTATCTGTTTCCATCTCATTAATTCGAGTCTTCGGGCCGAGTCGTGACACTCACCCATATTTTAATATATGACACGCTAACATAATTCCTCTTTAACTCGCACGCTCCTGTGCAACACCTTTGTTCTTAAAAATAGAAAACAACACACTCTTCTCTACTCATCTAACATCTTTTTAGACTTAAATAATATTACTGAGTTTAATAAGCTAAGAAATTCTTCGATCTTCTAAGCATTTCCACACATCTATTGTAATATCATCAGGTCATACTGTTTTCTACAGTTTGTTTTCTTTAAAGCCCCTCCAAATTCAATTTTACTAATACGATAATAAAAATAAAAATCTTTATTTTCATTTAGCATGACAAGATCACTAAAGTCAATCATAAGCTCTAAAAACTTCATTGAAAAATTTATCAAATATCTCATTCACCTGTGTTAAATATAATTTTCTAAGAAATTTACTTTTTAATCATCATTTTAAATGTACTTCACTTGAACTAAATCCTTACTTCTCCTATCTCTTTATTTAGCTAACTTATATATACATCTTTCGTCATTCTAAGTATCAAATCTATTATATAATTCACTAAAAGCCAAATTTATTACATCACAAATTGGTTTCTTCGACACCTTATGGACCCCTCGATATCTATCTCAATTTTTCAAGTTTTAATATTAAAACCAATTTTTATAACAAAACTTCTAAGTTATTATCATTTCTTGCACATTTTAATTTCACTATCAACTATTTTTCATATTAGAAGCTTTTTTCTTTTGAATCTTCAAGCACATACTTTGTAACATTTTTAATCTCACTAACTAATTTTTTCCACGTAATATTAACTTTCTCATGAACTCATTCTTATACTTAAAAATATTTTTATTAGCATTCTTTAAATATCCCAATCTAATTCTAAGATAATATTTTACTTTATTTTTCAATAGCCTTGTCAGTGCAATATTGAATATGCAAGTCAAAGTCCTCCTTAGTCATTACCTCGGCATCACATCCAGCTCTCCTTTTGAGAAAAAGAATGTCATACTAGTATGATCTATGTAAACCTCATGTTGAATATCAAAATGATAATGCGTTCACAACTATTTTTCATATTAAAAGCTTTTTTCTTTTGAATCTTCAAGCACATACTTTGTAACATTTTTAATCTCACTAACTAATTTTTTTCACGTAACATTAACTTTCTCATGAACTCATTCTTACACTTAAAAATATTTTTATTAACATTCTTTAAATATCCCAATCTAATTCTAAGATAATATTTTACTTTATTTTTCAATAGCCTTATCAGTGCAATATTGAATATGCAAGTCAAAGTCCTCCTTAGTCATTACCTCGGCATCAAATCCAGCTCTCTTTTTGAGAAAAAGAATGTCATACTAGTATGATCTATGTAAACCTCGTGTTGCATATCAAAATGAAAATGCGTTCATATCTTTTAAGGAAAAACAACTATAGTCAGTTCCAAATCATAAACTAAGATAATTATTCTCATGTAGCTTGAGATGCCTAAAAGTATAGGTTACCACTCTGCATGCACACCACAAACCGTATGTGAAACATCATTATAGACATGGAATCCATCAATATTTGAAGGAATGGTGAGACAAAAAACCAATACTAGGCAATTCTTGAGCTTCCAAAAACTTTGCTCACAAATCAAACCATACAAACTTCAGACTTTAAAATCAATGTAGTTAAAGGTGCGGTAATGCTAAAGAAACCTCAATGAAACTCCTATAATGATCAATTATACCAAAAAAATTATAAATCGTTGTGATAGTACTACATCTTTTCCAATCCATCATCATCTTGGCCTGAATAAAATAAATATAAATTGCTCTAGGAAAACCACCTCTTGAAGTTAGAACTCATAGTTTGAGAATTTTTCAGAATGATAAGGAGAGTAAAACGAGAGATTTAATGACAAAATTTTATTCCCCTGTTCTGCTAAAAAAAAAGATAATAAAAGTTATACTTAATAAGGTGAAGAAATAATAATACAGAAACAAAAAAATTTAGGAATTAGTCTTTAATTATAGAATTCAAAATTAACTACATAGCATAAATATCGTCCACATATTATCATAGATGAAAAATTATTGTCATTGAATATTAGATTGTTGTAGATTAAAAGCTATTATCCACATATTGCTAGATTATTCAACACTACCAAGCTGGACTGTATATGATCATGCCCATCTCGTTGCTTACATTATCAAAACTCATTCTAAGTAAAATCTTCATGCAATATTTGTAGTTTGAGATTTGTTAAAACATAATTTAGAGGGCTATTTCATTTTCATTTTTTTAGTAAAATTCTAAAATAGTCCCCTGACTGTTAGTAAATGCTCAATTTAGTATCCGACTTTTATAATGACCTAATGTAGTCTCTGATAATTAGAAAATATCCGAATTTGATCCCACTATCAAAAGTAACAATTAAAGTTAACTCCAATATTTAAATGTGAGGTCATTTTAAGTATTAGGGTGTATGTGATATTATATTATTATTTTAATATTTTTTATTTATAATATTAAAATAAATACAAAAATTATAATAAAAATTAACTAACTAAATAACAAGAATGAATAATTAATAAATAATTAATAAAGGTGATTAACTTACATTAAAATTTTTGTATTTATTTTAATATGATAAATGACAAAGTATATAAAAATAATAATATAATCTCATATACACCCTAATACCTAAAATGCCCTCACATTTATCTATTCGGGGTACTTTAACTATTCATTTGGCAGTGGGACCAAATTGGGAGATTTTCTAATTGTTAAAAGGCTATATTGAGTCATTCAAGAAGTTTGGTACTAAATTGGATATTTATTAATAGTCGGAGGACTATTTTGAGCTTTTACATTTTTTTTTAGATAAATGTCAGTCTATCTCAATGTGTTTACTCTTGTCATAATAGACTCGATTGTTTGTCATGTTTATGGTAGTATGGTCCTCATAATGCAATTTAAAATATCTTTCACTTAATAATTTTGTTTTTCTAACAATTTTTTTAACAATATCCCTTCGCATATAATAATCATCATTGCCTTGTATATAGTTTTAGCATTGCTTCTTGGCAGCAAAGGTTGTTTCTTACTTACCCATGTGACCAGATTTCACCATACATAAAAACAACAGTTAGAAGTGGATCATCGATCTAATGTATCTCTAGCCTAATCATCCTCGACGAAACTTTTGATTTTCTTGTTGAACAGCTTTTTATATGTTTTAACATTTTTCTAGAGTTCTCATGAAGTACCTTAAAATGTGGTTAAAACATTCATGTGGTCTTCATTAAGGTAATTCATGTGTTAACAACACTAATAAAAAACCCAATAGGATGATGGATGAGAGAGGGAAACATATCTTTGCTCAAACATTGTTGATACCTATGTTGATCAATGAGCTTTTCTATGATAAGAAAGGATGCTGAATGCTCAAATAAATTCCAACCTTAAAATTCTTGTTCTTAAATTTCCTCCCAAAAAATTTGAGCATTATAGTAGTAAAGCTGGAGTTCAAGAAAGGTTATGCTAATGGAACTATAAATTTTTATAGTGACCATGGAATAGCACTTTACATTTTTTAGTATCCAATAAAAAATATCCTTGAAAAATTTTAGGTCCAAATTGCTCCAATGCTAAAAATAAATGTAAATAAAGACTGAACATCCAAAGATTTATAAAGGAATCAAAGAAATGATTTTGGTCTTGAAAAATGAATGAAGGGTTTGAAGTTTAAGTATTCTCATAAGAATTCTATTGTGATGAGATAATATAATAGTTAGGACAAATTCTACCCAAAGATACTTAGGAATATTTGTAGAGAACATTAGTGATCTAATCATCTTAAAGTAGTGCTTATCTTTTTGTTTAAAGAACATCATTTTATTAAGAGGTGTTGGCACAAGAGCTTTGGTGAATAATTCCTTGATGTAGAAGATAAATTCTTAAGACCAATAAGAAGAATTTTCTAGCATTGCTAGTTTTTAGGATTTGAATTTTGAAATAAAATTGTGGATTCAGGTGCTGAAAGGTTTAACAACTCATCCCACTTCAAATTTTTCTTTTATTGAGAAAACTCAAGAAAATAAACCATCTAGCATCTGAGGCATTATTTTATTGTAAATGATCCCCACACATCAGTGGACTAAAGCAAAAAAGTTAAGTGTTTATAAAATTAAAAGGGAATGGAACTACAAGTGTGCTTAGCCGGGTAACAATTCTCAAACTAAAATTCCTTTGAATTTTCATTTGGTGAATACAGTAGGGATTAATTTTTCGATAAAAATAAAGTTAGATTGTCATTGACAATAGTATCGCCAATATCGCTATCATTATTTGAAAGAAAGTTTTGAAATTCAAAGCAAGGGCTTCAGTTGAGTCGCAACCAGTTTTTTTTTATTTTTTAATTACTATTTATACTTCCATACCAAGAAAGTGTTTCATCAATCCTAAGTATAGGGTACATATTATTTACATTCTTATGTTCAACTTTGCAGTTGATGCATAATCTCAGGCTTCTTTCTTTTCCATAAATAAATTAAAGTTTCCCAAGGAAAACAACAGGCTGGATGAATTATTTTGTCAAGTAACTCCACAACTAAACTTCTAAAGTTTGGTAGTTACCATGTGCCTTAGAAATTGGAATTGCATCTTAAACTAAATCTATAATGAACTTAACCTCTCAATCAGATAGCAAACAAGATAAAATCATCAAGAAATACCTCAGAGAAGTCTTGAAGTATAATTACGCATCCTAAATTTATACTAGAATAACTAATTTCTTAAAGTAGCTCAAAACTCAATCCCCTTGAAAAGGCATCTTTCATACTTAATTGCAAATAACAAATAAGATACCACTCCTCATCACCTTTAAAACAAAAATGTATTACATCATGAATATAAACCTTAGCTCTTATGACAATCAATAATAGCATGATAGTTAGTCAATTTATAACCCAAATACATCAAAATAAACTAGGGGCAATAAAATGAGTGTTAAAAGCATATACACATCCTCATAATATTATTATAATCATGAACACATTGTATGGCTATCATGATAAAATGCAATTGAAGAATAAGATTGTAATTAAAATAAAATAAGCATTATGTAAATTTATCTAATATGAATGAATAGATGCCTGAATCAAATAAAATTCTTATCAATTTTCTTAGAATATAAATTATACATATCACCAAATAAAGCTTCTCAAGCCTTCTGTTGAGTCATAGTACCAACAAAAGGTGGAAGCACCAACCAAGGTTGCTCCCAAGTTTGAATTGATCCTGATAATATTGGGCTAGTTGTTGTTGCTAATACGGCAAAGGACATAGCAGATATGATTAAAGCAACAAAAATTGATGTTTTCGTTAAGGGTGAAGATAATACTTGACATAACATTAAGCATGATGGTCCTTTGTAAATTAAAAATTACATATAAATTACCTTTTTCATAATTTCATTTAGAGGGTAGTTTAGTAAAAAAATAACCAAAGTATTAATAGGTGTTTGTCTATAGATACTCAAGCCTTATGTTAGGCAGGAGTGATTGAAAAAGTTAGTTTTAGGTTATCTTGAGTTTAGAAGAAATATTCACTATTTTGGTGGGATTCACCAAGTTTGAAGAGGTGAGAAGATGAGATCGTAACGAATTCCAAATTTTCACCAAAATCAATCACAAATGCAATTATTCCTTCTCTATAGCTTTCTTGAGCCCTATTTCTACAATTGTAGGATAATTCATTCTCCCCCTCAAATTAGGAAAGTTTATACGGAAGTCAAATTTTAAGTGATCAATGTAGCACTTAATTCAAGGCATTATTAGGCCAACCATGGCTCGATGAGTGTCATTGTTCCATCTACCCTACATCAATGCATGAAATATTTAAAAGATTGAGAAGCATGTAGCGTTACTGATAATATACAATCCTTCGGAGTACACAAGGCAAAAATATATCAAAATACAAGATACTTTGTTCCAAAGGAACCAAACTTAACACAATATTCTAAAGATGGCGCATCACCATTGAAAGATATGAAGCAACTCGGAAAAAAAAATGTTAAGATGCAAGAGAGAAAAAGAAGGCAATGGCGACTCTCCCAAAAGCAGTTGATACTCCATCTAAGCTAAAGCGGGTCATTCCTCACTTGGGAAGTGATACTAAGGGAGAAGAGGGCATCCCAATCAAACCAAACGATATGCACAAACCTTGAACTAAATGGAAGAATATAGAAGTCCATTTAAATTATGAGTTTGAGTTTGCTCATATAGATAAGGCACAATAAATCTCCCTAAAGAAAATAACCAATACATCAACATCAGAAACTACTCTTGTAGTTGCACCAACCCCTTCCAAGCATTCAAATAGATTATTCCACACAAGGTTTACAACACTGAAAAGTTGAGAACATTCTACATACCTCTTTTACAAAGGAGTAATAGAGCAACGAGTCTATTACACAACTACGAGCAGTACAATGATGAAATTTTGACTAGCTTATCAAGTGCATCGAGGAAATAAATCTCATAAGGATGCCCAAATACTATCCTCAAAATATATGAAAGATGGTACTCAAACTAGAAGATTGTACCATAAATACTAAATGATAAACTAAATATTTTCAAGGAATATAATATCAAAAAAGTCCATAGGTGTCACAGAGAAGTGAAAATTATACAGCTAATGGTCTCAAATTTATTTTACTAAAATATCCTTAAAAGGAGACTTATTATACAATTGTACAAGAAATTGAGTTTGAAGGCATTGGTGAAGAGGTTCTTTATGAGATTGACCCCTCGAATGATCAAAACATAAAAGTCAAACCTACACCTAAAGAGCTTAAAGATGGTGGACAAGCTGCTATGATGGATGAACTAAAAGAAATTAATTTAAGAACCAAGATCCTCCCTCGACCTTCATCAACTTCTACCTGAGGATAAATGCTGAGATGTTTGTCTTATCCCTAATACGGAAATTTATATATTAGCTATCAATTCAGACGCAATAACAATCAAACAAACTCCAAGGTGAATGAGATTTAGAAATTGAAGATTAATTGATGAGAAAGATGAAAAGGCTCATTGAAGTGGGCTTTATTTAAAAAGAGAAACATGTCAATTAGATAGCTAATATTATTCTCATGAAGAAGAAACATTGTCAAATTCATATCTAGATTGACTTCCAGGATATGAACGAGTTGTGACCAAAAAATGAGCAGCTCTTCATATTTGAATTGCTAATTGGCAATACTATTAACTATGACATGTTCTCTTTTATGGATTGGATCATCAAACTATAATCAAATTAAAATAGCTCTTGAGGATGAAAAACATACATAATTTAGAAAGCTCAAATGGCATATTATGTTACACAGCCATACCCTTTGTTATGAAAAATATTGAAGTTACAAGTTAAATGGCTAGTAACACGCATCTTTAATGACTTAATCCATAAAAAGTAGAGCATTTTGTCGATGATTTCATCATCAAAAGCAAGAACCATAAGGATCATCTCAATGACCTGAGCATTGTATTTGAGAGAATATGAAAGTTTAAACTCAAAAAGAATCATCTCGAATGTGCTTTCGAGGTTTATTAAAAAAAAATTTGGATATATTGTATGATATAGAGGAATAAAGATCAATCCTAACAAATTCAATCTGATAATTGAAATGCCACTACTAAAAAGTCTTCAACAACTTCATTCATTATAATGAGTAGTATTTATTCAACAATTTATATCAAATCTATCAAGCAAAAGTCAACCAATAGCAAAATTAATTAAAAAGAATGTTTGTTTCAAATGGGACAAAAAATGCCAAGAAGCATTCAATAACATTTGCTACGCCCACATACTTGCAATGCCAAATCGGAGAAAGCGTTGTACATAACAGAATTAATGAGTCCCTCTGTGTATTATTGGTGCAACACAACAAGGAAGGCCATAAGAATGTTCTTTGTTACAAAAGCTGACGATTTCTAGGAGCAAAAGTACAGTATTCTTCAATCGAGAAGCACTCTTATGTTTATTGTCATTTTAATTTCCCCCTTTTTATTGTCATTTAATTTTTATATTTTTATTTGTACTTAATGCTTCCTTCTCAATATGATATTTTCAAAGAATTAACCAAAGGAATAAGAAAAAAATGAGAAATTTACAGTCAATTTCAGATTCTTGCAAATATTTATAATCACATATGACTAATAACTCTTTTACAGAATGAGCATCTACTACCCTAAGCTCATCATGCATATTTTAAAGTGAATGCTTCGTACAGCTCTTATGATCAACAAAGCATTTGAAAACGTTTCCTTGTATGTTTGACTTTAGGTTAGAATTATTTATCTCATTGAGTTTGTAGCTTATGTGATGCTATACTAAGCTTTCAAGAAAAGCAAAAGGGCACATGAAATAGGGAGCGGGTAATCTATTTTGCTCTATCATCAATATTGATTATTGTACAATTTCAATTATTGTAAAAGAGATGTATGTTGATGATATAAATTAAAGCCAATGGGTATGTATGAATTTATTCTGGAAGTATATTAGAAACACTATATTTGACTTAATTTTAAATCTGTACGATCCCATTGCAATGGATATGATGAATCTATTAGATGATTATTAAATGTTAGGTGCACTTTCAGGATGATCGAGCAAGAATACTTTTCACTCATTCAATCCTGACAAGTTAAATCAAAATGGATTTGGTGAAAATTACATCTACTCAGATTGTCCGCTTAATTTGTTACTCCACATGACAGCTTAAACATGGTGAAAATGAGGCATCACATGAGGAGGCAACATTGCAGCCAAGGATGTTAGTTGGAGTCGGGCCTAATATTTTTGAAGATTTTGAAGTAAATTCGTCTGAGTTTCTGCGTCTCTGACTCATATACTCCATGTATATTGGCATATCCTACAAACTCTTTTCTTCCCTTAGACACCTCTGTTTTTTAGCCCAAGGAAACATCTGAAGTGAAAGAAAAGATACATAGTGAAGCTTTCAAAGCACAGGCATATACACCCACAATTTTTAACATTACACCGATGCCTTGCCCTTCCTCCTTAAATAGCCCTTCAATATCTATTGGAGCATCCTGCTCAGGTACATTTCATTTCTTCCATTGTTTATCATGCCTCCTTTCATTTTACGTAATAATAACTTTCATTGCTTCATGCAGTACCAAAGAAAGTAGGTTATCCGTTTAAGATCCGGTGCAGATGCTCTTCAACTGGTAACTAGTAAAATATGCACATGCAAGAATAGAGTTTGAGGTTTTTGCAAAAGTTGATCTCAAAACTAGATCCTGGGTCGCCTGAGTCACTAGAGCACCTCACATCAAACACCAACATCACCTTAGATTACTTAGCTCACTTCTATTTGGATGTATCAGCTTCGATGGGTCTTGCTTGATGCATGGGCTGAATTTTATGCTTTCCCACACATGCACATACACATGCAAGCTTTATCTCACAGAGTTGAGCCTCTTTATCATGGCATATGTTTTTGGGCATGATGAAAGGACCCTACCTGAAATCATCCTTCAAAGCCCAAGTTATCTTTGAAATCAACCAGCAACATGCATTAAGATGTAAGCCACATCTTTGGAACTAAGTAGTAGCATCCACTAGGAATTAATAGTTCATAACATGCTCAAACAACAATTAACATTTGTAAACAAGTAGCGAAGGAAAAGAAAAAAGAAGTTACATGATGCATATGAGCAATCAAATTTGATTTAAACTTTAGCGGTCATTTGCGATCCCTTTTTGTATTAATTTTTTATATTTTATTTTTATTTTATACTATTTATATTTTGATATAAAATAAACATGTATAACATTTTAAATATAAGCTACTTTTGCATTTAGTTTTTTATTTTAATTAGCATCACATGAATCATGTGCTTGGAAGAGAGTGGTGGTGTCGAGATTGGATATGTTGTTGAACCAGATGTAGACATTGTCAACTTCAATGCGGAGTCGGCTGACAGCGAGCATCAACAAGGCCCGTGGTGGTTGCTGAACTGGCCAAAAGTTGGTGCAAAGCTAGCTGGCAGGTTGTGCAAGGTCGGATGGTTGGAAGTTCATGCTTTGAAAATAAGAAAAAATGCATAAAAGTCACCTTGAGTGATTTTAAAATAACTTGATTTGTTTTTTTCTAAAATGAGAAAATAAAAACACTCACGGCACACTTAAAACATGTTTTATCCAATTTTTTTATTAAAAAAAAAAAAGAAACAAAAAGTCATGCCAACCAAGCTCAATTTTTAGCACCAATTTCCTTTGCTTCAGTAAGCAGGAACTCTGTGTGAAATTTTTCTAATAGATCTTTGTAAGCATATGTGCACGTGAGGCCATATAAAAACAAGAATTCTGGAAGTTTATTCTTAATTCAAGATAATTATCAAAAATAATTGAGAAAAACATCTAAGCATTCAAATTCACTGTTATTACTACAGGAAGCCAGGAAATGCGAACAAGCAAAGATCACGTAAGTGCATGGACAAACCATGGAGCAGCGAGCAGAGGCTAAGATCAGTACAAATGATTTATAATGCATGAAGAGGGCAGTAGGAACACATTTAACTAAATCATCAAAAGCAATTATTCAGTACTCTGCATCTCACAAGCTTAAAAAAAATGCATGGCCATCACAAATTCACAAGTACATGTGCTCACCAGATTGAGTGCAAACAATCTTGTTTCCACATCCACCCAAGGAATTGATGACTTCGAAGTGGTCCATCCATCATTCAAAAGCTACAAGAAAGGTTTCTCAAGTAAATGCACATACACGTTTAATGCAAAACTGAATACAAACGTAGATACTTGCACAAGCCAACTGATAGGTAGGAAATAATTCATGCCTCGTCTTAAAAATAATAATAATAATAAGATGCAATAAATGTGACTTATTATTAATATCATAAAAGGACATAATGCAGTACACAAGGGATACCCAAAAAATAAAATATAATAAAACTGTCTACTTCAGAATTATGCACGTGATAGTTTCCTATGTTGCAGAAGATGCGTGCCAAACATCATTCTGAGAGTCAAACATTAACCCACAAGATCAGTGGAGAGGAGCTACAGCATGTAACACTCAAATTTTTAAAAAAATGTGAGATAAAATTTCTTCAAAAAATTGTCCAACTATTCACACATCTCGAATATATATATATATATATATATATATATATATATATATATATATATATATATATATAACAGAAGAAGTGAGGGAGAAGAAGTAGAAGATGAAGAAGGGAAAATAAAGAAGGGCGGGGCAAGCACGGTACAGCAAATCGAGAAGTAAAAAAAAGAAGAAGGAAAAAGAGAAAAGATGAAGGTAAAAGGAAGAAGGAATGAAAAAGCAAAAAAGAAGGAAAGAAGAAGAGAAGAAGGGAAGAAGAAGAAGAAAAGAAGAAAAAGGGGAGAAGGAGAAGAAGAAAAAAGAAAGGAAGAAGGAGAAAAAAAACAAAGAGGAAGGGAGAATTCAAGACTATCGGGAAGAATCCTAATTTTTTTCTTCAATAGATTGAGTTTGGATTTTTGTTATAGAATTGAAGGCTTAAATGGGAGAAATTAACATGAGGTAAAAATACTGTTTGATGTTACCCGATTTGATTTTGACGAGACAAATTAGAAATTTATTTTGAATTGTGAAAATTATTTTTATTAGGTTATCTACAAAAAAAATAAGATGTCAAGGTGATAGAAATGAAGATATTCACCCTAAAGATGATCGATCCTGTAATTCAGGTGAGATGCTCAATCTCTAATATCAAGAGCAAATAACTCCTAGTATTTAAGAATTGTCAAATTATATAATTTAATTAAATTGCAAGATGTTATTTCTTCATATTGAGCATGATATGATGCTTTTAACAAGTCTAATGAATTTTTATTGGATCACTTATTTAAAGAAAGTAAATATATTTTAATCAAGAAAATTTAAATTATTCATTCAAATGTATAGATGTTGAATTTCACATAACATGTCTACTCATCAAGCATGTTAAATAGATTAAGTGATAAAAGTTGAACATTAATGCCAAGCAATGAGATTTTAAATGTTAATGACGCTGATATAAAATTTGAAGAAATCAATGAAAAGTTATATCATGTGGAATAAGTAGGTAGACTATGATAATCTGCACAGAGAAAGGCAACAGTTCAGATGAGATGAGCCTCTATAAGAAAAAAGAATGATTCATTACTCTAGATCCTACCAAGTTGATACTATAAAGTTCAGGGGCCATTAATAATTGTTGTATTGAATTGTCCAAATTTTATAAATGATTTTTAGGGCCAATGATCGAAGCGACAACCAAAGATATAAATGTACCAAAGCCTATAGACATCTTATGACATTTCTAAGGAATTAGTAAGTAGTAATGATAATGAAAATGAAAATGCTGCAAGTAATTTGTAAATGTATTTCATGATTTAAAATTTTGACAAGTTCATTACATATTTTTACAAGTATTCATGCTACTGGCTTAAAATTATGTCTTTTATATAGCTAAATGTCAAAGTCAACTTTCTTAAAAGTTGTCAAAGCTTTAAGTTAGTTATATCTATAAAAAAAATTACTCATGTTAGTTCAAAAGTTCAACATGCATATTATTATTTCTTTCTGATATATTTAAACAATATAGTAAAATTGTTTAATTAGTTGAGCATTTAGCTCATTACATATTATGATAATTATTTTTTCAAAAAAGAAAAAGATCAGGCGGTCATAGACAGGTACTTGAACCTAGTATTATGAGTGGATGCACAATTATGGGATGTAATATAAAAAAAGCATACATGATGTGAATTAAAGATTTTGGGTATATATAAATTTTCTATGAAAGTTTTGGAAGTTCTGTAATCTATTTTGATGATTTAAATTATACACACTTCTATATCAATGAGTATGATGAATCAATTAAAAGATGATTTACAATTTGTGATAATTTAATAGATTAGTTTTCTACTCACTCAAATCTAAGTTAAAAGAATAGTCATGGGAGATATTGTTAGAAAACGAGTCTGACTAGTCTGTTCACCTCTATTACACCACAGTCAATTGGAAGGGGTTCGAAATGGGGCATGACATGACAAACAAGAGCTAAAAAAGGTAAAACAATCATAGTGGTGGTGACATGAAGTCCACGTGGTTTTCAAGAAGCTACACTAGCAATTTTCATAAATACACACTTAGTATATTAAAAATACCATAACATCATACAGTCACAGCATAGTGGTGCTTCCATAAATCTGTTCTTCTTAATTAACTCATCCTGAAAAAAAAAAGATCTGGAAAGCTTTCAAACTAATAGAAAATGAAACAAGTAGCCTATTAACAGCCTATATGTTAAAATCTTCGCTCAATTGATAAATGCATAGCTGCCAATTTCTGTTGAAACATGGCACAAATGTCATCAAGATTGCCATATCTGAAAGTTAACATCACTGCAGCCTTTTCTAAATATATCCTTAGGATATTATTATTGAGATTTCCCATTAATTGCCATGTTTTGTGACCCTCCACTAAATACATGCTTGTATCAGGTTATTATTTTATAAATGAATAATTATTTCTTCCAATGCCCTAAAACAACAAATTATTTTTTATAAGCCGGTAGAATTGGTGCATCATTATCATACACCTTCAGAAACTTCGATTGGATGCATTTTTAGCAAGCTAGGTTGATCATTCCACTTGCCAACCTAGCTCTCTTCCCCTGTAGCCACCCGCTTCTATTTATTAATGTTTTTTTCAAGTTGAAAACACTTAAAGACATTAGTATTTTATAAATTGGTTACTAGCCTCTTAGTCTTGAATGTTTTTTTCAAGTTGAAAACTCTTAAGGACATTAGTATTTTATAAATTGGTTACTAGTCTAATAGTCTTGAATGCTGCTTATGTAGATAACGAATTCCCATACTTGTATTAGGATATTATTATTGAATAATAAAATATGCTCTCTTAATGGATTTTTGGCCATTCCTAAGCGTGTGCTTGGTTTGGTTCTTCCAAGGTTACATATGCATCCTTCTAAATCTAAGTTGGGAACGTTGATCCCCTACTAATTATGTGCGTGAAATCATTCAAACATTTGTGCAACTATCCAGATAAATTATCAAGTATCATCGCTCTCAATCTTAACCCTCACAATCAAGTTTTGCTGCACTGGCACTCACAGTAAGAATTTCTTGGGATCAAACCAAAGGAAGAATTAAGTCTTTTTCCTCTTCTGGTATTGAAACAATTACAAAAACTTAAAAAATTTTACTCGTATTGTATAACTAATTACAAATGTATTATACAACATAAGTCCCTAATAAACCTAGAGTGTTAAAACAAGGAATCATACCCATGTAAAAGAGAAAAAACAAAGTCCAACCTAATCTAAACCAAATAATTAAACTTAGATTATTGGCTCGTTATATTGTGTGCAGCACTAAGGTAGAGCTACAATACCATCATACATGAACATTACTTCAAAACAGTGCTCATTATCACAGTTATGAACAGTAGTTATGAAAAATAGAAAATAAATTTTGAAACTCCATATCTTGTCCTCCATCATATGCCCATATCGAGATTCATCACTTGCCAACATAAAAGGCCTCTAAACTTGCACGACCAACCAAAAAGCTATTAGCCTGAATGACAACAAAAATCTACATACTAGGAAAGCCATTCAGCTTCAAGCACCTTCTGCATATATATAGATGGTCCCAGAAGCTGACAGATATCTACTAGTATTTCCTCCAAATTTGTGCGAAAGTTAATGAGTCCATCAGGAATGACAAATGCTCCATTGTTTACAGTACATACAGTATCAACAACCTGTCAAATAAAGTGACCGGTTTAAGATAGCGAAAAGAAGAAAAGGAAAAATTAGCAGCTAAAATGCATGTAACCAACCTTCTAACTTCACATTTTCTTACAAAAGGGGGAAAAAGCTAAGAGTACATTCAGTACAGCTAAATTGCATGTAACCCACCTTCTAACTTCAGATTCTCTCACAAAAAGGGAAATAATCTCAAAATATATTCAATATAATTCCCCGAGAAAAAAAAAAAGATTAAAAAATGCCAGTTATTTATGATTTCAAACAGTATTGAAGGAATCATGTTCGCTGTCATTCAGGTTGTGATCACACGGAAAGCTACTTATTGCTATAAAATATCAGAACACATGGGTCGATTGCAAATATTTATCTCACAAATAGTTCAGTATTTATCTTGTTCCGAATAGTTCATAAAATTAAAAAAAAAAAAAAAGAATCGCATATAATAATTTTGAATAATAATTAAATTTTTAATTTCCAGAGAGTGGAAGTCATAAGAAAAATGCGTCAAAAATGAAATTTGAAAGACTGTCAATTATTACATACTTAGGTTGGATATAACAACAACAAAAATATAAAAATAGAAAAAACCTATGTTACAAACAAGCAGAAAAATGATACTATGTTTCATGTAACAAGTTGAACAAGGCATTCTAGATTCATGTGCCAATAATGCAGATGACAATAAATACTACTTAAATCAGCTAATTTGGCAAACCTGTAAATAGATTAGAAGGTGAAATCAGTATTATGTAACCAACAAAAGAACTTGTTCCAACACGAGTAGTGAAAAAAAACAGAAAATGATAGTTTGTTGGGCACTTGGGCATGAATATAACCTAACAAAATATCACAATAACTAGTATGAAATAGAACCTAGAAAATAATACTTGAAATGCACCAGTTTAACCATAAGCAGGTAAGGGGTGGGTTAGTGGGTGAGAAGGGTGACCGAGGGCAAACGGGAGGGAGAGTACTAGAGAAGAATACCAAGGCTAAGAGAGAAACCTGAGCACGCAATAGAAGTGCATCTAGCAATGTTAAGAATACAGGAGAAAATACGTCTAGAATATTTTTTGTGCTATCTGCCTTGCTCAAATCCAAGCCAAGAAGATAACTTGCAAGACTGCACCTGGTGCATAAGCAAGTACGTTAAAAATGTAAAAACTGTAAATATATTGATGAGATATCAAATAAGAATACATAAAAAACCTTAAAAGAAAAATTGGATAAATAAAAGTGTGAAAAACAGAAAGAATATTCGAAGAAGCTAATTTTTATCCTCCACTAAAAAATAGGAAGCTTCCCGCCGTTTTAATGCATCAAAACTTGTACTTCTGAAATTTACGTAGAACTCCTTTTCCTCTTATCTATCAAAAATCTGTCATCGTGTGCTATTCAACCTTTTGTTTTTGGTTAATTTCATCAAAAAAACGGAGCTTATACACCCATTTATTTAATTTGACGAGATTGCTCAAAAATTAAAATCAGATCTATTGAACCAAATTTATTCATAGCTCCTTAAAATGCACATTTCAATGTTGAAGCCTCCAACTCCGCAGAACTTTATAAAATTTAATTTATGCATATTTGTTTAATATTCTTAATTCTTTTACATCTGTGTCTCAACAACTTGACATTAATCACAGTTTATTTGCCATTCTAATTTCTTATGATTTTTTATTTTATGAATTCAAAAAATAATAAAGTCAATATATTCTTAATTTGAAAGGGTTCATGACCTATGATGCACAGACACGGACAGGGCGACACGGATACGACACGGACACGAACACGGGACACATCAATTATTGAAAATATAGAACTTGGACACGATATTATAGTTTTTATATTTTAAAAATAGTATATAAAATATGAATAAGTATAATTTTAAAAATAATTTAGAAATAATAAATCATTTAATTAGAATTTGTACTTAAAATGATTAATATTAGAATGCCGAGAGTCGGGCGTTGATGCCGTTTATCAGTCATCGAGGGAGGAGATGACAATGTTGTCGAGAGTCGGGCATTGATGTTATGCAGTAAATATTGGGCGTCAATGTTAAGAGGGCTTTTATTGTTGATGTTGAGAGGGTGTTGGTCGTCGATGTTGAAAAGGAGTTGAACAAAGATGAGATGTCAAGTTGTGAGCCTAGAAATTGCTAGCATCGAGCATCAATGTAAAGACGACGTCAAACTTTGATATGGAGATTGTTTTTAAATGTTGATGTTGTAACGACGTCAGACATCGATGTTGAGATGACATCGGGCATTGTTGTGAAATCAAAGTTGTAACTCGCCAAAGAGAAATGAAAATGAGAATATTCGATGAATGGGATATTAAGTGCGGGCGATTGATTTAGTGTTGTGGATAGGAAATAAGAAATTAGTTTTCATATTTTAATTAAATTAAAATTTTAAATACGTGAAATTATATTTAAAAAAATTCATAAAATATTTAAGATACGCATGTCAGACACGCCTGTCCAATTTGTATTTAATATTTTTTAATCAGACACATTTTTTGCATGTCCGACACGTGTTGAAAGAGTATCAGACGTGTCGTGTCGGATATTGCACGCCTCTTTGAGGAAAGTGGCGGTGCATCATAGGTTCATGCACCTTTGCAGTTTTCCCCTCTCAATAGAAGTTGTTCCTCACTCGTAATTCCATTATTTTTAAGAGAAAGTTACATTAATCATCATTCACAATTGGCAAGTACAAATGTAAAGATACATAATGATGCAACTTGACGATGCAGGCTAGGATTTCTAGAGAGCTGCTATTGCTTATCTTCTATCATCCAATCTGACTGTCATGATGATGAAGGCCATGAACTCAAGAAGACTTTAATTTCACTTGGTCATTTAGACAAAAAAGGAGGGCTTCAAGATTAACACCGTGACATGAAGAAAGGGAAGAAGAAAAGGAAAGTAGAAAAATAGAGGTAGGTTTTAGAAGGTAAAATCCAGTTTTTTGCCTTTCCCATGACAAAGTGGCTTTGGGTTCAAGTTGCAAGGCTTAAGACTTGAATGAGGAGAAATCCTTTCGAAGCACAAAAAAAATTTTAAGGTTATTTTGAGTAGGAATTGCAATGTTACATAGGAAATTGTTATAAATTGAGAAAATTATAGTTATTCGTTTGTTTATGAAAGAACAAGATTTTAGGGACATAGAACTAAGAAAATTCTTCCCAAAGACTTTGGTGACATAGAACTAAGAAAATTCTCTCTAAAGAAAATGCTTTAATTGCAGTGAGATAATCAATCTCTAATATAGAAAATAAATTCTTCGTTGACCTAATATTTGTAAACTATTCCAATTATATTAAATAACTATGCATAAATTCATACACTTACTTCATATTGAGCATGTTATTGGCACTTAATTTTATCATTAAATTTATGCATTTTATATGATTTTTTTAATTTAAGTAAATTCAAGATATTTCTCTTTAGCTCAAGCCATAAAATTGCTTATAAAAATAGGGGGAATACTTAAGTATTTAGATGTTGACTTTACATGTCATGCTTCTTTATCTTTGATGTATGTTAATACAGGTTGATTGATAATAGGTGCATAACAATTTTGAGAAATTTTAAAGGCTTATGATAATAATGGTAAAAATAAAGAAAGTCTATAAAAGGTCATATAATGTCGAATACATTAGCTAACTATAATGACTTATGCATTAAGAGGCAAAAATTCTGACAACGTGAGCCTCATTAGAAAACAAAAGGGATTCTCAACTCTCGATAATGAAAAATCGAGATGGTACGGTTCAACCTTGATTGAGTGGCCATTGACAACTGCTATAATGGGTTAAGTCCAAATCTTATCAATGGTTATTATGACCTACAAGCTAGGTGACGTCAAAAATGATATAAATAAGTCAAAGCGTATACAACCATTATATCATATTTCTAAAACAAAGATGGGTAAGAATAAGAAAGCAAATGAAAGTAAAATAAAAATTTTGATAGCAACATCTAACTAGCCTATAGTGTATTCGAATGTATTGATGCTTACTAGTAGTAATTTAATTTCTTGCAAACATTTGTGTGTATGCTTATAATTGAGTCTTTCACCTACTTAACTAATGAGAAATGTTCTGATTTAAAGTTTGTTGTAGTGGGCTAGTCACATTTATGAATACTAATGCTCACATTAGTTCAAATGATCAGCATGGTATATTATATATTTTTCTTATATATTTGAACTTAATATTTGAATTGTTTATTCACTAACATTTAGCTCATCAAATATTATAATAATTGTTGTTTCTAACAGGGGAAAATAGTAGTTTGAGCCTTAGTCATGTGACTCAATTTTTTCCTATACCATAGCAAATCATATGTTCAGCTTTAGATTTAACATAGAAAAAGAAACGTTCATAATATAAATTAAAGACTTTGATAGGTATAAATTTTTTATAAAGTTTTTTAGAAGCTCTAATTTAAATTATTCAAGATTCCATATTAATGATTATGATGAATTAAATAGAGGATTATGAAATGTAATATATGTTTTGCGACGATTTAGATAAACTAATTTTCTACTCAATCCTAATTAGTAAAAGCAAAGACAAGTGTTGATTGGAAATGTGTCTGAATTATTCGTCTCTACTATGTCGCATGGTTAACTAGAGGGGACCAAAATGAGGCACTTATTATTTCACTCCTCTCAAATCATTATTTCAGAGCAACTTTGATCTTTTTTTGTTGCGTAGAATCCAAAGGTTAGACACCCATCATTTGGTGTCTACAACAAATGAGGCAACCAACCATCACTTTCCAATTAACACTGACACTATTGCACCTCATGTAAACCCTCACTCACTCGCACTCCCCCACCGCTCCAATTTGCCTTCACCTATTGCATCATTACCATTTCAAGTAGTTCTTTCCAAACAATTTCTAACAAAATTCCTATCGATGCAAATACACCTTTGTGACCCCTATGCCATCATAAGATCCTACTAAGCTCATGCATAAGATATGTAGCACATATGTCCCATCATGATCCTTTTAAAGAACATTAGTATGATAAGAGGTATCATACATCTTGCTCTTCTTATGATGATACTTGAGTTCCAAGATATTCAAAAAATTATAAGGGGTAAACAATTTAACTCATATCAAGATCATTATCAATTAAACCATCATGATCACGCATATTCTCAATTTTAATAAACCATATCATGATAGTCAGTCATACCCTCATCAATAATACCATGATTATGACCAATTAAATCAAAATGGCCATGTCCAATTGATCACTATCACCTCAAATATGATGCCATCCAAATCCAAGCTATTTTAATAGATCGTTGCCTAAATCTTTGTAAGTCCCTAATCAACCTAGGTCGCGAGATAAAATATTCAATGATAAGTTAGAATAATGCATTAAAAAATCTCAACCCAAACCCAGCCAAACCCAACACAAAAAATAGATAAATTATGGCGGGATAGAGTCAACGTAACCCTAAACGAATACAACTATCCAAATTCGACACAAAAACACAAAACAAACTAAAAAGAATTTCTAATTTCATATGAATTTTCATTTAAAAAATTAAATAGTTAATTAGTTTTTCATCACTCATAAGAATAGATATAAAAAAACTCAGATTAATTATTTTCTTATAAGAGAAATATTTAGAATGCAAAGATTTTAAAGTCATTCCAAGTGAAAATTAATGTACCCAATATCGCTTATTAGTTTTGGACTTTAAGATGAATGAGTGAAAAATAAAAAAAAATAAAATAAAATATTATCTTAAGATTAGAAAAGAGTATAAAAAAAATGTTAATAAAAATATTTTTTGAGTAAGTTCAAGATCTTAAGATTTGGGGTCGTTCATGATGAAAATAATGTTAATGAAAAAAAATAGCTAGTGATATTAAGAATGTTTAAAATCGACCTGAACATAACTAGAATATTGAACAGATTAACCCAAACTCAAATTATTTGTGTGGTTTGAAACAAGTTTATGCTTGGTTGAATATCGATGCCCCTATCGGCAGCCACCATGAAGGATGAATGGGATTGTCAGTGATTGAACAATTGATAAAGAATCTTAAGATTTTGAAACTGAATGTCAGCACACACTATAACTCAATTTAATCGTATGAGAAAGTATTTAATGGAAGTATGGTTGTAATAGAGGTGACCTTATCAAATCGATGTTATGCTATAATGTGCATTTATATGACAATCTAGTGTCGGAAGTAGTAGAAAGATAGTCAACATGTGTGATGCAATCAAAAATTATACTAAGATTGCTACAAAAATGTCTTCCTTCAATATATCTTAAACAAGCAAACCCTTACAACATACACAACACATCACTACCTTCAACTTCAAATACAAAAGACAACTTACAACTTGTAATAAAACTTAAACACAACATAACTTACTATTAACTAAGTTTAGAGAAGAAGGATACAGTGGAGAGAAGAAAGAGGTTAGAAGTCCAAGTGGAATTATAAGAGAGAGGGAGAAAGAAGACAATAGCTCCCAAGCTATTTCAAACCTGCGGGTTTCATTTTTCCAAACATTCTTCACAAAACCATCATTTTATAACAGCAAACATCCCTCTATAAATAGGGAAAATGGAATCCAAACAGCCTCCCACAAGTGCCACCCAAGCAACCAATTAAAACAGGGGAAAAAAATCCAAAGAACAAGGCACGGCCAGCACAGGAACCGAGCAGCCAGGCATCCCAACAGCCAGCCCAGGAACCAAACAACCAGGAAACCCAACAGACACCAAGGGAAAGGCACGGCCAGCCCAGAAACCAAGCAGCCAGAACACCAACAACTATCCCCCAAGCAGGAAACTGAAGCAACCAGCAGATCCCCACTCCAGCCGAGACAACCAAGACACCAAATAGCCAAGGAAAGGGAAAATGGGCCAAGCCCGAAAAGAGAAATTCAGCCCACCATTAAATGCCCATATATCTAAAAAAAAAGCTAGCAAACCAAATTAATCATAAAGAAAAATAGAGCTAGCCTTTGCCTACATCAATTCTCCCTTGTTGGAGAAATCTCATCTCTTGATGAGATAGATTCTAAATTTTGAAGAGGAGGCATTTCCATTGGTAAATCTTTTCTTAGTGTTTAAATAGAAAGGAAGACTAACAACCTAAGTCTCTGATATCAAAATGATGCAATCAAAAATTATATTAAGATTGCCACAAAAATATCTTCCTTCAATATATCTTAAACAAGCAAACCCTTACAACATACACAACACATCACTACCTTCAACTTCAAATACAAAAGACAACTTACAACTTGTAATAAAACTTAAACACAACATAACTTACCATTAACCAAGTTTAGAGAAGAAGGATACAATTGGAAGGAATACCGTGGAGAGAAGAAAGAGGTTAGAAGTCCAAGACGAATTATAAGAGAGAGGGAGAAAGAAGACAATAGCTTGCAAGCTATTTCAAACCCGCAGGTTTCGTTTTTCCAAACATTCTTCACAAAACCACCCTTTTACAGCAGCAAACAGCCCTCTATACATAGGGAAAATGGAATCCAAAAAGCCTCCCACAAGTGCCACCCAAGCAACCAATTAAAACAGGGGAAAAAACCCAAAGAACACGGCACGGCCAGCACAGGAACCGAGCAGCCAGGCATCCCAACAGCCAGCCCAGGAACCAAACAACCAGGAAACCCAACAGACACCAAGGGAAAGGCACGGTCAGCCCAGGAACCAAGCAACCAAAACACCAACAACCAGCCTCCAAGCAGAAAATCGAAGCAACCAACAGATCCTCACTCTAGCCGAGACAACCAAGACACCAAACAGCCAAGGAAAGGGAAAATGGGCCAAGCCCAATAAGAGAAATTGAGCCCACCATTAAATGCCCAAATATCCAAAAGAAAGCTAGCAAATCAAATTAATCATAAAGAAAAATAGAGCTAGCCTTTGCCTACATCAATGTGACAAATCAGATAATAACAATTGGGAAACTGTCACGACCCGGCCCGGTGAGCTCGCATAGGCGAGGCGAGAACGGAGGTCGGACAAGATGAAATAAAAACATTCATAAATCATAACATCATATCATCCAACATAAAATAAACATCCACAACTATGTAATGAAAGAGAAGGAAGTTAAATTTGGTATGCCATGAGGGAAGCAATTTAAACTTCAAGGAGATAGAGGGATAACTGCTGTTATGGTTTCATCCCTAAAAGCTTACCAGTTATTAAGGAAAGGACATGAAAGATATTTGGCCTATGTTAAGGAGGAGAAGGAAGGAAAAGAATTAAAAGATATACTTGTCGTGCAAGAATATCCAGAGGTATTTGCAGATGATTTACCCGGCTTACCTCCAAGCAGGGAAATTGATTTCTCTATCGAACTAGTTAGTGGAGCTGAGCCTGTTGCTAAAGCCCCTTACAGAATGGCAATAAAAGAGTTGAAGGAGTTGAAAGATCAATTGCAAGAATTGCTTAATAAGGGATTCATCAGGCCTAGCACTTCTCCTTGGGGTGCTCCTATACTGTTTGTGAAGAAAAAGGATGGGAGTTTCAGACTCTGTATAGATTACAGAAAATTAAACAAGTTGATTGTAAAGAATAAATATCATCTTCCAAGGATTGATGACCTGTTTGATCAGTTGGAAGGTGCCTCTGTGTTTTCCAAGATTGACTTGAGGTCAGGATACTATCAGCTTAAGATTAGAGAAGAGGATATACCAAAGACAGCATTTAATACTAGATATAGGCATTATGACTTTGTGGTGATGTCATTCGGACTTATAAATGCACCTGCGGTGTTTATGGACCTCATGAATAGGATCTTTAAGCCATTTTTAAA
Organism: Dendrobium chrysotoxum; assembly: GCA_019925795.1. NCBI lineage: Eukaryota > Viridiplantae > Streptophyta > Magnoliopsida > Asparagales > Orchidaceae > Dendrobium > Dendrobium chrysotoxum. The sequence goes on along the minus strand of CM034304.1, from coordinate 24,326,197 downwards.
TCTATTTGTGATTGTGTTCATAGACGACATTTTAGTATACTCCTCTAATGAAGCATTTCATGCAAATCACTTAAGGGCTGTGTTGCAAGCTTTAAAAGGGAATGAGTTGTATGCTAAGTTCTCTAAATATGACTTTTGGCTGAAAAGTGTGAATTTTCTGGGGCATGTGATTAGTAATGGAGAGATTTCTGTGAATCAGCACAAGATACAAGCTATAGCAGATTGGCCACGACCCACTACTGTGACGGAGATCAGGAGCTTTTTGGGTTTAGCTGGTTACTACAGAAGATTTGTTGAGGGATTTTCACGAATAGCGATGTCATTATCTAGATTGACCCAAAAGGCAGTGAAATTTGAATGGTCAGATCAGTGTGAAGAGGCTTTTCAAAGATTGAAACAGTGTTTGATGACTGCTCCAGTGCATACTATTCCTTCGGGGACAGATGGATTTCAGCTTTATAGTGATGCCTCACACAAAGGGTTGGGTTGTGTATTGATGCAGAATGGAAGGGTCGTTGCCTATGCTTCCAGGCAACTGAAAAAACATGAAAGAAACTATCCAACCCATGATCTGGAGTTAGCTACAATTGTTTTTGCCCTGAAGATTTGGAGGCATTACTTGTATGGGGTGAAGTGCGAAGTTTTTACTGACCACCAAAGTTTAAAATATATCTTCACACAGAAAGAGTTGAACTTGAGGCAGAGAAGATGGTTGGAGCTTATTAAAGATTATGATTTGGATATCCAATATCATCCAGGTAAAGCAAATATGGTTACAGATGCCTTAAGCAGAAAAACTTCCGGTAGTGCCAATTGGATGATTACTCAACAACAGGAGTTGATAAGAGATTTGGAGAAGCTAGAGATTTCAATAATCCAGCCCAATGATGCAGAATTTGTGGCCTTAAATCAGATGATCATTCAGTTAACATTGAAAGACAGGATAAGGGAAGCTTTGCCACAAGATGCAGAATTTGAGAAAATTTTGAATATGATGAAGGTAGGTCATGAGGAAGAGTTTGAGCTTAATGAGGATAATCTACTACGATATAGAGGCAGAATTTGTATCCCTGATGTTGAAGACTTAAGAAAAGACATTCTTCAAGAAGCTCACTATTCAAGTTATACCATTCACCCAAGTAGTAACAAGATGTATCAAGATTTGAAAGAATATTTTTGGTGGCCTGGAATGAAGAGAAGTGTAGCAGAAATGATGGCTAAGTGCACTGTTTGCCAAATGATTAAGATAGAACATCAAAAGCCAGGAGGTTTATTGCAGGCCTTACCTATACCAGAATGGAAATGGGAAGACATAGCCATGAATTTTGTAGTCGGTTTACCTAGGTCCAGAAGTGGTCATGATGTTATATGGGTAATAATAGATAGGTTGACCAAATCGACACACTTTCTACCTATCAAACAATCTAATGCTGTTGAGAAGTTGGCAAGTGTGTATGTTAATGAGATTGTTAGACTTCACGGTGTACCAAGATCCATTGTGTCAGATAGGGATGGGAGATTCACCTCTAGACTGTTGAGGAAGGTTCAAGAGGCAATGGGCACCAAACTTATTTTCAGTACAGCCTTCCACCCTCAAACAGATGGTCAATTAGAAAGGACTATTCAAACATTAGAGGATTTACTCAGATTATGTGTACTAGATTTTGGTGGCAAATGGGAGACACACATACCACTGATTGAGTTTACTTATAACAACAATTTTCAAGCAAGTATAGGAATGGCACCTTATGAAGCTTTGTATGGAAGAAAGTGTCGAACTCCTTTATGTTGGGCTGAAATAAGAGAAAGAAAGATCATTAGTGCTGACTTAGTAGATGATGCTACTGAAAAGATTAGGCTGATCCGTGACAGATTGAAAGCTGTGCAAGACAGATAGAAAAAGTATTATGATGCTAAACATAGATTAGTTGAGTTTGATGTTGGAGAGTTTGTATTTCTCAAGATTAGCCCTATGAAAGGTGTGAAGAGATTTGGCAAGGTTGGAAAGCTAAGTCCAAGGTATGTTGGTCCATTTGAAATAGCAGAAAGAGTTGGAAGTGTAGCTTACAGATTGATTTTGCCGTCTCACATAAATGGAGTACATAATGTATTCCACATCTCTTCTTTGAGAAAGTACATATCAGATGAAGCTCAGAAGATTAGTGTTGAATCAATGGATATTCAACCAGATTTGACTTTTGTAGATGAACCAAAGAAAATCATAGATTTTGATGTTAAGCAGCTTCGGAACAGAGAGATCCCGTATGTTAAGATTCTTTGGAGGCATGGATCAGCAAGAGATGCCACGTGGGAGAAGGAATTAAAGATGAGAGAAAGCTACCCAGTCCTATTTAATTAAGGTATGATTCGTTAATGCTTGTTTCTAAATTTCGAGGACGAAATTTTTATAAGGGAGGGAGAATTGTAAAACCCGCAAAATACCATTTTAAGCGTCGCACGTATTTCGATGCACCGCGACGAGTTTAAGTGAAAATTTCAAATTTGTCGGAATTCGACGCAAATAGTTTTATAAAATATGGCGCAAAATTCTGAGCAAAATGATATATAGAACCCATATGTAATTTCGCATAATTTAAGAATTAAAATTCGCGGAAAGTTTAAAATGCCAAAAATACCCCTAATAAGTATGAAAGCACAAATGACTTAAGTGAGGGTAATTTGGACATTGGGCTATTCATGAGAATGCTCCACTCTTATTAGGGGACCGAAATAATTCGGTCCCCCTATTTGTTTCGTGCGGCCCGAACCGAGAGAAGGGGGAGAGCAGAAGGGAGGCGGAGCGGGCGACTAGGCGACGGGGCTTTTGGAGGAGGTTTTTCGACGGCTTTCCTTAGGGGAAATCGAAGAGGGAGATTCAAGAAGGCTAAGATAAGTTGTTTGCTTGAATTTCCTCTCCTTTTCATTGAGTTTTCTTTAAGGGATGAAAACTAGGGTTTTGAGAAAATGTAAGATTTCTTTAAGGTGAAGATAAGAAAAGCTAGGGGGATGTTTTTAAACTCAAATATGAGTTGATTTCATGAAAAAAGCAAAATTTTGAAATCTAGGGTTATCTCAAATTTTCATTTCTTTCAAAATTGCTTTGTAGGGAAGTTTCTAAATGATAATAGGAAACCTATAATAGAAAAATAATGCAAATTTGTGAAGAATTTTTAGGTTTTAAAAATTAAGGTTTTCCCCTAATCACTAAATTTTTTAGCCTTAGGGTTTCATAAGGGTTTAGGAAGGTTTTTAGAGAGAAAATTAGGGCTTCCATAAATACTACTATATTTGGGATTTTTAATTTAATTAAATCCGAAAATTTATTTATAATTTATGTAATATTTGAGTACAGGGGAGGTTGCTATATGAAGATATATGAAGATTAATTGGAATCAATTAGGAAAATTTAAGGAATCGTATGCGTAGAGTTTTATTCGCATAGTTTAAAATTTTGAGATATGATGGAAGCATACAATTAAGTGTTATGTTAAATTTTCTTTTTAGATATTGGACGGGTTAAAGAGAAGGACTCGATAAGATATTTGGCTAATTGTACACAACGTAGAGGTAGGTAAATGTGGCTCTTTTAAATTTAGAGAAAATTATTTTCTTACCACATTAGCATGCTCTTGTATTGGTATGAAATTCTTAGCATTATTGCAACTTTAATTTTCTTTTATATGTCATAACATACTCCTAAATGACATGCCACATGCCTATATGATTTGTCTTACAAGCTTATATTTTTTACTTATACTTATTATCATGTTTATGTTTTACTTATATAGTGTCTTACATTGCAAGTGCAATCTCTCATGTGTGGTGGTTTGAAATGCATTTATGTCATTCTAAAGTGACGAATTAATAAAGTACTTAGCTCACTTCTTTCCTCATGACATCATATAACCATGTAGCACCTTAGGGGATAATTGACCATATGCATGAAAGGTATGATAAAGATCTTTTTTATGAATAATTAGAGAATGAATGTATGTGCATGTTGATGCGAAAGTATTATTGATAAAGGAGCTCTTTGAGCCAATGGTAAAGAGGCTCTTTGAGTCAATGGTAAAGAGGCTCTTTGAGCCAAATGATAAAGGGGCTCTTTTGAGCCAAATGGTAAAGGGGTTCTTTTGAACCAAATGGTAAAGGGTTTGGTCAAACAAAATGTACCTGATCAGTACAAAAGATACTTCCGAGACGGGTGCATATAAGATATATATATATATTACATTATATGCATTTAAAGCATCTTATGACTCATGAAAATAATTCATGTATTGTATAACTAATTGGTTGCAAACTTGATCAAAGAAAGAGGCTTAATGGATAACCTAGAGACATGCTATTTAAATGTTGTGATTTGTTTAATATTCCTACACACAAAAGCATTGACATACATGTTATTTCCTCACCTTGCTTTCTAAATTTAATTGAAAAACATTTGCATATTGAGTTGTGACTCACCCATGTTGTGGAAAATTTTCAGGAGATCCTGCAAATAGATAATGGCGGACCAACCACCGCGTATTTACCGTCATAGGGAGACGACGGGCAGCAGGTTCTTTTGAGTTTTGTTATTTTGTTATAGGTGGATGTATAGATAAATTTTTGAGATAGTTAACTTTGTTGGAATACCTTCTTTTGGAATGAATCTTTATGTACATATTTCTTTTAAAAGATGCATGAAAAATAAAAGTTTTATTGGGATTTATTTTAGTGGTTCTTTCATGCATACCGCCTCGCCTATGCGAGCTCACCGGGCCGGGTCGTGACAAGAGTGGTATCAGAGCCAAAGTTTTAACATACTGATCAATATGAAAGAGCCAATAGGATGATTCTATAGGTTAGAATAGGTATAGGATGCATGTATTATAGATTGCTTAATTTATTTCGTTGCTTGAAAAAACCACTAAAATAAATTCTAATAAAACTTTCATTTTTCATTCATCTTTTAAAAGAAATATGTACATAAAGATTCATTCCAAAAGAAGGTATTCCAACAAAACTATCTCAAAAATTTACCTATACATCCACCTATAACAAAATAACAAAACTCAAAAGAACCTGAAGCTCGTCGTCTCCCTACGACAGTAAATACGCGGTGGTTGGTCCGCCATTATTTATTCGCAGGATCTCCTGAAAATTTTCCACAACATGAGTGAGTCACAACTCAATAGGCAAATGTTTTTCAATTAAATTTAGAAAGCAAGTTGCGAAAATAACATGTATGTCAATGCTTTTGTGTGTAGGAACATTAAACAAATCACAACATTTAAATAGCATGTCTCTAGATTATCCATTAAGCCTCTTTCTTTGATCAAGTTTGCAACCAATCACTTATACAATACATGAATTATTTTCATGAGTCATAAGATGCTTTAAATGCATATAATGTTATATATATATATATATATATATATATATATATATATATATATATATATATATCTTATAAGCATCCGTCTCGGAAGTATCTTTTGTACTGATCAGGTATATTTTGTTTGGCCAAACCCTTTACCATTTGGTTCAAAAGAACCCCTTTACCATTAGGCTTAAAAGAACCCCTTTACCATTGGCTCAAAGAGCCCCTTTACCAATAATACTTCCGCATCAACATGCACATACATTCATTCTATAATTATTCATAAAAAGGATCTTTATCATACCTTTCAAGCATATGGTCAATTGTCCCCTAAGGCGCTACATGGTTACATGATGTCATGAGGAAAGAAGTGAGCTAAGTACTTTCTTAATTCGTCACTTTAAAATGACAAATGCATTTCAAACCACCACACATGAGAGATTGCACTTGCAATGTAAGATATCATATAAGTAAAAACATAAATATGATAATAAGCATAAGTAAAAACATAAGCATGTAAGGCAAATCATAAAGGCATGTGGCATGGCATTTAGGAGTATGTTATGACATATAAAAAAAAAATTAAAGTTGCAATAATGTTAAGAATTTCATACCAATACAAGAGCATGCTAATATGGTAAGAAAAGAATTTTCTATAAATTTAAAAGAGCCACATTTACCTACCTCCACGTTGTGTACAATTGGTCAAATGTCCTATTGAGTCCTCTTTTAACCCATCCAATATCTAAAAAAAAAATTTAACATAACACTTAATTGTATGCTTCCATCACATCTTAAAATTTTAAACTATGTGAATAAAACTCTACACATACGATTCTTTAAATTTTCCTAATTGATTCCAATTAATCTCCATATATCTTCATATAGCAACCTCCCCTATACTCAAATATTACATAAATTATAAATAAATTTTCGGATTTAATTAAATTAAAAATCACAAAAATTAGTAGTTTGTATGGAAGCCCTAATTTTGTCTCTAAAAACCTTCCTAAACCCTTATGAAACCCTAAGACTCAAAAATTTAGTGATTAGGGAAAAACCCTAATTTCTAAAACCTAAAAATTCTTCACAAATTTGCATTATTTTTCTATTATAGGTTTCCTATTGTCATTTAGAAACTTTCCTACAAAGCAATTTTGAAAGAAATGAAATTTTGAGAAAATCCTAGATTTCAAAATTTTGCATTTTTCATGAAATCAACTCATATTTGAGTTTAAAAACATCCCCCTACCTTTTCTTATCTTCACCTTAAAGAAATCTTACATTTTCTCAAAACCCTAGTTTTCTTCCCTTAAAGAAAACTCAATAAAAAATAGAGGAAATTCAAGCAAACAACTTATCTTAGCCTTCTTGAATCTCCCTCTTCGATTTCCCCTAAGGAAAGCCGCCGAAAACCTCCTCCAAAAGCCCCGTCGCCTAGCCGCCCGCTCCGCCTCCCTTCCGCTCTCCCCCTTCTCTCGGTTCGGGCCGCACGAAACAAATGGGGAGACCGAATTATTTCGGTCCCCTAATAAGAGTGGAGCATTCTCATGAATAGCCCAATGTCCAAAGTACCCTCACTTAAGCCATTTGTGCTTTAATACTTATTAGGGGTATTTTTGGCATTTTAAACTTTCCGCGAATTTTAATTCTTATATTATGCGAAATTACATATGGGTTCTATATATCATTTTGCTCAGAATTTTGCGCCATATTTTATAAAATTATTTGCGTCGAATTCCGACGACTTTGAAATTTTCACTTAAACTCGTCGCGGTGCATCGAAATGCGTGTGACGCTTAAAATTATATTTTGCGGGTTTTACAGAAACAATTTGTATGTCAATTTTTAGAGGCTAAAGAGAAAAGGTAGTGACTGAAGGCTCCTCAACCTAGGGTGTAGCATCGATCTATGTAAGATGACATGTGCAATTTTTATCGTGGTGTCAATATTAGACCTAAAAGTAAATCCAACTAGAACATCACACAAAATTAAGGTTTAGGTCATGTTGTGTAGAATTAGGGTTAGTTTCGAGTTAGCTTAAGCGACTCAAATAAATTAGGTCACATTAGGATCAACCTAAAAAAATGATTAACAACAATAACAACAAATCTATGTCTCACTACGTGGGATCGGCTACATGAATCATTTTTCTCAAAAAAAAAGTTCTATTAAGAGTCAAATTCTACTTTAAATTTAATAAAAAAGGTAATTTCTAATACTTTATAACAAGGTCTTGTTAGGTCTACCTCTACCTTTCTTAACATAGGCCGAATATAATACATCTACTCACCTAATAGAGTCATCAGAAGGATGACGTTTTATGTGATCAAACCATCTAACAAGACTCTCTCTAATATTATCTATCACTAGAGCTACTCCAACATTTTCACATATATGCTTGTTTTGCATTATGTCTCTTAGTGTAAAGCCACTCATCCACCTGAGCATCCTCATCTCTGCATCACTTATGTTAATTTTATGTTTCTCTTTTAATAGCTAAAATTCTGCACCATAAAGCATTACAAGTATCACCACCATCTTGAAAAACCTTCCTTTAATTTAAGAGTTACTTATCTATCACACAATAGGACCGATGCATTCCTCCACTTCAACCATCCAAATTAAATTCTACTAATAATATCCCCATCTATTTCACCATCACTTTGAACAATAGACTCGAGACATCTAAAACGTACACTCTTCTTGATGACTTGTTAACCCAAATGCACAATTCCACCACTAGATTAATTACTACTAAAATTATACTCCATGCATTTAGTTTTAGATCTACTCAAACATAAACATTTAGACACTAAGGTTGACCTCCATAATTCAAGTTTTCCATCAACTCCCTCTCTAGTCTTATCAACAAGAAAAATTACATCAACAAAAAGCATACACAAAGGTATATCCTCTTGCAAATGTCTAGTAAAAGCATCCATAACTAAAGCAAAAAAGATATAGTCTTAAAGCTGATCTTTGATGTAATCCAACTGAAATAGGAAAATACTTGGTCAAACCACCTTGTGTTTGAACACTAATAACAGCTCCTATATACATATCCTTAATAACTTGAATATAAGCATTACTAACTCCTTTCTTTTCTATAACTCTTCAAAGCACTTCTCTTGAAACTTTATCATATGCTTTATCTAAATTAATAAATATCATATATACATCCTCCTTACTCTCACTATACTTCTCCATCAAACCTCTCAGCAAATTTATAACTTCCATATTAGACTCACCCGGCATGAATCCAAACTAATTTTGAGAAACATTAGTATCACATCATAACATATGCTCAATTACTCTCTCCCATAATTTTAATGTATGACACGCTAACTTAATTTCTCTATAATTTATATACTCTTATGCATCACCTTTATTCCTAAAAATAGATACCAATTCTTCACTCATCTGGCAATTTTTCTTTTATCTTTAAAATAATATTCAAAAGCTTAGTAAGTCAAAAAATTTCATGATCTCCTAAACATTTCCACATTTCTATTGGAATATCATCAAATCTTACTGCATGTTCATACTTTATTATCTTTAAAGCCTCTACGACAATGACACATAATTTATAATGTATTTGAAAATCAGTCAAATCTAATGATTTTCAAATACACCAAAATTAAAATAGAAGGTGAAGTCCAAATACTTTAAAATTTTACTCTACATTTCTTCTTACTCTGGAGCAAACACCAATATTTTCAAAACACCTGCATTTAGAATACCCATTTTACTTCAAACCAAACAGGCCCTATATAATTTATTTGTTACTGTGTTTTACATTGGTAGATGTATTAGAGAGTAAATGTATTATATTTGGCTTATGTTAAACAAGATAGAGGTAGACCTAAAAAGCTTGGTTAGAAAATATTAGAAATGATATTTATTTATTAGATTTAAATGACAATTTGACTCTTAACATGACACACAATGGAGAAAAATGATTCATGTAGCCGACCCCACGTAGTGAGATAAAGGCTTGTTGTTGTTGTTGTTGTGTTCTACATTGGTAGATACTTCAACCACAAGTTCTCAAAAATCTTTTCTTAAAAATGTTGATGATGAAAAATCAAAACTGGCATGAGCACAACCCAACCCAAACATTGCCCAGCTAGAGCATTTTATTTAGCACACAGCACAAGTGACAAGACAACCCCATAAAGGTTAGTTCCAATTTCCGGCAAGGCCTATTATTATCTCCATAAATCCAAGGTGCAACGGTATTTAAATACAAATCAAACACAATGTAAAAAGAATCCCAGCACTCAAGATAGTTGGAATATTAGTAGGATTATATTTTGTTGTAAATTCGTAATTGAGTTGATTATATTGTTATGCGGTTTTAGTTTAGATCAATCCAACATCTCGTTAGTCCAAAACATATAAAAATTTAGTTTAGAAAAGCTTAAATAATTTTTTGAACAAAGCCATGCAAGAGCTAGTTAAGAAATCATTTAAATAAATGTACCTCATTTTAAAATCATCCCCAAAGCGGCCGATCAATCAGAAAGCCATGAAAAAGACAACACATACATGCAAATTAACTTTTTACTTTCTGAATTAAACCCTAGAGTAACCTGGTCGCATGAGCGCAACCCAACTAGCATGAGCACAACCCAACCCAAACATTGCCCGGCTAGAGCATTTTATTTAGCACACAGCACAAGGCCTATTATTATCTCCATAAATTCAAGGTGCAATATGGTGTTTAAATACAAATCAAACAAAATGTAAAAAGAATCCCAGCACTCAAGATAGTTGGAATATTAGTAAGATTATATTTTTTTGTAAATTCGTAATTGAGTTGTTTATATTGTTATGCGGTTTTAATTTAGATCAATCCAACGCCTCGTTAGTCCACAACATATAAAATTTCAGTTTAGAAAAGCTTAAATAAATTTTTGAACAAGGTCATGCAAGAGTTGGTTAAGAAATCATTTAAATAAATGTACCTCATCTTAAAATCATCCCCAAAGCAGCCGATCAATCAGAAAGCCATGAAAAAGACAACACATACATGCAAATTAACTTTTTACTTTATGAATTAAACCCTAGAGTAACCTGTTCGCATGGCAATAACATAGTAGAAAAGTGAAAACTATGACCAGAAGAAGAGCATAAATTAAGGTTTGTTTAAGGCGGCTACAATTATTTATAAAAGTTTCTGTAGAGCTGTTGATAGGGAAGTAGCTTTTTTTAACTGCGATGAGTATTACAAATATTTTTTTTTATTTTGATAGAGTTGAGCAGCTGCTTTCTTTTAGTTACCGCACTCTAACAAATCTAGCCATAAAAAGCTACTTCTCGTCATAAAATTTCTTGAAAAACAGAAAAAACATAGCAGCTAAACAACAGTGTGGTAGCTGCTTGAAAAAGTGAAGCAGTAAAAAGTTGCCTCAAACAAACCCTTGGTTAATGCATAAGTATGATGCATGCATAAAAGTTCAGAAATAAATTAAAACAAAGGAAAGAGAATTTTCCAGTAAAATAAAATCCCAGAAATACTATAACCTCGGCTTAGAGCTCAAGGCATTTGATTTCTTGAATTTCATGATTACAGATCAAGTATTGTTCATCTGCAGAAAAGAATTATATATTACCAAAATTGCAGGGTTGAATCTGGAATTTCCCAGTCTTCACTCGGAAAGGAAACACAGCTGTCAGGAAATGCATACAAATAATCACAATATAGCTCTCATAATGAGAATAATGATAATAAAATTAACAAAAAAAATTTTATATGTCATAGATATCTAAAAAGCTAAGAAGGATTACACAATAAATGCTTCCGAAGATGTTATTTCTTAATGACAACATTAAGCTGAAATTAATATTCACCTCAGCAGAGCATCTGCAAGCATAAGAGCTTCAGGACTGGCTTCTGCAATCAAAGCTGGTGCCTAATGTTAGAACAAGAACAATTAAACAGTTGTGTTTCCAAAAACAGCTGAAAGTTCACTTAAAATGATCAATCCACGCTTTCGAACTCTATACCCCAGTTACTAAAACGGCGCGGTATAATATTAGGCACTTAACTGCATAAAGTACTTGCATTATAGAGAAAATTCATCTATAGTACACAAGCATGCCACAGAAACAAATTAAAATCAATTGAAGAAGAATCTTGTGTGAAAACGAGAAAAATAAACTTACAGCCTGTCCAACTTCTGACATCAAAAATGCAAAACCGCCAATTACTTTTTCATCTCTACTATTAAGAGCTGGGAGTAGAAGCATTTCCTTCAGGTACGGTATCCTAGATAGCAAAACTTGTGGCAAACCCTTCAAATACAAATAGCAATAGATTAGTAAAAAAGTAAAACCAAAAGAAATATTAGACAAAGCTGTCACAAGTTAAGTGGTGTAGCACCAGAGAATCAAACGTCCTAAAATTACACTCCATACATTCAATTAGGTGACTAAACTCTACGGTTTTCGTTTGAGTAGATCTAAAACTTTTTCCTAGTAATCAAACCAATCATTTGAGAGTTTTTGTGAGAATCAGTCAAACTAGGTCAAAACTAACTTAGTTAGATTGCATTCAATTAGGCGACTAAACTCCAAGAAAAATTCCCAAAAACTCCAAATCCAGAATAGGCACCCTAAAATTTGATCTTCACACATTTATTTAAGGTTCTTATTCACTAAATTCTAAAATTTTAAATGCCCTAAATCACTTACAGACTTCAGACAGAAATGAGAAATCGCAGACTAGTCTAAGAAAAATTTTAAAGAAGATTATAATGCCTTCATCAAAAATCATAAAATTCTCCGTATCATAACTAAACTTCTTAACCTACAATTTGATTTTTCATATCATTTGGACTTCTAGAGAAGAAGTTATAAGGGTTAGAACCTAGGGCTTCAGATCCTAGCTAATTACTGGAATTGGATTGGCCGACTACTAACTCCTTCCCAACCCTAATTCCACTCAAATTTAAACTTCACAACACATAACCATACTCTCCTAAGCATCTTAGGAGAGCCCACCATCTACCATTTGGATCACAACAGTGATCTAAAGCCCACATAAGTAGTAGCACCAAAAAGACAACATAGGATGAAGATATATGAAATATAGTAATCTATTTTGTTAGGTGTATATCCACCTTCATCATGGCGATGTTGTAAAGGAGAAACATTGACGAGGCAGTCATAATATCAACTACAAAATGTATGCCAGCATTCTGTAGGTAATCCCACATACACATACAGGTGAACTAATTAAGAATCATTGATCTTCGATCAAATTAATACGAAAACCTCATCATTGATATTTGATCCGACTAGGCTTGAAGATTCAACATTGAACTTTGATTCGGCCAAAGTTTGGAAGACTTTTAAGCCATCAATCTTTTCTTCGAACAGAATTTGGCTCCCTATGTTGATCATCGATCCATGTTCTAGGTGAAGAACACTCACCTCCGACGACCATACTTAGCCACAACCTATTGGCAACCTTGTTATCATTAGGTAGTGGTGGGTATAGCCGCTCCATAGTTTTAGCATTGCCAACATGCCCACAACCTCTAACCAGTGGTGGACAGGGTACTGTCTTTATCATTGAAATTATAGAGAGAAGAAGACTGTCAACAACTTGCAACAATGTAATGGTTAGACACCCCATTGCTTAGGTCATTGTTCATGTTATTTATTTGTTATGCTCCATACACGCAAGTGTTATGCAAGCATGAAGATGATTAAATAACAACAACAACAAGCCTTTATCCCACTATGTGGGATCAGCTACATGAAGATGATTAAAGAAAACAAAAATTGTGGCTTGGTTTCAACAATTTGCAGAAGGTTTGATTGATTCCTCTTCCCCATTTGAGCTCTTTGCTGACAGCTTCAATCATCTTTGTGATTCTTTGAAGTTTCTTTAATGAGAACATCAAGCGTTCATAGTTTCTTTTATTACTTTCCTCTTCACTCCTTCATTGCTGCTCTCTGACATTGTTGGTTTCCAAGCATTGCCCGACCATATCACAAACCAAACTCTAATATCCTCCTAGTAATCCCTCGTAACCATGCCATAATTCAAAACCTCAAAAGTCCCACCACTATACTGCTTCAATTTCATTTTTAAAAGAAACGCACACCCTTATATGCAGGTTTTTGTATGTCCTTCATATAATAAGAAAGCTAGAAGTATCATTACAGAGTAATTAACCTAATAATGCAAGAGGAAAGAGGAAACTTTTTTACTGATGCTTATTATCTGTTTACTATTTCACGCCTCTTCATAAAACTTCTCTCTATAAGAACATATGACCAAGAAAAAAAAACATCGGCAAACACAAGCAAAAGCTCTGATTATAGTCCTTGAATTTTATGTTTGTGCCACTCCCACAACAATTTTAATTCACAAAAATTAATTTTGATCATGCAAGTATTGGTCTCTTAAATAAACTTATTTTTTCATACAATGGAAGACAGGTGCTTTATTAAATGATAAATAATATAGCTCGAGAATCCTTAAGAAGTCCACAGGCGAAATGGTTAAGAAAACATCTATTAGAGAACATTATAAAAATACTTGAAGAGTATTTGGAATGTCAAGTTAGAGGAATATATGTGATTGATTGCTCTTTACATTCCCTAATCAAATCATTATGTTTCTTCAAAATAAAGGGATTGCCTTCTAAAAATGGCTAGATAAAAGTGAGAGAAATATACACTTGTTTACTTAATCAGTCATTGCAGCTGTATTAACTTACCTTTGTTAAAACAAAAAAACTTACCTTTCTTAGAGTATTTGCATAAGCTGAACTACAGAAAATATTGCATTTCATTACTGAGGTAATCAATGCAAACAATATCTTGGTCTGAGTTGATGATAGAACCATTTTACAATATTAAACCATCAAATAACTGAAGAGACGCGTATATTGAAAAGGCAAGCACAATAAATACTGATAAGATATCACTCTGCAAGCCAACTAAGTGATCTGTAATAACAATAGCAACACCATGTTAATAATAGCAATTCCTTAAATTTAAAAGCATCTGAATACATACCTCATACCTACAAACAAGCTCGATAAGGACTTCAATTGAGACATCAAATGAAGTTGGAACCTTTGTCATAAGCAGAAATTTTAATTAAATGAAGAATTAAGAAGTTACGAAAAAATATTTTAGGAAGTGCTGTAATTGAACTGTAATAGGCATACTTGCAAAGACTTAAAGACAAAGTTCAAGAGTGGATGTGTTGGCAAAGCAGATGGATGAATCTCTGAAAAGCAGCCCACACGAACCTAAGAACAACAAAAAGTTTGCCAAGTAAGAGAAGCAAAGCCAAATCAACATAACAAAATGAAAGTGGATATAATTATCTATGCAAACTGTTCCAAGAAGTAGCAGACGTGAATTATCTCCAATATGCTACAGTATAATTATATTCATATTGTTAGGAAGGTCATGAGAAGAAGATGACAACTCTTTACCAATAATATGAATCAGCATGGGAATGAACAGGAAGACTAGGTTACAAAAAAGACCATCAGGCAGCTCACAAAGGAACATTAATTGGACAACCTTCATTAATATAACAACTTATTTTAAAATATAAATAAACGGAAAAAAAAATATATGATATAAATCCATGGCGCTAATATTATAAGGCAACCAAATCTATGGAAAAATAAACATAAATTCACCATAAAACTCTTTGTGCCATCAATATATGTCAATTTAAAGGGAAAGTTGTAGCAAAGGTTAGGTTGCTTTTGTTTGTGAACTGGAGATTATGGATTTGAATAATAGAAATAGCCTATTTTCTTTTTAGAAACATTTTGATGGCTAACCTAGACTACATACAATTTTAACAATCAGTTGTGAGGGCAATGCATTCTCAAACCTATCCACATAAGCACTCCCCACAATTTATTTCAAAATATAAATAAACGGGAAAAAGCAATTCAATATGATATAAATCCACAGCACTAAGATCAGGAGGCAACCAAATTTATGGGAAAATCAACATAAATTCAACATAGTATACTTTGTGCCATCCATATATTAAGAGGGAAAGTTGCAGCAATAGTTAGGTTACTTTTGTTTGTGACCAGGAGGTTATGAATTTGAATAATGAAAATAGCCTATTTTCTTCTTAGACACATTGTGATGGCTAACCTGGACTACAGACAATTCAAACAAACAGTTGTGAGGGCAATGCATTATCAAACTTATCCACCATAAGCACTCCCAACAACTTATTTCAAAATGTAAATAAACGAAAAAAAAACCAATTAAATATGATATAAATCCACAGCGCTAATATTAGAAGGTAACCGAATTTATTGAAAAATCAACATAAATTCGCCATAAAACACTTTTCGCCATCCATGTGTCAATTAAGAGGAAATGTTGTAGCAATGGTCAAGCTGCTTTGTTTGTGACCCGGAGGTTATGAATATGAATAATAAAAATAACCTATTTTCTTTTTAGACACATTTTGTCGGCTAACCTGGAATACAAGCAATTCTAATGCTCAGTTGTGATGGCAATGCATTCTCAAACTTATCCACCATAATCAATCCCAACAACTTATTTCAAAATATAAATATGCAAAAAAAAAAGCAATTAAAGATGATATAAATCCACAGCACTAATATTAGGAGGCAACCAAATCTATGAAAAAATCAACATAAATTCACCATAAAAATCTTTGTGCCACCATATATGTCAATTAAGAGGGAAGTTGGAGCAATAGTTAGGTAGCTTTTGTCTGTGACCTGGAGGTTATGAATTTGAATAATGGAAATAGCCTATTTTCTTGTTAGACACATTTTGATGGCTAACCTGGACTACAGACAATTCTAACGATCAGTTGTGAGGGCAATGCATTCTCAAAGTTATCCACCATAAGCACTCCCAACAAGCAAAAGCCTCAGACTCACCCAACTCAACAAGCATCGCAATATCTTCTTATTCTTTTCTTGAAGCGTAGTACTGTTCTTGAGATTCTGTTCAGACTGAAGCAAAAGGACCAGATTCTGTTCAGACTGTAGCAAAAGAAACTCCAGCACGATGGGAGTGTGCGACAAAAGCTGCATCAAATCACAAAAGCAATAATTTAATCAGCTGAGGCCATATATTCACGTTGCTGAAACACAGGCAATACTTTATCAGCAAACCTCTCTAGTGAATTGGCATCTGCTCCCCGCATCAATGCTACCATCACCATTATTGACCTCAACAACTTCTTCTGGGAGCACAGTAAGCATCTCCAGAACAGCAGCATTGCCGTTTTCCTGGCTCTGCAACTCGTTCAAGCTAGAAAAGAATTGCTCGATAGGCATCTTGTGCTCCACCGCCCGTAAAACGAGTGCGGAGAGCGCGAGGCATATCTGAGTTAAAAGCTGCGATGATGCCAGATAAAATAACAATCAGACAGCGTTAACATGAACCATGAGCATCCAAAAAGGACTTCTCCTTCAATATAATATCATAAACTGGAACATTCATCTTTATTGATAGTACAGCAAAATAATCAAAGAAACCAGATCGAGCTTTCTACATCGAATTAGCAAATAGCCGTCAGAGAGAGAGAGAGAGACCTGGGGCGGACCCAAGCTGAATCTGCGGGCAGCAAGGAGAAGGGCATTGAACAAAGAACCTTTGGCACCGAGCTGGAGGTGGTAGCCGTCGTTCTGGATCTGATCATAAGAATTAAATGAAAAGCCTAAGCACGTATACGGAACGTAAAGAGCCGATAAAGCAAAAAAAAATGGAGTTTGGGAGGAGGATGAGCCACCTTGCGGCGGAGGATTTGTGCAGCGAAAAATTCGACCTCGAAGTTGGAGGATATGATGGGATCGCTAGAAGAAGTGAGAAGGGAGGCGGCGACCTCCCATGCGGCTTCCATCTTCTGGAATTGGACAAGCCATTGATTTGCTGCGACGCGGTTAGAGGACTGGGCATCATGGTTCAGCACGTGAACAGCCTGTGCCACTTTAACCCGGAGGTCGTTCATCCCGAAAGAAATAGAAAAGAAGCAGGGCTTGGGACGGGCGAAGAGAGAGAAAATGGTCGGGAAGAAGGGAGCAGGTGAAGCGAAGGCGGGCGGAGTGAGCAACGCCTGACAGAGAGCTCATACAAGCTACAAACACGGAGCAAGCGGTAGATTCAATGAATCCATCCAACGACTATAGCAGAACGAGAGAGTGAAGAAGGGGCCTTGGGTGGGAACCGTAAGACCATGAACAGGAAGGGCGATGAGATGTATGAAGAGTAGGGCAGTGAAAAAATGTTCCCGTTCGCGATTCGAACTGTTTTGCTGCGCCGAACACCTCGTGTAGGCTAAGGATATTATTTAATAACATATAAATATTTAAGCAATTCAATTTGGTCCGTTGGTTTAAAGATTTACTATTAATTAAAAATTTTTGAGTTGAAATCTTATATATATAATATTTATATGAATTTGATTTAATTAATCTAAATATTTCAAAAATAATAATATATATATATAATATTTTTAATGTAATTATTATTTATAATATAAAATATTAAATCATTACTTATTAAGTTTTAAATTTAATTGCTTATTATAATCATAAAATTTTAATAATAAAAGTTCTATAATTTATATATTTATTTTATTTTTTATGAGTTATTTAAAAATTTTGAAATGTAATATTTTTAACTAATTCTATCAGAGGCCAAATATGAGCTCAAAACAAAGCGAACTTCAATAATTTTATTCATCCATCAAACTAGAATAAACAAATTTTTAAGTGAGTCAACCATGAACCAGCACCTAGTTTGTGCTCAACTCGTTTAGAGCCGTATGAAGATGGTTGCCTCTAGGACTATGATCGAACTGAGCTGAGCAAAGTATATCATGGATCGTATTTGGATTGATCAAACAATATGTTGATCAAATTTGACACATTCGGGCTGAGCTTTCACTTATATTTTTTATACTTAATTTGTTTAGAATTATTTATGATCCTACTTAGCATGTACTTGAATTACTTAAATTATTCAGACAAATATTTACACGAGTTAATAAATAAGGTATTAAATGAACAACTATAAAATGAATTCGAATGCGACTACCATATTAACAAATGATATTATAGGTCAAGATGAATAAATTGATAAATTGGAATTAGTATATAACTATTTGACACTAATTAAATAAAATAATAATAATATGACTAAAAGAACTGAGGCTGCGAGAATTGAAACTCCGCATTAAGGGCCAAAGAAGGATAGCGGCATCTAAATATAATAATTGAAAAGAAGAAAAAAGGGTTGTGAGTTATAATGAGCCAATGATGTGTTGGAGAATCTGCGTCGAGGGTTAAGACAATTTACCAACTACAACCTAGATGAGAAGAGGATGTGTTCACCTCCTATTCTCTTGCAAGGGTGTATTGAATTTTACATATGCATGTTGAGAAGATGAGTTAAGGGCTAAGATAAAGTGCTCACAAATTATGCTCACAAACAATAAAATGTAGTCGGGCTGAGAGTCTCTCCTTCTCAATGTAATCCTCGGCCTAGACAAACAAACTCTGGAGATTGAAAATGAAAAAAGTATAGAATGATATATTAAAAATAAAAAAGAGAGAAAATAACTTATACTGATAAATAATTATATAATAGCTTAATTTGAATGTTTGACATGATGAAATCATACGGCAAGCTCCTTAAAAATCACTAGCTTGGTGTGTATTGGTTGATTGATAACTGATAAATAATTTCTCATATAAAGGAAGTCGCCCACTTGAGTAGTCGCAAGGCCTAACTTCAACGATCATAATCGCTAGGGCCCACTAATAAGTCACACTCGTCTACTTGGGATAAGTTCTTAAGATTGTTGTCGATCACTTAAAATGAGTTATTTTTTAACTGGAACTAAGTAAGTTGAGTTGGCTTAGCATATGTTAGGCTAACTTGTCTTAATCCATGTTGACTTGGCCTAAACCAAATTTTACAAATATTTGATTGTACATTCACTTTCTGGATTCTCTTATATTTTTGGAGGTTTGTTGTGAAAAAAATAAGAGAATATAAAGAATATTCTTTTATAATTATTCATAAATCCTTCATAAATATTCATTTTAATGTTTATTGCTCAAATGATTTTCCTTTAACTTCTCACTTCTCTTTTAGCTCAACAATTCTTCATTCTTGTAACAAATGGAGGTTTCAAAAAATATGAAAATTTTTTTCAAAAAATGGTACAAGTAAGAAATTGTTTGGAACACTCGAGAAATAATAAAAGAGCGAAGATTAAGGATGTAAAGGTCGAGATCCTAAAACTTGATGCTTGATTGAAATCATTGGCTAACTAGCATTTTTTTCACCTATCAAACCTAGCTTCCCAAGCCATAGGTTTACTCATTTGACCTGATTGAGCTAGCTCAAACTAGCTCAATTAATCAAACCCCTGCATTGACCTATTACAAACCCCAGTTATTCATCAATATTCACTAAACTAAGTCCTTTAAAGTTCCTTATGATTTGTTCATGATTGGTCCACCTGTCTTGTTCAAATGCTGACCTGGTCAACCAAACCCTAAGCTAGTGAAACCAGAACAGTTTGGGTTAGACCATTGCATATGGTCAATTGAGTTCCTACCATTGCTCAAGCTTAATCCAATTAACATCCTAAACACACCTAAAGCTTACATGAGTTAACCCATTGTGAGTTGACTTAGCCAACTCACCTAAATGGGTCAAACACAAGCATACATGCTCTCTTCTTTATAAACATCAAACCTCCTGAGCCTAAACCACTAAACTTGATCCAAATAGTGCCAAAAGATTCCCTAGAGTCCACCCTACGTGACTTGACTAAGTTTAACCAATCAAACCATTTGAATAGTCCAACAACACGTGAATGGAAAAAGTTCATTAAATAGCCCATTCAACCCAAACCAACCCATTTAGCTAATTCAAATCTGCTCTAGAACCTTCCAAAACTCCTCATTAACCCAGACCATGCCTCAGCTTAACCCAGGACCAATCCATGTCCTCCCCTCCATGAAAATGGCCAAAGGTCATTATCTCCTATTGCATAATAGCTTTGGGCACATGTCAAACATCCATATAACTCTTCTGAGCAATTTATTAAGTATAAATTGTGTACTATTTATTATGTTAAAATTTAGTGAAATATATTCTTTTAGTTATGTTTGTGTAGGAATTATTCAAGAAAAGGTCAAAATTCACAAGTGTTGAATGAGTGTTACAACATTGGCATCTAAAGCACCCTAGAGCCTTCTTCAAACATTGCAGTGTTGGTCGCTCAAAAATTTTGAGAAGATCAGCGCTACGATAGAGTAAAGGTCAATGCCGCAATGCATCAGAGCACCGTTGTGCCATAAATTTACATCGATGCGCTATAAATTATCACCATAGCACTAGAGTCACAGGAATGTGAATGCCGGAGTATTGATCATCACAATGGCACAACACCGGTTTATACTTTCAACCATCGCAACACTCAACTTTTACAACACAGTGGTGGAGTAGTTTTCAAAATGAAGAGCCACGTCAACTCAGCAAAAAGACGCGCTCGTTCGACCATTAACTATGCCAGGTCAACCTAGCGCCACATCGGAGCATGCATTATAACGCTGAAGCACTAGTTTATATTATATCATCGTGGTGCGAACATGTTGAGCACCATGGTGCCAGAGTCCACTCTTACCCATACATAGATAGTTTTTCAATTATTTTATTTAGAGAGTTTAGTCATTCATAATGGAGTCTTGTATTTTTGAGTGTCTTCCTTTAGTTCCCTCTTAGAATATAATCTAAGGGATGCTAGTAAAATGCTAAATACATTTATTTAGAGATCTTAGCATATATTGTATAAGCAATTCTATTGTTGGAGGAAGGAGTGTAGAGAATATCAATTGATCCTTCGGGTGACATTTACCTTTACTAATTCTCCTGTATCTTTTTTTTTTATTTGAATGAAATGAATATGAATTTGGTTTTTGTGTTATCTATGTCTGGCTAAATCTCTAAGTTATGGGCTAATGATAAAACAAGTATTAATATAGACTCTTATACCTTGAATTAGATAAGAAATATTTTTAATATATCTCATTCTTAATTTAATACATACAATGGCTATATGTGTAATTAATATCTAGTGTGATATATTACCTCAACCGAAGAATATTAGAATAAATATGAGTATTAAAATAAAATATTGGCATACCTAGACATAGGATGTTAAACTTTTTAGGTTTTATGAAGATAATATAATTATGGGAAGGCCATAAATATCCCGTTTCACCCCTATAAACTCGAAAGAGATTTAAGGATGCATATGCTCTGATCCACTTCTAAAATTAAGAGTCTTATTAGGAAAATTATGTTATTTTGCATCCATTAGTCCAAAATATTTTATTTCCATTAGTATCCAATTTTCTTGCAAGTCTCCATTAAGTGGAAAAAACTCAAAAATATCCATTTTATATTTAATAGGATAAATCACACATTTAGATTAAATAGTATTAATTTAATTATAATTAAACATAATACTTCACATGGGATCGACACTCTTATCTATCAATGTATTACTTGATTGGAACGTATATTTACATATTTAGTAGGCTTTCTTTATTTTTATATCAAAGGAAACCTAAGCATATTCATATTACATAGCTCAAGTCCAACACAAACCAACCACACGCCCCACAATCAAATTTTTGGCACCATTGTTAGGGAAGTAACGTGGGTATTGTAATTTTTAAACTATATTGTTGAACTAGTTGCATATTTTGACCTTCTTGTACCATGTATCTTAATTTTTTACTATATTTATTGAAATTTTACAAAAGATAAAAAATTATCTTATTGATTATTTAGTTTTATTCTTATTTTGCTGCATCATTATTGTATGCTTAGTAGATATAGTAAGGGACTCTTGTTATTTGATTCTAAAATAGAAATTAAGGACCCTTATAGAAATTCAAACAATAAAAAGAGCTTAGAGACGTATGAACTAGTATAAGTTTAGAATCATCCTGCACCTTTAAAGAGTTTGTTAACCCTTTAGTAAAAGGAATCTATCATACTATCTATAAACCTACTATCAATGATAATAACTTTGAATTGAAATCTACCATAATTCAGATGATTTAAAATTTCTAGTTTGGAAAAAACACTTATTGAGTATCCCAACCTATACTTAGCTAGCTACTTTGAAATCTATATAATATTTAAGTATAATGGTGTCAATGATAATGCTATTAGACTTTGGTTGTTCACATTTTCTCTAAGGGACAAAGCTAAGATGTGGTTGAACTTCTTTTCCTTAGGCTCTATAACCTCTTAGAATGAATTGGCACACAAACTCCTAGCTAAGCATTTCCCACCTTAAAAAAATTGCTAAACATAGGAATGATATCACATCTTTTGTCCAATTTAAGGGAGATTTAATTTATGAAAGTTAGGAGAGATTTAAGAACATACTTAAAAAAATGCTCTCATAATGCTTTGCCTGATTGGTTGGTTATTCAAACTTTTTATAATTAATTGGTAAGATCCCTTAGATAAATCATAGATGTAGCAGCTGGAGGATCTTTAATGTCTAAGTCATTTGAGGAAGCATAAGAATTATTGAGGAAATGACTACCAATAATTTTTAGTGGCCTTTCGATAAGGTAAATCCTAAGAGAGTAGCTGGTGTGTATGAATCAAATAAATTAACCATTTTGACTACACATGTTGTTGTAATTTTTAAGAATTTAGATACTATTGGAGTTAGTTTAGGGTTAGAATCAGGATTATCTATGCAAGTGGAAGAGCATAATTTAAATTCAATAAATGATAGTAATGATCAAGGGATTGAGAATATGAATTTAATTGGAAGACAAAATAATTCCCATTTCAATACTAATAATTCAGGTTAGAGGAACCACCACAATTTTAGTTGGTTAAATAATAATGTTGGTATTAATAATAAGTGGAATACAGGTCAACTTAATCATGGAGAAAATTAGAATAATCCTAAGCAACCTGTAGTTAAACATGCATATCCCCCAGGTTTTAACAAAAATAATCTATTTAGAGAGAGAAAACCACCTTTATAGAGGTTGTGATTCAGTTAGGAACTTAGTTGTAAAGTTAGGCTGCTTCCATCAAAAACTTAAAAAATTAATTAGGTCAGCTTGCAATTTCTTTTAGTAGTAGACCTCATAGAATTTTGCCTAGTAATACTAAAATTAATCTAAAGAAGAAAGGAAAAGAGTATAGTGGAGGCCACCTAAGAAGTGGTGGTGATTCCTTACAACCAAAATGACAAATCTAGGCAAATTTGATTGAAGATTATAAATTTAGTATTGTTTGGTAGGCAACCCAATTTTATTTCTGTGTTTGTGTATTTTTTTCATTTTTTGTATTAGGTATTATGTGTGTGTGATTATATTATTTATGTAAGTTATTAGTTTTGATTTTCACTAAGTTATGAGAAATTTTTTGAGAAAAAACTATTATGTTAAAAATTGATCAAGCACCACAGTGTTATGTTTTGAAGCATCACAACGTTTGCCTGTTAAGCATTGTAGCATTCAAATATAATATTGTAGTGCTGAAGCCTTTAAAAATTCTTTGGATTGCACTATCACAGTTCTATTTGGCTATTATGAGTGCCTCGATGCTATTTTATCAAGCACTACAATGTTGGTTCATTATTTCTACAGTGCTATGACGTTGTAGTTAAAAAGTCATACTTTTATAACTTTTTATATTATAACACTTTATTGAGTGTTGCAGTTCTATTTTTAGTGTTGCAGTGTTAGGTCAAAATCCTTATTATGTTAGTTAAAGTTTTGTAGTGTTGGTCTTTGTGAGCATCGAAGTGCTTGTACATATAAACCATTATTGTATTTTCCTAGTCAAAAAGTTGGCACTTCATTTTTCAATGTTTACACCGTAACACCACATGTCCCGCTACAGCATCTGTCTATTTTACTCTTTATTACTATCTATATTTTTAAGCATCACATCACTGATCTCTTCAGCGCTACAAAGCTTATGAAGTTTATATATAGCATGCGCTTACTTTAGAATCTTCCACAATGTTATTTCTTTTATTCTCTCCAAGTTTTCTGCATTTTCTTTATTTGAGCTTTAAAAGAAATGGACCCAAAAATCTTTGGCAGCATGAAGTGTGCTTCATCATCATCTTATTGTAAGAGAAGATTCATCTTTGTTAAGGCTGAGTCAAGGTATGGGCCATTGGTGGTAAACAAGCAATTAGTCCCTCAACGTGGCTTTCAAAACTTGGGAGGGAATGTAATGCAATTGATAGTGAACTGGGGTTAGAAACTTTTCTTTGAGGAACTGCTTGTTGCTATTATCAATGTGGTGAGAGAATTTTTTGCAAATGGGAAGGAGGCAATGGAGAATAAGTGTTATGTTAGAGGTAAGTGGTAATATTTGACCTTGTAGCAATTAATCGCCTCTATAAGCTTAAAGATTTTGAATCTGATGAGTATACCCATTTCAATCTTGCTCCCATAGATCCTAACAAATTATTAAGTTTTGTGTGAGCCTCGAAGTGGGGCTGTGTGGAAGAAGAGGGAGGAAAATTACTAATTTTTTTGCATCTTGCTTAGCCCAACTATTTAAAGCTTAGTGTTACTTTATTTTTGTTTAAGTTTTGCATAGCAAAAATATTAGCAAGATAACAAAAGACCATGTTATTCTTAATTATGCTATTCAAGTTGGCTACACTATTGATGTGGGGAAGCTTATTTACTATTCTTTAACTTCTATTATTAAATACACTACTTCTATGGGCTTGGGGCACCCCTCTCTTATTTATGCTTTATATGTTAATGCTGGTGTGATGGGAGATCCTAGTAAAGAATAACTTTTTCCTATTTCCACCCTCATAAAAAAAAATTTGAGGTTTTAAAAGACTAGGTGTATGGGAGGCTAGTCCTAGTGAGTCTTATTTGACTAGGAGTAGTAAGAGTTATAGGACTCCTAAGTCTTTTAGAAAACAGATAGCTGATTTGAAGAAACAAATGGAGGGGGTGACTGAATTCTATAAGGAGAGTAAGGAATGGCAAGCACACTACTCGAGCATGCAAAAAAATTATCACCACTGTATAACCGAATTAAATGATGCTTTAACGGGGATGTTCTGGAGGAGTCCCTTAGTGGAGAATCTAGACCAGTTGCACTTACCTAGTACTCTAGAATGTCAATCATTGTTTGGACCTGACCTGAGGAGGAGGCAGAGGAGGATCGTTGCACTGAATGATGGGAGTAATTTTTCTTTTATTTGGTTATCCCTGGCAGGCTTGAGAGAGGGAGAGAAAGGATAGAGTTTGTTGTATCTACTTTTGTTTATAGAATATTTTATTTTATTTATTTTTTAGTTATTATGCTTTGTGGGGTATCCCACGATAATTTGATGTTATGTTGTGTTATGGCCATGAGTGTCATTAATATTATTCTGATGAGATTATAACTTGTGGATCTTGGATGGAGATGGATTAAAGGAATAGTACTTCATGCACTGATTATCTTGTATTTATTTATATAGTTGTATTACAGTGCCTGTGAGCTTATTATTATTTATTTGAAAATGCATTTTTATTTTATATTCAGTATTTACTAGTTCTTGTACAATTTGTTATGAAATTTACATTTAATTTAAATTCCTTTATGCTTAACTCTTAAGTATTGTTCTTTACATAACTCTTGCACTTTGATTACTTATTTAGCCAAAATAAAAATGATAATTTAAAATTATGAAATTAAGATAATAATAAAACTCTAAATGATAGTTTGAATGAACACTAGATTATAATTCATAATTTGAAAAGTTTAATAATTAACTAATATATATCACTTAAGCTATTGACCTGTGTGAATTTAGGGGTGTCAATAATTGACATGACCCGAAACTCGACCTAAACCCAACCCAAAAAATTTGGGGATCATGTTAACCAGTTTGCCAGATGGGTCAGGTACGAGTTTATTTTCCCGACCTATTTCTAAAATTGGGTCAGATTCAAGTTGACCTAAAAATCGTAAATCAATCCAAAATGACTTAGATCCCCATATCTTGCACACATAGTATCCTCAAACTTTTACACTCTCACCCACAGTGCCCACACTCGCACTTGCCACTGTAATGCTCCCACGATCGTGCCCGCTCTCAGTACTGTGCTTATGCCAATAATCACGCAGCTGCACTCATGCTTGCCAGCATCCACCGACCCGCACTCACCCTCAAGTACCCCCATGTCTGCACCTGTGCTCATTCATATATTATGCACATTCCCAACCCCTTCGTTGTGTTGTGAATCTAGATTCAAGGACTATAATTTTGATGATAGCAAACCTTTTCGTTTCTGCTTAAGTGCCTAACGTTTCAGGTACACAAGATCAATTGTAATTCAAACCAGCTCAAGATCGAGCCAATTTGTTTGTGTTTTCAGGTTCAATGTAATTTTTCATCTTTTTTGAGTCAAGTATAATGTAACAAATCCCCAAGCTAATTAACCATACACACATACACTCAGGGGTAGAGTTTTAGTGAGTTAGAGTTTTTGTTCAAATTTTATTCAAATCGTCATAGACAATATTCACATCATCCTGGACGATCCATTCAAAATAGAACCCCTAATTAGGGCGACCATGCTAAGTCGGTCTGATTAAGCAGATCGTCCTGGACGATACACCCATCATACAGGACGATATGCTCAAATCAGAATTTCTCAGCCGCCAGATTAAGTTAGGCAAGTTTTTATTTTTAAAGATTTGGTCTAATCGTCAAGGATGATGCGTGTATCGTCCTAGACGATCCATTACAATCATGCTTAAATTAGTCAGGTGATTAAGAACAATAATTAATATTTGAGTGATTCGATCATATCATCTTGGATGATCGCAAGATCGTCCTGGATGATCAATTGAAAATCCTGACTGTCCAGAGTATTTCACCTGGATGACCCGAACAATCATCTGGATAATATTCTCGATTTTGAACTAATCATACGGAATGATAGAAATATTGTCTAGGATGATTAGGTCATTTTGTAATCATCCAGTATGTTTGGCTGTATGACCCGAGGAATCTGCTGGATGATTTTGGTTTTTTTAACTAATCGTACAGGACGATATATGTATCGTCCTGGACGATCAAGTCATTTTCTTCAGATCGTCTAGACTTTTCTCCTGGATGTCCCGAGCTGTCTTCTAGACGATATTCCTGGTTTGAACTAATCGTCCCTGACAATCACATAATCATCCCGAATGATATGAACAGAATTATCTTCTAATAGTCCAGAAGAACCAGATCGTCTACGCCAAAAGGGGCTGATTTACACTGATTGTATAGGATTATCTAAGGATCGTCTTGGATGATATTTGACGACCAGTTAGAATTTATGGCAATTTTTGAGCCCTACTATTTAAGATCTCTTCTCTTCTATCATTGAGATCTTTTGTCACTATCCTTTCTTGTGAGAGGCTTGAGAAGGAGAGAGAGAGAGAGAGCTTGGGAGAGAAAGAGAAGATCTTGTGAGGGGGAGTTTGTGAGGTGTTCACAAAGGTTGCTCTGAGCAAGGATTTGAGTCGTCTTCTCCGGTCACCGTCTCTTGTCCTTGGTGTCTCTGTGGAAGGATCATCTGCAAGAAGATCAAGGTTTTCTGCCTGCTTCAGGAGGAAGCGAAAGGAGTCCAGGTTCTCTGCCTGCTTCAGGAGAAAGCGAAAGGAGTCCGAGTTCTCTGCCTCATCGGGTTGGTGAAAAAGAGTGTTTTATAGGCTTCTCTAACTTATTGTGGGAGCAGAAAGAGAGTCACTTAGTGTTAGTGCAATACCAGGAAGGGAGGCTCCAGGGAGTGGACGTAGGTCAAGTTGACCAAATCACTATAAAATCTGGTGTGTTCTTTCTGATTATTTTCCACACTTATTTTTCTGTTGATGACTGTGTGATTGTGATTATTATTTTATTATTATTGAACATCTGCATATCATTTCAAAACTATAAATATTTTAAAACATTCAAAAAGATTTTCTAAATCATTTTTGCTCATGAATTTTTAAAATTACCAATTCACACCCCCCCCCCCTTCTTGGTTAGCCTTGGGCTAGTTCAAAAGGGCTTAACATCCCTAACAAACTTTCAAGTGGTATCAAAGAGGGATTCATAAAATTTAGTTTTAAAAAACTTTTGAATTTATTCCATGGCTAACTTTGGTAATAAAAATACTACTGTAGGTTATTCCATTACTTGTCTACCTTTGTTTGATAACATACCATTTGATTTCTGGAAAACTCGCATGTCTACCTTTTTACAATCAATTGATTATCGAATGTGGATGCTTGTTAGAGATGGTTATGAAGTACCTTTTAGACTTGTCAATAATATTAAAACTGAACTTCCTTTTGCTGAATAGACTTTTGATGATAGGGATCTAGCACAACTAAATGCTAAATATTTGAACTATTTTTCTGTGCACTAAAATTTAAAGATTATATGTGTGTGTTAACCTTACAACTAGCAAAGAAATCTGTGATAAATTGTGTATCACTTATGGCTGCACAATTGAAGTTAAATAGTTTAGATTGAATATTCTACTTCATGACTATGAACTCTTTCACATGAAATCTAGTGAGTCAATATCTGAAATGTACACTAGGTTCACTCAAATTGTCACATCCCCGCATGCCTTAGGAAGAGAACTCACCAACTATAAAAAAATAAACAAAATCTTGAGATGTTTGCCCTTTTTTTATGACGCCAAGATAACTGCTATCACTAAATTAAAAGATTTGAATAATTATTATATTAATAACTTACTTGGATCATTAATTGCTTACAAGCAAGGAGTGAACCAAAGATAGCTTAATGCAGGTGAGAAGAAGAAAGAGAAAACTGTGATGCTGAAGGCCAGTGATATGGATTCTGATACTTTCGGGTTTGATAGTAATGATGTTGCCTTAATCACTAGGTAATTCAAAAGCTTTTTAAGGAAGAAGCACAAGAACTTTTATAAGTGGAACAAAGCTAAGAGTAGTAGAAATTTTAAAGGCTCTTTTAATACAGTTTGTCTTGAACGCAGGAAGTCTAGACATATAAAGGCTGATTATCTTACACTTAATGCTCACCTAAGCAAGTAGAAGGGTGAGGAGAAACCCAAGTTCAGAAAGGATAAGAAGAAGATCCAAAAGGCTTTCTGGATGGATTCTGCATCTAACTCCTTTGAGACTGAAGCTGAAAAGGAGACTACAAACCTGTGTTTGATGGCGGATGAACATCATGGTCAATCTGATCAAGAAGAGGTATGTGAACTGACCTATGATCAATTATTTGATATTTCTGAGAAAATTGTTTCGTCATATAGAAACTTAAGAAAACTCATGCTAGTCTGAAATTAGAATTCCTGAATCTGCAAAAAGAGCATGAAGTGTTACTTAAGGATCATTCTACACATGATAGCAATCATATGTCACTACTTGATGAATTCGATGAGTTGAATAAAAAATATTCTGAATTAATAATTGAGCATGATTCATTCAAAGCATCACATGTTGAATTAGAAGCTGCATTTAAAGAATTAGAAACACATGTATCTGATTTAGATAGCAGTGAACATTATTTGAAATTTAAAATTGCAAGTCTTAAAAAAGAAAATAAATTTTTAAGTATAAAAATTAGTGCATTTGAGAAAAATAAAACACCTCCTACATTTGCACAATTTTACAAACCTCCATCACTTGAAGAATCTCATTCAAAGTCATCAAAGCATGCATCATTCAAACCTAGGAAGAGGCACAATCACCCTCATAGATTAGTTAATCATTTTCCTGGTGTTAGATGTTTCTCATGTGGCAAGTTAGGACATATCTCTCACATACACTGTTCACCATAGTACACATTGGGAGTGGAGGCCCAAATTGCATGTTTCACAATATAGCACATATGTATTGCATTCTTCTTTTCATAAGAAGGAACTCAAACCTATTTGGGTTCCTAAATTTAACGTTTAATGATTTTATAGGTGTGCTCTCACATAATACCTAGTGAGAGTATGTGGTACATGGACAGCGAATGCTCAAGACATATGACTAGAGATGCAAAATAATTCATTTCGTTGGAGGCTAAGGCTGGAGGCAAAGTAACTCTTAGAGACAACACCGCCAGGAAAGTTGTAGGCGCATGTATAATCAAAAACTCTAAGAACCTTTTGATTGAAAATATTTTGCTTGTAGATGGACTAAAATTCATCTTGTTCAGCATTAGTCAACTCTATGACAAATGGTTCAATATCAAGTTCCTACCAAACACATGCATTTTAAGCTTAAATAATAATATTGTTTTGTGGGGCAAGAGGATCAACAATGTCTACATACTTGATTTAAATAATATTGAATATACTGCTTCATTTTGCTTAAAAATTACTGCTGATGAGTCTTGGTTGTGGCATAGGAGATTATGTCATGCCAGCATGAAAACCCTTAGAAGAGTCACCCAAAAGGACTTAATTAGAGGTATCCCCAAGCTTAAGTTCTTTAAGGACCACCTGTATGACGCCTCTCAGCTAGGCAATCAAGTCCAATCCTCTTTCCACTCCATTAAGGACATCAACACCTATAGACCTTTAGAAGTCCTTCACATGGATCTCTTTGGACCTATTAGCACTGCTAGCTTAGGGGGAGAAGTCTATACATTGGTTATTATCGATGATTACTCAAGGTTCACTTGGATTAGATTTTTGTCACATAAATCTGAGTCATTTGATGAATTTAAATCTTTCTCCACTTGGATTCAGAAGAAGTTAGATTATGAGATCTTGACCATCCATAGTGATCATGGTGGAGAGTTTAAAAATGTGAGATTTGGAACCTTATATGAGGAGCAAGGGAGTAGCCATAACATTTCAGCTCCTAGGACCCCTTAGCAGAATGGGGTAGTTGAACGAAAGAATAGAACCTTAGTGAAAGCTGCTAGAGTCATGCTTGCTGAGTATTCACTTCAAAAATACTTTTGGACAGAAACGGTGAACACATCCTGTTATGTATTGAATAGGATGAATGTTAGATCTAATCTGAATAAGACACCCTATGAGATCATTAAAGGTAGAACTCCAAACCTGTCCCACCTCCATATCTTTGGTTGTAAAGTATTCATTCTTAACAATGGGAAATCATCCTTAGAAAAACTTGACCCAAAATTTGATGAAGGAGTGTTCTTAGTATGTTCAAGTGTGGGGAAATCCTTTAGGGTGTTTAACAAGAGGACGTTCGTGATGGAGGAGACTACTCATGTAGTATTTAATGAATCAGATCCTAAGGGGGCTAGAGCTGATGAAGAAGAGGAAGTAGGAGAGATTATCCAAAGAGTAGAAAATACAAATCTGGAGGAAAGGGTAGAACCTGAAAATAATTTGCCTAAAAATTGGAGATATTCTTCGAGTCATCCTAAAGAACTAATCTTAGGAGACCCTTCTGAAGGTGTTAAAAGTAGGCATGGACTTAGGAAGAAAGTAAACCATTCTGTCTTTATTTCAATTACTGAACCCACCAACATCAATCAAGCCCTTTCTGATAAATTTTGGATCTTAGCTATGCAAGAAGAACTTAACCAATTTATGAGGAATGATGTTTGAGAGTTGGTAGAAAGACCTAAGGATCAAAGTGTAGTAGGAACCAATTGGGTCTTTAAGAATAAAATGAATGATTCTGGTGTGGTGGTTAGGAATAAGGCAAGATATATAGCTAAGGGGTACAACCAAATAGAAGGGATTGATTTTGAGGAGACCTTTGCCCCTGTAGCTAGATTGGAAGCCATTAGGGTGCTACTACCATTTGCCTGTTATAAGGGATTTAAGTTTTTTCAAATGGATGTCAAGAGTGCCTTTTTAAATGGGGTAATAAAAAAAGATGCATTTGTAGAGCAACCCCGAGGTTTTGAGAGTTTCCAATATCCTAATCATGTTTACAAATTAAAAAAGGCATTATATGGATTGAAACAGGCACCTAGAGCTTGGTACGAGAGGCTTAAAACATTCCTATTAGAAAGAGAGTTTATTAAGGGGAGCGTAGAAGACACCCTTTTTTTTAGGAAAGTAGAGGATGATTTACTAATTATCTAGATCTATGTTGATGATATACTTTTTAGATCTTCTGATAAAAACTTATGTGATGATTTTTCTAAAATAATGAGTAAGGAGTTTGAGATCAGTATGATGGGAAAATTGTCCTACTTTTTGGGATTTAGCATAAGGCAAATGGATGATAAAACTTTTATCAATTAATCAAAGTATATTAAGAACATCTTGAAGAAATATGAAATGGATAAAGCCAAGCCAATAAACACTCCCATGAGTTCTACTATCCAGTTAGATAAGGATTTAAATGGAAAATCTGTTGATTAGAAGAAGTTTAGAGGAATAATTGGATCATTACTTTTTCTGACTGCTAGCTGACCTGATATCATGTTTAGTATTTATATTTGTGCTAGGTTCCAAGCTGATCCTAAAGAAATCCCACCTGACTGTAGTGTAGAGAATCCTCAGATATCTCCTAGGGACCCCAACCTTAGGAATCTGGTATCCTAAGTAAGCACTTCTTTTGAGATTATTGAATATTCTGATTCTAATTTTACAGGGTATAGGGTGGATAGAAAGAGCACTTTAGGAACATACCAATTTATAAGACAATCTTTAGTCTCCTGGTTCAGTAGAAAACAAAATTCTGTAGCACTTTCTACTGCTGAAGCTGAGTATGTTGCCTTAGGAAGTTGTGTGGCCCAAGTCCTTTGGTTGAAGCAACAAGTTCTGGATCATGATTCCCTGTTGGCATAATTTTAGTTCTATGTGATAACACTAATACTATCTGTATCTCTAAGAATCTTATCCAACATTCAAGAACCAAACACATTGACATAAGACATCACTTTATTAGGAACCATATTACAAAATGGGACATTGAGCTACACCATGTAGCAACTAAAAATTAACCGGCTGACATCTTTACTAAACTACTGGCCTTTGACTCATTCAACATTTTAAGGATCAGATTGGGTGTGATTGACATAAATACATGAATATGATGATTGCTGATTTCTGAATTTTTCTGCTTTTCATTTTTCTTTTAGTTTTTTTGTTTGATTTGATTATTTGTTTCTTTTTAGATCATTTATTTTCCTACTGATTTTTGTTTACTAATGTTCATGTGTTTTTTTTATTTACTGTTTATTCTTTTTAGAATCAGATCACTGCTCATTACTACTGATAAATTAGATTTTCGACTGAGAGTTTTGCCTTGTTTTTATTTGGAAGCTTGTAAGCACCTCTGAGTATGTTAAAGGGAAGAAACATTGATGATTGTTTCTCTTCCTCTAACTTCTTTAATGGTTCATTATTTCTTTAAATAAAAATCTTCTTCAAATTTAAAAAGTTGATTTTTAAAATAGAGATCTATTTTATCTTCCTACAGTAATCTACCTCATATGAATAGTATTTTCAAAGCTTTGAATCATTGTTATATTTTTCTTAATCCTGTGATTGCACTTATCATATGTAGTATAGTTTTATTCTGTGAATTACTCCTCCTTATTGTCGAGAGTGAGTTTCGTCCTCTCTTATGTTTGGAGGGTAATTTCACAACTGAGATTTCTTTAAAGATTATGAAAGGAAGCAAACTTGAAAAAAAAGGAGACACAAAATGGGCCAAAAATGAAAAGATGCGTAATAACACCAAAAATTAGAAAGATACACAAAGTGCATCAAAAATCAAAAGATGCATAAAGTGCACTAATTAAATTGAAAAAGGGGCACAAAATGAGCCCAATAAAAAATAACCTTTCTTCCCTTTCAGATCTTTAAATGTCTTAGAAAAATCCTGCGCCAATGAATATTTTCAAAAACTTGAGATTGAAAATCATGATTTTTGATTCCTTACTTTGCAATACTATTTTATCAGATATTTTTTTTGAACAAGGCTTGAAAGGATCTCTTTTCAAATCTAATTTCTTTTCTTCTGAATTAAACTTTTATTTGAAAGGAATTTAAACCTGTAAGGTGTTCCGAGGTAGGAGTTATGAAAATTGATTTTCTAATTTTTTTTAGATTTCAATTTTGTTGATTTCCTTCTTATTGACTTTTGAATTGAAAATCAAGGGAAAATTCTGACTTACAAGAGCGAATCGATTAAAAGAAAGGGTTTTTTAATGTTATTTTCTTGTTTCTATTTTTCCTTGATTTGATTTGATTTTGGGTTTTTCCATTTTTTTGTGTTTTGGGATCCCTGATCATTTCTCTCCATCCTTCATCTTTTTCTTTTTTTGGTCATATCATCTTGGATGATCCGTACATCATCTGGACGATATGATCAAGTAATCCACATCCTGATCCAACGGCTGATATGCACCAATTATTGGTGATCGTATTGTACGATGCACCTCATCATCCTGGACGATCCACGTGGCCACAGTTGGATGATTTAAATTTGACCCGTCCGATTCATTTATTATATATCATCCAAGATGATCAACTAAATCATCCTAAACGATACCTTTAGTCAAAAGTCGTCCAGCCTATCTCCTTGGGACGATCGTTTGTGTCTAATCATCTTGGATGATCCGACTGCCTTTTTGACCAATCGTCCTGGATGTAATTATTGCCCCTATCATCCTGGATGGTCTTGCAATCGTCCTGGACAATCTAGACAAATTCTATTTAAACAACCATTTTCTCCACCATTTCTCACCACCCTTCTTTCAATCCTTAATCCAATCATATTCTAATGGCTGGTGGCAAATGATCTACGCATCAGGGTGCAAGTTCCTCCCGGGAAAGTTTCGATCCACACATTCCTGAAGCAGTCGATCAGGCTGCCTTCCTGCACTACCTTGACGTGGGGATCACTCAATCAAAAATTATCAACCCCTACATCCTCACGTATTCAGTACTTGACCTTTTTGCCCACACTTCCCTCACCTTCATTTTGACTCTTGCTTTCCCGTTTAGCTTTGAGCTTCTCCGGATTTTCTTTGCAAATCTTCGCATCGACTCTCCTTACTCCACTCTTCGCTCCTATGTTAACCGCCGTTCTATCGAACTAACAACCCAAGATTTTCATGATATTCTCCAACTTTCAATTACTGGTGATAAACTCCATCTTGTGTCCTCTGATCTTGATTTTAACTAGAGCGTCGCCAATCATTCTCTTAGAAATACCAATGCTCCTTACCACGAAAATGCTTATTCTTCCCTAGTCAAGGATGCAAGGACAATCCAGCATGTCCTTCGCTCCTCCATTGTTCCAAAGGTTGGAGACCGTATCCACCTTACCCCCTTGCTCTCCATGACTACCTATTATATTATGGCCCATCGTGATTTCAATGCAACTGACCTCATCTTTCGCTACATCAAACACCTCACTAGTATTAGGGACTTGGGCCACAGGAGACGCCCAAATTTAGCCTTACGACACATCATTACCTATGCTCTCATAATGAAGTACAATATGTAATATCCGGTTCCAACTAATATAATACTTCCTTCTACTCCTACAACTCCTTCCACGTTTTTCATAGTACACGTCTCAATCTAGAGCCTAGCATGGATGTTGAGGGAAAAGAAGAAGAAGCTAGTCCTGTACCTGCTGCACCTGCTCCTCTCCATATAGAGTCACCTCTTGATCACCTGGTGCACCGGTTTGACCAGTGGGAGGCATGCTTTGACTCATATGTTATTGCCCAGGAGCAGCAGCATACTGAGGATGTCAATCGCTCCAATGCCTTCGTAGCCCAGCAGCAGCAGCACGACCAGAACATGGCCTAGTTTGGAGAATAGTTTGCCACTCTTCACAGCCTATTTTAGCCAGCATCTCCTCCATCTGATTAGGATCCCCCTTTCTACTTGTTTATCTATTTTTGCTGATATTTTATGTTATTTTTTATACTATTTTCTTTTCTTCTGTGTTTATATTGTGTTTTCCATTTTTGAGATGTCAAAAGGGGGAGTAGTTTATGTTGTGGGTAATTGTAAATGTTCAGTTCAATTTAGTTCAATACTTTTAATTATCAATATTCAAATGATCAGTATTTTGGATCATAATTATTCACAATATTTATTTACTGATTTTGGAATTACTAACAGATGTTTGCCATCATTAAAAAGGGGGAGATTGTTCTGACACTGGATTCAACGACTATGATTTTGATGATAGCAAACCATTTCATTTCTATTTAAGTGTCTAATATTTCAGGTACATAAGATCAATTGCAATTCAAGCCAGCTCAAGATCGAGTCAGTCCGTTTAAGTTTTTAGGTTCAATATAATTTTTCATCTTTTTTGAGTAAAGTGTAATATAACGGATCCCCAGCTAAGTAACCTTGTACACACACACTCAGGGGGAGAATTTTAGTGAGTTAGAGTTTCTATTCAAATTTTATTCAAATCATCCTGGATGATATTCACATCATCCTAGATGATCCATTAAAAATAGAAACCCTAATTAGGGTGACCATGCTAGGTCGGTCTGATTAAGCAGATCATCCTGGACAATACACCCATCGTACAAGACGATATGCTCAAATCAAAATTTCTCAGTCGCTAGACTAAGTTAGGTAAGTTTTTATTTTTAGAAATTTGGTCTAATCATCCCGGACGATACGTATATCATCCTAGATGATCCATTATAATCATGCCTAAATTAGTCAGGTGATTAAGGAAAGTAATTAAGGTTTGAGTGATTCGATCATATCATCCTGGACAATTATAAGATCATCCTGAACAATCAATTGGAAATCCTGACCATCCAGAGCATTTCACCTGGATGACCCGAACAATCCTCTGGACAATATTCTCGATTATGAACTAATCATACAGGACGATAGAAATATTATCCGGGACGATCAGGTCATTTTGTAATCGTCCATCATGGTTTGGATGTACGACCCAAGGAATCTGCTAAACAATTTTAGTTTTTTTAAATTAATCATACAGGACGATATATGTATCATCCTGGACGATCAAGTCATTTTCTTCAGATCATCCTAGGTTTTCCCCTAGATGTCCCGAGCTATCTTCTAGATGATATTCTTGGTTTGAACTAATCATCCCGGATGATCGAAGAATCATCAAGAATAATATGAACAGAATTGTCTTCTAATCATCCAGAAGAACCAGATCGTCCAGGCCAAAAGGGGCTGATTTACACTGATCATATAGGACGATCTAAGGATCGTCCTGGATGTTATTTGACGACCAGTTGGAATTTAGGGTAATTTTTGAGCCCTACTATTTAAGATCTCTTATCTTCTATCATTGAGATCTTTTGTCGCTGTCCTTTCCTGTGAGAGACTTGAGAAGGAGAAAGAGAGAGAGAGCTTGGGAGAGAGAGAGAAGATCTTGTGAGGGGGAGTTTGTGAGGTGTTCATAAAGGTTGCTCCAAGCAAGGATCTGAGTCATCTTCTCCAGTCGTCGTCTCTTGGCCTTGGTGTCTCTGTGGAAGGATCATCTGCAAGAAGATCAAGGCTCTCTGCATGCTTCAGGAGGAAGTGAAAGGAGTCCAGGTTCTCTAACTGCTTCAGGAGAAAGTGAAAGGAGTCCGAGTTCTCTGCCTCACCGGGTTGTGGAAAGGAGTGTTTTATAGGCTTCTCTGCCTTGCTATGGGAGCCGAAGGAGAGTCACTTAGTGTTAGTGTAATACCCGGAAGGGAGGCTCCGGGGAGTGGACATAGGTCAAGTTGATCGAACCATTATAAAATCTGGTGTGTTCTTTCTGATTATTTTCTGCACTTATTTTTCTGTTAATGATTGTGTGATTGTAATTATTATTTTGTTATTGTTGAACATCTGCACATCACCACAAAACTATAAAAATTTTAAAACATCTAAAAAGATTTTCTAAATTATTTTTGCTCACGAATTTTTAAAATCACCAATTCACCCCCCCCCCCCCCCCCTCTTGGTTAGCCTCAGGCTAGTTCATAAAAGCTTAAAATCCCTAACGAACTTTCACGCTGGTTTGCCTGCATGTATTTGCACTTGCACTAGTGTATGGCCTTGCTAGTTGGCTTGTTGGGTCGGGTCAATCTAGATTAGAATGGAGTCTGGTTTGGGTCCAGGAATTAAAGCTGTTTTACAAATCGGAACGGGTTAGAGTCAGGGGGTTGAAGGCGGGTCAATTTCAGGTTGGACACAAACCCAACCTTAAAACCCTTTTTGACACCCCTAGTTGAATTTAGAAACTATACATTAATATACTGACAACTGAATTGAAGAATGAGTAATTTAATTTAGGGAAAAGAGGTGGATAACTTAAATTAGGAAGATCATATTAAACTTAAATATAGAATTAGTGACCTTATTAAATCAATTCAGATTGCAAGAAGATAAAAGTAAAAATTGATGTTCAAAATCATTAAATATGTAATCACAAGTATGAAAAAGTTAAAAATATGAAAAATTATAAAATAAAATATGAAAAAAGAAAAACACGAGTACATTAAAAAATATGTATATATTAAAGCTAAAATCCAAAAGCATCCTAATACTTAAATTAAATAGGATGAAATAAGTGAATTAATATATATATATATGATTGTGCAATAATAAACTTTCAATTTAACTACAAACACAATTAATTCTTAAGTAAAATAGTATTTATTTCTGAAAGAAGAAGTAATTTTTTTACATACACTCATAGTGGATAGGTTCAATACAAGCAATAGCAAGGATGACTGATTAGGATTACTATTATGACGTTTAAAATTAAAAATTTAACTTTGTTCATTCTAAATTGCTTTTTGATTGTGATGTATTATCTTATATTTTAGTAATTTTAAATTATCAATTTTTACTTTAGTTATTAAGTTAATCAATAGGTAATTTCATTATTGCTTCAGAACAAGCAAGAGTTTAAGCTGGAGGGGAATTTATTAAATGTAAATTGTGTACTATTTAATATGTTAAAGCAAAAAATATGTTATTTTAGTTATGCTTGTGGAGGAATTATTCAGGAAAAGTAAAAAACTCAGAAGTGATGAAAGAGCATCGCAGTGCCCGTATATTCCACGTCGTAGCATTTGCATCTATAGCATCCCAACACCTAATTTAGACATTGCATTATTAATCGCTCTAAAATTTTGAGAAGATCAACGCTATAATGGAGTCAAGGTTAGCCAAAGTACATCACAACACCGTTGTGCTAGAAATTAGCACTTCAGTACTGAAGTCTCAAAAATTTGAACGTCGAAGCACCAATCATCACAACACTACATCACCAAATTACACATTTAAGAGTCACAATGCTCAACTTTTACACCATCCCAATGGAGCATATGTCAAAATGAGGACTTGCACCGACTTAACCAAAAGATGCATCTGTTTAACCATTATTCATGATAGGTCAGTCCAGCACCACAATAGAGCAAGCATTACAGTACTGAGGTACTAGTTCATACCATACCACTGTGGTGCCCCCACTTCGAGCATCACGGTGCCTGAGTCCTTTCCTACACTTATATAAATAGTTTTTCAGTTCTTTTGCTTAAGGAGTTCAGTCATTCTAAGTGGAATCTTGTACTTTTGTGTGTCTTCCTCTAATTCCCTCTTAAAGTCTAAGGGAGGCTAGGGAAGTATTAGATTAACTAATAGTAGTTTAATTATAATTTAGCATAATACTTTCTAATGGGATCAACACTCTTCTATATTATTTTATTACTTAATTTGTACATATACTTGCATATTTAGTGGCTTTTATCATTTTTATATTAAACAAAACCTAAGCATATTCATATTGCATAGCTCTAGTCCAACACAAACCAACCACATGCCCCGCAATCACAATCCTAGTTGTCCACTTTGTTTCCATAAGCTGAATTAGGGTAAATGGCCAAAAGGAATATTTCACTTGACACTTGCTCTCTGGTGCTCCTCCAGGCCATCTTTGGTTTCATTTTTTGCATCATAGAATATTCCCTACACTTTCTCAATATTTTTCAGTCACTTGAAGCTTACTAGCAGTGAGATCGAACAAGGTCCGAGACTAACTCTATCCAAGTTATTTAAACTTTTGATCTAGCCTTCCTCCAAATTTTTACTCTTCAATAAAGTTTTTATGGAGGTGACAACTAGAAAAACAAGCCCAAGAACTCCCTTTGAGACCTTTCCTATATAGGTAAATCCTAAACCCTAAGTTCTATACTAGGTTTTAAAATAGCTTGCATGTACCATTTTATAAAGCTCTCAAACTTCATACAATGGTAGTTCAAGCCACTAAGAGTCTCTGTGAATGATTATAGCCATTTAAATACACTTTATAAAAAGTTTAAAGGAAATGAAAAAACCTAGGATTACTATTAGCTGAAGGAAGAAGACAGAATCTCATCTGTCAGTTTCTTTTATTTAATTTGAACAAATAAGATTCTTTCACATCATGCACTAATCCAACCCCTTAGATCGTGTGTTCAAATGGAATGGATCTCATTTATCCGTTCCATTTGGCACAAGATCGAATGATGATGAGCAAATCAATGTGGCTAAGTGGCTGACAGCGACCTTTCTACCCCACTAACCATATGTCACCATGTGTAAAGCCCTACCCCATCAATGCCACCTTCTCATTTGCTTTAAATTAAATTATAAAATGAATTATAATCCACATAACTTTGAAAAATCATAATAAATCATAGAGTTAACTATTTTATGCAAATAAGGGCTCTATGTAATTAGGGAAGAGAGCTCTTTAATTTAAAAATAAAATTCAATAAATTTAATGAGTATATGTAATGCAATTTAGTTTTAAACACTCAATATTTCTCCCTAATTACTTCACAAATACTCCTCTAATTGGGCTTAAATTTGGTTGAGTCACACTAGGGGGTGTTGCCTTCATCCTCTAATTTTCAAATTTGTTGGTCATATTTTGACCTAAACCTTTGGAAATTCATTATTCTCAATTCATAGAGCATTTAGGTTTAAATTTTGTGTGGATTGTTTACCTTCATGTAAGGGTTAGATACACCTAATTGTAAGTCCAAAGGAATAGTATTTTTTTTTAAATTAAAAACCCGCTGAGGGCCTACACATTAAATAAAAAAGCGGATAGAAGAACCTAAAGGGAAACCTTCAGCTCCAAAATGCTTGAACGAGCAACAAAACAAATCAATACACAACCTACGAGCTGAAAGACCCCATTAAGCCAAAAAAAACAAAAGGACCTAGTAACATTCTAGAGATGTTATAGGCTAGCATCCAAAAAGAAAGAAAATGAAGAGATCATTAAGCATGCTCTTTCTGCAAAAAGTAATGACCCCAGCTCGAAGCATATCCACCTGAAAGTAAAAAGCTTTACAGGACAAAAAACAATTGCACCAAGTAACATAGAAACATATAAGACTAGTGGCTAATTTAAAAGCAAAATAACAAGAAGAGATATTACCAATATATAAATTTCGAGCAAAACAGCAGCTGCAGTTGAGCAAAAATTGAACCCATATAGTTTTAATGTAAATATTAAGAACCCTATAACAATAATCCCTGATATTCTTACCACATTGCCTAAGATACAAAAGCAGGAAAATAATTTTCTTTGAGACAGAATGTCTTGAATTGATACATAAAAACAAGTAATGGATTAAAAAAGGATCATATATCCAATCCTTGAACACGCTAATGTCATTACTCCACAAAGACAGCCAAATAAAAGTAATCCAGTCCCTCAAAACAACCATGCCCGAAGCCATAGGGAGGCCCAAGAATACAGCCAACAAACCAAGATTCCAGCACATAAGAAGCCCAATAATAAAACTAAAGATCTGAGGCATTAGGTATATAATTAACTTCAGAATCACATGAGTAACAAGAGCGAAGCCCGTCTCATAAACTATACCCAAATGACAACGGTATGCTCCAAAGATATAAGGATCTAGTCAGGATAAACATAAAGCCTCAGATAAATCATAAAGCAAGGCTCCTTCATAAAAAACCAACAAAACATATAGCATAAATGATAGTGGTAGAGCACTAAAGCTAACCCAGCAGCGTTACCATCATGAGAAGTGTTAGCATCAGCCAAAGTAACCATAATAGTACCAGTATGCAGGTCCCACATGCAGTCAACCGAATGTTCCCTCAGTATATTATTCCCCTCAAATTAGCTCAGGAAATAAATAGTAGGATAATCATTACTATTTATAAGCACCTATTGCTCAAATCTGATCCACCTCCAGTACAAATAGCACCCGCACGGTAAGGGAATAATAATACCAGAATACACATAGTCAACAACAGAATGAATTAAGCAGATAGTAATAATCTACCCAATAACCAAAGACCAATTTAATTTTAAATCCTCCATCTGATAAAGGGGCCAAGTTAACATCTTAGAATTCACATCGAAATAATAATCCACAAAACTACAACAACCAGGAGTGAACCTCCAATGAACAGTTTTAGTGACATTAAGTCCATCCATAAATCCAATCCAATTACATAAACCGACCAACAAAGAAGTAGGATCAGATGAGCAACGAAGTAGCAATAAGTTTATATCCTGTGAATTGCCATCATAGTCATTCACGCAAAAACCAGTACCAAAACCAACGAAACATAGAAATACAGAAACCCATATCAGGAAACTGCAAAACAGCCAAACAGACGAAGCCTGAAGATACAAACACTAGGGAGAGCGGAAATAAGGCAAACCAGATCGATCTAGTCTAACTAACCCTCTCGTCTCCATAGGAAGAGAAAATTCAGTAAAACCATTTAAGTTACACCCAATTTTAGCAAGGGAATCAACCATCACATTTCCTTCCCTTAAAATGTGAGAAATACTGAATGTAATGCACGAAAGCCAAAATTTAATATCTCTTAACATGCAAAAATTAGTCGGATTAGAGACAGAATTCCCCATAATATAGTGAATCAAAAGCATAGCATGAACTCCAATCCTGGCCTTAGTAATACCTAAACAAATACATAATTGAAGACCAAACAGAAGAGCCTCAATCTGAGCTTTAATAGCTGTGTTAGTATTACTTGGGCGCGCAAAAGCAGCAAAGACATATCCATTGGAGTCCCTAATGACCCCACCACAACCAGCATTCAAATTGTTAAATGACCCATCACAATTAAGTTTAAACCAACCATCACGAGGCTATCTCCAAATAATGACCCTGTCTTTGGGAACTATATATAAAGTTTGAAAAGATAAACCTATCTCAGAAGCAGCATGATGATAACCTTTAAAAGATTCACCATTCAAGAGATTAGCAAC
Source organism: Dendrobium chrysotoxum (assembly GCA_019925795.1). Lineage (NCBI taxonomy): Eukaryota > Viridiplantae > Streptophyta > Magnoliopsida > Asparagales > Orchidaceae > Dendrobium > Dendrobium chrysotoxum. The sequence continues at coordinate 24,282,576 of CM034304.1, read as the reverse complement.
AGATAACTGTAAAATTTTATCCTTAATTTTTAAGATAATGTCAGTGGCACTACACTTGATACCGTCATGCTTAGATTCATTCATGCTTCTCCATAAAAACCAACATATAAGAATCGGTATAGTGTTAATATGACCTTTGGTATTAATGCACCAATCATTAAGAAGCTCAATAATGGAGTTATAACAAGTAGAAGACTGTACATTGAATAAATTATCAAAAAATAACCAAACTTTCATAGCCACCGGACCCTGTATAAAAACATGATTAAGGTTATCTAGATGATAACAACATTGACATTTAGAAACAATATAAATACCTATCCTCACTAAGATAGAATCCAAAGGTAAAAAAATTATGTAAAATTCTCCATAAAAGAACAAAATAGGAAGAAGGAATATTGGCATGCCAAATCATAGAATAAATCATACTTTTAGGATGAATTTGCCTAATAGAATTCCAGACCTGTTTAGTAGTAAATTTACCATCATTAGAAAGATTAAACAAAATCATATCCTCAGAATCCAAAAGAATGGGAATCATGAGAATGATATTGATAATAAAATCAGGCACATGATCGGCAAGCCAGTCAATATCCCAACTACCATTAGTGATAAAATCCTTGACTTTAGAAGCAGAAGTGGAATGAGTATTTAAAAGGCTAGCTAAATCAACTTAGGGTTATGTCTAGAAAACTTAAAAAAATTTACCCTACATCCAGTAGGAATGAAACTCAAACCTAGCATACTTAGCAACATTGTACACCCTAAGAATTAATTTGACAATAATTATGAGTCATTTAAGTCACTTAAATCACAAACCTTAAATTTAGCCCCTATTTTGGGGCTAAATTTTCAAAATTTTCATAATAAAATAAATAAAAATCATAAAGATATAAAGTAAATTGCAACAGACTCTAAATCAAACCTACCATCAAGGAAAAATAAAAATTATATCCAATTTTAATTCAAATAATAATAATCAAAGATCAACCCATAATTAAACTTTAATAAAATAAAATCTTCTTAAATCAATCCTTGATCCAATTGACTCCAAATTTTCAGTGATTTTACCTTAGGTTACCCCTAACTTATGGTGTCAATTTCCTAATTAAATGAGGTCATTTAATCAATCAATCACATATGTTAAATTCCTTCTATAAGGAAGGCATTGAATAAATGAATTCAATAAAATTAAATAAAACTAAATAAAATTTAAATAAATTAAAATTAAATAAATTAATTAAATATCAATAAGAATTAAATAAAAATAAAAATAAAATTTTTAAAAATATATATTTAAATAATAAAACTTAAATAATTAAAATATATTAATTTAAAATGAAATAAAAATTAAAATAATTTAAATTTTTAAAATTAAATAATAAAAATAGAAGAATTTTAAATAAAGTTTAAATGATCAATTCATTAATAAATATTTAATTTAAACTCAATGCCTTTATGTATATGCTTGATTCCTAAGGGATGGCATAAATACATTAAATTAATAGGCCTAGGATGTGTTGGTTAGATGCTTCGAAGTAATTTGGGGCTTTGAATTAACATATTCTTCAAAATAACTATCAATAAATCATTAAATAAAATATTAAATAAAACTCTAAATACTCTACGCAATCATTTTCTCCTATATAGGAGAATGAATACATTATATTTATGAGCCTTAGGATTTGATGATTATAAATCTCATACTTCACTTGGGATTATTAATTATTATGATTCATTATAACTTAAAATTAATTAACTTTAATTCTTAAAATAAAAATCTTTTAATAAATAAATAAAGCTTTAAAACATAAATTCAAATTAAAATATCATTTGTCCTATAATAAACATATAAATTCACATAATAGATAATTTAAACATAAAACCTCTAGGATATATCCAAAGCCACACAACTTCTACATACACATTAGATGGTTGCTAGGACAACTAACTTTAGTCCATGCTAGGTCAATGATTTGTTTGATTTGGTGTTATGCATATGCCTTTCTTGGAGGGTAACCTTCATGTTTTTATTTACTTTATGTACTTTTGATGTCATACCATGCACATTATACAATTTTTAATACAGTGCACTCCGCTTTAGTAATTTGTAAATGTAGGTCGCATTTCTGCATTTAAATTTATATTTCTTTTCTCCAGTAAAAAGTTAATGTAGAATGTACCTAGGATATGATGTAAATGTTTAGAGCCAAATATAAATATAAAATCTAGATTGTATACCTAGATCAAGTTTTAAAAGTAAAGAGTTATGAAAATTAATAAAAATGTTTGCTTATGTATACTTATAGGACTCCAAAAGATAATGATCCTTTTGCCCTTGAGGGAATTCTTTTTTTGAATTCTATAGAAGACTAGGAACCAGAAGACCAGAAGATTTAAAAAAGCAAGCATATTTATAAATTTGTGTCATTCATAAGTGTAAAAACTAAGCTTATTGTGGTGGAGCCGGACCACTTTTCTTTTCAACAGACCAAACTTTGTATTTAAATTTTGAGATAAAGAAAAATATTTTATTTTTGTATACACTGCTTCACACATGATGCATACACCATGTATTGCATTCATATATGTGGTAGATTGCAATAGAGGGTAGATGATTTTTATAGATTTCTTTCGATGTATATGCTCTGGACTATAGGAACATGTACTAGATATAGGACAATACAGTAGTGGTACTATATACACGAACACTTACCCAGTAATGCATATATATATGCTTTCTACAATGTATAATAGCCTAGCACACAAGCCAACATCAAGCAAGCAACAACCCATTACGTTAAGGGCCAAGTCTGTTATTCATGTTGGTATACGGCCATTATGCTACCAAATTTTCTTAGAAAACTAGTTATGTAGATTAGAGTGAAAGTAAAGTCTAAATTGCATTAAGTGCATCTTAGAGAAGCTTTAAGTTAAGTGAAACATTAATTTTAAATGCATTAGCTAGGCATTTGCATTTTCGTAAAGTATATATTAATAATTTGAATCGAGATCCTTTATTCTAAGTAAATGGTGAGCAACATATCCTGCATACATTAGACTCAACATGAATTTTAAATTGTATACTTTAGGTGGTTAGCTGGCTATCCATTCCAAGCAGACATAAGTCCAAATCGCATAAACACCATCAATATCACCTCTCTATGAGGGTTATGCGATCTAAATAAATTATAAAATCAAATCAAATTAAATTATGATCTAAACAGTAAAGCCAAACAATAGACTAGGCTAGAGTGTTTCTGGGAAACCAGAATCTTAAACACTTTCTACCTCTCTTTTAATTGATTTGATAAATAAATCTTTGGACTTTGTTCCTTTCCCATTTGGTAGGTAGAAAACTTAAATCCTTGATTCAAATATTGTTAACCTAAAAAAGTCTAGTCTCCACTTTATTCGAAAGTTTTCTCTATTGAGCTGTAATTGATTGTAGATGCTTTCCTCTATAGGGATTATAGAACCTAGTTTAATATAAACCCGACTTTAGCTCACTAGAGTAAGGGAAAATCTTTGGACATAAATAAATCTTATCCATTGTTAATTTCTTTTTCAAAATAATAAGCAAATGTTTCTTTTATCTTTAGAGATAAATTTAGCATTTCCTATGTTGAGTTTGATTATGAAAATAAATATCATTTCTATTTTCGAATCGATAGTCAGGATTTAATCTATCTTTTGATGTGGTATAATGTTAGCTATGAAGATTTGATTAAAGAAATACAAATCAAATCAGTGGCACTTTAATTTTGTCCAAATCTACTTCTTGTAATTCTCTTTTCAATGTGTGAGCTCCTTTTTGAGAGGCTAGGTGTTAATCCACAAACTCGCTAAGGGCCAACGTAAGAGAGTATAAGTCAACTAAGTGGTCACTTTCTTTAGAATAGAAGTCACTAGCTGAGTATTATGATGGTTGTGGTCAAAATCACCCAACCACTTACTAAAGTGGCTATAATTGAAGTCACCCACTGCCAAGCAACAAACTAATGAAGGGCTATGGAAGGTACAACTTCTTCAACTCCTTGAATAAATTTTAAACTTATCTTCTCAATAAGTCTTCTTCAAGTTTTATAAATAAAATCCTTAATCTTCAAGCCTCCCCCTTGGCTAAGTTGGTTATAGAGAATGATCCCAAGACATCTTGACATGGAGGTAGTGATCTTGATAATCTAGAGAAGGAAAAATTATTCTGTGCGGAGTCCGGCTGACGTCCGGACTCCAATGAAATGCGCCTTGTTCGGTACCGAGCGGTACTGAGGCTCGGTACCACGTTCGGTACCACTCGGTACCTAACTCCCGTCTGGTGTCCGCACAGAATAATTAATTTTCTTATCTTTTCACAGGTCGAGTATGAGCCACCCATTGTAATGGATAAGTAATAAATATAACATTTTATTCAATGAATAATATATTTTATAATTTCTTTGAGTTTTATGTGCTGATGTCTGATGTGGCAAATTTTGATTTTATAATTTAAAATATGAAAAATAAAGATGGCACACTCATAAAATACAAATTTAAAATATAAGTTTTAGGATTTAAAAATAAATGTATTTAATGTTGATGTGACTTTGATTTGGTATTATCATCCTTTAAAGTTATAAATAGAGTTTGAACCCTGCAACTAAAACCACTATCATTTCTATTTTATTGGTCTTTCTTTTCCTACTGAACTTCTTTCTCCTCGGAAAACTTTCCAAAACTCATTCAATTTACTGGCTTCAAAAAGAGCAATAGGACTCTCTTGCTCTGCCCACAATTCCGTCCCAGGCTAACATGAACCTTATTCAACTAAAGTCTGTCTTTGATGAATCCTACCAAGTTCAAGCAATTGGGAAGGGTTCCCATGTATAATTTTTAGGAAAAAGTTCTGGTGCTTCCAAATCCTATCCTGACTCAGCCTCTACTTCCCGCTTTTGTCACAAATTTTAGGACAAAATAAACTCCTTTCAAGCTGCACCTATGCAGGTTATGCTGAACTCCTCAGCGATTATAATGGCCTTGCTATGCTACACGAGAAAGAAGAAAATTTCTTAATCAATTTTGTTGTTTCGTTGTCTCTTTTCTATCAAGGTGTTCAAGGACCACTTTGTCTTATTTTCCTTGAACTACTTCTAAATGGTCATATTAGAGAATACGATAAAAAAATCTAGAAGAATAGATTTTACTTTATGAAGCTGGCCAAGAAGAAGCTGATTTCAACCAAGCTTATTGCCTTCATACGAGAACGATCTAAGATTCCACTACTAGAGCAGCCCAACTATAGTAACTTCAGTAAAATGAAAGATTATAGTTTGTGGGTAGAGATGTAACAATTCGAAAATGAAAAGTATTTGAAAGTATGAAATTTTCAATTTCTATTTGAACTAGAGCTCTTCGGTGATGTACTTATGAGCGTTACGATGCTAGGTTTAAGAGCATAGCAGTGCTAAAAACTATCGCTGCGACGTTTGAGTTTTTGTTTCTATAGTAATTCTAATTTTTTGCTTGTAGTGCCGCAGCACTGGGTCTGAGCATTGGACATTTAAGATCCTCTAGGTCAAAAACCTAATTATTTCATCATAATCTATAGAAATTGTGTAGAAATTCAGGTACTCATCACCATTAAATTGAAATTGGGTTTGGAAAACATGATTTTTTGAAAAAAGAGTAAAGAGGACCCACTTACCATGGACGTTAACACACTTATTTTGGGGATCCTCCATATTAGCGAAGAATTCTTGGACTATATAGGCATTTCAAGATGAGTGAGGATCACTTGAAAATCCTAGTTATGTTCTACTATTTGGACCTGAATAACCCCGTAGGATTATCAAACACTTGCTAAGGCATAATAGACTTACCCACCAAACTGTTGTTCCGCTCCACCACAGCGGCACTAACAAATCTGTACGCATCGTAGGAGTGGATCTTGACCTCTTCCTACCAACAAAAATTCTTGGTGACATTCTGGCAAGAAAAATGAACTGGGATAAAAAACACAAATGCAATGAAGCTCTAAAATGCAAGGGTGCGGGTGAAAATGAAATGACAACCCCAAAACCTATTTATAAACATGGTGCTAAGTCAATCAAGTCAACACAGATACTAGCACTATGATGTTGCGAATAGGAAGTGGTTCAACACTCACATTAGAAATTGGAGTCATGAGTTTTTTTACTGTGAGACCATTGTGGCGCTCAACACATAGTGGTGTTGTGGCACTCAAAGTGATCGTCACCACGACGCCCAAAGCGCATGACACATCATCTACCCTATTAATGTTTTGACCAAGTGTTGTGGTGCTGCATGAGTGACACTATAGCGCTCAATCAGACAAAATTACTAGAGAACTTAATTTCATTGCTCTGCAGTGCTCTAGAAGATGATTTGGCGATGTGTCACTAGATTCCTCCGGTGTTGTAGCACGATCAACTTAAATATTTTCTTATAATTAATATGGTACTATTGTGCTTCAAGGTATAACACTGTAATGCTGAGATGAATTTTTAAAATTAACTATGAACACCATACATCAAGACTAACACACACAATATGATACAACTAAGATCAAAGCTAACCAAAGGATTTTCTAACCACAAAATAAAACACTAATCACACAAATTTTTGATACAAAATAAGGATGATCAATGGGATTGCTCCCCAAAATAAGGAAAAATTTATAATATTTAAGGTATCTACCCCTTGGGCTTTGGATCATTAGAGGGATAAAAGATAGTCTATTCTAAAAATATGGGTGATTATGAGGTTGAACTAACACTAAGGTTGTCCAACTTCCTATAAATGTCTGTAACTTCAGCAGTCAGAATGGAGAATGGATAAGGCATCATACTCATAAACACTTATTGAAAGTTCGTGAGGGGTGTTAAACCATATAAAACTAGCCCGAGGCTAACCACGAGGGGGGGGGGGGGGGGGGGGTGAATTGGTATTTTAAAAAATTTTCAAACAAAAGACAAATTATTTTGAAATCTTTTTTAATATTTTAAACACAAACAATTTAAGCGGAAGCAAATAACCAAAAATAAAGATTTCAACACAAATCAGATCACAGAGATAATTGAAAATAAATACAGAAAAATAAGTAGAAAGAACAAAACATATTTATAGTGGTTCAGTCAAATCTGACCTACGTCCACTCCCTAGAACCTCTCGTTCTAGGAATTGCACTAATCAGTTGGTGTCTCTCCTTTTGCTCCCACAGGAAGGCGGAGAAGCCCTTACAAAATCTTTCCACCGACCCAGTGAGATAAAGAACCTTGAATCCTTTTTCACACTCCTGGAGAAGGCAGAGAACCCATAATTCTTTTAGTCACTCCTGGAGTAGGTAGAGAACCTGACAATCCTTTTACTCCCTCCGAGAGTATGCAGAGAACCTAGATCTGATGCTGATGATCGTCTCCCCAGAGCCACCAAGGAAACAAAGACGAAGAAGGAAGAAGATAATCGAATCCTTGCTTGGAGTAACCTTTATGAATTCCCTCACAAACTTACCCTCACAAGATCCTCTCTCTCTCTCCCAAACTCTCCCTCTCCACCTAAGCTCTCTCTGGTTAGAAAAATAGTAAAAGATTTTCTTAGCAGCAATTAGGATAGCTTAAATAAGATGCTTCAAAAATAGCCCTAATTTACAACTTGGCGACAAAGATCATCTAGGATGATTCAAATATCATCCTGTATGATTAGTACAAAATAGCTCTTTTAGCTAGTATGATTAGCATTGCCTTATACGATCAGTTCACATATTTGAATGAATTGCCTAGTACGATATTTCTATCGTCATATACGAATAGTAAAAAAGTGGTTATTGATCGTCCACTATGATGGATGGTGATTAATTATCATCCCATGCAGCACACAGTTCATCCAGTACGATATTGAGGTATCACCCAGGACAATTAGTTGAAAAGTTAATGCTTTCGTCCGATACGATAGGTGGTGATTAATTATCGTACCTTGCAGAGCTCTGATAATCAAGGATAATGGTTTCCATTCATCCTGTACGATGTGATCAATCAATTTGACCTTAATTAATCCCCTAATCAAGTGATTATTTTAGGCATGATTGTCCTGGATTGTCCAGGACGATATGGATCATCCTGTACGATTTGAACAAATTTTGAATTATAAAATCTTACCTAAAATGTGATTGGTGGCTAATTAATTCAAGTTGTACTGATCGTCCTGTATGATATAAATCATCCAGGGCGATTAGTTAATCTAACTTAATGGTCAGGGATCCCCTAATTAGGATTTTTATTTTTAACTAATCATCCTGTACGATATGATCAAAAACTAGAAAACTCTCTAACTCACAAAATTTATCCCACTGAGTGTGTGTGTGCAAGGTTACTTAGCTTCAGAATCCATCACAGTACATTTGACTCAAGAAAAGGTAAAAGATGCATTGGAATAAAAATTACAGACTGACTCAATCCTAGTCTACCTAATCTTTGAGCTGATTGACGTTCCAAGTGAACCTGCGGACCTGACTGGTTAGTAAGTGGGGCAAACAAAAGTAGATATTGCAGAATAGTAAAAGTAAAGAAATAGTAATGTTTGTTATCAGTAAAATCACAGCATTTGAGCCCAGATTTGCAACACTTATAATCTTTATAGTATTTACCCTATTTAAAGGCCGTTGAAAGTTGTTGCTTTCCATTTTCTTGATTGAAGCATATGCTTCATCGAAGGGTTTAGACATCAACGAACCTCCAGCAGTGGCATCAATGATTGATCTAAGGGATCCTACTAAATCCAATGAAAAAGGTCTGAATAATTAACCAATCAGGCAAGGCATGTTGGTGGCACTTCCTAAAAGGACTTTAAATATCTCTTAACTCTCATAGATTAACTCTTTATTTAATTGGATAAAGGAAGTAATATCATTCCTAAGCTTTGCAATTTTTTATAGAGGAAAATACTTAGCTAGGAACTTATGGGTCAAATCATTCCAAGTGGCGATGGTGCTCGGGGGTAAGGAATTCAACAACATTTTGCCTTATCCTATAAAGAAAAAGGAAACAAATGAAGTCTAACAGTGTCATCAACGACTCCGTTATACTTGAATGTTGCATAGATCTCAAAAAAGTTGTTAGATGTTGGGAGGGATCCGTGACAAGAGTTCCCCCAAACTATGAATTCTTAACCATTTAAATGATTGTGGGTTTGAATTCAAAGTTGTTTGCTTGGATGTTGGGTCTACTTATACTTTTGTGTATACCCTTTCTATGGGATATCCAAACTCTCTAAGAAGTCTAGGCGGGTCATTCTTCTAATTGGGTTCAACCATATCAAAAGATGAAGTCTTTTTAGCTTTTCTAATTTTTTTAAGGGTTCTCTCTATCTCTTAGTCAGACAACAAGTCTCCATTACTAACTCAACAATACATACCCAACCACAAACCACAAATGCAAAATAAAATGTGCAACAAAAATAAATTCACACTAACTCAAAACAATTTGAAAGCTTTAGTAAAAATAAATATAGCTCCACAATAAATCAAAATAAACTAGAAAAATGGCAATATTAAATATGCAATTCTTTGAACAATATAGAGTAAATAACATGGTACTATACAAATTTCCATGCAACAGCTCCAAAAACTTGATACAAACTCAAATACAACTTCTTTGCATGAAATAGAGGATATGCTAAGCAAAGACTAAATTAAACACAAGTTCTTTTGTTGTTCAAGTAATAAAGTTTAGAGTAGAGTGTTGATCCAAAGGGGAACTAAACTATCCTATAATTACCCTGGTAATTTCTACTCAAATCACTATATATACCATACCAATCTAAATTAAAATGAAGTTTTTAAAAATTCCTACTATAATTGCTTAAAGTTAAAATTCAGTTAATAAAAGTGTTTTAAACCAATAATGGTGATGAAAGATATGTTTACCTAAGTTTGACTCTCTTAAATTATATTGTGAATAAAAGTCTATGCACTTTTAGATCTTTATTGAGCTTTTAGAGTTCAGAGTGAAATTTTTGCTCCACTACAATTGGTATTTCTTCTAAGAGTCCAAAATCCTAGTCATCCTATGTCTAGGCATGATAGTATTCCCTTTTAATTTTCTTAATTATTCCCTTATTTCTCCATTGAGGAAGTTATTCAGAATTAATTTTGTAGTATTTTATTATGTTAAATACTAGTAAAATATTTTTTTAGTTATTATTATGCATCAATGTATGAAGAAAGATAAAAACTTCACAAGTGTTGAGCCAGCATCACAATGCTACAATCTTAAACATCGTAGCATTATCATTCACAACACCACAGTGACATGATCAAATTTTGCAACATCGGAGCCTCTAAAATTTTTATAGAAGTCAGTGCCCTAGAAGATCAAGGTCAGTACCATAACATATGTGATGTGGCAACACCTGTGATGTTGTAACACCAAATAATAACTTTAAAGGACCATTCACTATGTTGTTCAAGTGCTAGAGCACCGAGCTATATCACATCATAGCTCTAGGGAGCACATTCAAGCACCTCAGTGCTTAACTTTTTTAACATCGTGGTGGATCAGTTGTTAAAATGAAGATCCATGTTGAGTAAGCCAAAAGCTACACCTATTCAACCAATAAAAGCGTTTGGTTAATCCAACGCCACAACGGAGCAAGCCCAATAGCGTTCAGGCGCTAGTGCGCTCTATAACGGTGTAGTGCTAACTTGTCAAGCACCGTGATGACTAAATCCATCTATATACTTAATATAAATAAGAATTCTATCATTTTTTGGAGAGGCTATTGGAGTTCTGTCCTAGTTCTATCACTCTTGTATTCTTAAGTGTAGTGTCCCCTTAGAGTCAAGTCAAAGGCAGGCTAGGGGAGAGAAAGATACTACATTTGGAGATCGTTAGCCTATCTTATTGGAAGCAATCAAACATTTGGTGGACAAAAAAGTTTGGAAAGTACATTTGTATTATTCTGGTGTCATTTTATTATACTTTTACTCTTGAACATACTCTTATAAGCAAGCAATGAATTTTGTATTGTTCTCTTTTATTTCCATGGCTGTCTAATTTTTTAGTTTTGGACTAATGATGTTAAACCTATGGGAGTACTAATGAAGACAATTATACTTTGAATGAATAAAGGATGCTTTGAATATCTCCCATTCCAAATATTTAATGTATATAATGGCCATTTGTGTAATTAAATTTTAGTGCTTTATATTACCTCGATGGAGGAATATTGGAACAATTAGGAGATTTAAAATGGAACTCTTGCATGCTTAGACATAGGATGTTTAGTGTTTTAGATTTTATGGAAATATAATAATTGTAGGAAGGCCATAAACCTCTCTTTACATCCATACAAGCTCGGCAGAGTTCTAGAGATGCATATGCTCTGATCCATATCAAACATAGAAGAGTCTACTTAGAAAAACTTATGTAATTCATTGTCATTAGTCAAAATATTTAATCATATAGTATTTTTCTTTTCTACTACATATTTAACTGGAGATAGAACTCCAAGCTTAATTTTCATTCGGTAGGATAAACTTTGTAGCTATAGTAAACAATAGTAGTTTATTTGCATATTAGAACACTACCTAGTCGGATCGACACTATCTCATATCACTTTATTACTTAATCGACTTGTGTACTAACATATTTAGTAGATAATTTATATCAAAGAAAATCTAAGCATATTTCAACCCAATGTATATCATTCATGCATTCAAGCAATTATCCGTTTCCCACCAAAAAGTTTTGGCACTATTAGAGGGAAAGGGTAACATGCGTATTGCAAATTGATCTATACTGTCAAACTAGTTACATATTTAGTCCTACTTGTATTCTATAACTTGTATCCTGCTTATTATTTTGTTCAACATTTTTTGAAAAAGAAAAATCTTACTTATTATTTTTATTTTAGTTTTGGTTATTTAAATTTCTTCTTTATTATTATATATATAGTATATCTAGTATGGTGCCTTTTTTGTTTGATTTAGAGATTGAAAGGACCATTATAAAAAAAAATTAAAAAGACTTTAGCATTAAGTATGGCTAAACTAGCTCAAGATCAAGACCATCCTAAAACTCTTAGAGAGTATACCAATCCAGTAGTATCGCAACCTAACCCAATAGGATTCTTATCAAGTTGAGCTGTGATAGACAAATTCCAATATCTAGTTTTAGAATATTTTTTTCCACAATTTCTTCCAATATAACTTTAAAATAAACTATAGACTATAGAGATACTAAAATATCTAAAGTATTAAAAATAAATTCATCCATCAAATCTCTTTTATTTCATCAAAAATATATATAATACAATACATGGCTATAATAAAAACTACATAACAAAATAATAAACTAGACATAACTGTACAAAAATTAAAACAGCGAAGTACCTATAACTCAAATCTGATCAAGAACTTCTAATTAATAAGCTCCTTCCCTTTTCCTGAAACTAAAAACCATAAGCAAAACAATTGTGAGCTACAATAGCTCAGCAGGCCATAAATACCAATCTAAATTTTTAAATATTTCTTTTATTAAACATTTTAAATATAATTAAAAGTAGTATAATAAATCACTATACTTAGTAGAATAATAAAAGCATAATAGTTATCCATATTCAAATAATAATACTAAGCATATAATTAAAATTAAAATTTATATGACAAAATAGTTCTTATTAAATTTCTCCAGTCTCAGATAGAATATCAAAGGATTCTAACCCCTTATAACTCTAAAAAAAAAAATTTCCCCTCTCTTAGAAAAAATCTCAAAGGATTTTGACCCCTTATAACTCCTAATAGATATATTTTTCAGAGTTTTTCAGATTCATATTCCTAGTCACAGACATAATCTTAAGGAATTTTAGCTCCTTATATCTCCCAACATATAAATTTCATATAAAAATGTTAAAATTACCTCATTCAATCATTTAAATACATATTTCATAGTATTACAACAATTAAAATATAATTTCACACATTTAATAATTGCATAATTTTTTATAATGGTACGTAATCGAAAATCCTACTAAGCAAAAATAAATATTTTTAACAAAAAATTGAATTACCAGAGATCCTGTAGAACACTATTTTAAGACTTTAATTATACAACAATATTATTTTTCAGCATCAGATAATTATTTATTCTATAAAAAAGCCATAAATTCAAAAACCCTCATGTAAAAGTTCCAAAAATATTTAAAATGTTCATAATGTTAATCTCTATGGCATATAAAAAGTTATGCGATGAAAGTTTTCTCAGTGTAAAGTTGCTCTCATTTTTTTATAATGAAAAGGAAATTTTAATTGAAAATTTTGATAAAAATTGTGTATTTTTTTAAAAATTGATATAGGCATAGTGTGACATACCTCTAGACTAACATGTTTCTCAACTGGACTAACTAACAAAAATCGCTCTATGACCTTAAAAATTGGGCTTTTCTCTCTCCTTCCCTCTCTTTTTCCCTTCTTCTTTAATTTCTCAATGTTTGAGGAAAACAAAAAAGAATGAGAAAATGGAGTTTTAATATCTTATAATGGATTATGATTTTTTATAATAAAATATTGAAAGGACATTTAAGTCATTATGATAATTATTTAATTTTGGCCCAAAATTCTTTTATTTCTTCAATTCTCAAAATCCAAAAATTATATAAAAATATTTATATATTAGGTAAGCTTGTCTAAAATACTTTGGTAAAATTAGTTTTTAAAATGGGCACTTAACAGTCTCAAAAATCTCACTTGTACTGATAAGCGCCAATTTCTTAAGGAATTGCACTAATGGCCAAAAATTAGAGAAAAATTAATGTAATTAAAACACTATAATATCTATGTTATGATGAAGATGATTTATAATTTGGACTCATAATTACTTATGAACTAATTTTTTATTATTGTAGGTTAAAATAACCCTTTTAAAATTAAAGGGTTATTACATGTAGTAGACGGAATTCACTAGAGTATCAATTAACCTACTATCCAAGCCAATAACTTTAATTTGAAACCTTTCATAATTTAGATGGTTCTAAATTTCTAATTTGGGGGAACTCCTTTTCAGGATCCCAACCTACACATAATTAGCTTCTTAGAAATTTGCGCTACGTTCAAGTATAATGGTGTCAATGATGATATTATTAGACTTCGATTATTTCTATTTTGTCTAAAGGATATAACTAAGATGACGCTGAATTTCTTACCCCCAGACTCTATAACCACTTTGAATGAGTTGACACATAAATTCATAGCTAAGTATTTCCCACCTTCCAAAATCCATACTTAGGAATGATATCCTATCTTTTTTCTAATTTGAAGGAGAGTCACTTTATAATTATAGAGAGAGATTTAAAGAAATCCTTAGAGAATTCTCTCATCATGCCCTACCAAATTGGTTGGTTATTAAAACTTTTATAATAGGCTTGTAGGATCCCTTGAACTAATTATTGATGCAGTAGCTGGAGGATCTTTAAAGTCTAAGCCAATTGATAAAGCCTATGAATTAATTGAGGAAATGATAACGAATAATTTTCAGTTGCCTTTTAATAGAGTGAATCCTAAGAGAGTGTCTGTTATTTATGGTGGATGCTTTGTTAATGTTAGCTGCTTAGGTAGTTGCTATTTTAAAGAAATTAGATAATTTTAGAGTTAGTTCAGGATCACCTATGTAATTGGAAGAGCATGATTTTAATTTTATTGGTGAGAATAGTTCTCATGGGATTGAGAATATAAATTTGATTGGAAGAATAAAAAAATCCCTATTCCAATACCTACAATCCAGATTGGAGGAGCTACCCTAACTTTAGTTGGTCTAATAATAATACTGGTGGTAACAATCAATGGACTATCAATAGATTAAATCAAGGAGAAAATTAGAATAATCATCAACAACCTATAGTGAATCATAGATCCTTCTTTTCCCCCAGATTTTAATCAAAATAATCAATATGGAGATAGGAATACATCTTTAAAAGAGATAGTGATTCAATTGGGAACTCAACTGCAAAGTCAAACTGCATCAATTAAAAATTTGAAATTTTAATTTAGATAGCTTACAATCTCTTTTAGCAGTAGACCGTATAAAACTTTACTATGTAATACTGAAGTAAATCCAAGGACAAAGGGAAAGAGCAAAGTATGGACCACTTGAAGAGTGGTAGTGATGCGACCCAACCAAAATGACATATGTAGGCAAGTCTGGCTGAAGACTATAAATTTAGTGTTGTTGGGAGGAAACCTAAATATGTTGTGTTGTTGTGAGCATTTTTAGTTTCTTTTTAGTATTTAGTTTTTTTTCTATTTATCATTGATTTAATCTACTTATTGTAGTTATTTGTTTATGTTATTATTGTGTAAGTTCAATTTATCTTTTAAGTGAAATTCCTACAATTGCTTAATTGTGAAAAATATCCTCGTAGCTTGATTATCATTTAGCCAAAATAAAGAATAATTAAAATTATTTAAAATTAAGAATAATACTAATCTCAATGTGATAATTTGGATGAATAAAATACCACAATCTTTAATTTGAAAATTATAGTAATTAATTAAAGAAAATACTCTAAGTTATTGACTTGCTTTGAACTTAAAAAGATATACACTTAAGTACAAAATAATGATTTAAAGATTGAATACTTAAGGTTAGAGAAAGGGAGTGTGTAGATTAAATTATGACAATATAGTAATTAACATGTATATGAAATTAGTGAGCCTACTAACATCCTTACATTAATTCAATTTAGGGTTACTTGAAGGAAGAAAATAATTAGATATTCAAAATCATTATTATATACTCAACTATGAAAAATATGAAAAGCATGAAAATCGAAAGAAATGAAGAAAAAAAGAAAGAAATATGAGTCCTTCAAAATTTGGTATTTGATAAAGTTCAATTCCTAGAAGTATTCTAATACTTAAGTAAAATAGGAGAATGTACGTAAACTAGTACATATGACTATTTATTAATAAACTTCTAATTTAACTATCATCACAAAATTTTTTGAAATGACATAGTATTCATATATAAAACTAGTAGTCAATATTGCACTTAAACTTGAAGTGGATAAGTTTAATTCAAGCAATAACAAGGACAATAGATTAGGATAATTACTTATGATTCTTAAAATTAAAATTTCCTAACTTTGATCATTCTAAAGTACATCTAAATAGTGAAGTATTTTCATACATTTTGATAATTTTAAATTATCATTTTTTATTCGGGTTTATAAGCTAAACAATAGGTGATTACACCATTACTTAAGGACAAGCAAGAGCAAAAGTTGAGGGAATTTATTAAGTGTAAATTTTTTTAGTATTTATTATCAAAAATATCAGAAAAAATATTATTATAATTTATTATTGTGCAGCAATATCTCAAGAAATGCAACAAAGTTCATAAGCGTGGAACCAGCACCGTAGTGCTTAAAATATAAATGCAATAGTATTATCATTCATATTGCCCGGTGCCATAATCCAACATTGCAACACTGGTGTTTACAAAAATTTTACTGAAGTCAATGCCCTAGAGAAATCAAGGTCAGCATTACAGTGCCTGTGATGTCGTAGTGCCAAATAAAAGCATTACAACACTTTTCACTCTATCATTCAAGTGTTAGAGTGTCGAGCTATGTCACGCCATAGTGCCGGGGGGCAAATTCAAGCATCGTATTGCTCAATGATTTTAGCACCGTGGTGAAGTTATTGTTGAATTATCGAGTAACGTTAACTTAAATAAAAGTCACACTGGTTCAACCAATAGACATTATGGATAAATTAAATGTGTGAATGTTGTTCCACTCAATTTGCTTTAATATTTCTTTATACAAATCAACTTAATTGGTGTTAATTATTCTGAAGAATAAATTAACACTCATATTATTGATTTGAGGAAAGAAATAATTTATTTTCGTATTCAAACTTGGTGTAGGGAGTGTAACAATTATCCCGAAGGATAAAAGTCACGTTCAACTATCATTTTAAATATGAAATTGACTCAAGATAAGCTTGATTGATGTCCATATATTTTTTCTCTATCTTAGTATAAAGTTTATTTTATACTGGGATCTTCGGTTCGTATAGAGGCAAACCCCTATAGTCTATTACATCTCTGAAGAGAAGACTTTCGATTAAAATGGAGATTAGACCTAAACTTATAATACAATTATGTATAAGCAAGTTGCCTTAAATGTTTAAATTACCAGTCATCTCTTCCAAAAAATTGTTAAATTTTATAGAAAATACATTTATGTTTAACATACATATGTATTTATTATTTATGAGGATAGGAGGTGTGCAAACATATTTGGGCTTACGCCTACTTGGAATGAGCAGCCATCTAACAACCTATTTTACAAGCAATCTTCTTAGATGAAATGCAGGTAAAGGTAGCTTTATCCTAAGAGTTCAAAGGAGTAAATCAAACTCCAAATTAGTGACTCAAGATAAATATTAACTTTAAGTTCAAGTGACATTATCGAGAAGACTCACTAAGATATCTATATTTTATCTTATTTAATTTATCTAACTATATTTTCTAACCACCAAAATTTTGAAAAAATTTACGCAGCATAACGGCCCTATACTAATAGGAATAGTGCAACATCCTTCGGGTGCAAGAGAACCCCGCCATCTTGTTGTGGGATTATGTGCTGGGCTAGTGTATATTGCAAAAAATAAAATGCATGTATGTATGTATGTCAGGATAAAGGTGTTCATGTATACAGTGCCCAGTACTATATTGTCATATAACTATTATATATATATATATATATATATATATATATATATATATATATATATATATATATATATATATATATATATATATATATATATAATCATACACATTTGCTTACTGTCTTTGAGCTCTAGGTCTTCTATAGAATTTCAAAAGAGAATATCTCCCAAAGGCAGGAATATTATCTTTCGGAGCCCCACTTGTATGTATAAGCAGGTCTTTTTGACACTTTTGCAACTCAAGACGTATTACAACTTGATCTACATATAAATCTACTTTTTACAGACTCTCATACATAAATAACATCTCATATGTATATTCTACCGACTCTTACAGGAAATTCAAAGGTTGTATAAAAGAGTTAGCATATAAATATAGTGCAACTATTATATAATATCCTAGTACTTCTAATATAGTCCTTAAAGAGCCTAAGTGCATCAACAAAAATTAAAATGTATGACATTTCAGAGTGCAAAAATATAAATAAACAAACAAAGGGTGCTCTCCAAGCAAAGCACCCAATAATTAATTCACACCACAAGCCTATCCTAGGCTAGATTGGTTGTCCTAACAAACCATTTAAGTGAGTTAAAGAGGCTGTGTGGCTTTGATATGTCCTATAGAGGTTTAATGTTTACATTACATGTATTACTAATATTTATTTATGAAAGGCTAAAGAGGGAATTTAATTAAGGTTTTCATTGTATTCATTTGGATTTAATTATTTAAATTTATAATGGTTGGAATTGATTATCTAGTTATAAAGAACTTTTCGATTATTAACCCCAAAGTGTAAGGGTTAGTAGTTTATAAGTCATAGAAGGCTTTGCAAATGAAATGCAATCATCTCCTATATAGGATAGATGATAAGATAAAGCCTTGAGAAATTTATTAATGATTTGTTAGGGATAGAGAAGTGACCCTTTAATCTAATATATATGCTCTCCAAGTGGACTCAAGCATAATGTATAGGGTAAAAGATTTATTAGTGTTTCATTAAGGGTTGTAAAAATTTATACACCCATGCCTTCCATAAGCGGAGGCTAGCATGGTGCATATACCATTAACTCATTACTTAAGACTTATTAAATCCTTTAATCACATATGCAAGTGCCCTCCAAATGGAATCACATAATGGGATGGGGTGATTTAGGTAGGCAGGCTTTGAAATGTAATGCAAAAACACTCTCCAAATGGAATCAAGTGTTTAGCATGAAAGCCTAATATTTAATTAAGGCTAATTATTAAAAATAAAATTTAATCAAATAAATTATCAAATAATTTTTTTTATATTTATATATTTTTTAATTTTTTAATTTTTAATTAATTTAACTTATTATTAAAAATTTTTAATGAATTGTGATTAAAATTTAATAAAAAATTTATTTAAATTTAAATTATTAACCTTTAAATTTTACTTAATTTTTTTGAAAATTTAATTTTTATTTACTATATTTAATTAATTATAAAAGTAAAATTATTATTTAATTAATTAATATTAAATTTAATTAAAAATTTTATTTAAATTGAAATTAAATATTTTTTATTTTATTTTTATTTATATTTGATCTTTTTAATATTTTTGAATTTTATTTTTATTTTTTATGAATTGATTTATTTAATATTAAATTAAGGGTTACTTAGTTGTTAATGAAAATTGAGTTTGGATTTTAATTTTTAATGATTTTACATTTGATTTGAAGTTAATTGAAGATAATTTTATATTTTTGTAGATTTTATTTGATTTAATTGAAATTATTTATGTTTAACCCTTAATGAAGGGTCTATTTAAATTAATCATTGTTTGAAGGTCAATTAATGGCAAATCAATGTAAATTTAATCATTGGGTACAATGTTACTAAGTTTGTTATATTTAATATTTCATCCAAATAGGATGTATGTACGAATCATTGATTTCACCGAAGTTAGCTAGACAAACCTTAATTGTTGTCCTTGAATGTCACTATTATTGAAATTGGTTTGAACAATCATTGTAACTAACCCTTATATATACATATAAACAACCAAGACATAACAATAGTGTAATCTAAATCTAAGGGAATCAATCATGGTGACTTATTAAAATTATTGATCACGTAATGATCCTTAGCTTTGATAATTCATCCACCTAATATGTATGAAATAGAATTGAATAAATTAAGTTAATAAATGTGAAAAACATTCGCAAATAAACTTTGCCCAAATCTGAATATAAGGTTGTTTGCATTGAAAAGTGGTTTTTGAAAAGATTGGTTTTCTTTAGGAATTTTAGCTTAGGATTTCAGTCTCAAAATTGAACATGTCATTTTGAACGATATATTATCTCGGGAGGTGAAGATATCATTCCTTAATGAGTTCAGATAATGGAACTAAATATTTCATCCAAGGTGTAATAGTCAAATTTAAGAAAGGACGATGTATAACCTGAATGGTTAAGATGGAGTTTATCAAGCATTTAATTATAATAGCCTAGATAAAAGATCATTAATTTCATATTTAGAAATATGATAACAATTTTTTTTATTTGAATTAAAAAAATATAGTTTGAAAATTTAATCTTCTTTGAGAAAGTTTAATTTCTAGAATTTTAATTTTGAAATCGAACACGTCATTATGAATGATATATCTCCTTGAAAAGTGAATGTAACATTCTCTAATGGGTTCAAATTACAAAACTTTAAATTTATCCTTATTATTGTGGTCAAACTCAAGGGAAGAAGCACATATGACCCCAAAGGGTCAAATAAAATTTTATCGAGTGTTTGACTATGTTAATTTGGATAAATGGATCATTAATTTTATAATCAAAATTATGATAAAAATATGATATATCTTCCCAAGGAAATAGGATATCATCTGTTATTGATCATTTGGATATAACGATAATGATTGTTAATTTTTTGAAAGATAATTAATTGAAGTTTTGAAAAGCTTGATTTTGAAAATTTGATGTGGGTTTCTAAATCTCCTACGAGCACAAGCCCTCGTAGTTAATTACATCGTAGAGAAACTAGAATTTCTTACGAATACTCTCAATTAAAATAGCGGTAAAAATTTTATTTAAGAATTTAAAGTTGGATATCAAAAGAGGCGAGGATTAGAATTTTAAAATGGGAATGGTTCAAGGTTGAACACTTACTTTTGAAGTCAAAGGAGAAAAGGTAGAAGGTACCTAGTATTCTGAAATAACTCAGAAGTATATCTGTCTATCCTAAGTGCTGGGCTTAAATTTGATTGAAAGAGATTTAAGTTTAAATGGTTAATTTTACTAAAAAATTGGGATCCAATTCCAGGAGGTTGAGATCTTATAGCCTATATTTGTCTCAGAACCTAAGTCTAAAATGGGTACAGAAAATTAGTAGTCCGAACCTAGCTAATGCAATATAAGATTTGGACTTACACCCACCTAGATTGAGAAGCCAGCTAAACCACCTAGGCACTTTAAAACCAAGTATTTGGTCATTTATGAAAGAATGGATGAGGACGTTGTATTAAGTTAAGTTTAAGAAAAATGGGGCCGACATCTAGAGCAAATTTCTAACTTGCCCCTTTGACTTATGTTGGGTATTATGAAACTTAAATAAAAAAATGTATTAAGTTTTAGACTCAATTTAATTTATAATTAATGTAATGCATGCTAGTCGGCTCAAATGCTTGAAATTTGAAATGAAGCAGTTTTAAAAAAGCTTAAAAATAGTTTTTATCCTAAAATGCATAGATTCCCCTTGATAGATCTGCACCCTCATAGGCCAGGTGGTCTGTTAGAACCCGCAGGCGGGGAGGTACCTAACAAAGAAAAGAAAATGTAACAACATGCTATGAGAACTTTTAGTGGTCCTGGGCTTACTTCTTAAGAGCGATAGAGTTCCTATCTTATCTTAAAATTTTTAATTTAATTAAACTAGAAGAATTTTGTTCGTACCCTCATGAGCCTCCGATTGTTCCAGGCTAAAATAAATCTAGCATGCAATCAAAATAATCTAGAAAAGGCAAGTATTTCTAATGCACAATGAATTAAGTAAATTTTATTAATAAATGCTTAAACTGAAAGTCCATGTGGCAAGTGTCACTTAATATTACAATCCAAGGTCTACAGGAAAAGTAAAGTGGCCGGGTATCACTAACAATAACCAAGATTCTACTCCTAAGACACAAGTGACTTTAAGAATTGAGATTCTTCTCATTCTTCATTACTTCGTCCTTCTACGAGCACCTTGGATCGTCGGGTCTGGATATCGAAATGAAAAGAAAACTCTCCATCGAAAGTGGTGTTATCTTTCTTCTTTAAATATTTGAAATCATCCTAATTTGGATCTCCAAATGGATAGGAACTCTCTCCTAAGGGATGTCCCTTTCTTTTTAGATTCCAAATTTGATACTTAATCCCATCTCAAATGTCACTTAATTACAACTCAAATTTAAATTAAATTACATTTAAATAAAAATTAAAATCAAGACTCAGACCACCTATAGGATTATCCTAATAAATAAATATTTAAAATTAATATCCCAAGCAGTTAATATTTAAAATTAAATTACTCAAATCATAGTTACACTTGGCCATGCTCTTTTAATTTAAAGGGGGACTTAGCAATTTCTGAAGCACCTGCAGTAAATATTATTAATTTAAAGCTTAATTTATGCCCCATTTATTTTAAGTATCCTGTAGGAGAACGGCCACCTGTATAAGATTATATAAGCATTAATTATCTCTAACCTAGGGGTAATCTAATCCATAATTAATCACATCACATAGTGTAGAATTTAAATAAATAAACATATCAATCAATTCTACTACTAGCAACCAGCATACAATCAAAGCTAAAAAATTTGGCACATAATATTAGGAAAGTAAAACACAAGTCTAGCCAAAGACTAGAGTTGGTTATCCTAGCAAACATTCTAAAGTGTGTGAGACAGGCTGTGTGGTTTGAATATGTCTTATATAGGGTATTTGATTGAAGTTACTTAACGTTCTGGTTGGTTGAAAGGCTTAAGAGATTTAAGTTTAAGTTTAGATATTAATGACTTAAAATTAATTTTAAATTATATTTTAAAGGGTTATTGATTGCCACTTTTATTGCTCACCGAGGCCGTGAAGTTTATTTCACGTTCATTATTGGAACTAATTTAATAGCTTTGTAGGCCCGGGTACCTAGTGGTAACCATTATGATTAAGCGATTTGAATTGATTTAGGTTTCAAAGTCAATAGATTTTGACTTAGAATTGATTGATTGATATTTTTAAAATTGGATCAAAGTTTTTTGGATTTTTAAATCAATAATAAAATTTTATGGAATCATTTGAATTATTTAATATATTTAATTAAAGGGGTCAAAAGTTAATTTTTTGATTTAGAATGAATTCTGGAGAGTTAGTATTTTTATAAAATAAAAGACATTAAGATGATCAGTTAGACTGTAAGTTTGTTGGATTTGGATTTTTCTACATTTAGTTACGAATGTTTGAAATTTTGACTTGGTTTTGACTTAAGTTTGATTGAATTGTTGACTTTTTGAATTTGACTAATTTTTAATGGTTTGATATTTTTGTAAAATATTAGATTTTAATTGAATTTGAATGCCTTTGAGTTACACAATTTAGAATTTTTTGAAATTAGTTATGATTTTTAAAAGTTTGGGTATTTATTAAATTATTAAAATTGTTTAATTAAGGATGTTTTAAAGATTTTGCTTCCAAAGAACTCCCAACTCCTTCAAATCAACTTTAAAGGTCAGGAATGACCTAAGGAGAGATTTTCAAGTGTTTGGGAATTTTTGAAAATTTTAATTATTTCTAATTAATTAAATATTAAATTTTAATTAAAATTAAATTTAGCTTGATTTTAAATCCAGTCAAATAGCTTTTATTTTTTATTGATTAAGGGATTAATTCTGGTCAATTAGAGGTATTATGTATATTTTTTAAATTTAAATTTGATTTATTACAATTTTTGAAAGTTTTAATGCTTAATTAAGTGTTTAAATTTAAGTAAATTAATTAAGGGGCTTAATGATTTTTAAAACCAATAAGAAATTTTCTTAAGATTGTAGATGTCACTAGGTTCAAATGGTTTAAATACCATGTCAATAGGAGGTGTATCCTATTTTCTAGAATTCTTCTCAGTTTTCAAGACTGTTCTTAATTATTGTCCCTAATGTGTCACTAAGTTTGAATGGGTTCAAAATAGATGTTTGGCTAACCATTGATAACATACACATGATATACATACACAATCACACTCAAGTCCTTAAATCTAGGAGAGCCTAGGCTAAGTGGTGTGTGCATCCTAAGCATACGAGGACTAAAGGTAATTAACATATATAAGCTTTAATTAGTGAATGATTGGAATACAATCATTCACTAATCCTCCCCATGAATTCTATTAAAGCATGCTTAATCTAGGTTTAAAATTCAAGGGATCTCTCAAATGTTCAAAATTTAATATATATATAATTTTAAAATATATACATATATACTTAAATATGAAAAATATAAATCATGAAATTAAATATTTAAAAAATCAATAAAATAGTTTCAAATACTTTGAGAGAACCTCTGATTTATTTAAAATAATTTTAAAATAAAATTTATTTTAAAATATTTAATATAACATTTAATTAAATATTAATTAAATATTAAAGTAATGAAATAATTAAGATTAATTAAGATAAATTAAGTTTTAAAATTTGAAAATAATCTAAAATTAAAATATTTAATTTTCTGATAATTTTAAAGTATTATTTATATTTTTCTGATTTAATTTGAATTTAATTTGAATTTTTAAAGTTTAGGGCAATTACATGCATTTAAAATAATTTAAAATTAATTAAAGTTTAAAATAATTCTTAGATTAAATTTAATTAAATCTCAAAGATTTCTTACATTTTAAATTGTTAAAAATAGTTTTATTTGAATATTCAAAATTATTTGACTTTAATTTCAATTAAATGTTAATTAATATTTCAAAATTTAATTAGTTAAAGCTAATTTGAAATATAAAATATATCTTAAATTAATTTAATTTCAATTTAAATATTCTACATAATTCTATAATTTTTTTGAAATATATAAAAAAGATATTTGAAAAAATTTAAATTAATATTAATTAATTATTAATTAAATAAGACATCTTAAATTAAATTAAACTTTAAATTTTAATTAAATTTTAAAATCAAAACTTTTTAAATATTTCTCTAAAATTATTAATATATATATATATATATATATAAAGAATTTTAAATTTAATAAAATATTTTAATTATTATTTATTTTTAATTAATTATTAATCTAAAATATGAAATATTTAATAATTAATATAATTTAAAATATATGTAATATTTTAAATTAAAATTAATTTTAAATTAAAGGGTTTAATTTTCTAAAAATAATGATAAATTATATTTAATTTTTGGGTTTAAAATTAATTTTTATTGATTTTTTAAAGTTTTAATAATTAAAATAACTTTAAAAATAATTAAATAAAAATTAACAGCGATGTCGGGTGACACATGGCACGTTCGAGTTCGTGAGGTCAAACCGGGGTGGAGGTGGAGCCACGTGGCGTTCTAGTTGGATGGACCAAAATGCGCTAATCATTGTCATCGGCAGCATTAAATGCCAATGATTATGATGCTGGCAATCATTAGCACTTAATGTATGGGGTCCACACACTATTACTAATCTGCATCAACGAATCTCTCCCGCCATTGGATCACCCGTGGTAATGGATCAATAGCTCAGATCGAGCCGGACAGAACACTGAATCGTGGGATTAAATCCAGGGTTTAGAAATGCCGTGGAACAGCTAGATCAGAGCTGTTGATTGTAAGATCAACAATTTTGATCAAATGTAAGTTAGAACTTACGTAAACTGAGCCCTAAATGTGAAAGACAGCTTGTTCGCTCGATCTGGTTAACCAAATCCATTAAAATTTTAAACATGGATCGACATGATGAACACAAATTATGGGGGCATGTTTTTATAGTTTGAAATGTACTTTTATAAAGCTATTTAACTTTGTGTGCTGTGACTTAGGGTTTGAGATTTTAGGAGATTTTACCATTATATTTGAGGGATTTTGGATTCTCTGAATTTGTGGTCTGTCCACGCTTAACTTCTCTTAAGGAATTGTGGTCCAATATGCCACGGATCAAGCAATATGAGCTTGGACGAATTTGAGCTTTGTTCTCCGGGAAACCCACCGCCAGTGAGCTTTGATTGGAGGGGTTCTGGTTTGGAAGTGAAGAGAAAGGTCTGGGGAGCTCCAAGGGATTGGAGTCTAGGCTTAAAGCGGCTGGAGTAGAGAGAGACTTATAGGGTAAGAATCATAGGTCATTTTAAGGCCTTGGCCTATTCAAACATCCTTGGATTGAATGAATGGTTGTGTTTAACTGACTAGGCTTCTTGATGGCTGCCAAGTGTCATTAGGTTGTTAGAATGGCAGGGGAATCAAGGACAAGAGGATAAATGACATGTAAAGGTCAATTAGTCCCCTTGTGAGCATGTGGGGCTGATAAGAACCATTGGATCTCCATCTAAGGGCTGGAAATGCCTCTAGGAAGGTTCTAAAGTCTCTCCAAATAGCTAGAGAGGTTTGGGTTAGAGTGGGTTAGGTTAAATGGAAGATTTGACCATGTTTGACCCATTTAAATGCTTGGTTTGACTGTTTCACTAGTCCTCATGCCACATGGCAGCTGAGGTGGCATGGGCGAGGCCTGGAGCTATTGGTGGATTGGTTCTAAGGCCCTAGGACAAAGTGTTTAAAGCTTGGAAGGAAACTTGCTCATTTCAAAGGCATTTTAATGACTTGTTGACTAGTTTGACTGGTCAATAAAGTCAAGAATGATGATATGACATTTATGTGATGCTTAAATGTCAATGATATGGATTCTAAAAGGCCTTGTGGATTAAGTCCATTGCATGAATGGAATAATGCATATATGATATCATTTGACCAAATAGTATAGGTTGACTAAGTCAACATCAATTGGATTTGAATAACTAAGGAATGGGACACATTTAGGCTATGATTAAAAGTTAATTTGAGGCTTGATATATGTTGGATGGGTTAATGGGGGTTGAAATAACCCATTAAAGCTTTAAGGGGCACTTGGGTCAACCTGGGTTGACTTGAACAATCAGGTTGACCCAGGACCTGAGTTTGGGCTCAATGGATTTAAATTGATGTTTTGAGTCTATTAGAGGTGGTTTGAGGGATGAGGAAGGTTGTCTTAGTCAAATCACCTATTTTGGCCCTTCTTTGGTCATTGGGTCAACCTAGGTTGACTTGGTCAAATAGGTTGACCCAGGAGTTGGGAATGGGCTCAACAAGTTTGGTTTAATGATTTGAGTCTATTGGAAGTGATCCCATAGTTTGAGGAGTTCAATTAAGTTAAAGTGACCTATTGGACGCTTAAGGGTCTATTTGGTCAACCAGGTTGACCTAAGACCTGGGTTTGAATCCAATAGATTTGGTTTGTGGTTTTGAGTTGAATGGAAGTGGTTAAAGGCTTTGGAGAAAGCTCTAAGGTCAAAGTTCACTGGATGTCAGGTCCAGTGGCATAGGCCATAAATATTTGAAGGTTTTATAACCTTTGGATTAAAATTTAGTTTTAGAGGTTAGAGGTCTCAGATTGAGCTCAAATTTGGAGGATTGCCTCTAGAGACATATTCTATCAATATGCAATTTATAGACTCTAAATCAGATGTCATTTTGATTGAGTTTGAGCTGTTTGAAAATCACTGGAAAAGGCCTTTAGGACAGGTCCTTTAGCCTTAAATGTTGATTTGAATATATGGATTTGAACTCGGTTTTAAATTTGAATGCTTGAATTTGAATTATTTAAATCATTCACAATAATATAGATGATTATGAATGACTGGATATGATTGAAGTCTAGATTGATTTTGATTAAAGTTTGGATTTGATTAAAATTTGAAGGCTGGATTTGATTGAAGTTTAAAGTCTGGATTTGAAGTTTGGGTTAATTTAAACTTGGATTGATCTAAGATCTGGATTGATCCTAGGGTCTAGGTAGATCCTAAGGTCTGGATTGATCTTGGGTCTGGGTAGATCCTAAGGTCTGGATTAATCTAGGGTCAAGATAGATCCTAGGGTTTTGATTGATCTAGGGTCTAGGTAGATCCTAGAGTTTGAAATCTAGGAGAATCCTAGGGACTAGATTGGTCTTAATAACCTCATACAACAATGAGGTCAACAAAGGTCTTGTATAATTTGGATACAATTAGTGAAATCTCATCAAATAATCTAAGTATAATCATTTCCTTCCAATTTACCTAAGATCTTATATCCATTTTACTTTTTCATAGAAGATACATTATTGTGAATCTACATAGCTTTAGATTATGATTATTAGATCAATATATAATTGATAATAAATTTCTAAATGTATAGCTCAAATAATGGACTATATATTTAGAAATTCAATCGTAATTATACTGAACTCTAATAATCCCCCCCCAAAAAAAAAAAACAAAGCATGTATATCATACCCTCATTAACATGTCATTTAAGTTTAAGCTTGATCACATACTTATTTAATGAGTAATCAAAAATATTTAAAAATATGTGTATTTAAAATCAATGTTGATACATTACTCATCAAGTCTTGATTTTATTTTGAGAAAATAGAGGATTTTATTATAAACAAAATGAGGGGTCATATGCACAAAATTGTTAAGTATTTAACTTTTAGTAATTTTTCAAAGTTTTACCACCATTTAAAATTCATCATAAATAAAGTTTTATTAATTTAAATGCCAGGAAACAGCTACGAGACAGATGGTGACGAAGGACTGGGCCACGCGAGCAGTGGCGACATGGTGCACTATTATTGCCATGTAGAGGCAAGTAAGCTAACCACGCATCAAAGTGTGGTTATCAACATAATACATCAGACGCAGTCTGACGCCATTAGATGAGCGCATTTTGGGATGGACAGTGCTGATTAAGCTGGGCGGTTCTTAATATTCCACGATTAAGGATAGTCGGATGAAACATATCGTCTAATAGGATCCTGACCGTTCAATCCAAATAAAAAGGATTAGATGGTCAGTAGCCCGTCTTCCTCCTCCAGCCATCTGAAACCCTAAACCTAGGTGTTTTTCAGTTCCAACTCTTTATTCAAAGGATTAAATGGCATGTTACTCAAGATACGAGTGACGGAGGATAAGAGAAATAATGGACATTTTCATGTATTTTCATGCAATCGAAAAAAACCCATTTAAATTCCCAAGTGAAGTTATAGGTTTTAAGGTTTACCTATGCACAGGCGGTCTCAGATCGAGTATGAAGGCTTGAATTCTTCATTGAGTGGTCCTCCATAGCCCTACTGAAGACACTACAGCTCGAGGAAGCTTAGAAAAGGATTTTAAATTGTTGAAATGAAATGGCTTTCGGTCAAACGTTGGTCTCATCGTCAGTGAGTTTCATAGGGTAAACAATTAAATCTCTAATCAAGCAACTCTACATTATAATCATTATGACACTGGTTGCTTGATTAGAGATTTAAAATGTATATTGATTGAAGAGTAATTAAATGATTGTAGGCTAGATTGAGATGTTGATAAATTGATAGTGATTTATTGAAGTTTTGATTGCTTGAATGATTGTTGACTATTTGACTTAAACTTGATTGGATGTTTGTAGGCTATAAACTAGATAATTGGCAGCAGACTATATAATTAATGAATTAATTAACAAACATATTGATTGATTATTGTTAGATGTTTGATTAAATAGTTGATAAATAGGATAATTGGTTGCTGGAGATATGATGATTGCAATGTAATACAGGCTAGTTGATTGATAATCATGGGATTAACAACCAGGAGTATGGAATAACGCCTGATAACCTCATACAAAAATGAGGTTAGCAAATAGACCCCCAGCAGGGGTGATAAACTTGAAGAGTAAATTAGACGTATTCGTGCTGACCGAGGTGATCAATAAAATTTAAAAATTAGAAACTTGATTGAAAGATATTTTTGCAAATGAGTAGATGTAGGACCTAACTGAGAAACTAATTCTTAGAGAGGCAAATTTGAACTTTGAATGGAAGATTAATTTCCAAGCAAAGGTGGATACTCGAGTGGAAGATTGATTCCCATAAGAGTGAATTTAGAACCTAACAAATAGATTGATTATCGGAAAGGTAGATTTACACTTTGACTAGAAGATTAATTTCTAGATAAATTTAAATTCTCAAATTAGAGTTTAATCCCTAGATGAGAGATAAGTGTAAATAATGTGTTATTATATGTATTATATTTTTAGTGAAAATGTATTATTTTAGTTGTATTGTGCAAGAAAAATATAGAAAAAACATAAAATTTTAAGTTTCATATAAAATAGCGGCGTCGAAACAAATATTGCCACAGCGCCATCAAAGACATCGCTAGAGCACCAAAATATCAGCATTACAGCACCGACTTCTCTTCATGCAGCATCGTAGAGATCAAATATCAACTTTGCAACGTCGAGTTCTTTGTTGTTTAGTGTCGCTGCATCACATTCCATAATGCCTCGGTGCCCAAATTGCCCTCCTGATGCTATAGCGTCTGAAAGTCAACAACGCCAATGTGTAGCAATTAAAACTTTCCAAGGATATGATCTGTCAGTGAGGCAACATGACTATTTACTAAGTAACTGATCCACATCAGCAAGCACCATAGTGGCACCAAAAAAATATTGCAGTAGCGTTAGTTCATTTATTGGGCACAACGACGTTGATCATTCTTACGCTGCAGTGCCTGACACTTATTTTATATTTTTCTCATAAATAGTCATTATGTTATACTTATAAGATAGTTTAATCACTTAGATAATTTCAATCCAATTCAGAGTAGTTCTCTGAAACTCCCTTTGGGTGATAACTAAGGGAATTTAGAGAAGTATTTAATACCATCATTAGAGTGTTTATCTTGTGTCTGTGGAAGCAAATTTGTAAGTAAAGAGAAGGAGTGTAGAGGAAATCCATTGAACAATTCTGGAGATATCTATTACTTATATTTTATTTCTATCATGTTATCAATGAAAATAAGCTTGCTTCAATTTTACTACATATCTAGCTAAATTCTCTTATTTTGGATTGATGATGAAAGTATCGAATGTAGTACTAATGAATTCTATTATTCCTTAAATGATTAAGAAGATATTTTTAATATTACCAGAAGTTAATTTAATTCACGTAGTGGCCATATGTGTAGTTAAAATTAGGTGTAATATAGGGCCTCGACGGAGGGAAGTAATCATAACCAAGAATATTGAATTAGTATGTGGCATGCCTAGGCATAGCTTATGAAATGTACTAAATTCTTAAGGAGATGATATAACTGTAAGAAGCTGATAGAAATCCTTTATTCTTATAAGCTCGATAGAGATCTAAGAATGTATATGCTCTGAATGGCATCACAATTAAAAGAGAATCATTAGAAAAAATATATTACTTACATTCATCAATCCAAAATATTATATCTATATGGTGTATTCATTATCTTTATATAATTTTATTTAACTGATAGAATCTCCACAACATTTATTTTTACTGAGTAAGATAATTATTATAATTCTAGTAGACAAAATTAGTATTAATAAGTGAGGACATCTTGCTCGTGGGATCGATACTCTACTCTATCACAATACTATTTGATTCAACGTATATACTTGCTTATATTATGTGGGAATTTTATAATTTTTATGTATCAAAGAAAACCTAAGCATTGCTAGGGATTGATAGAGCCCTAATTTATTTCATAATTCTATAGGTTACTCCACGGCCCCATCAAGTTTTTGGAGTTGTTGTGGGGGAAGAATTTGCTTTTTGCAAAATTTTTATAATGTTGTTGAATTAATTACATAGTTAGACCTACTTAAATTTTTTTATTATTATTTTTATTTTTTTATTTTTGTATTTTTGTTTGCATACTTTATATCCTTAGAAAGAAATTATTGATTTTTGCTCCTGAAATTGAGAAAACCTTTTCTAAAATTTGAAAAATCAAAAAGATCTTGAAAATGGCTAAACTTGAGGTAGAGCAAAATCATTTTAAGCCTCTTATGGATTATGCAAACCCTTTAGTAGATAGAACTCATGGGAGCATAAATATACCTGCAATCCAACCTAATAATTCTGAATTAAAACCAGCTATCATTTAAATGATTTAAAATTCAAAGTTCTGGTGAACTCCTGTAGAACATCTCTGAAAGTTTGTGAGGGTGGTTAAACCCTATAAAACTTTTCCGAGGCTAACCAAGAGGGGCACTACAGGAAAATAATGAAATACCGGCGGAATTTCCAGTGAAAATATTTACGCCGGAATCAACGATGGAATTTTCGATGGATGGAATCGCTGGTAATTTTACATAGTCTTTTCCGGCGGAAATACCGTCGGTACGTTTTAGGAGGCGAAACCGCCGGAAGTTCGACTATTTTTTTAATATACCGACGCATATTCTGCCGGTAATATCTGGCGGCTATTCCGGCGGATTTACCGCCGGTTAATAAAAACCTGACGAAGTATTACCGGCGGATTATCCACCGGTAATACTTCCGGCGTATTTTCTGCCGGAAAATATGCCGGTAATCTCAATATATCGACCCCGTGCCCTCGACTTCAGCTCATTCTGTTTAGGTTTCCGCAACCGACGACGCGCGCCAGCCCTCGATCTCCGTCGACAACGTCCCTCCCTCCCTCGATCGAGCTCGTTCGACGACGACCTTGCCCTCGAATTCCGTCGATGACCTCCCTCCCTCGCTCGCTAGGTCCCTCGTTCGCTCGCTCGTGCGAGATCCTCCGTCGACGACGCACGGTCGTGGCTTTGTAGGTAACTTTCTTCCTTTCGCACGCTCCATTTTCTCCCGCCAGTTCGCCCTAATTTGACGAAGTTTTATGCTTGGACGCAGTTCCACTTCGCTCCGTTGACGTCGGTAGCGCACGCCGGGAGCTCAGTTGCTGTTTAGGTAACTTTCTCCTTTTCACATTTTTTTGTTAGGTTTAGTCATGGATGTTCTTAGCTACCCAGCTTCATCTCAGATGGGAAGTTTCGTTGCCCATGTTCTAAACACAAAAATTAGGTGTACCTTAGCCCAGATGACATAACTGTTGATCTATATCGTCGAGGTTTCATGCCAGATTACTGGTATTGGACTTCTCATGGTGAGTATGAACCATATTTGGATTCTCGATGCTGCCCATCGACAAGTGCTACTAGAGATGATGAAGAGCATATCATACCTAATCTTGAGGACTTAATTCATGATGCAAGTGGAGCATAATTTGAGCAATATACAGAAGAGTCACCTAATAAAGAAGAACAAAATTTTTATGATTTATTGCATGCTTCCCAACAACCAATATGGACAGGTTGCACCACTCACTCAGAGTTATCCGTTGCTCTTAAGATGTTAAGTATCAAGGCAGAATATAATGTCCCCCGTGATTTTTTTAATCAATTTATTGGACTGCTTAAAGAAACCAATCCAGCAGATAACATAATTCCCACAGATTTATTTTGGACTAAGAAGTTGGTTTCGAAGCTTGGTTTGACATACAAAAAGATAGATTGTTGTGTCAACGGTTGCATGTTATTCTACAAAGATTTCCAATCAGAGATTGCATGCCATCATTGTAATGCACCGAGATTTAAACCAAAATCTATCACGAAAAGAAAGCTGAAGGATGTAGTAGCCAGCAGGTTATTTTACTTACCCATAATTCCTAGACTGCGACGATTATATGCATCAATGAGATTTGCTGAACATATGAGATGGCATAAAGAACATATCTCACAGGAACAGTTTATTACACATCTATCAGAAGTAGATGCCTGAAAATATTTTGATCGTGCATATCCCACATTCGCCTCAGAATCAAGAAATATAAGATTAGGTTTATGCGTAGATGGTTTCACTCCATTTAGTCAGTCTGCTTCACCTTACTCATGTTGGCCCGTCATACTCACACCATATAATCTTCCACCAGAGATGTGTATGACTACTCCTTATATATTTTTGACGCTTATCATTCCAAGGCCACATAATCCAAAAGCAAAGATTGATGTTTTCTTACAACCGTTAATTGATGATTTAAATCTATTATGGGAAGAGGGAATAAGTATATATAACATCTCCACCAAATAAAACTTCATTATGAGGGCAGCATTACTTTGGACAATTGGTGATTTTCCTGCATACGGTATGCTCTCAGGTTGGAACACTTCTGGAAAATTAGCTTGTCCACTTTGCATGAAAAATACAAAGTCATTCACTTTAAAGCACGGAAAAAAGAACACTTGGTTTGACTGTCATCGCATGTTCTTACCTACAGATCATCCTTTCAGGCGAAATAAGGATAGTTTTGTCAAGAATAAAATGGTAATGTCACTGCCTCCTCCTAGATTAAGTAGTGAAGAAATATTTAAAAGAGTCAGCTCCAGCCCCACAGTAGTGGAATCTTCATCATTAGCTGATTACAAATTGTCAGGATATGGTGTCAACCACAATTGGACTAAGAAAAATATTTTTTGGACATTACCATATTGGAGGACAAACTTGAGTAGACATAACTTAGATGTGATGCATATAGAAAAAAATGTCTTTGATAATATATTCAATACAGTTATGGATATAAAAAATAAATCCAAAAATAACATAAAAACAATGATGGACTTAAAGGAGATTTGTAGGAGAAAAACATTAGAATTGAGGGATGGTGGAAGTAGAAAATATTTCAAACTAAAAGCTCCATTCACTTTGACTTTAGAGCAGAGGCGTCTGTTTGTGAATGGGTGAAGAGTTTACGTGTACCTGATGAATATTCTTCAAATATAAGCAGATGTGTTGACATTAGAACTGGGAGATTATTTGGTATGAAGAGTCATGACTGTCATATCTTCATGCAATGTCTGTTGCCAACTGCCTTTAGTTATCTACCGGATCAAATTTTGAAGCTTTTGATCGAGCTGAGTATCTTCTTCAAAAATTTATGCTCTTCAAAATTAAATATAGAGCAACTGATTCTTATGGAGCAGCATATCCCGTTTATTCTGTGTAAACTTGAGAAGATATTTCCTCCAGCTTTCTTTGACTCTATGGAGCATCTGCCGTTATATTTACCATATGAAGCTAGAGTCGGTGGACCAGTTCAGTATCGGTGGATGTATCCTTTTGAGAGATACTTAAATAAACTTAAGAAGACTGTTAAGAACAAAGAGCAT
This sequence comes from Dendrobium chrysotoxum, assembly GCA_019925795.1. Taxonomy (NCBI): domain Eukaryota; kingdom Viridiplantae; phylum Streptophyta; class Magnoliopsida; order Asparagales; family Orchidaceae; genus Dendrobium; species Dendrobium chrysotoxum. The sequence continues at coordinate 24,247,608 of CM034304.1, read as the reverse complement.
CCTGAAGGCTCAATATGCGAAGCATATTTAATGTACGAGACAACTCAGTTCTGCTCGTATTACTTTGAAACAAGGTCACAATCAAGTCAGAGCACTGCACCTGAAAAGGTGGGTCAATCCCAAATTTATCTGTATTCAATGGCAGTGGTGAACTCGTAGGCGCTAGTACCATGCGCTATTTAACTGATAAAGAGATGCGAGTTGCCACTTTATATGTCTTGCTTAACTGTGAAGAAGTTGAGCCATATCTCGAGTAAGTTTGAATAAGCTTGCTCATAAATTTGTTACTCACACTTTCATTCAATCTAAACCTTAATGTTTACAGGAGTTTCATTGATGGATTGAATACAACAGAACAAGTAGAAGTCCAGAAGATAGTGGAAACAAATTTTCCTATTTGGTTTTAAAATGCGGTACATATTTCGACAATTCATTTCAATTAATATATCTTTATTTAGTTATTAAGCATACTAATGACATACTTTATCTAATAACTAGGTCCACGCTGAAGGTAGTAATTTGTAATATCATGGACTACTTGATCTAGCTTGGGGACTAAATAGAGCGGTAAAGTGTTATCAAAATTTTTTAGTTAATGGTTATAAATTTCAAACCAAATATTGCTGTGAAGATAGAAAAATAGATAATTCTGATGTATGTGTTAGAGGGAATACCCATACAGATGATGAGTCTGAGTATTACGGGGTATTAGAAGAAATATTACAGTTGGAATATCCTGGTGTTGGGAATAATGTGTATCTATTCAATTGTGAGTGGTTTGATCCAGTAAAGAATAAAGGTACAAGAATACATCCATTGTATGGTATAACAGAAGTCAAACGGGATAGAAAATAATCAAAGTATGACCCATTCATCATTACTAGTCAGGCGCACCAAGTCTATTTTGCTAACTACCCGAGTAGAGTACGAGGCAAATAAGATTGGCTCATGATTATGAAGACAAAACCCAGGGGAGTTATTGAAAAGACTACTTCAATACCACCAGCACATCAAGAAGAGTTTATGTCAAACATACAAGATGTTTCTAACGATGTGGACGATCAAATTACAACTACTGAGAGTGAGCTGCAGTTAGAGGAAGTGGCTTTACACATAGAGGACATTCATGACGAGTCTAACAGTGGTACGGAAGTTTCATCATATGAAAGTGAATCAACATAAGGTAAATGAATTTGAACTAAAATTAAAATTTTTGTATTTCTATTTACTTATTTATTGTGTTATTTTATATTTAAAAATTTTTTATACTTGCATTTATTTAATTCCTGCGATATTTTATACATTTTTGGCATAATATATATTATTAATATTTTTCAATATTTATGCAAATGGCTTCAGGTGATGACCGTCAGAGAGGACTGATCAAGAATATATTTGATAGGCGTAACAAGATGGCTGTTGTTAGCAGGCCTGCACGTACTGAGGGCACCTCTTCATCTCAGCCTGCTACTCAGAGTCAGCCTAGCCCGCCTATACCTACTCCTGCAGCCAGTAGCCCACAGTTCTACTCACCAGACCCGCACTTACCTTCACCAGACCTTACACAGACCACTCCTTTCTACCCCTATTACCCACCCCCACCTTATTATGGTGCACATCCTCCATATCCGCCATATGTCCCACCACCACCTCAGCCCGCTACAACACCACCTTCCTACCCAGCTGCAGTAGAGGAGGCGACAGAGGGTCGCATGTTGATTGAACCTGATGGTGACACGTAAGTACTAATTTTATTTCAGTCATATAAATAGAATTGAATTAGTTTTTTTGACGAACATATTGCGTTCAAGTTTCATCCGTTAAAAGATCCTACGCATAAAATTCGGGACATAATATGGAGCAGATACGATGCTCCTTATATTTCTTGGAAGAAAGTCCCAAAAGAAGTACGGGACATGTGGTTTAGAGAGTTTGAGGTATGTTATTATATAAAATTTTTTTATTATATCTAATATATAAAAGCTAAAAAAAATAATTATTCATTCTTATATGTGTTTAATTGCAGAAAGATTTTTATTGGCTTCCCCAACATAATGATAAAATTAGAAAGAACTTTGAGAAGCGTGGCTAGACTCGTATGCGAGACATGTTTACTGATATTAGAAAGTCAGGCCAGCGACCTCTCTGGATTGGTGAGGGTGTATAGGCAGAGTTGAACAGTGCTTGGGGAGCCCAGATTATACCAGAATAAGAGATCAAAATAGACAGAACAGAGCTTCTGATGTTGGGGGCTTGGGTAGTTCCCTTCATACAGGTGGTTCTATTCCTCATACTGAGCACAGAAGATGTTTGGTAAGAAATTTTAAAATCTTTTAATAATTTACTTTAATTAAAATACTAATATATGTCTATTACAGAAACAAGTGCTGGGTAGAGAACCGACTCCTGTTGAATTGTATAGTCATACCTACAAGCGGTAGGAGGACCAGCAATGGATTGACGAGCGTGCTAGGAGAGCCTATGTAAGTATATAAGTTAATTTTGGTGATATTATGTGTAAATAGCATAACTTTTTATTAACTTTCATAGGAGGACTATACACGGCTTCGAGAGAGTCAGGCTGCAGCAGGTGAAGGTTCTTCTGCTAGATCAACAGACTATTCTGACTACTGCACTTGGTCGCAAGTGGTAGGAGGAATGCAGCATGGCAGAGTATATAGGTTAGGCTCGCAGGCCTATGCATATGAAGGGCAGTCATCTACTGGGGGTAGTTTTTCATCTAGTACACAGAAATCTTTATATACCCAACAGATAGCTGCCCTCACAGCCGAGCTAGAACAGGTACGGAAAGCCCAAGCTGATTGGCAGATGCAAATGCAGCAGCAGCAGATGCAGATACAGCAGCAGCAAGCTCAAATGTTAGAAGAAATGAGAAAGATGAGGGAGCAGACGAGTAGTGGTAGAAGTACAGCTGAGGATGAAACTGAATCAGAGTAGACATTATTAATCTATTTAACTGATGTAGACATATGTTTTTATGGATTTTTTGGACAAATTTATCTATTTATTGTTTGAACATGTTTAGTTATTTGTTTATGACACTTTTCTTATATATATTTATTTATACATGTTTAAGTATTCCTTATCTGGTTGATGCTCTTCTGGTTTGTGTAATTGTTGATTTTGTGAAATATATATGTTATTATAATTTTTTGTATGCAGGTTTAAATGTGGAAATCATTTTTCAAAGTGAGGAAGGGTTTTTTTTCTGCTACAGGTTTCCTGCGGATTATCCGCCGGTAACTTGGACGGAAATACGATATGATGAACTTTCCAGCGGAATATGCGACGGAACTTCCAACGGATATTTCGACGGTAATTTCCGACGGTAACACTAGACATCGCTTTTATTACGACGGAATATCCACAGGAACTTCCGGTGGAACATTTCCGCCGGTATTTCCGGCGGTTATTACGCCGGAACACTGCCACAGAAAAGGCGTTGGTTTGTCAAATATATCTGCCGGTTATCCGCCGGAACATCCGCCGGAAATTTTTCCGACTGAAAAAATTCGACGAAATGTTTTTTCCGACGCGCGTTTTATCTTCAGAGCAATTTCCGCTGGTAATCCGCCGGAAACCTATTATTTCCGTCACATTTTTTACTTTACCGGCGGATTTTGTCCGCCGGTAATAATGTTTTTCTTGTAGTGGGGGGGGGGGGGGTGAATTGGTAATTTTAAAAAATTCTTAACCAAAAAGAAAAATCTTTTTATCTTTTTAAAAGATCTTAAAACCTAAAACAACTTAAGCGGAAGCAGATACCAAAATAAGAGATTTCAATCACAGAACATTACAGAAATAAAATGCAAAAAAAAGTAATAAGAAAGAAAACACCTAATTTTATAGTGGTTCGGTCAAATCAGACCTACGTCCACTCCCAAGAACCTCCCGTTTCAGGTATTACACTTATCAGTTAGTGTCTCTCCTTTTGCCCCCACAACAAGGCAGAGAAGCCCTTAAAAAATCTTTTCATCCACCCAGTGAGGCAGAGAATCTTGAATCCATTTTTACCCTCCAAATGAAAGCAGAGGATCAGAAATCATTTTACTCCCTCCTGGAGTAGGCAAAGAACCTGAAAATCCTTTTATTCCCTCCAGGAGAGAGCTTAGATCTGATGCTGATGACCATCTCCCCAAAGCCACCAAGGAACCAAGGACGAAGAAGGAAGAAGACAATTGAATCCTTACTTGGAGAAATATTTATGAATCCCCTCACAAGATCCTCTCTCTCTCTCTCTTCCAAACTCTCCTTCTACTTCTCTAAGCTCTCTTTGGTTAAAATAATAGCAAAAGATTGCTTTGCAACAATTAAGAGAACTTAAATAGGAGGCTTAAAAAAATAGCCTTAATTTTAATTTGGCGGCAAAGATCGTCCAGGATAATTTAAATATCATCATGTATGATTAGTACAAAATAACCCTTTCAGCCAGTATGATTAGCATTGCCCTGTATGATCAGTTCAAGTATTCAAACAAATCATCATGTACGATCTTTCAATCATCCTGGACCATTAGTTCATGAGTGGCTATTGATCATCCAGTACAATGGCTGCTGATTAATTATCGTCACATACACCACACGGTTCATCCAGTATGATGTAGAGGTGTCATCCAGGATGATTAGTTAAAAAGTTAAAGTTTTTGTCATGTATAATAGGTGATGATTAATTATCGTACCAGGCAGTGCTCAGATCGTCCAAAATGATGGTCTTCAATCGTCCTGTATGATTTGATTGATCAATTTAACTATAATTAATCGCCTAATCAAGGTATTATTTTAGGCATGATTGTCATAAATCATCCAGGACGATATGGATAATACTGTTCGATTAGAACATACTTTGAATTATGAAATTTTGCCTAAATTATGATTGGTGGTTGTTTGTTTCAATTTGTACTGATTGTCCTGTATAATATAAATCATCCAAGATGATTAGTTAAGCAAACTTAATAATCTTGGATGCCCTAGTTAGGGTTTGTATTTTTAACTTATCATACATAACGATTTATAATCGTCATGTACGATATGATCAAAAATAAGAAAATATTTTAACTCACAAAATTTCTTTTCCTGAGTGTGTGTGCAAGGTTTCTTAGCTTCAGGATCCATCACAGTACATTTGACTCAAGAAAAAGATAAAAGATGCATTGGAAAAGAAATTATAGACTGACTCAATCCTAGTCTACTTGATCTTAAGCTGATTGACGTTTCAAGTGAACCTGTGGACCTGAAAGGTTAGTGAGCAGGGCAAATAGAACAGATATCCAGGAATAGCAGAAGTAAAGAACCAGTAATATTTGCTATCATCAAAATCACTGTACTTGGGCCCATATTTGCAATAATCCCAATTTATATTTAATTAGTTTCTTAATAATTTGTGCAATATTTAAGTATAATGGCATCAGTGATGATACTATTAGACTTAGATTGCTTCCCTTTTCTCTAAGAGAAAGCAAAAATGCGATTAAATTTTTTATCCCCAGGCTCTATAACCACATGGAATGAATTGGCTCATAAGTTTCTCGCTAAATATTTTTCACCTACAAAAACTGCCACACTTAGAAATGACATGGCTTATTTTACTCTGTTTGAAGGAGAATCCATTTATGAGAGTTGAGAAAGATTTAAGATAATACTTAGAAAATGCCCGCATTATGCATTACCTGATTAGTTGATAATTCAAACATTTTATAATGAATTAGTAGGACCTCTTAGAGCCATAATTAATGTTACAGCTGTAGGATCATTAATGTCTAAGCTATTTGAGGAATCTTATGAATTAATTGAGGAAATATCTACAAATAATTTTTAGTGGCCTACTAATAGGGTAAATCCTAAAACATAGCTAGAATTTATGAATTGGATGCTTTATCAATTTTAACTACACATGTTGTAGAGATTTCAATAAAATTTAATACTATAGGAATAAATTCTGGAATTGCAATAGAGATCTCAGGAGATTAAAATTTAATTGAAGATAATAATATGTAAGGAATTGAACACATTAATATAATTGGAAGATAAAATAATCCCTATTCAAATATATATAATCTAAGTTGGAGGAGTCATCCTAATTTTAATTGATCAAATAATATGGGTGGTAGTAATATATGGAATAATGGGCAAAATAATCAAGGAGTAAGTTGAAGCACTTCTCAACAACCTGTTGTTAATCGTAGACTTATAAATTCTCTAGAATTTAATCAAAGCAATTAATTTGGAAATAAGAAATTAGCATTTAAAGATGTAATTATGAAGTTATAAACTCAATTTATAAATAAAGCTGCTTTTATTAAAAATTTAGAAACTAAAGTAACTCAACTCACAATTTTAATTAGTAGTAAACCATTTGTATCTTTACCTAATAATGCTGAAATAAATTCTGTAGAGAAAGAAAAATATCTTAATGAAAGTCATTAAAGAATGAAAATAATTTTCCCCAGTCAGATTGAAAAAAATCTAGAAAAGTCTAGCTGAAGACTATAAACCTAGCGTTGTGTGGGAGGTAACCCAGATTTAGCTGAAGACTACGTTATATTTTATTATGTTCTGTTAACTCATATTTTATGCACATTTTATCATTTATATGAAAGCATGTGTAGTGTTAATTGTTGTTTATGTTTCTATTATTTATATTTCATTGAAATTCCCCTTATGTTTAATATAATTACTTTTGTATTTTGATTATTTAATTAACCTTAGTAAAAATGATAATTAAAAATGATGTAAAATTAGAAAAATAATAAAACATTATATTATAGTTTAAATGAACACTATTTATATTTCACAGAGTGGAAAAAAAACTATTAATTATCTAACCTAGATCATTTACATTATTACTTTAATTTGAAATTATAGGTTATACCTTATTTATCCTTTTTTGAAATAAAGATGAATAATTAGATGATTTAATATGAGTAGATTAAAATTGGAAATCATAAGTAATCAAAATTTGGAATTAATAATTTTATTAAATCCTTATATAAAATTCATTAAAATTATAAAAAGTGTTCGAAGCAAAAATAGATAATCAAAATCATTAACTATGTACTCCATAAATTTCAAGAGAAAAAGAAAAAAAGATGAGTACATTCAAAAATTAGTATCAGTTAAAAGCTTAGAATCTGATTTTAATCTTATACTTAAATTCATAAGGGATTAAATAAGAAAACCAGTATAAATGATGGTGAACTAATGAACTTTCAATTTTAACTACAAATATATCTAATCATTAAGCTACATTTTTCACTTTAAAATTCAAAAATTAATAATTAAAACTAAAACTTGTATATTATAAATTCAAATTAAGCAATAATAAGATTGACTGATTAGTGTAATTCCAAGTATCTTTTCTAAACTAGATTTATAATCTTGTTCATTTTTACTACTTCTAGATTGTGATGTATTATCTTATATTTTAGTAAATTTTAAATTATTAGTTTTAACTTTGGTTAACTATTTAATTAGAATCATAATATTTTTATTTGCTTGAGAACAAATAAAAGTTTCAGGAGAGAATTTGATAAGTATAAATAATGTATTATTTTAAGTGTTATATTTTCAGTAAAAATGTGTTATTTTAGTTGTATTATATAGGAAAAATACATAAAAGGCATAAAATTCTAAGTTTCATATAACTCTGTGACGTCGGAACAAATAACGCATCAACGCCACCATTGGAGCACCAAAATATCAGTATTACAGCACCAACTTCTCTTGGAGCAGCACCGTAGGAGTTAAATATCAACTTTGCAGCACCGAGTTTTTTGTTGTCCAGCGTTGCTGCATCACAATCCATATTGCCTCAGCACAAAAATTACCCTCTCGATTCCATAGCTTTCGAATGTCAGCAGCAATGCAGTGTAGTAGTTGAAACTTCCCAAGGATAGAGTATGACAGTAAAGCGACGTAACTGTTCACCAAGTAACTGATCCTCATTAGCAAGCGTCGTAGCGGCACCAGAAAAATAGCGTGACATCATTTGTTCATTTATTGAGTACAACGACATCGATCTTTCTAGCACTACAGTGCAAGATGCCTCTTTTGTGTTTTCCTATAAATAGTCATTGTGTTATAATTATAAGAGAGTTTAGTCACTTAGATAATTTTAGACTAATTCAGAGTGCTTCTCTAAAACTCCCTCAGGGTGACAAATAAGAGAATTTAGAGAAGTACTTGATACCATCATTAGAGTATTTTGCTTGTGTTTGTAGAATTAATTCTTTAAGTAAAGAGAAGAAGTGCAGAGAAGATCCATTGAACCATTCTGGTAATATCTATCTCTTATATTTTCTTTCTATCATGCTATCAATGAAAATGCGTTTGCTTCAATTCTACTCCATGTCTGGCTAAATTATATTATTTTGGATTGATGTTGTAAGTATCATATATAGTACTAATAAATTCTCCTATTCCTTAAACGATTAAAAAGATGTTTTTAATATTATCATATCTTCATTTAGTGCACATAGTTCTCATATATGTAGTTAAAATTAGGTGTAATATGGGGCCTCGACGGAGGGAAGCAATCATAACCAATAATATTAAATTAGTATGTGACATGCCATGACATATGGTATAAATTGTACTTAATTCTTAAGGAGATGATATAACCGTAGGAAGTAGATAGATATCCTTTGTTTCTATAAGCTCAACAGAGATCTAGAAATACATTTGCCCAGAATAGCATCACAATTAAAAGAGATTCATTAGGAAAAATATATTATTTATATTCATTAATCCAAAATATTATATCCATATAGTGTATTCATTATCTTTATCTAATTTTATTTAAGTGATTGAATCTCCACAACCTTTTTATTGAGTACGATAATTATTATAATTTTAGTAGACATATTAGTATTTAGAAGTAAGGACATCTTCCTCATGGGATCAATACTATACTCTATCACTATATTACTTAGTTTGGCACATGTAATTACAGATATTAAGTGGGAATTTTATTATTTTTATGTATAAAAAAAAATCTAAGCATTGCTAGGGAATGATAGAGCCTTAATTCCTTTCACAATTCTATAGGTTACTCTATCGCCCCCATCAAAGAGCGAGTTTAGAACCTGACCAATAGATTAATTATTAGAAAGGTGAATTTTAAACTTTGACTGAAAGATTGATTTTCAAAAAAATCTGAATACTCAAATACGAGATTGGTTCCCATACAAGTGGATTTAGAACCTAACCGACAGATCGATTATCGGAGATCTATAATTTAAACATTGACTAGAAGATCGAATTTTGGACAAAGCTGAATACTTGAATGAGAGATCGATTCCCAAACAAGTGGATTTAAAACCTAACTAATAGATAAATTATCAAAAAGGCAAAATTTAAATTTTAACCGGGAGGTTGATTCCCAAATAAAGCTAAATACTCAAACGGGAGATTGATTCCAGAGCAAGCAAATTTAAAACCTAATTGAGTTATTAATCCTCCAAGAAAAGAATTTAAAATTTTACTGGGAGGTTGATTCCTAAAGAAAGATGAATACTCATAGGGGAGATCGATTCCCGACTGAGCAAATTTAAAACCTAACCATGTTATTAATCCTTGGACATGTGAATTTAGACTTTGACTGAGAGATCAATTCTCAAACAAAGATGAATACTCCAATCGGAGATTGATACCTGAGTGAATGAATTTAAAACCTAACCGAGTTATTGATCCTTATAAAGGTAAATTTAGACTTTTACTAAAAGATATATTCTAAGACAGATGAATACTCAAAAGGGTGATCAATTCCTTGAAAGTTCGTTAAGGTTGTTAAGCCCTTATGAACTAGTCCCAAGGCTAACCAAGAGGGGGGTAAATTGGAATTTTAAAAATTCTTACACAAAATAAAAAAAATATTTTTATCCTTTTGAATATTTAAAACATGACAGTGAAAGCAGAAGTAGATAACCAAAATTAGATTTTCATTCACAGAATATATCACAGAAATATGTTGAAAAATAAATGAAAAGGGCACACCAGATTTATAGTGGTTTCAATCAACTTGACCTACGTCCACTCCTCGGAGCCTCCCCTTAAGGTATTGCACTAAACACTATAGTGACTCTCCTTTTTCTCCCACAGCAAGGCGGAGAAGCCCTTACAAAATCTTTCCACCAACACCGAGGAGGTAGATAACCTTGACTCTTTTTGCTTCTTCCTAAAGCAGGCAGAGAACCTCGGAATCCTTTTGCTTCCTCCTAAAGCAGGCAGAGAACCTCAAACTCTTTTTTCCTCCTCCTAATGCAGGCAGAGAACCTAGATCAAATGCTGATGATCGTCTCCCTAGAGCCACCATGGAACCTAGGACAAAGAAGGAAGACGATGATTGAATCCTTACTTGGAACAACCTTTGTAAATCCTCTCATAAACTCCCCCTCACAAGATCCTCTCTCTCTCTCTCTCCCAAACTCTCCTTCTCCTCTAAGCACTCTTGGAGTGAAAAAATCAGTAAAAGAATGCTGAAGAGATGGTTAAAGAGCTTAAATAGAAGGTCTCCAAAAATGCCCTAAAATTCAACTTGCCGACTATATCGTCCAGGATGATCTGTCGATCGTCTTGTACGATCAGTACAAAATAAACTATTTTACCAGGACGATTGCCATGATCTGGATGATTATAAGAAGTATTTTCTACATGTCATCCAAGACACTTTACGATTGTCCAGGACGATTAGTTCAATTTGAGTGGAAAATGATAAATCATCCAGACAAGTCCTCGAGACGTCCAGGACAATATCCTGAACGATCAAAAGAAAATAAGGGTTTTCTTCCTGAACGATTTCACAATCGTCCGGGATGATCAATTTATTTTGGGTGGCAATCGACAAATCATCCCGTAAATGTCTCGGGACATCTAAGACGATATCCTGGATGATCAGAAGAAACTCATGGTTTTCGTCTAGAACGATTGAAGATCGTCCCATGAAATATAAAGGATTATCTAGGACGATCCAAGTGGATCATCATATCTGATGTGATTGATCAAATAAACCATAATTATTCTCCTAATCAAGGTATCATTTTTGGCAAAATTGTAGTAAATCATCTAGGATGATACAAGTATCATTCTATACAATCAGAATAAAAATCTAAACATAAATTATTTCCTAAACTGTGATTGGCGGCTGTTTTCTGAGTTTAAACAAATTGTCCAAGAAAATGGGAGGATTAATCACGATGATCTGCCTAATTAATTTACTTAGCCCAGACGCCCTAATTAGGGTTTCTATTTTGAACTAATCGTCTAGGACGATTTTGGATCATCTGTACGATTTACTCAAAATTCAGAAGACTCTCAAACTCACCAAATTTCTTTCTATAGTGTGTGTGTGCAAGGTTACTTAGTAGCCGGATTCATCTTATTACATTTAACTCAAGAAATGGTAAAAACCATTGAGATTTAAACTTACAGACTGACTTAGTCCTAGTCTACCCAATCTTGAGTTGGCTTAGATTACAATTGACTTTGTGAACGTGAAAATTAGCAAGCATGGGCAATAAAAATAGATATGCAGTAGTAGCAGTAAAGAAGCAGGAATGTTTGATATCATCAAAACTACAATGCTTGAACCCAGATTTACAACATTCCTAAGTGAGTGAATTTAAAACCTAAATGAGTTATTGATCCTCAGAGAGGTCAATTTAGACTTGAACTGAGAGATCTATTCTCAAATAAAGATGAATACTCAAATGGGTAGATCGATTCCTGAGTGAGTGAATTTAAAATCTAATCGAGTTATTGATCCTCAGAGAGGTGAATTTGACACCTAATCGAGTTATTGATCCTCAAAAAGGTGAATTTAAACTTTAACTGAGAGATCGATTCTAAGACAAAGATGAATACTCAAATGAGAGATAGATTCCTGAGTAAGTGAATTTAAAACCAAGACCTCTAAACTCCACTGGGGATAAATTTCTTGGTTCTTCCATTTGGACCAAGTTTACTTATATAACTTTAATAGTATTGACAATTTAAACTTATAGGTTTATTTTATTATATAATTCCTATAGTGCATCAACCATTGTAATACTTCTTGAGATATCATCAATTGATAGGCAGCACAAGATGGTCTTCTTTACTGTATATCAGGTGATATGATCCACCTTAGTAGACTTCCTCTACCACAAAAGGACCTTCCCACGATGGATTGAATTTATCACCTATCTTTCGATGAGCTAAGATAGGTCTTCTAAGATAAAGCACTAAGTCTCCTACTTAGAAAGTTCTTGGATGAACCAATTTGTTGTAAGCCTGGATCATTTTAGATTTATATAACTCGAGGTTTGTTGAGCATGTAGATGCTTCTCTTCAAAGCCCTCTAGCTCTTCTAATCAGAGCTTAACATTCTGATCTAAAGTTATTTTGTAGTTTTCTGCAACTCTGAGTAATGGCAGATGTACTTCCAAAGGGATAACAACCCCCACACCTAAGACTAAAATATATCCTGTAGATTGAGTTAGAGTTCTATATGTGATTCGGTAGGCCGATAAAGCTTCAACCAACTTCTCTAACCATTGGCACTTATTATTTCTAAGTTTTTATTTAAAATCTAAACCAAGGTTTTATTGAAGGACTGTGCTAATCCATTTGTCCGAGCATAATAGACGGTAGTGTATCTTCAATCAATGTTATGATATCTAGCAAAATTATTTATTTTAGTACTTCTAAATGAAGGACCATTATCTGAGGTAATTTGACGAGGAACTTCAAGCTGACACACGACTTTCTCTTTAAAAAAAAATTTAAAACATGATGAGCTTTGACTTCACTCAAATAAACTATTTTTTCCCACTTTGAGAAGTAATATGTAGCCTCTAATATAAATCTGTGACCTTCGGAGGATGGAGGATCTATCGGACCGATGATATATGTACCCCAGCTTTCAAAAGGCCATGAAGCAATTATTGGATGTAGGATATTTTGTGGCATATATAAGACTACACCATATTCCTGACACCGATGATAATGACGTGTAATATCCATGCATTCGTCTATCATCGACGGCTAGTAATATCCTATTCATTTGATTTTCATTATTGTCTTTGGTTCAGATTAGTGTGCATGACACAATCTAGCATGTACTTCTTCTATGATCTTTTATGCTTCCGATTTATTCAGACACCACAATTATATTTTATCGAATCATTTTCTGTATAGAGTGTCGTTAATCAGAGCATTGGATAACGATCATCTTTTAATCTGATATATCATTGATTTATTGTGAGGGAGCTTATTTTCTCACAAGTATTCGATGAAGGATTTTCTCCAATCTACCACTTCATCATCTACTGCTAAAACAATTTTCACTTCAACTGAGGATTTTCTTTCTATTTATTATTAATGAAAAAAGAATTAGCCCATCACTCACAAATAACATCATTCTTAAGATAAGATAATATGAATGAATTCTTTTTGCATATTTCATCAAAGTTCCTAAAAACTCAACTCTTTTATAAGTTTTGGAGGCCAAGAGATATTCCTTATGGAAACTACCAGTTTTGAAATTGGTATGATATTCAATGTCACATGTTGAGTATAGGTTTTATGGTTTGTTTGTGAAAGAAAAGTTATTAAAGTATTAGTAATATTATTATGTCTATCATAGACAACAACTAAGTTTTCTAGTGTATATTGACTCCCCTAAATTTGGTCATGAAATATAATCAAGACTTATTATTTTTTGAGTCCATACTTATAAATGTCATAGTATAAATTGAAGTATTGGTATTGTGCTCCACTACTATGAGAAAGTTCCTACACAATATGCATTTAAGAATGTTCCATCCACATTTAACATTGAGAGGCTTACTTTGAATACAAGCACATAAAGGTGGAAATATACAAACTTGAAACATCCTTCATTATCTCACTGAAGATCAAAAATTGCCCACGAGTTTTTGTTGTTTGGCATAACCAAGTAAGATGTTAAACTCTAGGATGTTTATGAGGACCCCCCTCCCACATATATGATAGCTTGTACATAATACTACCAAACCTTCACATAGGGAAAGTAAATATCAGTGCCTCTCTTCACATCCAATAGGATTATCTATTACATCATATAATAATTGAATGGTATGAACATATCTTTTAATTATATATCCAGAGAGCCATAATTGAGCTTATCAATAGTTTTTTACCTTGCATCTAAGGTGTAAGATTATTCTAATTAAAAGATCATTACCTCAAATATACTCAAGTTTACTAATGTAATATCCATCGTTAGGAATCCAAGTAATTTTTATTAATGATAATTAAACTTAATTTTATTAGAAATTATAAGTCTTAGAGTGATTAAGGGAGCCTTAGAAAAGTCAAGAATTTGACTAAAGAAGTGCAATTTGAAGTTATCAAAATTAATTTGTGAGCACCGTGATGCCAGTATTATCAGTGTTGTAACATTAAGCTCTCAAGGGATGGGGGGAAATGAGTATGCACAATGGCGCCAGGCAAAACTACCACAGTACCATGGTTTAAATGAAAAGATTCTAGGAGAATTTGGAAGATTCTATCGGAGGAAGTAATATTGAGGAGTTAAGCACCATGACACTAGGTGATTTTAGTGGTTTTTAAATAATAAAATATCTCAAATATTTAAAAAAATCTGTCATCAACTAGTTGCTTTCAGGAGAAGAAAGGAGGAGAAGAGGAGAGAGAAGAAAAGGGATGGATTTCAAAGACCAATAAGTTCAAATTATCTGTTTGGTCTATTCAAGATAATATAGAGTAAGAGGCAGACTTTTGAACCCCTATCTCTGATTTTAGTTCCAGAGATTTTATAAAGAGTTATGGATAAAATTATATTTTTCTCTAATTTCATGATGTTTTTACCACATAACTGTTAATATGTTGTTGTACGCATTATTCTAAATATTTTGACTATACAAAATCAGATTTTTACTAATAGGTTTTTCCTACATAATTTTTTCAGTGTAAACCTGAATTGAGGCTTTTCTAACAATTACAATAGTTATGAAAAAGTCTTAAAATGCTCCTATGAATATCACTCTAAAGTTATAAATTGAAAGGGAAAAGTTCAGTAAGAGTAATGTTGTACATATAATGTGGCTTTTATTGATAATTATGACAATTCATATATATCATTTAAATACTGCATTGAAAGCATAAATTAGTTACTGTTGCATTCATGATTGCATGGCATAATATTGGAGATGTTCGAATATGTGAAAGTGCACTCACACTCTCTAATAAGTCATAAAAGCCCTATACATTCTATTATGACCCCACCTGTCTGGTGCAGATGTGGGAGGGATTCTTACCCCACTTTCTTAAACTGGGTGAGGGAGGTTATCTTGTATAATTCTATTCTTATTCTAGCCCAACTTGCAAAAAATGGGTGTGGGAGATTAAAGGAAAGTATAGGAAAGTGGAGTTATAGGCAAGAATCAGGATATGTTCAGTATAAGCATTACATTCCATATCTATTAATGAATTAAGTGCAAGTAATATTTTAAACTAAATGTTAGAAATTTTAAAATTTCTATATGAAACCTAACAAAATGTGAAGGCCAAATGCATGTGAATCTATAATGGCAAGCACTCTATGATGTCTCTGGAAATCTCTATGAAAGTGGCTTACAAGTAAGTGATAACCTTATAAAAAAGTATACATTTAAACTCTAGAAAATTATATTTTACTAGTATTTTATTTTTTTTCTTTATAATTTATTGCCTTTTTAAATTATATTGTAAATTTAATGTTTTAACTTGGATACTGAAATATGTAGTGGGATAGGGAAAGAAGTCTACTGGGCAAGTTGTACTCACTCTGACGTATTATTTTGTAATCCAATTTTAATTATTTGTATGCATAAATGATTGGTAAGCTGGATTAATATATATTTTTTGATGAAATGAAATATGTTTAGCATTTTATTATTTGGATTTTATAGTACCTCTAGTTGACTCCGTTAATGGTCGAGTTGTTTAATTAAAGGGTTAAGGTTTCAATACTTCCAATAGATCCGAGGGCATAACAACTAATTTATTAGCTCAAAAGTTTCATGATATGTATTGTGAGAGAAATGAATGTACACCTACTGCTTTACTCAATTTCTTTACTTTGAATTTAAAGTTCTTTATTATATATTTATATATATATATATATATATATATATATATATATATATATATATATATATATATATATATATATATATATCATGCTCTTCAACTCCACTTTTCACTAAAAAAATTACCAACATGCAATTGAGCATGTAACAAATTCAAGCATATTACCAATAAATCAAAATTCATTAAATTGGAGGTACTTTCAAGCAGAGAATCTTCAAAGACGAGAAATATCCAAGTGATGTTCATAACTTGAATAATTGTTTTTAGCCTCAAGGTATTTGAAAAACCAGAAGATGTTAAATGTTTACTAATTTCATGTTAATCACAAAATGAGATTTGTATCTCTAGTGGATACTTGGTATGGAAGCATCTACAGAACCAGTACTCCATTTAGTATATACACCCATAATATCACCTATTTATTTCTACATGTAAAATGACCGCATCATAAAGTCTACCAATAAAAGACATTAACTTGCATATCTTATATTAGTTGCATTTACACAAAGAACCAAAGTTGAAATTTTCATAGGAAGCTCAATGTTGAAAGATAAGGATGTATCATCCAAGAAAAAATCAATATTATAGTCCATAAATAGCTTAGTTTAAGGAATTGATGATACTTCATCAAAGAAGTACATCACAACTAATTTTAGATTTAACTATTTATTATCAACTATTAGCACTTTGTATATAAGATTATTGTGAAATTAAAAGGAAATACTAAGCTTAATTTTTGGTTAATGTCCAATGAGTCATAGTAAAAATAGTTTGACTCTACCATAAATCATTTACTCTATATTTTGGAGAATGTCAAACTAGCTTGTATGTCTTATTTTTATTTTCCTAATGCAATATAAGAATGTTGTTGTTTTATTTAACTATAGAAAATAAATTATTGATATATAAGTTAACTATTCATCAAACATTTATTCCAACATGCTCACAAATTGATCGATAGCCAAATTTTAACAAGGTTTAAAATAACAATTAAACATAATCTTTGATATTCATAAATAATTTTCAATCATGATTTGGACAAGATCCCAACATAATTCATGCACATACTTTAACAAGTATAAAACCACGTACACTCTTTCATATTATACAAGCTTTTTATTAGAATCTTAGATTTCTATCAAAATGACCTAATTTATGATTCACGATAGAAACTTGACAAGGATAGTGCCCATGTATCCTGAATGAAGCAACACACATGAAGGTGAAACAATGATAGTAATGGAGAAAGTTGAAGTGGGAGGGACAAGACGTCGTTCGTCTTATACAACAACATATAGTATGTGATATATCATCAAAAAATTATCTTGATCAGACACGAATCTTGAGGCAAAATCAAGTTGGAAACTTTCAAAATTAAAATTGAGACCATCAGAATTTCGATTTCGACAAACTTACAGTCGAACTGAACATCTCGGAAATACAAACCCAACGATACTAAATTCAACCCAATCCGAGCCCAAATGGGTCCAAATCAAGGGTCTGAAGAGTTGTTGGAAGGTTAAAGCCATAATTTGGATTATCAAACGGTCTCCAAATGTGACATGCTTATAGTCGAACCGTGCATCTCGACGAGACAAATCCAACAAGCCCAAGATCATAAAATTCTTACATCACTAAGACCTTCAAATGACCATTAAACGGTCCATGATTAAGGGATTCAACATCGGCCATCCATTCAAACCACTCCATAATCACCCTTGATCTTTCTCCTATTTACGGGCCATGCCACTCCTAAAAATCTATAAATAAAGCCCCCTCTCCTCTTTGAAAGGAGCACCTAATCCTAGGGAGAAAAGAGAGATCGGAGATCGCTCTTGCCTCTTTACTCCTCCTTGACCACCGTCAGAGTCCGCCGGACCACCGTCTGACGCCCTAAGCTCCGCTGGACCACCACCTAACATCCTCAACTCCGCCGGACCACCGCCTGATGCCCTGCGCTCAGCCGGACCACCATCCGACATCATCAACTCCGCCATACCACCACCTGACATCCTCAACTCCGTCGGATCACCGTCTGACGCCCTCAGCTTCGCCGGACCACCACCTGACGTCCTCAACTCCGTCGGACCACTACTTGATGCCCTGAGCTCCCTCGGACCACCACCTAACGTCCTCAACTCCGTCAGACCACCGCTTGACGCCTTGAGCTCTGCCAGACCTCCACCTGACGTCCTCAGCTTCATCGGACCACCGCATGACGCCCTGAGCTCCGTTAGACCACCACCTGACGTCCTCAACTCCGCCGGATCACCGCTTGATGCCCTGAGCTCCATCGAACCACCAGTTGACGTCCTCAACGCAGCCGGACCACCGCCTGACCACCGCTTGATGACCTGAGCTCCGCCGGACCACCACCTGACATCCTCAGCTTCACCGGACCACCGCCTGACGCCTTGAGCTCAGCTGAACCACCATCTGACCTCTTCAACTCCACCAAACCACCGCCTAGGGCCCGGAGTTCTACCAGACCACCACCTAGGGCCCACAATTTTACCAGATCACCGGGCGACCCCGAAGTTCTGCCAGTATAATATCAAACTTTCACATACCCCCGACTTCAACCCTACGGTTGATACTTATAATTTGATTGCCCGTGGAGGTGAGTCAGCCCCCTGTAATCTACTCAAGTTCTAGTGGAATCACTTCAACTGGGCTAGGCCCCATAGTTTTTTCCCTTTTTTAAGGTTTTTCATGTAAAAATCTGGTGTTCTCTGTGTGTGAGCTGGATATTCATGCAACACTAAGACGTAAAATTCAATCTCTATCGTCGTGTATATTCTAGCCCGCAACAGTAGGTATTTTAGTTTGAAATTAAATTTTTTGCATACTTCATAATAAATGAAACATGGAGCATATTTGACCATTTTCGAGTATAATGGGGCATATAAACAAAACATTTCTAAGAGAATTACAAACTTTAAATAACATTTAAATATTAATAAGTAATAAAAAAATTTATCTTAAATATTTATTATATTCCATTCTACTATAGTAGATCTTATGGGTGAGAAAAAAATTATAAATCAATCAAATCATTTTTGTAAATTTAATTTTTTTTTATGAAAATAGTTTTTGTCGTGTTGTGGCAAAAAGCTTTCTCTAAAATTCAATGGAGAAATTGATAAGTGGAGAATTTCATGGGCAACAATCCTTTTGTAAGAAAGTGGAGGATGCTGAATTTGGGAAATTTGACTTTATATGCTCCATAATGGAAAAATTCAAAAAAAAAAAAAATTGCCACTCATTCATTTTCTTAAGAAAATCTCCCAAAGTTTCCTTCAAACTAAAATACCCCTCACTCATGACCACCAATCGCTAATATAATGTCCGTTGTGATAGAAATAAGTTCATTTAATGTTCAAACAATATTCAAACATTATGTTAGGATAATCAAATGTTATTCGAACAATGTTAAAATAGGGTTTGAATAATATCTGACGACTATAGATGCAACAACTAGTATTTGGTAGTTATAGCATAATAGCTATAATTACAAAATGTAATTCAAGAGATGGTCATGACTTAGTAAAATTGAAGAGGTATAACAAACAATCATAACATAACAAACTACAATCGAAGAGATAACACAACAAATAAAGTTAAGTTGATAAAAATAATCACTATGAATTTATATACAATTAGGTGTCTCCTTCATTTTATATTTGACTTTTTCATTAAAAAAACTAATTTATTTAAGACACAATAATCACTATAGACCATCATAACTTACACATAAAAAACTAAATATAAAATGTACTGAAGATCATCAAGATTCAAACCATTCTCATCAAATAAGAAATGATCGTGAGTTGGTCTGCTTGGCATGTTGTTTTCAAAATACTCACCTTTGCATTGATATTCAGCAACACATTTATTAAGTATGATCAATGCAAAATTCTATGTTGCCAACGCTATGCCATTTCCTCTAATGTTAAATACAATGAGTTCATTAACCTTAAATTACTTAATAATTTTAATGATCATACTCCTAGCTCCACATGAGATTCAAGCTAATTAATGTAGGCATTTGAACTCATAAGCCAAAAATACAAATGAGTCAAGTTTCAAAAAGATACAAGAAGAAGAAGAAGAAGCCTTAATATACAATGTGGGGTTGGATATATGAATCATTTTTCTCCATTGTGTCCTATTAATGGTCAAATTCTCATTTAAATCTAACAAAAAACTCAATTTTTTTAATCCTTTCTAACCAAGTTTTTCTAGGTCTACCTCTACCTTTCTTAACAAAGGCCTTAATCTAATACATCTACTCTCCTAATAGGGTCATCAAAAGGCCGACATTTAAGTGACCAAATCATATAAGGAAACTCTCTCTAATTTTATTTGCCATAAGAGCTACTCTAACTTTTTCATGTATATACTCATTTTGCATTCTATCTCTAAGTGTAAAGCCACTTCTCCATGTGAGCATCCTCATCCCGACAACACTTAACTTAATTTTATTCTTCTCTTTTAATGGCCAACATTTTTTGCCATAAAGCACTGCAGGTCTCACCATCTTATAAAATTTTTCCTTAAATTTGAGGGGTACATTTCTAACACACAACAGACCTAATGCAATTTTCCAATTCAACCATCTAACTTGAATTCTACTAATAATATCCCCATTTGTTTCACCATCAATTTGAATAATAAACCTAAGATATCTAAACGTGCACTCTTTTGAAAGACTTGATCACCCAATGTCACAATCTCACCTATATTTATTTCGACTAAAATTACACTCCATGTATTTGATTTTAGAGTCACTCAAACAAAACTTTTAAAACTCTAACATTAACTTCCATAATTCAAGTTTTTTATCAACTCCCTCTCTTATGTTATCAACAAGAAGAGTATCGTCAGCAAAAAGCATACACAGAGGTGCATCCTATTACAAATTACTTGTAAGAAAATCCATGACTAAAATAAAAAGATATGGGCTTAAAGCTAATCCTTGATGTTATCCGAATGAATAGAAAAATACTTTATCAAACTGCCTTATGTTTGAACATAAGTAACATGTCACAACCTAACCCAATATAACCCACAAATCTAAAATAGGTCATACCATGTTAGATCATAACAAGAATAGAAACCCCATGATTTAATTGGAGAGAAATACAGAGATCCCAAAGATTTATAGACAACAGAGCCAATAAACCTCAATTAAAACATATTATTACTTATCATCAAAAGCCTTATCAATCATCTCAGAAATATTTAATAAAAATGATTTTATGCAAAAATTGCATAGCTTAAACAATACAAAATAGAACAGTAAAGTTGTGACCATCAAAATCCAACCACATATATCTATACAGACTCAGACTTGAAACATGCAACTTTTATCTACTTAGCTTGCCCCTTCTCCTTATATTGACCTAAAATAAATGTAGAAAGCAGACAAGAACAATTACAGCTCAATAGGCCACATTTAACCTACCTAAGTCTTTAATAATAATTATCACCAATAATAAATTAGAAATAGCAAGGTGAAGTAAATTCATCTGTATAGAGGTCCAACCAGATTTCTTAAAAAAAATCTCAACAAAGCATTAAGCGATATTTCAAAAGTGCTTATCAAAATAGCAGAATAGTTAGGAAATGAAATAGTAAGCACTTCATAGTCATATCTCAGAACAGATAAAATTTCCCTCGGGCCCTTAACCTAGCAAAAGATATAAGAATTCAGAGTTCAGGATCTTATGACTTACTAAGCTACCATAATAGATAATAAGCCTTTATGACTCCCCAATGCATAGCACCACAAATATTCAAAGATTTCAGGCACTTTTAACTCCCAGTAGATAACACATTAGAATTTTTTGCAACCATCAGAATTCATCTAGATTCACACAATTCAAAAAATATAAACACAAAAATAAATATTCTTTCTAATATAGCACTAGTGGCAAAGTCATTAGAGGGTTCTGTAGAGTATTCCACTAATAATTTAGCAATCAAAAATTTAAGAAAAGCCAATATAAAATTTAATATTTTCATAATTTCACCATATTACTACACATTATTCTTAGCAACATTAAAATCTTTTGTCATGCTAAAATGGTATTTATAAATGTCATAATATTTTTCTAAATCAATAAAGTTGTGCATTTTTAAAACTACTAGGTGAAAATTTATAAATAGAGTGTCAAAATGAGCGAGAAATTGCCAGTTATAACTTATCAAAAGTTTCGTAGTGAAAGTTTACCAATAATAAAATATACCTAATTTTGCATCAAAATTTTATTTAAGAAGTCTGAAAATCACAAAAACTATGAATTATTAAAAACTAAGATAAATAAAATGCAACCTACCATGACTCGGATACTTTTCTTATTAGTTCTGTGTGGAATTTGATTGTGACGATCCATCAGGTTAAACTATTGACTTAGATCTCCACTCCATAGGTCCAGCTCATAAGGGTGTTATAGGGGGCCTCCATTTGCTTCGGTTTGGGGGCCTTGCCCCAATTTTTTTTTCATGCAACTGCGCGGTGCTTTACATTCTAGTGCTGCACCGTTGTACACTCAGATTATTTAGAAAAAGAGAGTAAAGTATTGTGGCTCTCCAATATATATATATATATATATATATATATATATATATATATATGTCAACCAATTTGATTTGAATCTAATCAATGAACTCCTGTATTTCAAAAATGCATACATTTCAAACATCAAATGTCTCTAAAATGCATATATTTTGAAAACATCCAACTAACTAACACCTAAATATTTTTTAGAGACCTTATAACTTTCATAGTTTTTTTATTAACTTTCAAAACAAAGATGGTGAAGACATTATGCGTTATTTAATTATATCATTTTTAGTTAACTCGGGATGCCTATTTTTTAAGTAATAGGAGATAATAATGTCTTCAAATTTTAAAAATGTTTTTTATTTTATTGGGCATTTTGAGGAATACCTCATTAATTAGTATGGACTGTTTATGTATAAAGACTAGGCAATTTCAGATAGGAGGCTAGGATTAAACATATACGTTTATGAATCAAACATCTGTAAAACATAACTGTGTCAACTTTACTGGAACTCTGGAATCCATTATTTGGCACCTAGCTTGTGCCAACATAAATTCACTATTTAGTTTCTCTAAATATGTCTGTGTCAGCTTCACAACTTCACACTCCTGCTATCAACATCTGCAGGAATTTTACTATAAAAGTTGACCCAAGATTAAATCTATATAGCACATTTTCTCTTAAGGAAAAAATTAAGCTCCAGAACTTTTAACACTTCTACCATCGCAAGCCAGTGGATATCATTATCCACTTCACTTGTGGATCTCATGAATATTATTATACAAATCAAATAAAGCTTTTTGTTCATACACATGATTACATTGTATTACTACGAGCAAAGGAGAAGGCATGTTTTAGGTTTCGTTTGGGACGGCTTTCTTACTGCTTCTTAAAGCGACTTTGCAGTACAAAAATTTTATTGCATTGTGTGATGCAGTACAAGAATAGAAGTTGGACATATCCGGAAACCTCAAGCTGCAGTTCCATTACTGTTTTTTTAAACTGAAATTACACGATTACTGCATAAATTATTTTTTAGCTAATTGCTAATTGATTGCAACATTTTTTTACTAAATATAAGTAAAAAATTTTGACATATATTTTATGGTTTCACCTAAAGAAATTGTTAAATTTCTCCCTAATCTGTCAACCAAACTATACACAAACAACCCCATTTTATAGACAAACTTATAAAATGTAAGAATTTGTCAATAGTTAATGGTTATTATAACCAACCCATAGAGTTTATTTAGAAGCACTTGATAGATCATAAATTTTTTAGCTTCACTCTTTGATTTCTTCTGAATATCAGCATTTAGCAAATCTTTCTTCTTAGATTTACAACATTATAAACCACACATACTTCACCATTTGACTGGAAAATTTGATTTTTATGTTTCAAACATGGACATATGATTTTTTTCCTCAAGAAAAAATTTGTTGCGGACATGTGAAACCTATAAATAACTCAACTATATATAGAAATTCATATGTTCTGTGTCTTTTTTTAAGTTAAGTGTCTTCTTTTAGGAGGTATTCTATTGTTTATCCAATTACCATATATTATGACATCCATAATATTTCTACAAATAAAATTCAAAATATGATAAACTACATTCATTGAATGAGTCACACTCATTCCATCTAAAATAAACTTGTAGAGTTACACTCACTTCATCTAAAACAAACCATGGACTCACATTTGCTTAATCAAAAATAAACCTGCAGTGTCCAACTTGCTACATCTACAAAAAATCAAAGGAGTCGCATTCGCTCCATCTAAGAAAACCTATAAAATCTCACTCACTTTATCTAAACAAGAAATACTATAAATGAAATTATATACGTATTCCTTAAAATTGTTTGCTTCAATAGTCTCTTCAACAACTTATTCACATCACAAATCCCAAATCTATAAATTGATAAAAAGAGATGGTGACAATGGTGTATTTGTTCAATATAGTACAATGATATATATTATCATTAAGTATCTAAGAAGAAAGAGAGGCGTGGTGATGTTGTTGGGAGGGAGGTCGCTTGTAATGGCTCAAAAGAGAGAGAGAGAGAGAGAGAGAGAGAGAGAGAGAGTGAGTGGAGGTAGGGGCAAGCATGAAAATTGGGAAAGAAATATATAGAGGGAAAGTGGTTGGTGGTGCATGTGAGAGAAGTTTAGAGGGAGGGAAGAGAAAGCGGGGGGTGATGGGGAGGGGGGCAATTATAGTGGAAATGAAGAGAGAATGATTGAGAGAGAGGGAGAGGAGTGACAATGGAGGTGAGAGAGTGAGAGAGAGAGAATTAAATAAAGTGGGAGAGGAGAGATGTAGATTTTCAAGTATTCTATGAAATACTACATTTCATACATGACACTGACAAAAAAGTAGCATTTGCATGTAAGAGATGCTAGATGGAAGGCTAGTTATTAACATGAAAGATGAAGACCGATACTAATTCGTCCACAATTGGGCCTAATTAAGACTGATACCCAACTAGGCAACAATTGGGATAGACTGATACCAATTGGTTAACAGTTGAGCCTAACTAAGACTTATACCCAACAGGGCGACAATTGGGATAGATTGATACCAATTAATTGACAGTTAAGCTTGATTAAGATTTATACCTAACTAGACAATAATTGGGGTAAAAAAAGATGTTGGATTTATGATTGCATTTACATGGTAGTACATTTAAATTGATTGATAGTACATTAAATTGATTGATAGTATATTAAATTGATTGATAGTATAATTGAAATCTTACTGGCATCAATATTGATGCAACATAGCATAGCATACTGACATAATTCATTGAATGATAGTACTCTTTATCATATCTTATAGTTTGATAGATCTCTTTTGACTTCACTGATCATATTAATTTTATTATTCAATTTTAATATTTTTATTGGTTATATTAAGTGATGATTTATATTGACTAGAACTAAAACATACATATTGATTCTTTTACCTTACATTGAAAGCAATGGTAAAGTTTTGTTTACCTACTGGATGTTTTAGCTCATTACGTGGACTTTAAAGATTTTAGGTCAGGGAAAGGGTCAGGATCGTGAGCAGTGATATTGATAATGATCTGATGTTCTTCTTTAGATTTTGTTTTGTATTTTTCTTTATTCTTTTGTAGTCATGAGTCTATGATAGATTATTGATTGAAGTGATCTCCATACTAATATAAATAATATTTTGGTGACTGAATATTAAAAATATTTTGATGTATATGATTTTAGTTGTTTTCTTTTATTATTATTTATATTGATGATTTATAGAAGTTCTGATATATTTTTAAAATGATAAATAGATAATTTTTTCAAATTTGATCTTTGGGCATTACAAGAATTAAAGAGAAAGAGAGGTAGTCAGGGTAAGTCCTAATCCCCATCCATTGACAAATTACAAAGGTTTTTAAAACCATAGTGGATTGGTCGGTCCGACCAATCCAACCGTGAATCGGTCTTAACGGCCAATTCGGTTCATCATGAAAATCTATTTTATATCAAATTGGGATGAATCAAGCAGAGCAGTCGATTCAACCGGTTAACCATTCTCAATTCCCTTGAAACGGCCAATTCAATTTCTGAAAATTTTGAATAATTAAATAAAGTAAGTTAATACATTAAGAATTAAATATTAAGTAATATTTAAAATTTAATAAATTAATTTAAATTTGAAATTCTTAATTTTTAAATAAAGAAATTTCAATTAATCATTTCACATAGCTCCATCACTCCATGTAAGTTTTTATTCCATCCAAACTCAAAAGACAATATAAAGTGTAAACATTATTAAGAGAAAGTTTCCTAACTGATGTGGATTAAATAAATTGAAATTTTTAATTACTAAGTTTACAACATACACTATATATTTTAAAATAAAATTTTAAAATAAACTTTTTATGATATAAATAGAATTTATTTTTAATTAATAATGTTAAATAAATTATATATTTTATTTATTATTTATGTACTATAAAAAATAATTATTTATTTATTTATTAATAATAAATGATCTAATCTTAATAATTTATAAATGTAAATTTATAATATGAATTTAATATATAATTTATAGGTATAAATTATATCTACATATATAACATAAATTAATAATAATTTATATGTAAGCTAATTTTTTGTTAAATTTGAATTAAATTTAAAGATTAATATATTTAAATTTAAAATTATGTAAGATATTATTAATGTGTGAATTCAATTTATTTTTTAATCAAAAATTAATATTATTACATGATTATTTTATCATTTAAATTTTATTTAAATAATCTTCATATTTATTGCGTCATCCAGTTTAATCCGGTTCGATCTCGATCAAATCATTAATCATTGAACCCTTAACCTCTCCTTCTGGTTCTATGTCCAATCCGATTTTCACAACCATGCAAATTACAATGCTAATGATGCTTAATGTAAAAATTTGCCATTACACTCTTACAAGCGGTCTAATCAAATTTGATATTGTATCAATCACTGCTGCTCAAAATTGACTTTTTTTTTTGGGACATTTAGGCCAATTAAGGCAAGCTCATACACACACAATGCATACACAAAGACTCGAACTCAAGACCTCTTAGTTGGAAGCCTAAGCTCTTAACCAACAAGCCTAAATGAGCTGTGTCAAAATTGACTTATTGCTGATTTTTTTTAGGCCGTTTGGGGTGTTCGAACAAACTGCTTCGCTCATCTCTATTGCTGAATTTTTATAAATTATTTCAAAATATAATATTTCTCTAAAATTAGCAGAGAATAGAAAGGGACAACCGAAAGTGTGCAGAAAAGCTGTAGCCTTTATTCCAAAATTCAGAGAATAGAAAAAGAACCGAGAGTGTGCAGAAATGCTGTTAGCCTTTTTGCTTTCGGAGAAATATATATAAGGCTGTAATAGTTTTTATTTCAATTCATCTTTCAGCTTAATAAGATAGCATGAATCTCAAAGCATGATGAAGGGTTAGGAACTGAAATCTTATAGCTTTTTTTTAATCACTTCCTTGCATATGATTCATTTCTATAGCTTTTCCACACGCGATGTGACTTGCCTTTCTCAAAAGATGTCAGAGCTTTGGCGTATCCGTTTACTTCTCCATTCTTCATCCACAAGTAAAGCATGTGGCCCTTCATGCAAAGCTTCGCAGCGAAGTAGGATATCAGGTAAAACATGAGGCCTTCATGCAGATAAATTATTAGGTGCGGATATTAAATATAGAGAATCATTCGATTTTTTCTCTATCTATAATAAAAGTATAGTCAAAACGTAATTACTATAGCAGCTACGCTTTGACTATATTTTCAGTATAAATAGAAAGAAAACCGAACCATTCCCTCCGTCCGTTATCCACACCTAATAATTTGCCCTTCATACAAGCCTTCCAAGCGAAGTATATCAAGCTGTCGCTTTGGAAAAAGTTTGCTGTAAAGCATTTTGAATGTAGATTTGCTCTATGGAACTTTTTTCTTGTCCTACTTAAATAGATAATGATTGATTGCATTTTTCATTATTTAAAAGAACGGATTGAGTTTCATATTTTAAGGCGCTTTTTTGTCTGAAAACTTAGAACTGAAGGCTCAATCAGATCAACTCAAATGAAAATTGCAGAAATAGCGCAAATGAGCAAAGATGAAATATAATTTGACAAAAGGATGAGCAAAGATGAATTATAATTTGACAAAAGGATTACATGTGTAGTAGACACTGTAAGGTCTTTAATAGGTATACTTCTACGCTAGCACCGTGCATTTAACACTAACATTATACATTTAGGCTTTTTGTTTGGAGCATCTTTCTTACTATTTTTTGAAACAGTTTTCTAGTACAAAAACTTTTAATTAAAAAAATTATTAAAAAATTACATTAAAAATCAGTATAAAAACTGCCCCAAATGAAACCTTAGCCTTCTTCGGGAAGGCTTTCTTATTACTTTATTTTTCAGATCGTAATCATAATTTTTGTTTGACCACTCTTTTGCATTACTTTCAAAAAAAAAATGTACCAAGAGCTTTAAAAATTAATTTTTCTATGACAACTTAGACAAAGCAGTCCCAAAGCAAGCCTTTGCTGCACAAAATAAAAAATTATATTATCTATTTATATATTTAACAACTAAATTTTGATATTTACATATATAGTGCTCAAATATTTAATCATATAAAAAATACCACCAATATTAAATTTTCTGAAGTGAAATTTATATCTTTTGATACATCATCAAAAAAATTATCTTAATCGGGCATGAATCTTGAGGCAAAATCAAGTTGGAAACTTCTGAAATTAGAATTAGGTCCATCCAAACTCCAATTTCAGCAAACTTACAGTCAAACTGAACGTCTCGAAACTATGAACCCAACGACACCAAATTCGACTCAATCTGAGCTCAAATGAGTCCAAATCAAGGACCCGAAGCACAGTTGGAAGGTTCAAATCACAATTTAGATTACAAAACAATTTCCAAACATGACAAGCTTATAATCGAATCGAGCAGCTCAACTTGACGAATCCAACGAACCCAGGATCATTGAATTCTGATATCATTAAGACATTCAAATGCCCAATAAATGATCAACGATCAAGAGATTCAACATCAGTCGTCCATTCAAACCACTCCCAATTTAGCCTTGATCTTCCTCTTATTTACGGATCATGCCACTGTCAGAAAT
Source organism: Dendrobium chrysotoxum (assembly GCA_019925795.1). NCBI lineage: Eukaryota > Viridiplantae > Streptophyta > Magnoliopsida > Asparagales > Orchidaceae > Dendrobium > Dendrobium chrysotoxum. The sequence continues at coordinate 24,218,236 of CM034304.1, read as the reverse complement.
CTATAAATAGAGCTCCCCTTTCTCATGAAAAGAGAACCCAAAGCCAAAGGAAGAGAAGTAAGAGAGAGATTGGAGATCGCTCTTGCCTCCTCGCTCCTCGACCACCGCCCAGAGTTCCGCCGGACCACTGCCTGACGTCAGAGTCCCGCCGAACCACCGCCTGACACCGGAGTTCTGCTGAACCACCGATTGACGCCGGAGTTCTGTCGGACCACCAACTAACACAGAGTTCCTCCAAACTTCCATCGAACCACTGACTAACGCCAGAGTTCTGCCGAGCTTCCACCGGACCACCTACCGACGTCGGAGTCCAGCCAAACCACCGACTAACGCCGTAGTTCTGCCGAACCACCAACTGAGGCTGGAGTTTTGCCAAACCACCGGCGGACTACCAACTGATGCTCGAACTACCAAGTGACACCAAACTTTCGCCGGACCATTAAGTAACGCCGGACTATCATCTGACCCCATCTATTGCTATATTTCAACCAGAAGGTTGCTTATTGTAATCTGATCATCCTAAAGAATGATTCAGAGAACTGTAATCAACTCAAGCACTAGTGGAATCATTTCAACTAGGCCAGACCCCGTAGTTTTTCCTCTTTTCAGGGGTTTCCACATAAAAATCTTGTGTTCTCTATGTGTAAGCTGGATATCCATACAATACTAAGACGTAGGATTATAACTCAATCGATGTGTATATTCTAGCCTATAACAGTTTGACATCGTCTGTGGGAACATGAAATCCCACTATCCTAAGTACTAATGGCAAATAGACGTAGCCATCGTAATCTAGGAGCCTCTCACTCCAACTCACACCAATTCAGGAATCTATCCATGAACCATGGATGCCAAGCGTCAGCCTCTTTTCACCCCAGTGAACGAAAACCTACCGGGGAATGGACATTAGGACCATCCCTGAAAGATCGCATCTGAAAAATGGAGGAAACTCAGAATGAGATCCTACAACTCCTGTGGGAGACTTGGCAATCGGTGCTAGCATCACAAGAAGAGATTCTTCTCCCTCGAGATCCACCAAGGGTCGAAGATGTTCAACCATAACATCTTCATGTCGAGATTCCTCTTCCTCCACCAAGGATGCATCCTCCGACACATCTAGAAAATAAACTTGCTGACACATCAAACTCTACACATCCTTTGCACTCAGGTCGACAACCTCGCAATCCTCTGGACATCCCCAAGGACTTAGCCCGACCACATTACTGAACTCCCTCGCAACGCCCTACAGCATGAAATACAAAGATTGGTCCGAGAAGAGTTTCTCGTAGGAGGTGTAAGATAATCTCTTCGTTAGTGAGACTTCTTGGAGTCATCACCTCTGACTGAGCCATCCTTCAACTCCCCATTCCGATAGGATTCAAGCTACTGAGCATCGATTCCTATGACGGGACATCTAACTCGTACAAGCATATTGATCACCATAGAACTATCATGCATATCCAGCGAGCCTCAGACGTGCTCCTCTGCAAGGTTTTTCCTGCCACCCTTAAAGGGCAAGCTCAAACATGGTTCTATTCGCTTCCAACCAGAACCATTCTAATGTTTGACAAATTGAACAAAGTATTCGTCAAATAATTTATTGCTAATCGAAGAATGGTTAAAGATTCATCTCACCTCTCAGGAATTTACCAGAATGAAAGTGAGTCACTCAAAGAGTATTTTCAAAGATTTTCAACTAAAGCTAGACAAATTCTAGGGGTGGATCCTGAATAACTTAGAGGAGTTTTCCTTGGAGGACTCCGTCCTGGCCCCTTTTACTCAGCACTCATGCGAGACATGATTCATTCATACGTTGATCTGATCTATTGCATGGAAGTATAAATCTCTTCCAACAAAGTCATTAATGCTCATAGAAAACAGTTTTAGCAAATAAATGGAAAGTGTAAAAGTGCATCAAGGGCAGATAATCTATCATCACAGTGAAAGAAATAAGGAAATAATAACTTGCCCCCTCTAATATCATAGCCATGATGAGAGTCTCATCACGAAAAGGAGTATATGCCACTTAACGTATCTCGGGCAAATATATTGATGGCCATCCGAGATCAGTAGAATATAAAGTGGCTGAATCCTTTGAAGCCCAATATAGGAAATCAGGAGTAATACTATCACTTCCACCAAGTCGGTGACACACTACTGAAGTATTTACGTAACTCAATGAAGAAATTGAGAGACCAATCCGACAAGGATACCTCTGACAATTTATCCAAAATCCACCTACTCTAGATGAAGCTGGATCTGCTAGGGGGCAGAATCAATAGCAAAGGTAATCGTCGAATAATCATCAAATGGTTAGTAAAATTGTAACCATTACCGAGGGTCCTTCAATACCTAATCAAGTCTTGATTGTAGCCCGCAAGAAGCCAACTCCAAAGAAGTCCTGCACCGATCACTCCATTATTTTTAATGATTCTAACTTAGAAGGAATAAAAACTTCTCATCATCAAGATCCACTCATGATTAATGTAGAGATTAGTGATCCATGTTATAATATTAAGAGGATCTTGGTCGATAATGGGAGCTCTCTAGATGTCTTATTCTACTCCACTTTTTTATCATGGGCCTCTCTAGAGAGAAACTACAACCTACTGCAGGTCCATTATATGGGTTTGAAAATTGAACTGTACGAGTGAAAGGAATAATTAATCTCCCAGTCGTACTTAGAGAGTTCCCCCGACAAGTTGCACACTCCAACCAGTTTATTATAATGAAATCAGAATTGGCCTATAACGCTATCTTTGGAAAGTCACTCCAGTCGATCTTTAGGATTATTGCTTCAATCCCTCACCTCAAACTAAAATTTTTCACCCCAGCAGGAATCGATATAGTACGAGGAGATCAACAAATATCACAATCCTATTATCTTAGGCAGGCTCAACCATGCCCATTGATTACCCTAAGTATCAAGGATTTTGATCTCCGGAATGAGGACATTCTTCAAAAGGCCTCCCCCATAGAGAATTTCACTTGCATCTCTCTATCAGATGAGCATCCTTAAAGAATAGTGCAGATCAAATCATTACTCTTGGAGGCAGAAAAGATAAAGTACATAGATTTTCTATGAAGAAATTAAGATGTCTTTGCTTGGAGTCCAGCTGATATTCTTGGAATCAGCCATGAAGTGATCATGCACTCCCTCCCTCAAAGTAAACCTGATGTGCAAGCCAGTTATCTAAAAGAAATAAAATTTTATGCCAGAACACCAACAAGTGATCGAGAAGAAAGTTGATAAACTCCTGGATGCTAGATTTATATGGTAAGTGCACTATCCTACCTGGCTAGCAAATGTTATTATGGTCAAGAAATCTAATGAAGCTTGGAGGATGTGTGTAGACTATACAGACCTCAATAAAGCTTATCTGAAGGTTAGTTTTTTTCTCCCTCGTATTGACCAATCAGTTAATGCCACATCTGGGCACCAAATACTGAGCATCATGTAGGCTACAATCAAATAATGATGAATCCCGCAGATGAGGAGGTAACAACTTTTCAAACTAATAAAGGACTATACTGCTTTCAGGTTATATTGTTCGGACTCAAGAATGCTGGAGCCACATATCAGCGCCTCATGAATAAGGTATTTAAAGACTTTATAGGGCATACTATGGAAGTGTATGTAGATGATATGCTGGTGAAAATCCTTAAAAAATCCCAGCATATATTTAACGTGGAACAATGCTTTTGCCTCTTTCGATCTTACAATATGCGTCTCAACCCCTCTAAATGTGCATTCGGACTTGCCTTAAAAAATTTTTTGGAGTTCATGGTTACCCACCGCTGGATCGAGGCAAATCCTGAGAAGATTAGAGCACTAAGAGATATGGTGCCCCTAAGGAGTATTAGAGAAGTCCAACATCTAAATGAAAGAATTACAGCCCTTTCTCACTTCTTGGCTCGCTTTGGCGACAAATACCAGCCTTTCTTTAAGATATTAAGAGGAGCCCATAGCTCAGGGTTCCCATAGACAGATAAATGCCAGGAGGCTTTCGAGTAGCTCTGAACTTATCTAGGCTCACCTTCACTACTGTCAAAGCCAATTTCAGGAGAAATATTGTACATATATATGGTTGTGTCCTCCCATACTGTAAGCTCGATCTTGGTCCGAGTAGATAATGTTGTTCAATACCCTGTTTATTATATTAGCAAGATACTTTCTAAGACAGAAGCGTGCTACCTATTAGTAGATAAGACAGCTTTGGCATTAGTCCTCTCGGCTAGAAAGTTACGTCCTTATTTTCAAGCACATATGATCAAGGTCTATACAAACCTACTATTGAGAAATATTCTTCAAAAGCTTGAGGCATCTGGAAGATTAATCAAGTGTTTACTAGAACTCATAGAATTTGACATTTATTTTTTGTCTAAACCCGACATCAAGTTATAAGTGCTTGCAGACTTTATGGTCGAATGTACTAACCCTGCCTCTGATGAACAACTAGCTATATCTCCTTCTTCCTCATGTTAGACTTTTTTGAGTAGAATGATAATGTTAGAATATTTTTCACTTCAAAGTAAAAGCACCAACAATTATTTACTAGATCATAGAAGAATCATACATGTGAATATAAATAACTAACACATAATAATCACTAAAAAAGATAAAGTGATACAACTAGTGAAAAATAAAAACACCACACAATCTCTACAATCTCATAATCCTTCTCAAGGGCAAAGGCCTTCTGTAGCTCACTCTCTATTTAATCACCATCAGAATCTGTAAGGGAATCATCAGAAGCTTGACTGGGTGTTAAGCCTTCAACTTTCACTCCAATCTTCCATTATACCAAGCAAACTCCCTTGAAAAAGCCTCGAATGATGCCCTCATCAATATACTGCTACTCAAAAGCCTTCACTTCTACATCATATATGTGATCGCAAGCCTCTTAAACGTGATCCTGGATGATGATCTTGAAGGCTATAGACTTCTTAAAATCTTCGATGACACTCTTGAAGATTCTAAGCTAAATAAAGCGGCCTCCTTCTCGGCTATAAGAGTCTAGGATCTCTTATTCTCAACTTCAAGCACTGATATCCTCTCTACAGAGGCCTTTTGATCCTGTAGAAGCTATGTGATCATTGTTTATGCTTTGACCAGGTCAATATGGAGTCAATCTATCTGCTGATTTTAAAGAGAAACAGAATGCACTATATTAGCTAGCTCAATTATGCACTTGATCAACTCCTTCTCCACCACCTTAACCTCTTTGGTCTTATGGTCATACTTTCACTTGTACTCCCCTTTAAGATATTTGACCTTCATAAATTTATTATTCCATTCATTCAAGGCCACACTAAGCTTGACCTCAAGCTCTATATACCGCGATAAATGAAATAAGAAAGGAAGGTATATAAGAGGTTGTCCCAATTGATAAACAGAAAAAAAGTATTAAAAAATGCTACCCACCAAGTCATCAACTTTGCGATGTCTGATACACTGGTGGTTCAACACATTCCCAGGAATACACAACTTTAAAGGAGAGGAGTCGGGTGGAGACTTGCTAGTACTTGCTGCGACCCCCTCTTATTTCTTCTTCTTCAACAAAGTGTGGGGATCGTCACCTCTCGCCTATCGCTTAGGAGTAACCTTTGAAGCAAGGGTAGGTAGCTTGGGAACCTTGAGGACTTCTTCAACATCCTAGCATTAGACCTCCCAGCTTGAAAAGATAGTCCAACTTTGAGCAGAAATTTTTCTTATGTAAATTTGTTTAAATAACGAACCTCATACAGAAGATGCTCGATGTCAGGAATGTTGAGAATCCATAGAATATCTTCCTTCCAATGTGTAAAGGTGCAGGCAGATCCTTCATCTTCCCCCATTTCTCTATAAGGACCTAGTCATTTTTTACAAAGAAAAATGCACTTGCCCAGCTCCTTGACGGATCTCGGATACAGATGTCCAACTATTTGGATTTGAATGTTACACGTCCTTATGCATCACTGGTAAATTAGCCCATCCTTGAAAGATATTTGGGCATCAGAATAGCTCCTCGATCTCTAAAGAGGGAAGTTAGTCCCACCGTCATGGATATGGCCCTATAAGAAAATTAGACTAGACTTACCCCACACCTTGCTGAAATGTCGATCAACTCTGGAGGAGGAGGAAACGTAGCCCTGCTCGCAGACTGGTCTCGTAGATGGCCGCGTACCCTGGAGGAGGAAGGCATGCCCGATCAGATCTTTTAGGGACCGTCGCCATAAGATCGTTGAGAAAGTGGAACTTTTATTGGAGAACAATCAGAGAATTACTCGTAATAGTGGACACATGATCATTCGCCCTGGCTCCTTTGTTTGGCCTCCTCTCATCATCATTCTAGGCTGCAGGATATGATCTCCCCTGACCACAAGATCTCTCATAGAAGGATACTCACCCGTCATGGCCTCCCGTATAGGAAGGGAATTGAAGGGAGAGAAGGAGATGGGGGAGGAAAACTCCAACTTAGTGAGGGGCTCTATATCGGGATAGGGGATACCACCTGAACAGGACTAGAAGAAAGCCTCTACTTGAGGAAGAGAAGGGAGGGGGAAGGTGTGGTTTTGAATACCCTAGGGGGGTATTTATAAGGTTGGAGGATTTAAAAAAAGGAGTTGGCTCAGCTCAAAGCCAGCTAATTCCTTCACACTAAGACAGCTTGGCTTGGTTAAGAGTTGGCTAAAAGGCTCTATTTTAGCCTTCCACGACCCAGCAGGTCGAGGGTGCCATGTTAGCCATGATCCTACATGTTGTGGCGAAGTCAGCCATGACCCAACATGTCGTGGGAGCAATGTCAGCCACGATCTTATGTGTCGTGGCCAGGTCAGCCATGACCCAACGGTTTTGGGTGCCATGTCATCCATGATCATGTGTGTTGTGGCCACGTCAGCCACGATCCTGTGTGTGGCAGCCACATCATCCATGACACAATGGGTTATGGGCCATGTTATCCATGACCCAACCCACTATGCCATGTCAGCCATGGTAGCCCCCGGTCGAGCCGTGCCGGACTCAATTTTGGTACTTCTAAAGCTATTTGGGGCCTCTACGCCCAAGTTTGGATTATTTTTAAGTTTTAAATTGCAAAAAAATATCCTGAGGAGCTATAATACATATCTTTAGACTTCAAGAGCTTAGATGTTCAAAAATAGGGGGCAACTAATACATCATCAAAAAATTATCTTAATCAGGCATGAATTTTGAAGCAAAATTAAGTTGGAAACTTTCAAAATTAAAATTGGGATAATCCAAACTCCAATTTCAGTAAACTTACAATCAAACTGAATGTTCAAAAATATGAACCCAACAACACCAAATTTGACTCAATCCGAGCCCAAATGGGTCCAAATCAAGAGCCGGAAGCACTGTTAGAAGGTTCAAACCACAATTTGGATTACTAAATAGTTTTCAAACATGACATGCTTATTGTCAAATTGAGCGATTCTACAAGACAAATCCAATGAGCCTAAGATCACTGAATTTTGATATCATTAAGATATTCAAATGCCCAATAAATGGTCCATGATCAAGGGACTCAACATCAACCATCCATCTAAACCACTCCCAATTTACCCTTGACATTTCAACTATTTATGGTCCTTGACACTCTAAAAAATCTATAAATAGAGCCAGCCTTTCTCAAGAAAAGGGGACCCTAAGCTAAAGAAAGAGAAGTAAGAGAGAGATCGAGATCACACTTTCCTCATGGCTCCTCCTCGACCACCGCCCAGAGTTCGCCCAGACAACCACATGATGCTGGAGTCCCTTCAAACCACCTCCAGACGCCAGAGTTCTACTGGACCATCGACTGACACTGGAGTTTTGTCGAACTTCCACCAGACCACTACTCGACACTGGAGTTCTATCAGACCAACGACTAATGCCAGAGTTCTGCCAGACCACTGACTAACGCCAGAGTTCTGCCGAACTTCCACTGGACCACCGACTAATGCCAATGTTCTGTCGAGCTTCCACTGGACCACCGACCGACGTCAGAGTCCCGCCAAACCACTGACTGATGCTAGAGTTTCGTCTAGCTTTCACCGAACCATCAACTGAGGCCAGAGTTCTGCCAAACCACCGCTGGACTACCAACTGATGCCTAAACTATGAAGTGATGCCGGACTTCCATCGGACAACCAAGTAATGTCGAACTATCATTTGACCCCATATATTGCTATATTTTAATAAGAAGGTTGCTTATTGTAATCTGATCATCCTAAAGAATGATTCAGTGAATTATAATCAATTCAAGCACTAGTGGAATCATTTCAACTGGGCCCGGCCCCGTGGTTTTTCCCCTTTTCAGGATTTTCCATGTAAAAAATATTGTGTTCTCTGTGTGTGAACTGGATATCAGTATAATGCTGAAACGTATGATTATAACTCTATTGCCACGTATATTCTTGCCCATAACATCTTTATATATACATTTTGATGTGATTGAGACACTAAAATATTTTACAAATAAATATTAATATTTATATATTAGATATATAAATACATAAAAAATTATTTGATATACAGGTAAAAATGCAGCACTTTAGAAAAAAACATGGCATGACATCCAATTATATTTTGGAAATGTATGTCATATAGTGACTATGTTATGCATATATATCATGTAAATAATATGGTTTATATGTATTAAATATCTTTTTATCAATTTTTTTAGTCTTATCAAATATTTGTATTAGTCAAAGCTTGTATCTCATATAAATTATATCATGTCAGTTATGTAATTTATCATATATTTCCCTATCATATGCATATACAAGTATTATAAGAAAGAAAAAGACATCCATCTATCTATAATGTTTTTTTTTCTATATCTAGTCTTGTAGGCCAAACCTATAGAAATCAGTCTCAATCACAAGTCTTTTAAGTCAGGTGGCTTTCATATCAAAAGCCATCACTTTCTACCAGTCGGCGTATCATATAATGTCAATATGTCTCCTTATGGCTCCCTTTTTATATTATTATATTAAAGAAAAGCCCATCGACCCCCTCTCCTGTACAGGATAACATGTCTCCACCAATATGAATTAGTAAATCACATATGGCTAACCTTTCTTACATACACACATTTAACAATATATATATATATATATATATATATAAAATAAAATAAATAAATAATAACACACTCAATGTTCAGTTTACTATACCATCTTAATGCATATAAAATTTACATATGAACCAAAATTAGTGAAATTTATAAGAAAATATTATGTTCTCTTTTTCACATGTATCTATCTATAATAGTCAAATTATAACAATTATGCATGTCAAACAAACATATAAAATGATTTTAATAATTATCTCACAAATTTTTAAATTTATCCAAATTACTCAAATTAGGATATTTTCCTCAAACTATAAAAATACAAATGCACATATTGACAACATCTATCACATATTAAAAGTTATCTAATGGAAGTTTTACCAATATAAAATTATCATCATTTTTTGGTAATGAAAATACAAATTTAATTAAAAAAACCTAAAAAATAATAAATTATTAAAATAAAAAATAGAATAATATTTCATTACATTGAGATGAGTAAATCTCCTAACAGAATCGACAGATGAAAATTGCACTATGGCATTCAAATATTAGCTTTTCCTTTTCCTCCCTCTCTATTTTCTCTCTAATCTCCTAATTCCTTTCACTATTAGTATGTTGGCTCAAAACAAATGACACGAATGCATGAATCCCACTTTGTAGCTATAGGATTCTATTTCCTTTATGTTAGATTATAATTAAATAGATTTTTCCCGAGGATAATGTCATGATTTAATTAGATCTGGGGTCCTTACTTCCCATGAGTGCAAGCACTTATAGTTAACTATCCCTCTTAACACATAAGAGAGAACTCTTGATTAAGGATGAACAAATTTTAGGTAGTTTAGTCTCTATTATGGGAAAATGGAGGTAAACATGATCAAGATCCCATGGTTTCATCATCCTGAAAATATCATAGGTTTTAATCTATCAACACTAATAATCATTGATCATACTGTCCAGGGAATCTGATTAGCATCCATGGATTGCCTCCTTTCAGGGATCCCGAGTATACTGAGGCAGTTAGAGGTGGGTTTTAATTTTGTTGGAGGTTTTAGAGTTTACATCTATTAGAATACCCAATAGTTGATTTGGTTTGAGGATTTATAACTTCATTTAGAAGTGACCCAAGAGTTTTATTTGAAGCGGGTCTTACGGCTTCTTTTAGAAGTAACCTAGGTGTTTAAACTTGCGTAGGGACTTACGGCTTTCAAAGAAAGTAGCCCGTGGGTTTAATTTAGAGTGAGACTTACTGCTTTACTTATGTGTTGCCCAAAGATAGGTGTTACAACCTAGCTCTATAGTAAGACTGCCCAGGGATTTAATTATTTGGGTAAGTCTTATAACTTCTCTTAAGAAGTTACGTAAAAAGCGGGTCTTACAGCCTAATTCTATATACGACTAGGATGCCAGTGCATTGAATAATTATCAATGCTTTTGTATATTTTATAGAAGAACTTATGATAGATATTCCACAGAGTTGATATCATAATTATTATATTTTAACGCATTATTTAAATATGAAATTCTTTTTGGAGGCTTTTTGCTTTGATATTTTTTTCAATAAAAGATATCTGTATGATTGGTTTGGTTTGGATTTGGGTAGAAACTTATGACTTTCTTTTGAAAGTAACACAGTTAGTAGGACTTACAGCCTCTATTAAGGGTGGCCCAAAGATTTTGGTTGGGCAAGTCTTATTGCTTTCATAGAAGTTACCTAATGATCGGTCTTACGACCTAGCCCTATAAGCTAAGTGGCCCGAGTAGTGGGTCTTACAATTTATCCTTATAAACTAGAATGCCTAGGTGAGGCATATGGGGTTGTATTATTGCCTAAATATTTTTCCTAAGAGGTCGGACATACGACTTCTATTAGAAGTGGCCAGTGTGTTAGTTGGAGGTTAGGGGTTTGGTCATTTTTACCTAAAACTTTCCCCTAAGGTCAGACTTATGACTTTCATTAAAAGTGGCTGGGTAATGTGTCTTACAACCTACCTCTTATAAATAAGGATGCATAGGGATTTGAGTTTGATTATGTGCTTGTTGAATTGACACCAGTGTTTTTGAGAGGTTTGGCACCAGTGTTTTATACTAGACAGTGGTTTTGACACTTGCAACGGTTTCAGTTATTTATGTGCTTGAAACTTTTTCTTATTGTAGTAGTCCGTTACTCTACTTTAGCACTTTTATGTTGCTTTTTACATGCTTTTAGTACTTTATTCTACATATGGTATCTTAGATTTACTAATTTTCCCGTATTTATTTGATTTATTTATGATGTACTGATTCTTCATTTACTTGTTTACAAGTGTTAATAGCTAGTAGTTACAATAGATGGGACTTGCAGTTGCAAAGGATAGAGCCCACAGGTAGCTGCAGGAGCTCATACATGAGAGACTTTGGAGAAGTCTATGGAGAGTCTGAGAGTTGTTGAGTTGGAGATCTGTTGTTTGGAGAGCTTGTACAATTTGTTTGAGAGTTTGGAGATTTGTGTTGAGTGTGTTGTATATGTCAATGAGTGAAAAAATATTCTTTCCCCTCCCTTCTATTTATTGTATTTTTATTATTTTATAAATGCTCAAATACTCTTAAATTTTAAATTACTCTCAAATCTTTTATTAGAAATGATCTTTCTTTATTAGATTTAAATGAGAATTTGACTTTTAACAGGACACAATGGAGAAAAAGGATTCATGTAGCCGACCCCACGTAGCGGGATAAAGGCTTGATGTTGTTGTTGTTGTACTCTCAATTTTTTTAAAACTCTTAGATTTAAAACATGTTCTTGGATTTTTTAAATTAACCAATTAATTTCAAGTTGATAAATTAATTTTGAAATGATTTGTTGTAATCCTTGCTACCTCATTTGCTAGAGGAAGAGAGGTAATATTTTGATAATCAGAGACTTCTAATATCTGAAAGAAGAAAAGCATTTAAAATGCTACCATAATTCGAAATCTTCCACTCCATGTTACATATGTTGGAATCTCTTAAAGAAATGTCTTATTTTGAGACATTTGAGAAATTTCAAAAATAGTCTTTAGAGTGAAATGATATCAACCAAGTTCTTACTTATGCCGAATGGCATTTGGGAGAGTAATGAGAAGCAAGATAAAAGTAAATGAAAGAACATGCTCGTTCCTCAATCTTATAGGCCAAGTGACTCATTCTTATAATCCATCTTTAATTGGATATTTTCTAATCATCATCATTATTATTTTCTTATCCTTCAAAAATATTTTGAATCCCTTTGACTGATAAATGTAGGAAGTAGACATTTACTAATTTAAACTACTCCTCAATTTTGAATTGCTTGCGGATTTGAACAGCTCATGAATAATTAATTAACCAATTTGATTGAATTTGCTAATCAATTGATTTAAATTAACAAATTTCAAGTAATTTTAATTTAATCAATTTTAATCAATTAATTTTTTTAATTTAGTTTTTCTTATTGTTTAATTAAAACTAACTTGCTCTCTAATTACTTCAAAGTGGAATTTTAAAAAATTTGTATTAAACTTCGACAGCCACCCAGCATCCCCTCCCTGCGAGGGGAGGTAGGGGAGGGCACTCACCCTTTTAGTCCACCCAGCCAGAATGATAATCGACGGCCATGAGCTTTGGGACGTTGTCGGGTCCCAAAAATGATCTTTGGAGGTTTCGATTGCTGATTATCGATTGTTGATTATTACCGATTAGTTGCTAATTGTTGATCATTAATTTAATGATTGTACGTCCTGCATCTTTTTTTTATAATATATATGTATACATTATAAATTAATATATACATATATATATTAATTATAATTATTATAATTATATACATAATCCCTCTTAAATCTCTCCTTCACTCACTATTCACACAAGCAGAGGCGTCGGACGGCCAGGGCACGGTCAGGTAGAGGAGGAGCACAGTCGAACAGTAACAAAGGAGCCAAAAAAATGACTCGTGTAATCTCTATACCTACTACGAAGCAACGAAGCAGAATATCAGAGCCAAAGAAGCGACATGTGAGATCTCTGCACCTCTCGTGAAGCAATGATGTTGAACAGTAAGGAAGGAGCCAAAGAAGTGATGCGTATGATCTCTCTGTCTCCTACGAAGTAACGAAACCGAATAGCACAAAAGAGTCAAAGGATCCACACGATCTATTTCTCCCTTCTTCTTTTTTTATCGCTCCTACTGATCATTTTAAAGGAATAAGTGGGCGATTACCATATTTTGAATAAAGGGTTGCTTCGTTTGGAGGCAAATCGCATGAGGTTTTTCCGGCGAAGCCAGATTCGTTACTTCGCATATGTTTTAATTTTTATTTACACTATTTTTATTTAGCCTCCTAATGAATTTACTATATGACTTTCACACAATGAATTTGTTGAAGTATTTTTAAACATATTTTAACATTCATATTTATCATCGATATATTCTTCTTCCTTCGATCCTTTAGATTGATTAAAGTAGCTCGACTCTTAGGTTGATGAGCATAAAAAATTTGTAAAGGTTCAGTCCTTAGACTTATTGAACCTGTATAATTAGCTAGACCTTGCCGGCTTCTAAACATATTAAATTTATAAAGTTTGCCCTTTAGGCTTTTTGAATTTATGGAATTTAGCTCAACCCTTAAGTTTATAACTATAAAAGATTTATAAAGCTTGGCCATTAGGCTTATTGAACTAATGGATTTTAGCTTGACCTTTAGATTTGTGAGCATAAAAGATTTTAAATGTTCGGCCCTTAGACTTATTGAACCAATGGGTTTTAGCTTGACCCTTGGGTTTGTGAGCATAAAAGATTTTAAATGTTCGGCCATTAGGCTTGTTGAACTAATGGATTTTAGCTCGACCTTTAGGTTTGTAAGCATAAAAGATTTAAAAGATTTGGTTCTTAGGCTTATTGAACCAATAGATTTTAGCTCGACCCTTAGGTTTGTGAGCATAAAAGAATTTAAGGGTTCAGTCCTTATGCTTACTGAACCAATGGATTTTAGCTCGATCCTTAGGTTTGTGAGCATAAAATATTTTAAGGATTTGGCTCTTAGGATTCTTAAACTAATGAATTTTAGCTCTACCCTTAGGTTTATGAGCATAAAAAATTTAATGGTTTGACCCTTAGGCTTGTTGAACTAATGGATTTTAGCTCGGCCCTTAAGTTTGTGAGCATAAAAAATTTTAAAGGTTCGACCCTTAGGCTTATTGAACTAATGGATTTTAGCTCGATCCTTAGGTTTTTGAGCAATTTAATTTTAGTAGTTGACTATAAATCATTTAGTCAATATGCAATCTTGTAATTCTCTTACTTTATTTGAAAAAAGGGTATTTTATAAAAATTGCCTCCTATCTTTATAGGAGAAGATTTAAAAAAATTATTTTTTTGCTTTACATTAAAGGTTATATATAACAAATATCTCCTGTTTTGCAGGAGATATAAAATTTCCTCTTGTCTTTCAGGAGGGGATTTATCTCCCGCTTTACAGGAATATATATAACAAAAATCTCCTATTTTGCTGGAGATATAAAATTGCCTCCTGTCTTTTAGGAGGGGATTAGATTTATCTCCCGTCTTTCAGGAAATGTAAAAATTGCCTCCTATCCTTCAGGAGGGGATTTGTGATTTGTCTCATGTATTGCAGACAAATTTGCATACATAACATCTTTAGGTATGATATTTCTTCAGATATTGACCATTTATTAGTTGCATAGGACTTTGACCTTTTAGGTCAATGAGTTGATAGGCTCCTCCTTCATATACTATTTCAATGATGAAGGGTCCTTCCTAGATTGGGTCAAATTTATCGCCGAGGTGACGGTGAGAGATTATAGGTCTTTGGTAAACTAGAACAAGTTTACCTTCTTTAAAGCTTCTAAGATGAACCATTCTATCATGGGCCCTATTCATTCTTACTTTATTGGATTCTAGACTTTGCTGAGCTTGAAGTCAAACTTCATCAAGAGCTTCAAGTTCTTCAAATCGTAGAAGATCATTTTCTTTTTTGATTAATTCATATTGAATAGTAGTACGAAGAGACGACAATTTAACCTTAAGAGGTAATATTGCCTCAGATCCAAAAACTAGTGAATATGGGAAAGCTTACGTTGCCGTTTTATAGGTGGTATGATATGCCCATAGAGCTTTTTTCAACTTATCGTGTCATTCTCTTTTATTTTTAGAGAGAATTTTCTTGAGCAATTTTATCAAGATTTTGTTAAAAACTTTAACTAAATCATTGGCTCTTGGATTATATATCGAAGAATAGCGCCAGTCTATTTTATGTCATTTGATAAATTTGTAGATTTTAGCACTTTTAAAGGTCATACCATTGTTTGATATAACTCGATGCAGTACTCCAAATCTATAGATAATATTATCTCAAAATAATTTCATCACACTATCTATTTTAACTTCTCTTAGGGGAATTGCTTTAGCCCATTTTAAGAAGTAATCTATAACAGCGAGGATAAATCAATGTCCTAAAGAAGATGGTGGTTCTATAGGACCTATTATATCGGTACCCCAGCTTTTAAATGACCATGACACTACTGTAGGATCTAGCAGATTGGGAGGTCGATGCATGGTATCTCTATGCACTTGGCATTGGTGGCATTTCTTAGCATGGTTGATGTAATCTTGAACCATACTTAGCCAAAAGTATCCCATATGTTTAATTTTGATTTATATTTTTGGTCCAGATTGGTGTATACCACATAATCCTTCGTGAACTTCACTTATAACCTTTTAGAATTCATCATGACCCAAACATCATAGCCACATTTGATCAAATGATCTATGATATAACATATTATTCATAAAAGCATATCTTAATACTTTTCGTGATATTTACGAAGCTATGGATTTATTTTTGGGCAATCTCCCTTCTTTGAAGTATCTTATGAATAGATCTCTCCAATCATTTTCATCAGATATAGTTAAGCTCTCTTACATTTCTTTTCCTTCATCGTCTTGTAAGATAGGTGGAGTTAATGTATGCCTAATTTGAATGGTTATGATAATTGGATCTTCTTGTAGATTTGCTAGTTCTTTGGCTAACTTTGCAAATGCATCAGCTTTGTTGTTTTCACTATGTGTAATTCTAGTGAGAGTTACTTTAGGAATTTATTACAGAAGTTTCAGAGCATATTCATAATATAAGATTAATTCAAGCTTATTAATTTTGAAAGCGCCTGTTATTTGTTTGATTATGAGTTGAGAATATATATATATATATAGTTTCTAAATTTTCATGTTATTCGTCAACTCAAGGCCTACTATTAAGGCTTTATATTCAGCCTCATTTTTAGTGCGAGGCTCTGTTAAGCTATAGGAATATCAAAGTACTCCTTTTTGCTGCGTAATAAATATAAGGCTAATGCCCACCTGAATTGTCAAAAATTTAGGTGGCATAGCAGGTTTTATTGATGAAGCTTTGTTGAAATAGAGCTCCCATTATTTTATATACTCTTTTTCTTCCACTTCAAGTGTTTGTTCATCTGGTAACTCATTATTGAGCGGAGAATCTACAAGTAAAGGATGGGCTGCTAAAAAATCAACTAGAGCCTATCCCTTCACCGCTTTTTGTGGCATATATGTTATGTCAAATTGTATTAGCAAGATAACACATTTGGTTAGACGACCAGTGAGAGTGGGTTTAGTCATTAAAATATTTAATAAATTCACTTTTGATATCAAAGTGATTTTATGGGAAAGCATATAAGGCCATAGTTTTTTAGTGGCAAAAATTAATGCTAAGCATTACTTTTCAATTGGTGAATATTTAGATTCTATTCCTATTAGTCGCCAACTGATATAATAAAGGGTGTTTTCATTTACATCTTCATTCGTTTGTGCTAGCAACGCTCCGAGTGACTCTTTAAGAGCAACTGTATATAAAATTAGGGGTTTCCTTAGGATAGGTGAGCAAGGATTGAAGGATGTAGCAAATATTATTTTATGCTATCAAATGCTTCCTGACAAACATCATCCCTTATAAAAGGTATATTTTTCCTCATTAGACGTGTTAATGGTTGACATCTACTTGAAAGGTTAGATATAAACCTTCAAATTTATGCCAATCTACCATGGATTGAATGAAGTTATTTTAAAGTTTTTGGAGGTTGCATTTTCATGATTACTTTAATTTTAGAGGGGTTTATTTCAATTCCTCTATGGCATATAATAAATCTAAGAAATTTTTTGGATGTAACACCAAAAGCACACTTTAATGGATTCATTTTTAAATTGAATTTTTGAGTTCCCTCGAATATAATCCTAAGATCATTCACTTGCTCATATTGAACTTTACTTTTTACAACCAAATCATTAATATAACATTCAACAGGTTTATGGATTAGATCATCGAAGATTCAAGTCATTGCTCTTTAGTAAGTGGCTCTAGCATTTTTTAAGTCAAATAACATCACCTTGTAGTAATATATACCGATGAGAGTTCGAAATAAGGTGTGTTTTTCAACCTTTGGATTCATTTTGATTTGATTATAGCGCGATGATCCATCCATGAATGAGAACATGTCATGGTATGATGTATTATAGACCATAAGTTCTGCATTGGGTAGTGGGAAATCATCTTTTAGGCATGCTTTGTTCAAATCCTAGTAGTCTGAACAAACAAGGATTTTATCATTCTTTTTCTTTACTAGAATAATATATGGCAATCCAATTAATATACTTTTCTTTTCGAATAAAATCATCTTCAATAAGCTTCTTGGTTTTAGCAATGACTTATTCTTCAATTTCAAGTCACATTAGCCTGGGTGTTTGCTTGACAAGCGGTATTCTAGTACCGATGGAGAATTTATGCACTACAACCTCTGGTGATATACCAGGTATTTTAGTGTAATTCCTTGAACAGTCATTGTATTCGAGAAGTAACATTCTCAGCTCCTCTGCTTTATCCTGCGAGAGATTAAAGCCGAGGAATGTAGGTTTGGGCTCTTCTTCAGTACCCAAGTTTATTTCTTTGAGCTCATCTATAATAGCTTTGCCACCTTCTTCAAACTCTTTTGGAGCTTCTTTTAGATCTACAATCAGATCTTCAGTTTGATTTTTGAATTTCGATAATCTCTCCTCCTTATCTATAATATTATAGGAGGCTGCATATGTAAGACGTAGATGTCGGGGGTATTTAATATAATTATAGGATTTTACTCGTGTAAGATATGAATGTCGAGCATATCCAAGACCCCATGTTATAGATAAACCATTGTCAATGGATTTTTGTGCTTGCTCGTTATGCTAGAGCTTTCTAAAGTAACGGGCTTACTTGTTTATTTATATAAAGAAGATTCTTCTTTCTATTAACTTTCTCATAATGGGTGGAAGATATTGAGGAATAATTATCAACATATCTATGTATTTTCAATCATCTTTGCATTCTATTTCATGAGTAATGTGATGCAGTATTACTCTTGATTTATAGAAAATGAATCCATGTTCATTGAGACCTCTTTTGAGAGGAACATAAAAAGTATTTAACATTTCTATGTTTATGTTTGACAAGGTAGTCAATATTTTGGAATACATCACTAGTATGGGTACTATTTTGATGATATCTATAGATATCTGATCTTCAAACACACTTTTCATTGAAATTGATACTTTCTATAATTTCTTAGATATGGAACTGGGTCCTGGGTCCCATTCCTCCTGAGATTCCATAGTACTCTTGGGCTAATAAATGAATTCTTCTTCTCCTTTAATGCTCGGCTTGCTTGAACATCGTACCTTATTTGCATGATTAGCTTCATAATCAAAAGGGACAGTTGATAGTTCATTCCTTCTTTTCCTTATGATTAGGGGTTTAAAAGTTGTTGAGATATCATCCTCCTCTTCCGTATCATTATCGAGGTGAGGCTCAAAATAAATTTACTTTGATTTATTCTTGCCTTTATCTTTCATTTTTACTTTATCCAGCAAAGCAGCCTGAATTCTCGGAAGCTCGCTACCTTTTAGCATAAAGCACTTGGCATCATCGTAGATTTTGACTTCATACACAAAGCATAGTTATTCATCACCATCAATGTGATGCTCTTCATTATCATGAATGTATTTCATACATCGATGAAGTGTTGAAGGTATTATACCATACTCGTGGAGCTATGGTCTTCCGAGAAGTGCTTTGTATGATATGTTGGAATCAATGATGTGAAATGTTACCTCTATATTAAGTTCCCCAAAGTTTAGAGGTAAGACCAAGGATCCTATGGTTCTTTGCCCTTGTTCGTTGAATCCTTATAGAAACACCATGGTTCTTTTCAAATACTGGGCACCGAGGGCCAATCCTTTGAGCATTTTGAGGCTCATTAGATTAATAGAGGAGCCTGAGTTGATCAAAATTCTATTTATTTTTAATATTGTTACTCTCAATAGTCTCATATAGTGGCCGATCATGATCTGCAGTTCCAAGGATCAAATCACTATCACAGAAAGTGATTGTAACAATATTCTGCGTATGCAAAGTTTCTTTCAAGCTTTACTCGGCAAAGAATGCCTCGTACATTTCAGGATTATGCAAAGCTTTAATGAGTGTTTCTCGAAGGTTCTTAGACATAAGAAGGGTGTCAAAGACACTCAGTAGTGCAGGTAATTTACAGAGATGGGATAATATATTGTAATCCATATTTACACTGGCAACATTGGGTTTAAGAGGCTCTTGTGGAATAGTAGCTTCATTGAGCTGAATGTTTTTCTCCTTATCCTTTATTTTCTTTTGAGGTAGATAAACTTGCTTTCTGCTTCTCAGCTAGATTTGTGTCACCTCTGAAGATGAACTAGCTTTAACTTGAGAGTTCCTTGAAATTTCCATGTCTTCAACTTCCACAGAATCTGAGCTGCTTCCAAGTTTTGGACATTTTTCTTTAATAATCTTCTTACCCTTGTAATCTTTCTTCATCGAGAAAATATAATTCTTCATCTGAATCAGTAAAAGGTGCTAGTGTATGATGTACTTCCTTAGAACGCATTTCTACAACAGCTTTATAGATAGCAAGAGGTGCATTATGTCCTCTTATAGCCCTTCCACCTAGTTTATTTACGAGTCGACAAGTCTCAATTAGAATACACTCTTCCTTTTTTATTTCAGAGTCAAGATATAAAATAACCATGTATTCCTCTAGCCTGACAGGATGCGTTGGAGGTTACTGATATTCATCGATGGAGTCGATGTATTTTTTAATTACTATTTTCTGCCTTGTTAGTTTTTTTTCTTTTCTTTTTGAGATTTTGATATAGACTTACATTTTTATTTTTGGTCTTTGAAGTACTTTAAAGGTTTTTTCTTGCTTGAACTGGCCCCCTGCCACTAAATTCTTTAAAGAAAGGTGTCTTGGATCAACTTCTAATTCTAACGTACTTTTCTGATGAATGTCTTTAATGGCCAGTAGGACATTCATCATTTATTTAATTTTCTTTGAGATAAAAGTCTTCCAACCACCTTCATCTTACTGAGGTGCTTTTTCTTTCTTTTCCACTATGCTTTGGCAGGGTACAGAGGAGATAACATTGATTTTCTCCCTCTTGGGATTGATAAGAACACTATCAAAAAGTGTAAGTTCCCATTATGATAATTACTTTCAACCCAATCTTTGAATATGAAACAATCTTTGATTGGGTGACTTACAATCCTATGATACGGACAATAGTTCAGATCATTAGTCATACCAGCCTATTCTGGTCGGTGGGATTCTGGCAATTGAAGGCTGATCTTTAGTGCATGCCTAAAAATCTTTCTTGTATATTCCTGTTTGAAAGAATACGACTTGTTAATTTTCTCCTGCAAAGTAGGAGGCCTTTGCCTTTCTCTTATTTGTTTCAACATCTTTAGTGGATTCATTTAATCTTCTTTTTCTTTCTTATCCAAGGACCCATCTTTAGGGAATGTAGTATTCACCTCACTTTTTTTCGGATAAAAGGTTTTGACCTATTTTCCTTTCCCTGGTGGATTATTGTTATAGTTGAAGCCGACACTTCTAGGCCTAGGTAACCTTTCGAATTTGGCTATACAATCTAGTAACTCCTAATAAGTATTAACTGTAGCCATCGCCAGATATGGGGCCATATGGCTCAACAACATACTTTTTAGTGAGTTATTGTTCACATTTTATACTGAGATTTCTCCACCTGGTTATGTACTTGGTTACTGATTCCTCTCTTTTTCTTTGCTCAAGAGTGAGGTCAGCGATAGTCGCTTTCAGTATTGCACTGGTAAATCTTTTAATGAATATCATCTCTAATTTGGTGAATGTTCTTACTGAATCATTGGGTAACTTAGCATACTACTCAAAAGCTATACCTGCTAAATTACTGATAAATTGGAGTAGTAACAGAGTATTATTACCGCCCGCATTTCCACATGTAGCTTTGAATTATGCCAGATCCTGACGAGGATTTGCAGTACCATCAAATATATTGAACTTTGGCACTACGTATCCATTTGGATACTTCTCTTGGTTATATTCCATCGGATATGGACGACCTTTTCCCACTAAGGCTCGTCAGCTTCAAAAGCAATTGCTGCTTTAACCTTTTGGCTGATGAGATTTTTAATTTGAGATTTGCTTACCATTTCGTCTTCTTTAAAAGCTATCAATGTTGGCTCCTATAACTCTTTTAATCTTCCGTCAGGAGTAACTAATACATCAGGAGTAGTTTGAACATTCCCTTGAGAATTTGCTACGGGTGATTGATTAGTTGTAGCCATCATGCCAAGTTGTCCAAATAACTATTTCATTATATTACTCATCTCATCAAGACGAGTATTCAAATAATAGATTTCTTGATCTTTCTTTTGTTGTATATATTGCATTTCCAATTGCAATCTCTTTAAAACTTCTTCAGCTTCTTCCTCCTCAACTTCTTCTGGTTGTGGAATTCTATTCACTACTGCTGCTTGTTCTTGGTCATCCCGTAGTTGCTCCTCATTTTGCAGGAACGCTGCATTTCTATGAGTATACCACTGCTTAAATCGATCAGGTATTTGATCAACCATCCGGACGACTTCAATGTCCATGGGACCAATACACCCTTCCACTTCATCATCATCATCATAATAATTATCATTTTAATCCAACTCGTGGTCATCTCCAAGCTGGGACCACCACTTCTAATGTATGACTGGAGAGTCGGGGAATTTATTATAGACATGATTCTCTTCCTCTTTTGGCATAGTCATGTCAACATAAGTTTTCTTATTGGGGGATAACTTCTGGACATGAGATTTAAGTCGTCCTTTATAAGTTTCTTTATGATGATCATCTTTCTGAGCTTTATGATATTTGGGTCTTTTTGGAACCCAAACTTGCTGTCTTCTCGTAGTCACATACTGATGACCACCAACATCAAAATGTACTTTTAAATGATTAGATTTATGATAGCATTGTTGGGGCCTTCGTTTATCTTATCTTCTATTATAGCCTCTTACATGTAGATCAACAGAAGGCTATTTCAACTGTTTTCTTCCATAATATGGGTATCGGCCCATATTAGGATAGAAATTCCTTGGCTCTTGGTAGTAGGAAGGACGTTTAAACTCCTCTCTATAAGGTCTTGTTGAAAATTTATTGTTCTAAGGTCGAGCCGTATTTGAGGAAATGACTTTATTAACAGTTTTTTTAGTCTTCATTATAAATTCTTAGTCTTCATTATAAATTTAGCAGAATACTTTCTTGTGAATTCGACACTCAACTCTTCACTTTATTATTTGATACAATACATATACTTCCGTAATTCAGTGGACTGTTATTAATTTTATCTCAAAGAAAATCTAAACATATTTCTAACTCAATGAGTCTCATATTAGCTCACAATAAGCCCACTATCATTAGACATAGTCTAATCATGATAAAATATTATACAATCATTATCTGAAGTATGTATAAACCTATTTTGAAATTAGAACACATGTTTAAATAGTATTTTAACATCGCTCTAATCTTTTTTTATATCATCTCAACCTTAATTAAAGCTTGCTCTGCTATGTTCGAACCAATTTGCATCTGAATGGGCTTGAAAAATAGTTCAAAGTTGGAGTATTTTGATTAATAAAAATTTCAAACATATATTTCTAAAAAATAAATATAAAATTTATTTTTATAATATAGAATATTATGAGCATATAAAATCAAAATTTTCGTATTTAAATATTTATATTTATTTATTTAGCACTATAATAATATAATCATATAAAACTATTTTTAACATTAATTTATTTAAAATAAAAAAATATTTATATATATTTAGATATAAAATATTATATAAATAAATATAAATTTTTTGGCAGACATTTAAATATACGTTTAAATCCACCGAAAAGAAAAACAGTACTTTCTGTCACTTTCCCTCGTTAAACTGCGAGGAACCTGGACCGACTTTTTGCCCTTTAATACACACGTCGTCGCCACCATAGCCAACGTTTGCTCTTCTTCAACCTGCGAGAGATGGACACAGGAAGTGCTGTAGGACCTACTAGCGACGGCGAACGAAAGCTTCGAAAGCTCCGAAAGGTCGTAGGCTCCGATGAGCCTCCTCTCGAACCGGAAAGCTTCGCGCGCAGGTCTGATCGCCGATTCTTTTGCTATTTTACTCTTCCTTTCCGTTATCGTCTGAGTCGAGTAATTGTTCCTAGCAGTTATCAGATCGAAGCGCTTGATAAGGCAAAAAAGGAAAATACAATAATCTTCCTGGATACAGGGGCTGGAAAGACACTCATTGCTGTGATGCTGCTGCGATCCTACGCTCATTGCATCAGAAAACCCTCTAAATACATCGCAGTCTTTTTGGTGCCAACAGTGGTTTTGGTTCAGCAAGTATTCTCGGACCTCTTAAATTTTCATCTGTTTCTTTTTTTGAGTTCTTTTCACCTATATTTGAACTGATTTTGAAAAGCAAGCAGAGGTGCTGGAGCTCCATACCGATCTAAAAGTCGGCAGATTTTGGGGTGAAATGGGGGTTGATTTCTGGGATGTCAAGACGTGGGTGGAGAAGTTGGAGACGTTTGAGGTTCGTGCATCTTTGTTAATATCTGCGCTTGTTTTCGAATTCCTTTTTCTTCGTGTTATTAGAACAATTCATACGTGAATTTATATTTTCTAGTGATAAGGATAAGTTTTCTGTGGAGTTAGGAGATTCACCATATCTACTTACTTCAATTTCATTGACAAAAAAAGAAAATTTTAACATCAACTCCTTAAGAAAGAGAAGGAAACAAATTTTTTTTTTAAAAAAAGTAAGGAAACACAATTTTTAAAATTCCAAATGAAGAGTGACCAGAAAAACAATAATAAAGCATATGGTACATTTATTTGAGGAAAGGAAATATGAAGGTAGGTCATTTTTGACATTCTTTGAATTGACATTTAAAAAATGTAAAGTTCACTATTTTCCTTAACAAGTCCAATTTTCTACCGTATCTCCTACTTGTGAAATACGCATCAAGTGAGAAAAAACTTTTACTTTGCAATTCATATCATGGGTAGGTTTTTGAATGAATACATGGTTAGTAGAAAGCTTTTGAACATGAAGAACATTATTTAAAATAAATAACGAACTGATTTGGATGTTTCCTAATCATGGTACTGCTGTAAGAAAGCCAAGAACTTAGATTTTCCAATTACTTGGACAAAGAATGTAGGTACGTTAGATGCAGAATGAGTCATGTTACATGTGGCTCTTGATTAATGATCAAGGAGTCATTGATGGCATTATCTAAGGCTTTTATTCTAGAGGGGAGGGCATACTTAGTTGAGAGTACCGAGGAGTGAACTTCACTTGTTTAGGCTTTTTATCATCTCCATTAATTCTTTGAGTCTTCAATCTCATCTACATGAATCTCTCTCTGAGATGGGCATACCTTTGAGTTTGCTTGAGTGCCTTTGTCGTGAAGGCTAATTGGCTTAAAGCTCTCCAAAATTAAGTATGGTTGCTGGGCATCTTAAACCATGATGAATGCTGTGTTTAGAGAAGACATATGCAAAATGAAGGTTGCAAAGAGATAATACAAGCAAAAATGAAGGCCCTTGTGTAGAAAACTTGTAGTCACAGGGATCAATAATGAATGAAGTCATAGAGATGGAGTGCCCCGATGTTGTAGAAAACAATGATCAGAGGAGATCAATGTGCTTAGTACTTGACAATACAACAACAACAACAAGCCTTTATCCCACTATGTGGGATCGGCTACATGAATCCTTTTTCTCCATTGGGTCCTGTTAAGGGTTAAATTCTCATTTGAATCTAATAAAGAAAGATCATTTCTAATATTTTCTAACCATGTCTTTTTAGGTCCACCTCAATATTTTTTAATATTAGTCAAATCTAATACATCTACTTTCCTAACCGGGTCATCGGAAGGCCGCCGTTTTATGTGACCAAACCATCTAAGGCGATTCTCTCTAATCTTATCTTCCATTGGAACTACTACACCCTTTTCACGTATATGCTCATTTTGTATTATGTTTTTAAGAGTAAAACCACTCATCCACCTGAGCATCCCCATCTCTGCAACACTTAACTTTATTATGCTTCTCTTTTAATGGCCAACATTCTTTACCATAAAGCATTGCAGGTCTCACTACCATCTTATAGAATTTTCCCTTAAGTTTGAGAGAGACTTTTCTATCACATAATAAGCCCGATGCATTCCTCCACTTCAACCATCCAACTTGAATTCTACTAATAATATCCCCATCTATTTCACTATCACTCTGAACAATCGACCCAAAATATCTAAAATGTGTGCTCTTATTAATGACTTGATCGCCCAAAGTCACAATCCGCCCACTAGGTCTA
Organism: Dendrobium chrysotoxum; assembly: GCA_019925795.1. Lineage (NCBI taxonomy): Eukaryota > Viridiplantae > Streptophyta > Magnoliopsida > Asparagales > Orchidaceae > Dendrobium > Dendrobium chrysotoxum. The sequence goes on along the minus strand of CM034304.1, from coordinate 24,192,382 downwards.
TTATTACTAAAATTACACTCCATATATTCAATTTTAGATCTGCTCAAACAAAAGCATTTAAACTATAAGGTTGACCTTCATAATTCAAGGTTACTTTCAACACCCTCTCTAGTCTTATCAACAAGAAGAATATCATCAGCAAAAGGCATATACTAGGGTACAATCTCTTGCAAATGTCTAGTGAGAACATTTATGACTAAAGCAAAAAGATATGGGCTTAAGGCTGATCCTTGATGTAATCCAACTGAAATAGGAAAATATTTGGTCAAACCACCTTGTGTTTGAACACAAGTAAAAACTTCTGCATACATATCCTTAATGACTTGAATATAAGCATTATTAACCCTTTTCTTATGTAGAACTCTCCATAGCACTTCTCTTGAAATTTTATCATATGCTTTCTCTAAATCAATAAAAATCATATGTAGATCCTCCTTATTCTCTCTATACTTCTCCATCAAACTTCTCAATAAATGTATAGCTTCCATGGTAGACCTATGGCATGAATCTAAATTGATTTTGAGAAACATTAGTGTCACGCCACAACCTATTGTCCATAACTCTCTCTCATAGTTTTAAAGTATGACACATTAACTTTATTCCTCTATAATTCGCACAATCTTGTGCACCACCTTTATTCTTAAAAGTAGAAATCAACACACTCATTCTCCACTCATCTGGCATCTTTTTATCTTTGAAATAATATAAAAGTTTAGTAAGCCAGGAAATTTCTTCATCTCCTAAGCATTTCAACACCTCTATTGGAATATTATCAGGTCCAACAGTTTTTTCACACTTCATTTTCTTCAAAGCCTTTTTAACTTCGGTTTTACTAATACATCGATAAAAACAAAAAAAATTATTTTTATTTAGGGTGCTGATCTCTAAAGTCAATTGCATTCTCACAATCTTCATCAAAAAGTTTAGCAAAATATCTCATCCACCTTTGTTGAATATCATTTTCTAATAAAAACACTTTTGATCTTCAACCTTAATATGCTTCACTTGAACTAAATACTTACTACTCATATCTCTTTGTTTAGCTAACTTATACATATATCTTTTGCCCTCCTTAGCATCTAATCTATTATATAAATCATTAAAAGCTAAAATCTTTGCATTGCAAATTGCTTTCTTAGACTCTTTACGGGTCCTCTTTATATCTTTCCTAATTATCAGATTTTTTACAACTAAACCAATTTTTATAAAAAATCTTTTTATTTTTTATATTTTCTTGCACATTTTGATTCCACCACAAACTATTTTTACTATTAGTAGCTTTTTTCTTTGATACTCCAAGCACATTTTTTCAACATTCTTAATATTACTAGCTACTTTTTCCCACATGACATTAGCTTCCTCATGCACAGATAAAATTTTAAGATCTAGAATCTTACTCTCAAAAATATTTTTGTTAATATTCTTTAAAAGCCCCCATCTAATCCTAGAACAACGATTTACTTTATTTTTAATATTCAACCCATTTATTTTAAAGTCCAAAACAATAAGCGATGTTGGATACATAAACTTTCACTCGGAATAACTTTACAATCTTTGCAATCTAAACAATCTATTTTTCTTATAAAAAAATAGTCAATCTGAGTTTTATTATATTTATTCTTATAAGAGATGAGATGCTCATCTCTTTTTTTTAATAAGGTATTAGCAATTACAAAATCATAAGCTAAAGAAAAATTTAATATGAGCTTACAACTTTCATTAGTCATTCCAAAGCCATAGCAACCATGAATGCTTTTAAAATCATCTACCTCTCTACCAACATGTACATTTTATCTCTTCCAATAAAAACTCTTTTTTTGATAGGTATCATTTGTATTAATTCTTCTAGGTCATTCCAAAATTTTAATTCCATTAATTTGCATGTAAGAGAACTTATATTCCAAGTTCATATTCTAATTTTAGTTTTATGGACTAGCTTCTTTACCCACATCCGTCCATGATGTGGAAACCCTTGCCTATTTAACACTGCACCCAAGGGCCGGTGCAGTGGCCCTTGCTCACTTGTCGCTGTATTCAGGCCATACAACTCGCCACTTCCAGGGAACGCCTTAGCATTAACACAATGTATTAAGTGATTCATGCTTAGGACTTGACAATGTTGAAAAAAAAACATCAATGATGAACATACGTTGTTGAGTAAAAGCTTTGGAAAAATCAGGGTACGCCACGTAGGTGAAATCCAAAGATCTTCTTATAGAGGATCTGGCATAATTGTTATAAGCGGCTTAGGTGAAATCTTGCTCGTGATTATAGAATTGAAGTTGTGCATAATTGGCATAACAAGAAGGAATCATTAGTGCCAATCACAAAGGTTGGCGTTAGTTAAAAGTACGAACGGGGCTCTAAAGGTTGTGTTGGCGAAATAGATTACATAGGCGTTGTGGAACATAAATCATCGATCTTGAAGTCACGATCGGCGCAGTGAAGGAATCACGGAATCGATGCAGGTTGCATGTAAGAGTCTCACACAATCAATGCAAGTAACATGTTGGAGACACAACAATCAATGAATTGGTCTTGATGAAATTGCTGAGGCATGCATTGTGCTTGTTAAGCAAAGATTAGCTTTGTTGGCGATGATGATGAAGGCCTTATCGAAGACAGTAGTGGTGAGGGCGGAGATTTTCGAAAACAAGCAAGAGATTAAGGCTTTGCTTCAGGTAGTGATGGCCAATACACAAAGAGATGCTGCGATGATGGTATACAATTTGTTGGGTGAGGAAGGATGTGATGAAAATTATATCATGTGGCGGACACAAGGGCATGAAAGAATTCTATATTATTCCGCCAAGTTTTTGATAGAAGGCATTATATATATTGATTTATGAATGAAAATACAAAAAATATTTATAACTAAGATAAATAAATACATATTTTAAAAATAGGTTTTGGATTTCCTTACTTAGGCATGAGCCTGTGGGATATTGATCTTTTTATTTGGCATGAATCTTTGGGATTTTCGATTTTCTTGAAATGAATTAGTGAGATCTTGATTTTCTTCTTTGGCATAAATTCATGGGAGCCTGAGTTTCTTTTTGTCATGAATCCATGGGATCCTAAGTTCTTTTCTTGTCATGCATATGTGAGATTCTAATTTCTATCTTGATATGAATCCATGGGCTCCAATAATAAGAAGATCCATAGTATATAGCCGCCTTCCAACAATGAATAGTATGACGTTGTTAATTACTAGAACAATGAAGATGTAGGGTAATCATCATATTCTGCTATATTTTCATGCACTTAGGATTTCATTATATGATTTATTCATTACATTATTATTATTATTATTATTATTATTATTATTATTATTATTATTTTGATATTTGTAGAAATTATGATTGTTGATGTCATTAGGAAATGCTAATTTATTTTATCCACACATATGCTTTGCTCCTTGTCATGATTATTCGACAAGTTTTACACTGGCTATCGACTATGTAACGCAATCCTCCACTAGACATTTGCAAGAGGTTGTACCCTGGTGTATGCTTTTTGCTGATGATATTCTTCTTGTTGATAAGACTAGAGATGATGTTGAAGGTAAACTTGAATTATGAAGGCCAACTTTAGAGTCTAAAGGCTTTTGTTTGAGTAGATCTAAAATTGAATATATGGAGTGTAATTTTAGTAATAATAGATTTAGTGGACGGATTGTGACTTTGGACAATCAAGTCATTAATAAGAGTACACATTTTAGATATCTTGGGTCTATTGTTCAGAGTGATGGTGAAATAGATGGGGATATTATTAGTAGAATTCAACTTGGATGATTGAAGTGGAGGAATGCATCAGGCTTGTTATGTGATAGAAAAGTCCCTCTCAAATTTAAGGGAAAATTCTATAAGATGGTAGTGAGACCTGCAATGCTTTATGGTGCAGAATGTTGGCCATTAAAAGAGAAGCATAATATTAAGTTAAGAGCTACAGAGATGAGAGTGCTCAGGTGGATGAGTGACTTTACTCTTAGAGACAGGATACAGAATGAGCATATATGTGAAAAGGTTGGAGTAGCTCCAGTGGAAGATAAGATTAGAAAGAGTTGCCTTAGATGGTTTGGTCACATAAAATGGCGGCCTTCCGATGACCCGGTTAGGAAAGTAGATGTATCATATTTGACTTATGTTACAAAAAGTAGAGGTAGACCTATAAAGACTTGGTTAGAAAATATTAGAAATGACATTTGTTTATTAAATTTAGGTGAGAATTGGACTCTTAATAGGATACAATGGAGAAAAAAGATTCATGTAGCCAACCCCACACAGTGGGATAAAGGCTTGTTGTTGTAGTCGTATATGTTTTGCTGCTTAATCCAATCCACTCATGCAAATATATTAAATGAACACCTTCCTATTATGCATGCATGGATTTTCATACTAATTTGAGAAATGTTCTGTTAAAGTATTATAAATTCTCAGTTTGTATCTGATGACCATTTCAAATTTCCCTTGCAGGTCTTTGTTATGACACCTCAGATTTTACTCAACAACCTTCGCCATACTTTTGTTAAGCTAGAGCAGATAAAGTTGTTAGTATTTGATGAATGTCATCATGCTAGAGGAAAAGACCCTTATGCATGTATTATGATGGTAAGGCCATTTTAACTTATTCTACATTTTGTCCCTTTGTTTCAATTTTCTCTTCATAACTGACTTCATTTAATGACACAAACATGTGTAAACTAGAATCTGTATGTTTGAAGACCAGTCTTCTTTAATTGGCACACGCATCATTCGGAAATTACATCAATCAGGTTTATCATTCTAGTGCTTCAAATAAGATTCTATTCAATTGTAGCTTAATTATTTTTGGGATGTTGACTGCCAATTATTCAAGGATGGGTGCCGAAGCTCCAACCATCAGAATGGTGTGAGGATGATTCTTGTTATTAATTGATCATTGGATAACCTATTTGGTTATTTAAACTAGTCCTTTTCACCTAGAGTGTTCTGCCTTGTTGTATGCACTATTCATTGGTTAATGATGAAAAGTATAATCTAAATTAAGCATTTTTAGATATTCCAACTGTTTGGGGATGCCATAACTTGCTAAGTTAACAAAAAGGAACTTGCCAGAACATGTGTTTGTTTATGTCATGGAGATTTAGGCCGTTTAGGACAGTTTTTGACTACTATTTTTTTACCGCTTTCAAGAAATTTTTATATTAAAAAGCTGCTATAAAACATAGTAAGAAAGTTGTTCCAAATGAAGTCTTAAGCTCATTTTGATGCATAGTACTCATTTGGTGCAAAACCTATCAGATGTTTTTTTGTTTGCCAACAAATGTCCTACAGTTGAGATATATGTCTCACATTTAGTATGATTCATGACAAAAGTCTCATATTAAGTATGATGTATCTTAGACTGGAAACTGTGAGCGTCATAAATTTTTAAAGTTATTTGAACTGCAAAATTATAAAATAGTAGTAACTTAATCTTTCAATAGTATTTATCAGAATGCTTACTATATTGATCTCGTTTTATTAACTTTGCTTGTCAAAGGTGGTATTTGGAGATCCACTGTGTTGTCTTCTTTAATGATTTTTATTTTGCACTTTCAGGAGTTCTATCATCCACACATACAGGCAAATTCAGTTAATATTCCTAGAATACTTGGAATGACTGCCTCAATCACGAATACGAAAGGTACTTTGATTTATACAAGTATCTTTCGTAAGTCCTCACAGTTTCTTTCGTAGTTTTTTATGAGGTATTTTAAACTTTATTATTTATTTTATTCACAGTCATCCCTTTTAAAATGCTTTGGTAGGTTCAAACTCACCAGCTGACTATGGAAAGCAGATCAGCGACCTTGAGAATCTTATGCATTCAAAGGTTAAAAGAGATCATTTCTGTAATTGTATGCATATAATACTGTTTTTTAAGAGTTTCAGGGGAAAAAAAATTTAAACCTCTATAAATTACCACGGCAATTCTCTTAGATTTTGTTTGGGATGGCTTTCTTACTACTTCTTAAAGCGCTTTCTAATACAAAAATTAAAAAACTGCTTTAAGAAGCAGTAAGAAAGCCATCTCAAACTAGGCCTTTGTTTGGGATGACTTTCTTACTGCTTCTTAAAGCAGCTTTCTAGTATAAAAAATTTAATTTTTAAATTAAAAAGCCGTTTTAAAAAGCAGAAAGAAAGTTGTTCCAAACAAAGCCTAAGCCTTATTGTCAGTTGGCAGTATTACTTGCTTTTTTGTTTGCATTTTTCATCTTTATCTCGTTTCTAGTTTCACTGAAATTTGAACCTCTTATTCCTTATTTGTAGAACTAAAAATATCAGTTAGGGCTTTGGTTTTGACTTTCCAGTATCTAGAACCATATCTATCAGATTAAGCTTATAAATGAAAGAAGTAGATCATTAGGGAACGAGTATGGTGGAATACTCCATTGCTTCAAATAGCCAAAAATAAGACATATAAATAGGTGCTTACAGATGTCTAAAATATGGAAGAAATAAACATAGACTACTAAGAAAGGAAATTTTGATTATTTTATCAAGAATCGATATAAAAAACACTAGATATAATTAGAATCCCTATAAATTAGTCTCCTATATGCACCGCATGAGTATTTTTTTATGTAACCTGAAACCGCAAGGTCTGGAAGGGGCGGCCTGCTATCCTTGAACCTGCCAATGCCAATATATATATATATATATATATATATATATATATATATATATATATATATATATATATATATATATATATATAGAACTTTGATACATCAGAAAAAATTACTGTGCTTGGGCATGAATTTTGATGCATATTTGAATTGAAAACTTCCATGATTAATTTTAAGACCATTTAAGCTCCATTTTTTTTGCAAAATTATAGTTAAATTGAACGTCTCGACACGATGAACCTAACACCACCATAAGTGGTTTGAGCATAGATCAAGCACTTGAAGCACAATTAAAAATTTTAGGACATTAATTAGATGATTAAATGATTTCAAAATCTTGCATGCTTATAATAAAATCCAACGTATTAATGAGATGAATCCAACAAGCCCATGGTCACTTTATTCCAATATCATTAAGGATCCTAAATGTCGAAGAAATGCTTATATTTGATGGAATCAATATGCACTGCCTCATTGAGATTTTTGAATTATCATTATATTTATGGTGCCGACCTCCCTCTGGCTCTAAGAATTTCATAGCTCTAGTTGAGCACCAGCATTGGGCCACCATCTTATTGTCATAACCACTATTTAACTGTCATTATTTAACCACTTCCCAATCACTCGATCATCTCCCGATTGTTGCCATTAGAACATTGCTTGATCACCATTGTCTCACCATTCTTGCTTGACTAAATTCTCCAACCACTGTCGTTGGACTATGGTCCTCTGGATCATCTCCTAATTGTTGCACATAGTCTTAATTAACTTTGACTCTCTATGTTAACACTAGAATTTCTATTAGATTTTTTAGTCTCTTGTCCTCTCTCCTTAGGGGAGTACGACCAAATTTGCAGTACATGATATCTCGAAAATAACTTCTATGCCACACGACTAACCAACTTCTACCATGGAATTAGTTTTGTACAGCTTTTATTTATTAGATTGTATCAACACCTTTTCCTGATCACGGGAAACGACATTATTTGTAATTGTTGACAAACACTAATAGAATTATTTCAACTAGTCTAAGCATCATGGTTTTTCCCTTTTCAACCTTTCCACTATTGGGGAGATGGGGAGGAGTAAACTCTACAATGACGAAACAAGCAAGAAAGTAAAAGCAGCGGAAATCAAATCAATGCAATAAAATCATATAGGAATGTACACATGTTATCCAGACATTCTATATCACGTGCTCAGAATCTCACATGCTTAGTATAAGTACAGTGAATCAATAGTATCACATAGTATTAGTATCTATATCAGTAATAGTAATAATCCAGTGGCGGGAGCAGTAGAATAATGCAATAACAGTAAATCTGTGCAGTACTAAGAAATTCGTACAATAATAAGAATAATGCCTCAAAAACATGCATTTTAGTAGTCATACTAAACAAGTAAGAAGTCCTGGCTATCACGATATTTTTCAGTGTTAGTAAACCGCTAGTTCAGTAAATAGAGTTGTCACTCTTTGCCCGTCGGCATAGTAAGGATCTCCTTATAACTCCCAATCAGTGTATCACGTGAATTAGTATAGAATAACACCAAACCACAATATTTAAAGGAAAGCCCGTCAGCCCACCATCCTGTACAGATTAATCAGTCTCCAACCAACGGGTCAACCAGTCTTTACTTTGTTTCACACATGCACATTATTATCACAATACTATTACAGTAATAGCGACTAGCTATTACTCAAGCACATATCCACATCCATTTTCAATGCATTGCAACAAATATTACATAATTGAGCTAAATTAAGAAGATGCCAAAATGTCATAACGGTAGACAACAAAGAATCCTATTAGACAAAAATACACATTTTTAGAAAATTATCAAAATACCAGAAATTGTATAAAATGATGTTTTAAGACTTTTATTGTATTACATCACTATTTTTAGAGGTCTAAATAAATTTTTGGGTATACAAAAATTGCTGTATTTTCAAAATTGCCTGGTGAAAAATCTCAAATAAATACTCAAAATACTCGTAATCATGATCTCTATAACATACAAAAAGTTACGTGGTGAAAATTTTGTCAATGCAAAGTTATTCACGTTTTTCGGTAACGGAAACACAAATTTGATTAGAAAAATTTAAAAAATTCAAAATATTTGAAATCAGAAATAGGCTAATTGTTCCTTATAGTGAGATGAGTAAATCTCTCAACTGTGTTGAGGGACGAAAATTGCATCGCGACCTTCAAATCTAGGATTATAATTTCTCTGTCCTCACATTCTCTCTCAAATTCGGCTAAACTGTCTTTGTTAGCCGAAATGCATTAAGGGGATAAAAGAATTTAATAATATCTCATAATGCTTTAAGATATTTTGATTATAATAATAATATAATATTAGTATAATATTTAATTTAATTAATTCTTTAGTATAAAATTCAAATAAATCATTTTAGGACTTCAAACATTGCAGAAAAATATCCATAAAATAAATCATTTTATTTAAAAAATATCGGTAAAATTAGTTTGCAAATCGGGCACTTGACGGTCCTAAAATCTTCACTTGTACTGATAGGTATCAATTTCTTAAGGATTTTCGACAGTGCCCAAAATTATGAAAAAATTCGTGCAAGTAAAATACTATAATAACAACACTATGGCGAAGTTGATTTACGATTTGGATTATAATGACTCCAAAAAAAATTTGACAAAGTCAAATACGGGCTATTATATAAACTGTCCATCCCTATACTGCTGTGAATGCTCTAGCATGCAATAGTGTGGCACGATATATGGGAACTGATTCTTTTAGCTTGGAGGGCAACCCTTATTACGACGTCCAAAGACCGTTCATGTCAATACTCTAGGCATGGTTATAGCAGGGTAGTCTTTTTGTTGTCTACCATTTTATCAATTATAAAAGAAGCATGTCAAGATTGGTGGGTAACTTTATTTACAACATTGAACTCCGATTTCAACAAACTTATAGTCAAATTGAACGTCTCAACGAGACAAATTCAAAGCCATCAAAAGTGGTCCAATCGGAGTCCGAATGAGCACAAATCAAGCACTAAAAGCATAATTGGATATTTCAGGGCATTAATTAGATGAATTGAATCGAGCGTCTCGATGAGACAAATTCAACGACCCCAAAATTGCTTATTTGTAATATTATTAAGGAACTTCAATGCTGAAGAAACGAACTATGATTAAGGGGATCAATATGGGGTATTCGATTCACCATTGTTGGAGCCCTTAGAATCTCGGAGTTTCGCTCTAGCACCATTGTTAGGCCATCAGCCGTTCGTCATCTTTGCTCACTGCCCAACCACCATCATTGGACCATCGCCATTAGAACATTGTCCGACTGCTATTGTCGCACCACTATCACTCGATTATAATCCTCTGGCTATCATTGCCTGCTATGGTCCTCTCACCATCATTGCCGGAATATGGTCCTCTGACTACTGTTGCTCGCTACGATCCTTTAAGCACTGTTGCCCAATCATGATCACTCGACCATCGTCTCCCAATTATAGTCCTTTGACTATTGTTACCCAACTATAATCTCTCGACCTATAATCCTTTTACAATTATCACCTGGCTACACTGATGCTCGTTGACCTCATTACCCATGCCAACATATGCCATCACTTCTAAGATTGTTGTATGTTGTCGACATCAACTTTGCTTTCCAAAGTCAACATTATGATTTATGCTCGATTTCTTCATTTTTGGTCTCCTCAAAGGAGTATGACCAAATATACAATAAGTGTTCTCTTGATGACAATTCCTATGCCATAGGGTTTTTCTATCTTTTACCATGAAATGTATTATGTACAACTATTGTTTATTATATTGTATCAACACCTTTCCTAATCAGAAAAAAGGAATCATTTGTAATTGATGATAAACACTAGTAAAATCATTTTAGCTGGGCCAAACATCAGTGTTCTTCTCTTTTGGGCTTTTCATGTAACAATTATAGTGTCTATTACAACTCCTATCTTATTTATGTGTGCTAAATCTTTATACAAAGCTAAGACTTTGAATTCTCTATCTCTCTAAGGTCATGAATGTTTTGATGCGCTACAAATTTCATTATTTTCATCATGTTTCAGTTTGTTAAATGAATCTCATAGTACACGTCTTGAACCTCTTTGAGCATGTTGTTGAGCGCATTGATGCCTTCTCCTTGCAAACACATGCATGACTTCCTCTTTTTTGTCGCATGTCGTTTGACTCATGAAGGCCTCCTTTAGTGAGCTCCCACACAAATTTATTTCTTCCACACCCCACCTAGATCATATATATCTTTGCAAATGAGGTTCTATGCAATTTTTTCGTTTCTTATATTGTCGAGGACTTCAAGAGTGTTTGTAGGAGTCAGAGGAGAGCGATCTCACAAAAAGAGAGAGAGAGATAGAGAGAGTCATAAAACACGTAATTGAAGAAATATCCCATATGTTTATTTTTTGTAGAAATATAGTGGACGTTGGTCTCAGACTAAGTTACCCATATTGTATGCATGGCCAGACTGCATATTGAAATCCATCACCAACAAAAATAATTTCAATTTATCCAAATTCAAACCTTTATTCAAAAGCCGAGGTATTTAGAAATAATTTTTTGAATTTCTTTTCCAACAAAACAAAAATAGTCATATTTCTTTTATTGGGCATATAGCCAATTTCTCATTTTCATATCATGATAATAATATTAGTAGTTTACCTTGTGCTCCTCACGCGAGGCTCACCCAAATCTACTCTGCGCACAACTGCGTACTCTCGCGTGAAACTTCTAGCTTGCCTCGCCCATTGGGCCGTCCGCAAGCACCACCGCGAATCGACGCTGCCAAGCCAACAGCAACGCTCGCTTGCTCTCCCCCATTCGTTTGCTCGCCAGCACAAGGCCGCACGCTTGTTCACCCTAGCGCACACGAGCCACCTTTGCTCCTTGCGCCTGCACGTCCCCGCGTCAAAACCAACTATAAGTCTAGGTCGCACGTTGCCTGCTCTCTCTTCACTATGTAGCACCCACGATCGCACGTCGAGGGGCACGAAGCTCCATGTCATGACATCGCTCTAACTCCGCTCTGCTAGTTCGCAACCCGTAATCCCCACTAAGCGCGCTCGCTTGCCTTATGCTAAAGACTTCACCCGCCTGCTTAAATCCCGCGCACGAAGAGGAGAGGAGAAGAAGAATAAGGGGCTGTTTGGCAACAAATTGGATTTAACTTTAGTAGGATTTAGTAAATTATGAAAATCCAAATTTAGTAAATGCTAGGCATGTTAAATCATGTAGTAGATTGAGATCATATTATTCTAAGGATGACAGAATCATAGGTTCTTGATCGGGTTTGCCTTCATCGCCTACAAAAATGTCCCATTTATCCAAATAGATCTCAAATCACTAATTTTTAAGTTAAAACTATCCTTAATCGAGAGTGCTCTTCCACAAGTGGGAGGGGTAATTAATTATGAGGGTTTATGATCATAGGAAGTTGAGACTCTAGATCTAAATAAACCCTGGCATAAACATTGGGGGAAATACGATTAATTAAAATTAATTAACCTCATGAAGAATGGAATCCTAACCTAGTTGGTGGGGGTTGAGCCTCATTTTTTCTGAGCGAACAACGACTTACTCCTATCCCGTCGCCAGAAATGAAGCTCACTTTTTCTTCCTCCTACCAATCCCATATCCTTTAACAACCTCAATAGTAGACCAATTCACCTCCTCCTTTTATCTTCCACGCAAATTCTTTCTCACTCTCACCCAAAATCTTCTCTTCATCTTGGTCCCTACTCCCAACTCGCATTTTCTCACATTTGGCTTAATTGGACGGAGCGAATTGGAGTTCTCTCGCGAGGAATCGCAGATTTCTATGTACGATTGCATTGTTTTGCTCATTCATGTGATTTGTGTTTGCCCGCTCGTCTGCAAGCCCGGTGCGTGCCCGTGCTCACCCGTTTGCCCACTACTTGCTTGAGCTCGTGGGCTACTCACCTGTGCTCGCCCGCTACTCGCCTGTGCTTGCCTGCTGCCTGTTTAAGTTAAGGGACTGGTTCGATTGAACCTGTCCAGCCGATTCTAACAACAGCGGACCAAAAAGTTTGAGAAGTACTTTTAGCATATGTTTAATGCATAGAAAAGAACATATTGCAGTAACTTTCTTTTAATGCATGCTTTTGAGTCAACTTAAACTTGATCTTATGATTTTTTTCTTAGTTTTATTTTTTTTATTTAAATGACTGCTTTTAATTTCTATAGGTCTATACTGTTGCACATGAATCAGTCCTGGCAGAATACATATCATTTCCTAATGCTAGGATTAAACAATATAATCACCTGGACTTTCCAGATAAATTAAGCCATCTTTTCGTCCATCTAGAAGCCTTAAAAGTGAAGGTATGTCTCTCTAATTTTTTTTTATATGTTCATTATTAACTTCAAAACACACAACCACACTTGATAAGAGTCCGTTAGTCATTTGTTGTGTTATCTTATTCTTTGTGATACTTCTTGTATTCTGTTTATCTGTTTGACTGCTTTCCGTGCCTCTTATGAAATTAACAACTGCTGACCGATGATATTGCAATTCCACATTATTGAACACTTTTTTCACGATTTCTATTTATTGTTAGTAATTTGTAGGTTTTTGGAATAACTTACTGTTTATAATACTTCTTTGGCACCAAATTTATTTGGTTCTCAATACTAGTGCCAGTGATGTACTGTTTTCTATTTTGCTTAATCTTTTTTTATTTTATGCCAGCAGATTGCTTACAGTAACTGTTTCCTAATCAGGTCAGACCGTGATTCCATATTATAAATATATTTGCTTGTAATTCCTTTTCCAAGTGGGAGATGTGCTGACTTTAACATAGCTTTCTTATTTATAAATGCTTCTTTGTGATTTTATTCCTAAGCATTTTGTAAATCTCTCCGATGTGCTGGAACCATTACAGGAAAGTCGTCCAGTACCGGCGGCTTTTATCATTTTCGGCGGTTTTTATGTCGCCGGAATAAACTGCATAGGAAATTAAAACTGACGGTATTTTCCCGGTTGTTATCATTTCCGGCGATTTTCCGTCAGATATAACGGTCGGAAATTTTCGGTGCCAAGACCGCAGGGTGACTGCCGGAATTTACTGGCGCAATGACTGCAGGAAAACCGCCGGTCATTACCGGTGGTATTAGCGGCAGGTAAACCGTCGATTTTTTTCGGCGGCCAGACCGCCGGCAATAACTGGCGGCCAAAATAATCGTCTGGTATTGACATTTTCGGCGGCTAAACTGCCGGTTAGCCGCCATAAATCTGTAACATTCAAAAAAAAAATGACAGCTTCCCCTCTATCCAAACACATTTTCACATGTACCTGCAGTAGTTGAGGAAAACATAAACTTCAAAACATAGGAAAACATAAACATAACACAATCAACAGATGCTCAGGTAGTTCAAACTATAAAATATAAAATACACAAACTTCTAAATATAGGAAAACATAAACTTCACGTTGTTATAATCTTTAAAACATAAAACAACTAGTTTGGCATCCATATGTTCAAAATACACCAGCTAGTTATTCAAACAAATACAACTAGTCATTGTCCGTGTCCTCGCTACCCTGCAATTCATGTATAAGCTCTTGCTCATTTTTCTTTTGATTTTCAGCTCGATATGATCGCAGCTCCGCCTGCATTTCAGCCTGAATCTGTCTCATCTCCTCTATCTCTCTTGTCAGGGAAATAACCCTCTAGCTGACGGTTTCTTTAGCTCCACTTGCATCATAAAATGCTGAAGTGGTGTACGGCTCAATAGCATATCCCTGTGAACCTAAGCCATAAATCCTCCCCCTCTGCCTTCCTCCAATAGCTTCTGACCACGTGTAGTACTCAGAATACTGGGTCGATCCTGAAGATGATCCTTCACCAGTAGATGGTTGACCCTCCTGAAGTTGTATAAAATCATCCTACGAGAATAAATTCATAAAATAAAATTTTTATTTATTTCTTATTATTACTCAAAAAATGATACTCACGTGGGCTTTTCTTGCCTTCTCATAAACCCACTAATGATAAGCTTGATGTTGGTGAGTCCTCGTATGCAGCTCTAGTGGTGTCGGCTCCCGACCAAGATACTCTTTCTGCAAATAGAGAACATTGCTAAAATAATGTACATATATTTCTGAAACTAATTGAAATAATCTTTTACCAGTCGTCGTCTATGCTCAGTATGAGGCACTAAACCACCCGTATGAAGATATCTTATCCCTCTCCTCCAAGTAGTGATCTACATTGGATACTGGTGAAGTGCTCTGCCCATAGTGTATCAGATGGGGTGGGTCCCTTCGATAAAGGATCCTGAAGGGGGTTGTTTGTCTGGCTGTGTGGAAGGATGTATTGTACCAATATTCTGCCCATGCCAATCATTTGGCCCATAATTTTGTTTTGTTAGATATGAAACAACGCAAGTATGTATCTACGCTCCTGTTGAATACTTCCGCCTGATCGTCCATCTGTGGGTGATATGTTGTGCTCCTTTTTAAGACCGTCCTCTGCATCTTGAATAACTCCCTCCAAAAAATACTGAGGAATATCTTGTCTCTGTCTAATACTATAGGTTTTGGAATGCCATGTAAGCATACTATCTCCCAGATAAAGACTGTGACGACTGATATAGCGGTATAGGGATGTTTCAGTGGAATAAAATGAGCATACTTACTCAGTCGGTCTACTACCACAAGTATTATTGAATCCCCCCCGAACGTGATAATCCCTCAATGAAGTCCATGGTCACTTCCTCCCAAACCCTTTCAGGTAAAGCTAAAGGTTGTAGTAACACTCCTGGTGCCATAGTAAGGTATTTATGCCTTTGACAAACATAGCATCTCGCCATCATGTCTTCTACATCCCAGTGCATTCCCACCCAATATAGCTCAATGGATAGTCGGCTGTATGTCTTTTGGACTCTTGAATGTCCACCTATCACACTGCCATGAAATTCCTGTAATACCTTGGGAATGTAACTTGAGGACCGTGGGATTACAAACCTCCCTTGGTAGAGTAGCTGGCCCCTCTTCAGAGCATAACCACTATGACTATCCGGGTCCTTCAACAATTCTTCCTTGATCTTCCTCAACCCTTTATTTTGCTCGCTCTCCCTCCTCAATGCTTCCCAGTCTAAGATCATTGATACTGACAAGGCTGCCAACTGTGGCTCCTCGGCCCTCCTGGACAAGGCGTCTACTGTTTTATTTTCTAAGCCCGGTCGGTATTGTATCTCAAAGTCGTATCCAAGCAATTTGGATAGCCATCTTTGATGCTCCTTCGTGACCCTCTGTTGTTCCAACAGATACTTCAGACTCCTATGGTCTATCCTGACTATAAAATGTATCCCCAACAAATAGGGTCGCATTTCTGAATTGTCAAGGCAATCACCATCAGCTCTTGTTCATATACTAATTTGAGCCATGCCCTAGCTATGAGTACTTGGCTGAAATATGCAATAGGTCTATGGTCTTGCATGAGTGCTCCTAACCCATAACTCGAGGCAGCCTCCATCACAAATGGTCTCTTAAAATCTGGGAGCGCCAATACATATACATTGGTTATAGCTGTCTTCAGCTCCTGGAATGCTCAAGTCGCTTTCTCCCCCCACTTGAAGTTATCCATCTTCAACTATTCTGTCAGAGGTTTTGCTATGGTGCTGTATCCCTTCACAAACTTCCTGTAGTAACCGATGAGCCCCAAGAACTCCTGTAGCTACCTTAAGTTCATAGGAAGAGGCCAGTCCACTATGGCTTGAATCTTGGACTGGTCGGTAGAAACTCCTTCTTTGGATACCACATGCCTTAGATACTCCACCTGTGATTGCCAAACGTGCACTTTTTCCAGTTGGCAAACAACTGATGCTCCCTTAAGGTCTCCATCACTGTCTTCAAGTGCTCCCCATGTTCTGCCTTTGTCTTGATGTATATTAAATGTCATCAAAGAATACCATGACAAACTTTCCGAGATATGGCTAAAACACTCGGTTCATAAGTGACTGAAAAGTGGCAGGGGCGTTGGTGAGGCCAAAAAGTATCACCAGGAACTCATAGTACCCTTAATGTGTCCTGAAGGCTGTCTTGTGCACATTTATTGTATTCATTATAATTTGATGGTATCTCGATTTCAAATCAATTTTAAAGAAGATCACAAATCCAAATAACTCATCCAAGAGTTCATCTATCATGGGAATTGTAAACTTATTTAGCATCATTTTTTTTTGTTTAAAGCCCTATAATCTACACAGAATCTCTAGTTGCCATCCTTCTTCACCAACATTACTGGGCTAGAGAAAGGACTTACACTATGTCTGATAATCCCTGCTTCCATCATCTCCCTGATCGGCCTCTCTATCTCATCCATCTTGATCTGGGGGTAACAGTATGGTTTGACACTAATGGAAGAAGTCCCTTCTTTTAAGTTGATGGCATGCTTCTGCTCTCGAGGTGGTGGTAACCTGATCGGTGGCGGAAATACATCCTGATATTGATGCATAATCTGTTGGGCCTCCACTGGAATTTCCCTTGCTTCCTTTTCGTAGACCCCTTATATGTTTTGCAACTCTACCAAATATCCCAAGCCTGCATCCTGGATTGTCCTGAGCATGATTTTTAAAGAGAGCATGGTCTTGCATAAGCTGTCATCCCCTTGAAGCATTATCTTTTTCCACTCCACTTGTATCTCCATAGTCAATGACTTCCAATTCACCTTCATATCCCTCATAGTCTGTAGCCACTTCATCCCTAGAATCACATCCGTACTCCCCAAGTCTAAGGGAAAGAAACCTTCTACCACCTGAATACCCTGCAAGGTCATCACCATGCCTTTACATATCCCCTTGCTCCTCTCTATCTTACATGTTCCCATCATCACCCCACATCCTTTCGTCTTTGCTAACTTCAATCTCAATCGGTCCATCACCTCCATCACCCAATTTGAGATGCAATTATGTGAGGCTCCTTAATCCACCAAAACTACCACAGATTGCTTTCCAATTTGCCTCCTTACTTTCATGGTGTGATTTGGAGTAAATCCCACCATAGAGTTTAAGGACACCTCCGCCACATCCAAATGCAACTGCTTGTCTCCTCCAATTCGTCCCCGCTCTCCTCTTCCCCCTCATAAACCATCAAGATCTGAAGGGCTCGATTCTTACACCTATGCTCGGGTGTAAATTTCTCATCACACTTGAAGCATAGCCCTTTCACTCGCCTGTCCTGCACTTCTGCTTCTATGAGGTGCTTGAAATTGCCTCCAGGATGAACACCAGTGCTCTTCTCCTTAGGTGCCTCCATTTGAAATGACACCGTTTGGGTCCTCGATGCTAAGGTAGTAGAGGTGTTCCTGTAAGCCCATCCCATGGGCTTGCTTCGACTGGCCTTCTCCCTCTGATGTTTCTCCTCTATCCTTTGTGCTGGCTCTATTGTCTCTCTTAACCCTCTAGGCCTCAGCACTCTGAGATGTGCCCTTATGTCTTCCCTAAGACCCTTCATGAAATTTCCTTCTAACCCTTCATAAATTCTCCTTAGTCTACTAGATAACAGCTTAAACTTCTCTCGATACTCCATGACGGTCCCTTCTTGAGTTAAGCCATAAAACTGTTTGTGGAGGTCCCTTTCCCGAATTGATGGGAAACGTTCCAACAAACAATCCTTAAATTCTCCCCAGGAATAGATCGGATACCTAGCTTCTCTCCATTGGAACCAAGCTAGGGTTTTTCCTTCCAAAAATAGCCCTGCCACCATGAGTATTTCTCCTTCCATCTGACCATTGATTTTAAAGTAATGCTCCACCCGGTACACCCAATCTTGAGCATCTTCCCCTTTGAAAATCGGCATCTTTAACTTTCTCGACCTTGCATCCGTTCCCCAATGGTTTCTTTCTCCGTTAGTTCCTCCTGTGTAGTGGTAGTGCGATTCTCTTACTTCTTCCCTTGGCGGATTTGGACCCCGTGGTTTGGCCCCACCATTGCTTCCTTTGGTCCACCTCCCTTCCTACCTGAGTGGTCTCTAAAAAGGTTCTGTCTCCCCTCTTTCTGCTGCCCTTTCTACCGGATACCCTGATGCACCTCCCCTCGGAATCTCTCGGGGTGGTCCTTGAGGGAAAACGTTCTCCACTTCATCATCCTCCTCTTGAACTTTCTTTCCTTTCCAATCAGCCCTAGGAGTTGCTGACGAAGTCTTCGATTGCGTCTCGATCAATATTTTCATCATGCCTTCTATATTTCCAAAACGGCTTTCCATGGAGGAAAACCTTCCCTCCATTCCAGAAAATCTTTCCTCCATCTAGAAATGTTTCTCTAGCATCTCGGCTCTAAGTCGTTCCATCTTGTTTTCCAAAGCTGCCATCTTCTTCGCTGCTATTTACAAAATTTTGCCTCCAAGCAGCGAGAATCAGCATGGTGAAAAAAATTTCAGCAAAAATTAGTGATGGGGACTTTAGCTGTCAGCCCGGGACACCGCTCTAATGCCAATTTGATATGCCTTGGAGTCAATTTCAACAAACACAGTAAGAAATTCATAGAGAACCAGTAAAAATACAGTAGATTGTGGAGGAAATAGTAACTGATTTTTATTTATAACTCAACAAGAAACAAAGCGTCACACCTCATTTTAATCCCCCTACAATTAAATTAGAGTGTAACAGAGAAGGAGAATCTGAATAGACCTTCTTCTTACTTACTCCCATTCTGAAACGCTGATATCCGAATTAGATAAGTAAAAAGTAGCCTATTTAAACTATCCTAACCCCACTAATCATAACACATCAAGATATTCATGATAGGAAGCATATATAATATACCTCAACAAAAATACACATCTTATATGAAACAAAGCTTTACTAAAATCTTTAAAATTTACTTTCATATCCAAAAGTTTTTGTACAGCTTACACTTGAACCTCTATGCACACCCAAAATGTATGTACACCAAAAGAAAGATAGTCACCCCCTCTTAATGCCATACGGGCTCCTTTCCCTTTTCTGCAGTACAACCACTGCCAATGAGCTAGAGCTCAATAAAATATACAAGCAATGCATAAGAAAATCAAGAATAATAATCTTGTTAACAATTAAGAAATACATAATGTTACTTACTCATAATAACATGGTTAGAACACATAAAAAAATTGCCATACTAATCACAAAAATACATAGTAGTACTTTCCATCTTGCCAACTGTTCAACACCTTTAAACAAGTCATATGATGGCTATAAGCTTTTGCACCATTTCAGCTTTCCAATTCAAGGTTAGGTCTAGATTCCCAACTTTTTGAATTGAAGCTGCTCTCTCATTCAAGGTTGGATCTAAATTTTCAACTTCTAGAATTGAGAGTGTATGCTTACCTTGTCAGGTCTTTCATTTTTACTTGTGCGGGCCTATCTCCCATATATGACTTGTGAAGACTTATTTCACTTTCCCAATAGCAATCATTTTTAGTCCTCATGACATATGCTTTGATAGACATTCTTCTATAATAAACATATTCATACATGAATAAACTGGAGTAACATGAAATAAATGCGATCATTAACATGAAATAAATGCGATCATAAACATGATAAATATGAAATGCAAGTAAATAGAATATTTACTACTTATAGCATCGTTTGGTTATCTCACATTGTCCTCCAGGATAGTTGGGTAAATTGGTTCACCTAAAATATTCTGATTTCTTTTCCTTTGATATACAACCTAAAACATAATTTTCTTCTTTCCAATAAATGCATTCGGATAAATAATTAAAATAAAATAAACAATATAAAAATCTTACAAACTTTACCTCAATCAAATTCCTTCTCATTCAATCTAACTTTTTTTTCTCTCCTAAAATTCGTTTCTTCAATTCCTCTCCTTTCCTTCTATGATGCCCACTTTCTTACTTCTATTTCTTGCTGATTTTAATTAAAATAGTTAATTGCAATCAGTTATAGTAGTTAATTACAATGACTACAGCAGCAATAGTGTTTAATTTAAGTAATCAACATCTCATTTTAGCACCTCAATCTCTATTTTCTGTTAACATTGAAATCCTTCATATATCAGCAAATACTCTCACTGATTCCTCCGTTACAAATCTCTGCACACATTAATTTCAACAACTATTAATGTTAGCAACTATTAAAGTCTACTGATTTTGAAATCCTAAGATTTTCTTCCTAAATATTCTTACCTGTAAATTCCTCAACAGCCCGCTTCAGCCCTGGTGCGTCCAGCTCCCCGTTCTCTCTCTGTCGGTTTCTCTAGGCATAGCAGCTGGTTCACTTCCAGGGAAATGCCGAAAGGGGATGCGTGGAAGGAGTGAAATGAATTGCCTTAGTTATTTCCCACTAAGTTTATCACTGCAATTCCACTAAGCAATATTAAATTCATTCCTAATTCCACTAATTCACTCAGATTTTGTCACAGCCGTTGATTTCCTACATCTGGAAATCAGCCCATTGCATGCATAGCTATGTGTCATGGCTACAGTAATAAGAATAGATAGAGGACTGATTGCTAGTTATAAAATTAAAAGTCAGTTAACTTAGATTAATTAACTGTTAATGAATTAAGATCTAATTGGCTTAATAATTCACGCATACTTTTATCAAAATGTTCAAATTAAAAGTAGGATTTAAATGAAACTAAATGAACATTTAGAGGAAATTTTGGCTTACATTATTTTGAACATTTCGGGTATTATACAAAGATACAAGCGATATATAATTAGGGAGATATATCATCTCTCGCAATCAATCTAGACGTCGCTAGGAAGCCCTCACCGAAAAGAACTACAACAAAGAACTCAATAAAACATGCATGAAGAAAAATAATCTTAGACCCCTTCTTAAATAAGCTCTCAAATTCTCTCCAAAACATCTTTCCTTATTAATTTTTGCCTTTAATTTGAATACAATTAGGAAATATTTTCCTCTTTGATTTGGATTCAATTAGGAAATCTTTTCCTCTTTAATCTGAATTCAATTAGGAAATTTTTTTCTAATTAATCCTCTATTTAATTCCTTTCCTAACATAATGAATTAATTCTTTATTAGGCCCCATAAGAGAGGCCGAAATTTCTCCCTTGGATCTTGCAGCCATATCAGACTGCCAGAAATTAGCTGACAGTATCTGAAAACAAAATATTGGTCAATTTTGGATATATCTTGATTGGAACTGATCATTTTCAAGGAAGTTTCTGTCGAAACTTAAAAAACCATGATTGATTTAAAATTTACTCAATTTACATGCAGTGGTGTTTAATATTGCATTATATAGTAGTCAAAACAAGTTTGATTTTGTTTGCTAACAAAATATTCTATTAAATTTTTGGAATATATATGCATATGAGAACATGATTATGTAAAGAATGCCAATATAGCAATTTGTATATCTTCCCATTAGTAAATAGAGAAAAATATTGTCGAACTTTCTCAAAATCAATTTTTTATTTTAATGATTTTTGGATTAGTTGTGCTGTGGTAAAAATCAATATGTTTAGTTGATCCAGGAAAAATAGATTTTCACAGGCTTATCAAAAGGAGTTAAAAAAAGAAGAAATTTTGCATAGTTAGAAATAGGCCAAAATAGGCATAATAATTGATTTAATTCTCCCACCTCCTACATAGGCTGATTTAATTTGAATTCCGTTATCAGGCTCAGCAAATTTTTTTGTTTGGATAATTCACAATTTGAATTTAAATTATTGGGATTTGATTTGACTTGGTTTTAAGTATGATTGGATTTTGAAGTAAAATGTTTGATCTTATCCTTGCCGCCTTATTTTTGTATATAGGGATACATGATGAACATTTGAATTGTTATTGATAATTGAATGAATGAACTAGTGCTCTCTATCATCCAATTGTGCATGTGAATTACTCCAGTTGTGTGCACGGAGTTTTTTTTCTCTCCCCATCCGCACCTACTCCATCAAATTTTTGTATTAGATCATCTATCATATTATTCATAAATTTAATTTCTGATTCTCAATTTGCTTCGAACCCAATTTTGTTGATTGCCTTACCCATGCATCAAGTTGAATCTAATTGTCTTTGCTCTCACCTCTTGGTCTTCCACATGTACTTATTTAGCTTATTTTGCCACCACTCCCATATCCATACGTTGCCCAAACCCTCAGTCCCTATTTCTCTTATGAATGATAGCCTCTAAGGCAATTCTACTAAGCCTGATTGCTTCCAATTGCAGCTGCTTATAGTGTACCACTCACCAATTATGCTCACTTCTTGAAAGTGTCTTAAGCTTGTGACAATTTCCTTTTGTTCGCTTCAACTTCTAGTGCCCATCAACCCAAATGCATCATCATATTATGATGACCAATACTATTTGCACGTCATAAACATTTGTGCATGTTAATCTTATCTTGAAGCTTTTTTACTCATGATTCACCTGCTTTGATTTTG
Source organism: Dendrobium chrysotoxum (assembly GCA_019925795.1). Lineage (NCBI taxonomy): Eukaryota > Viridiplantae > Streptophyta > Magnoliopsida > Asparagales > Orchidaceae > Dendrobium > Dendrobium chrysotoxum. The sequence continues at coordinate 24,169,312 of CM034304.1, read as the reverse complement.
GCACTAGTCTGAATTTCATCCAAGTATTCTCATCTCAAAGAAGTGCAAACTTGTGAAATTTATTTTTATTGAAATAAACCCATACTTTCTTTAGTACATACAATTCTTATGAACGTGATGTAGAACATTGAGTCCCACAAGAATGCGGTGGGGACCACCCCATGCATCAGTATGAGCCAGCTACAGCTCTTTGGTTCTGAATTCTTTCAGTTTTTGAGAAGCTGACTCATCTTTGTTTTCCCATAGCATTATTTTTATAAAAGTTGGATCCAACATATTTTAGATATGGGAATTTAGTTTGGGCATAATCTTTGATGGCAAGAGATGAAGCTTTCTTGTGATGATATTTGAGGTTTGCTCAAGTTCTTGTCACTGATGTTACATGAATGTGGCGCAGGAGCTATTTGACTGCTTTATTGATCAATTGGCTTTGCCGCTTATATATAGTTAAGTAGGGAAGAAAGGCTATGCTTAGCCTCACATCTTATACTCTTGGAAAGAAAATTAAGCATTGCCTGAGTTGTCTAAAACTTGTCTTTTTCTTATAGCTATTTTTAATAGCAGGAATTTACTCGTTTTTAGTTTTCAAGTAGTAGTTTTTTTTTTCCTGTTATCATGATAAATGTCTTTCCACTTCGCTTCATCCATCATTATATACATAGTTGAAATAAGGCTAAATAATTTCCCTATTGTTAGCATGTAGAAGATCTGCGTGATTTGAAGTTTGACCCTTCGACCGTTGACAGCTCTAATAAGAAGATCTCCAAGCTATGTGATACCTTTTTGTTTTGCTTAAAGGAGTTGGGTCTGTGGCTAACTATAAAAGTAACATGCACTTTTATGTCTATTATAGTTTTATTTAATTATTAAGTGAATTCTATTTATATTTAAATGTCATGCTCATTTTTTGTAGGCTTCTGAATCCTTATCAAATGAAGACCATGCTACTGTTTTTTGGGGTCAAAGCAATAATAAGATTGGTGAACAAATTTTAAGAAAATTCAGTCATGATTCGTTTACTTTGTTGTCCAAAAATGTTCCTGCCGGTATACTTTTTTTGTTCTTGTTATTTATTTTTGTTATATCAACTCCACTTTGCCATATCATAAGTTTGCGATAAACAACGTAGAATTTGAATAATTATGTGATTTGGTGGGGCTAGAGAGTGTTGTATATTTAATTTGCTTTATTTAAATATACATTTTTTTTCTGTTTACATGTTTGGTTCCATTATATTCTCTTATTGTTGGCTTGTCAGGATGGTGCATTGGTGATGATTTAAAAGCAGATGTAGAGGCTGGATATTTAACAACAAAAGTTTCTTGTCTTGTTCGATCTCTCTTGGAGTATAGGTACTTGCCTTTCAAATTTACTAATTTCAGTTTATTGCTTCTGTCAAGTATTTGCAATAGAGAAACCTTTAGGTTTCTGGTGAGCCAAAAAGTTATACAACCCAGCTTAGGCGGGCATATGTAAATGAAATTGGAGATGATGGTTGGTTAGAAAACTGGGAAAACATCACTCTATCCCTTCTTATCAAAGATTATTTTATAAAAGTTTCCCAAAAACTCATGTCGCAGTACAAATTCTGAGTTATCAACCGTCTAGCTTGTTACAGAATTCTGTTTTTTATGCAATTGTTGAGGAGATCAATGGAAAAAGTTCATGAAGGGAGAAGTTTCTTGCTTCAATACCATGATTTCGATTAAAGATTTAAAAATTGGGGTTCATAGTGAAAAATGCTTTTAAAAATAGAGGTTTACCAACATCCCACATTAGATTACAAGCAATAACAGTGTGAATCTGGCGTATTGGTTATAAAACTATTTCATCTCTTATTTTTTGCTATTTATTAGAAAAAATTAGTTTGAGATCTTGTAAGCAAATTAAAATTTAGAAATTTGTTAAATTGTTAAGAGTATTACTGTCAATATTCATGAGGTACAGATCCTACAGTTTTGAAAAGCAACTGAGTATCAAGTGATGCTTAATAAAATGAATAAAACAATGCTATTAGCTTGTTTGTCATATATATTATAGCTCATAGATTGTACTAAGTTGTTGGGGTAAAAAATGTGCGTACAAGAGCAATGACAAATGAGAATGGAAAAATAAATTACAAGAAAAACTTTAAAAAAAAAAAGATGAAATTTACATGTTTTAATTTTCACCTATATTCACAATCATGCAAATGGATAAGTTTTCACTAAATCAGAGATGACTACAAATTATAAAGCATTTTCTCATTTAAACATTCTTTTTTAATTTTTCTAACTCTCTCTCTCTCTCTCTCCCTCTCTCAAATTTTATATTTCTAGCAAGCTCAAACTCCAAGCAAAACCCAGCCACCCAATCAATCACAAAACAAAAAAGAAATGAAAGAAATCCATGTAGATCATATTAGACTTATCCTTATGCTGTGAGGGATGATAAAAATAATAATAAGAATAAAATTAAATTGTTAGTTGTATTGTAAGGCCATTTGTTCATTTGCTGAATTGAAATGATAAATGATGAGCAAATAAATTAATTAAAATATAAATAGATTTTAATTAAAATTTAAAGCTAATATCATATATTATATATACAATCATTTATTAAGAAATATTTTAGATTCCAATTAACAAATAATAATATGCATAATATGGTGGTTAAGTATTATTTAAAACATTCATTTTAAAATTAAATTACATCATGTGTTATTATATTCAATTTAGTAGTAATGATGTTATCATGTGATATAAACTCATGCATAGCCTTGTGAGAGGTTACATGATGGTGTGAATGTGAAACTATAATGAGGGTTGTAGAATTATAACATTAAGCTTGTATATAATATAAAATGTGATGGACCGGTCCCTCCTAGATTGGTCAAGGATGGGCCGGTCCCTCTTGGAATGGCCAGATTTTATGTGAGGCGGAATAGGCTTTCGCCTGAATGAATCCCGCCCCTTTTGGGTGCGGCCCAGGGGGAATTTGAATGAGAAGTGGGTGGCTAGGAGTGAACTTGAAAAGGGAGAGGGCTGTTATGAGATTTGCTATGTATTGTATGCCTTACCCTAGGATTCAGTGGCGGATGCTGGATTTTTGGTTGAATTTAGAATTGCCTAGGTTGAGAGGGCTCTAGCTGGCGGCTAGGGACTTGGGAGAGTCAGATCTTTGTGGGCTCCAAAAATTCGGCCCCGGCCTCCGCCCGATTTTTGCTTTCTTCGGTGGGAGTTTTAACGGATTAAGTTCCGGGGTAAATTTTGGAAGGCAGATGGGTTTGTAGATAAGACACTATCCAGAGATTTCACCCTCATTTTGTGAGGACTTTATGATCTGAGTTCTGGTTTCCTATAGGCGCAAGCCCCTATAGTTAATTACCCCTCCCGATCATGAGAGAGAACTTTCGATTAAGGCTAGTCGTCAATCAGATACGTAAAGATACGTGAGTCTGGTATATAGTAGCAGCATGGATTGAGATTTTGAAAAATTGATATTTAAAATTGGAAATTTCACCATCTTGCACTTAAAGCGGATGGTGGGGGAATGGATGATAAGCCCGATCAAGATCCCATGGTTCCGTCGTCCCGGGCCATCGTGGTCCTTGGTCTACTTAGTCAGAGGAGGTAGTCGACCCAACCTGACAGAAAGATCCTTGTCGGCAGCCATGGGTTGCTTCGTCCAAGGGTACCTTGTAGTCCTGGGGGGAATATTTGTCTAAGGGGACAAGTTTGAATCCACCTTAGCTAACAGAGGGCTTTGTGCCCTATCGATCATATCCTATTGATTCATATCTCAAGGATTGGATGCCAATAAGGATTGTATTGGCTCTGGCCATAACCGGTATCACGTGGTGCCATTTGGCGGCAAAACCACTCGGTTCAGAGGGCCCCGGGTCATAGCCGTTTATCCTGCAGTGCCATTTGGCTGCGAAACTGCCGGTTAGAGGACACGTACCACGTCATTACTGACAGGGGATTGTTTGAGAATGGATCCTTGTGATATTTTTCGACCAGACATTAACTCTTTGTGAGCTGAAGTGTTTTTCAATTTGTCCACCTCAGCAAACTGTTGCGGAGGGTGGATGGGTTTTGCTTTAAGTGGTTGATGGTTTAATTTCAATTTCAAATATTTTTAGATTTTAAGATTTATGAGAATTTGGGTGGCATTTGAAAGTGTTTGTGAACCCCTTCTGTTGAAATTAATGTTCAACACAGCCATCATCGGGGTGTGGGGTCATTCACATTTGTGGATTGAACCCTGTCAACTCTATCGAGCTGTTGATAGAGGATCGGGTTTCATAGGCTTTATGCATTTGTAAGTGAATTTTCTTGATTATAGGCCTTGAAGGCCTAATATGAATGTATAAAACAAATATCTCAGTTGACCCCGCGGCTGTATATTCGTTTAATAGTTCGAACCGTGTCGACTTCTATCTACATGAATAGAAGGATCGGGTTCGACCTTGAATTCACTTATTGACCCGCGCAACATCCCTAGACGTCACGTGTGTACCAATAACACGCTCGCCGGGGTCCATGCGGGTGTTTGGGGGCATTTTATAATTATTGATTGAACCTTGTCGACTCCTATCTACTTGCATAGGAGGATCGGGTTCAAATTTATTGACCCACGCAGCATCCCTAGACGTCATGTGTGTGCCAATAACACGCTCGCCGGGGCCCATGCGGGTGTTTGGGGGTATTTTATAATTATTGATTGAACCTTTTCGACTCCTATCTACTTGCATAGGAGGATCGGGTTCAAATTTATTGACCCGCGTAGCATCCCTAGATGTCACGTGTGTGCCAATAACACGCTCGCCGGGGCCCATGCAGGTATTTAGGGGCATTTTATAATTATTGATTGAACCTTGTCTACTCCTATCTACTTGCATAGGAGGATCGGGTTCAAATTTATTGACCCGCGCAGCATCCCTAGACGTCACGTGTGTGCCAATAACACGCTCGCCGGGGCCCATGCGGGTTTTACAGTTACACGTGCATTTCGGTGTACCTATGTGCATACAAACTACGGTGCATGTGCGGGGACATTTTGGACATATTTAGCAGGTCTTTCACAATGGCTAGCTGAAGCTCATTTTGTTGTAGCCATTTTGCATTTAGCTTATAGTTAACACATCGGGTATACGATGGATTTCCTACAGCAGCTTGTAGAAGCTTATATTTGTTGCATGCCTTTCATTTCTGCTTGCAGATAAAATATGATACATAGAGCGGGTCTCCTATAGCGGTCCGTAGGAGCTTGCATTTATCGTTAGTCTCTTCATGCACACTAACTGTGGTGGCCTCCTTGTGATCATCGCACGTTGCTCACCATAGTTTGGAGAGGTTTGGTGTATTGGCTTGCAGATTAGTGTTGATTGTAGGAAGCTTGTTGCAGGAGTTCAATACATTCACTGCGTTGTTTCTTATTTGCAGATGTCGGTGAATTGCAAATTGATTTGCATTGATAATAAATAAGCCATGCTCACCGTATTCTTTCCAAGCACATTTTGTTGGTGGAATACTGTCTTCTTTGCATATCAATCATTGCATCCACTAATAGTTTTCTTCATCAAAGCTTTTGATCTTCAATATACAAGCTCGTTGATTGATTGGTATGAACACTGTAGATGTCGTGTTGATTTCCCCATATCTCCCTTGCTTTGCTTGTGGTGCGTATGAGGGGTCTTCTATAGTGATTCGTAGGAGCATGTCCGTATGTTAGCATTGAGTGCAAATCTTTTGGCGTTACCCACAAGCATTTGCATCTACCATTGTCCCCCTATATTTACTCGTAGGCAGCATCTACTATGTGCAGCGGATCTTGCTATAACGACCTGCGGATTCTTATATTTGATGTATATCATCCTCCGCTGTCATTTGTACGTTGATTGATGTATTTACTTGTACATCAATTTTTATGCTCGTAGGAATATCTGTTGTCGTTGCAAATCATCATTCGTAGGCGAATTGTTAAATAAATAAAGAGTCTTCGACAGTGGCTCGTAAGGAGATTCACAAGCCTACTATAGTCATTTGCAAGCACACTGCCATATGCACTAGTCTCTTTTGTTTGTAGGAGGGCAACAAATTAGTTTGAGTGGTTGATGCATGCATCATAATTTATCATCGCCACTTTGTATGACTTGCTTACAAATAAGTGGCATTGTGTTTGACATGTGCAATAGCATGTTTGTCTTGGGCTTGAACTACCGTTGACCACGATTTGGAGACACTAGTTGTATGCAAATTGCATCGACTTTAAGTCTTCCGGGTATATCTTGATTAATAATTCATTGCTTGTTGATTTCTCTTTACAACCAAATTGTGTTATCCATTGAGAGTCTCATATTATGCTATGAGATTTGATTATATTGTTCAAATGAAGTTTCATTATTGCTCCTCCATTTTAGTTGTGTTTGACTTCGAGTTATTCATTACATTCCTACTCAATTCTTGCTTGCATGTTGATCGCTTGCAAGTTCCTCTCGAAGCTTTAGTTATTATAAGCATCATGTCCTTTCATCGGTGTTCATTTGAATGCTTTGGGGATTACTTTGTCATGAGTCCTTATCTCAAAATAGATTCCACTTGCAACTCCTTTGTTTTTTTAAATGATTTATAATACATGAAATGAGTTTTCCTTAATTTTTATTTATATTCAAATCAGAAATTTGAAGTCACTTTTCAAATCAATTTTCTTTATTGATTGAAATTCTTTGTTTTGTCCAAATTCAAATTGATTTTAATGTCATTTGGTCCAAGTTCGATTTTTTTGAATTTAGTTTGAATTCAATGTGCAAGTTCAAGTTCTATATCCCTTGCGTTCGATCAAGTTCTTTGCATTGTTCAAATAAAAGTCCCTTGTATTCGATCAATTTTTTGTTCAAATTGCTCAAGTCATATTGGAGTTCCCTGCTGTCCAAAAATTTACAAGTTCAAGTCCTCTGTTTCATTGAAAATTTCGGCAGCTTCCCGGCGTCTCCCCCGTTTAGGGGAAAAACCAAGAGGCTGCCTTCCCCTCCACGCTACATGAGCGCTTAAGGTAGATGTCCATGGACACCGCGGCGACATTTTCTTCAATCCCTAAGACGCTATATGAGCGCTTAGGGGTCTTGGTCACCTGTTGAAAAGACAGCAGTGATTTCCCCACATATGGGTACTTAGTTTTTGTCCCCCTCGCGCTACACGAGCGGTCCGGGGATTACTCACCTCGTCGCAAGCGTCGCACCGGTTTCCCTCCCTACTACGCTACGTGAGCGCGTAGGGGGTTTACCGGCTCGTCGCTAGCGTCGAGAACAGGGTTTTTTTTTTAGATGATTACCGGCCTCGTTGTAGGCGTCGTCCCGGGTTTCCTCCCTACTACGCTACGTGAGCGTATAGGGGGTTTGCCGGCTCGCCGCAAACAACGAGAATGGAATCTAGGTGAAATGAGCAAAAAAGATCCCCCTCTCCCTCTTCCTTCTTCCTTTTCCTTTTCTCTCTTTATATATATATATATATATATTTTTTTTTTTCTTCTCTTTTTTTGCCCTTTTTTTTACAAATCTCTCTCTCTTCCCCTTGTTTTTGTTCTCTCTCTTTTTTTTTTCTAACAAACATACATACACACAATATATACAAGTAAACATTCACACAAATACATTTGTGTACTTATGAACACATGTGCATATCCTTCACCCATTTAACAAAATGAATAATTGAAAGTAAATCGATAAGACTAATCAACAATGAAAATAAAAAAAGAAATGAAATATGAGCCTACTGTTTGAGCTTAAAAAAAAAACTTAGGTATCGATGGGCTTTTTTTTGTGGATTCACTATTTAAGTTTGAGATAGAATGGATTTTGTCTTATGGTGAGATAGATTTGCTGAGAGAAATGGAGGGGATTGGGCCTATGTGGAGAGTTAAAGGGTTATTATGTGAATGGATATTAGGGGGAATAGGCTACAGGTTTTGCTAGAGTATTAAGTGGGCTCAACTATGTGGGCTTTAAAAAAGATTTTTTTATTATATGGAATGAGTTTGCTGAAATGCAGTTGAGTAGCTTTGTGAAAGTTGGGTGCTATAGTATATGAGGTGCAGAAAGCTTCACGTGGTTTTGGTCACTAGAGGACAAGATAAAGCTTTTAAATTCAGCTTTTAGATGGGATATAGAGAGTTGGCTTCAAGCAAATCGAAGTGCTAAGAGCTCAAGTGAGTTGTTAGCGGATAGGAGAGATTGGCTCGTTGGGATTTGTAGCTTGGAGAGATCTTCAGCTGAAGGCACTTGAACAAGAGGGTGGCCTACAGAGGAGGCGGGTCTTGGAGTTTGAGTTCGGAAGATGCAGGGAGGTGACGGTAGGACAGTTCAACACAATATCTTGGGTGCAGGTTTGCATAAATCTGAAGCTGGAAAAGGCCTTAGCTTGGACGGACGTGAGCCTTGGAGGTTTCGACAGTACGTGGAGGTAAGGAATTTGGCTGGAGACGCAAGCAGAGGATAGGGCCGGAGGAGGTATTGGGGTTGTGAAAGCAAGACGGCGGGCTCTGCGGCAACTTGGTTGTGAGCGGAGGAGGAGAAAGTGTGCTTAAAGATTTGAAGAGGTTTGAAAGGAGGAGCTCCGCTGGGAACGAACGAGAGCTAATCTTCTGTATTCGAGAGCCAATAGAAGCCTATTTTTTTTTAACGACAGAAGCGTCTCGTTCAAACGAGAACTCAACAGAAATCTTCCTGCCAGATATCTCAGCGGGATTTGAGGGATTTAATCAGACGATTTGCGCAGAGTTTTCGACTCAACGAGGTGTTCGGCATTAAATGTGATTATCTGTTTTATTTGACTTTTCTATTTTGGGTTAAATCCACTGTAAGGATAATAATGATTTACCAATATTAGTATTAGCATTCATTAAAGATGACAGCAATACATCAATCAATCAAAATGGCCTCGGTTTGCGTGTAGTTTTCTTATTTTATGTGCAATTTCTCCTCGTAATACGTGTCAAACTTGCCAAATATCAGAATTAGGCAAATTAATAGTAGATTTAGGATATTTCTGATGTTCCAATCGCAATGACACCATTCGTTTTGCGATCGGGCGTCATTTGGTCGGCGCCGAGCGTTAATTTCCTTGAAATACGCGTTATCGTATTAGAACCCTCGTCGGTCACGGCATAATTCTAATTTGGACAAATTGATAGTGTTCTTAGAGTATTGGCAGTGTTCCGGACGTGGTGGTGATGTCAGTTCGTCTATCAGAGATCATTTGGTCGACGCCGAGGGCTAAATTCCTTAGCATGCGCATCATTATTTTGTGATTTATGCTTTTGCCTCGCAATTAATGCCGACCTTCTCGTACGTCATTTAATTCAATCAAATTAAAAGTCAATCTTAAGTATTTGGGATGTTCCGGACGTAGTGGCGAAGTCCGTTCGTCGATTGGAGATCATTAGGTCGACGATTGGAGATTATTAGGTCGACGACGAGGTGATTTTCTTGAATTGCGCACTGCCGCATTTGAATCACTCCGGTCACGCCGCCAATCTGAACGCTTCGAATTGAGTAAACAAAATGTAGTTTTTAAAGGTTGAAAGAGTTCCGAACACGGTGGCGAAGTTTGTTCGTCGATCGGAGATCGTTTGGTCGACGCCGAGGGCTAAATTTCCCTCAAAATACGTGCTATTGTATTTGAATCACCTCGGAGATCATTCCACCATCTAGAATGATCCAAATTAATTGAATAAAATGTATATCTTTAACGTCGACGACGTTTCGGATGCGGCGGCGAAATCCGTTCGTCGATCGGGGATCGTTTGGTCGATGTTGAGGGCTAAATTCCTTAGCATGCGCGCCCTTGTATTTGGATTGCATTAAGATTGCTTTGATTTGCATGCCACCACCACGGATGATCCCAATTGAATTTATAAAATGCATACTTTGAATGTTGACGATGTTTCAGACGTTGTGGCGCAGCCCGTTTTGAGATCGGACATCATGCCGTCTCCGAAGAAGCAAATTTCCCCGATATGCGCGTCCTTACATTTGAATTATCTCAGGATTTGTGTCACCAATCCAAATGCTTCAAATTCAATAAACAAAATGTAGTTTTTAGAGGTTGATAGCGTTCCGGATGCGGTGCGAAGTCCGTTTCGCAATCGGACATCATTTAGGTGACGATGAGGCCACTTTTCTTGAAATGCGCGTTATTGTATTTTAATCACCTTGGTTGCGCTGCCAATTCGAATGCTTCAAATCAAATAAAAAATATAGTTTTTAAAGGTTGAGAGCATTCCGGACACGATGGCGAAGTCCGTTTCGCAATCGGACGTCATTTGGATGACGACGAGGCTAATTTTCCTTGAAATGCACGTTGTCGCATCGCATTAGGATTGCTTTGATTTGCATGCCACCACCCTGGTTGATCCAAATTAATTAAATAAAATATAGATCTTTGATGTTGATGACATTTCGGACGCAACGATGCAGTCCGTCTGGCATTCGGAGATCATTTGACCCTTCAAGTAAGGTGTCGGACCAACCCGCGCACTATGTGGTTCATCATTTTTGTCTTTTTATGCGTGGTTTTAGATATAGGGGTCAACAATCTTCCTCTCCAATTGAAGATACAATTGTATCTTGTGTTTCTTTCCTAGTTCTTTCAATAAAAAGTGTTCTTATGTATTCTTCTTCCTATTTTTCTTGTTGGTGTTTCTTGGTTTTGCTGAAATTGCATCCATTTGCTATCAAATTGGTATCAGAGTGTAGATTCAGGTACCTCTGACAGGAAGAAAGGTAGAAGTGTTGGAAGAGGAGATTAGACAATTGAAATCTGATTTCGAAAAAAATTTCAGATTTTCAAACTCAAATTTCAGCTGATCATGAGAAGATGTGTGGGATGTTGATGGTTAGAAAGATGCTTAAGGTCCAAACCAAAATGGCGTCATCAGAGGCAAGGGGAGCCACTGGCAGCCAAGTGAGTGGGGAAAACCCTAAAGATAAGGAGAGGGGAAGATCATGAGGTGGAGATTGTTGAGGGAGAAGAGAGAATGCCTCCCGAGAGCCTTTTCCTAGGGAGGAAGGGAGGAGACAGGAAGAGGGCATGGGGAGAGGCGTGAGGGGTTTGGGTATGAGCGAAGAGGTGCTGAATTTGAAAGGAGGGAAGATTTTGACGAATGGTATGACGAAGGAGGGCATGGGAAGAGGTGTGCGTAGAAGGGATGATTGAGACACTTGGGGGGGGGGGGGGACAGCGACACCCCCTTAGGTAGTGGGAGGTTATGGAGGAAACGGGGGAACAAAGGAGATCTGAGTGTGAGAAAACTGAAGATGCCTGTTTTTGAGGGAGAGAATGTGTATGGGTGGATTTACAATGTGGAAAGGTACTTTACCGTCAATGGGTTGATGGAGGAGGAGAGATTGACGGTGGTCGGGTTGTGCTTGAAGGGGAATACGTTGGTATGGTACTAGTGGGGGGATATGAGACGGCCCATACGGTCCTAGAGGGAGTTTAGAGATCGCTTGTTGAAACGTTTCCAAACCAACAGGGGAGGGAGCTTCTATGAGCAGTTCTTCGTTCTGACACAGGAGAGGACAGTGGTGGAGTACCGTGAGAGGTTTAAGTATCTTGCCAGTTGATTGGACTGACTTTTGGCAACTGTACTGGAGGAAAACTTTATGAAAGGGCTCAAACCAGAGATTCAGGCGGTAGTTAGAGTGATGAGGCATCGTGATTTGGGTGAGGCTATGGAGCTAGCCCAGTTAGTGGAGGACAGAGGCATCTGGAGAGAGGGGCCATAGGTAGTAACTCAGGAGGTTCGTACAGGATGACCACCACCTTCTTGGCACCCAAGGTGCAGACATCGGGTATTCTTAGGGAGACTCCGAAGGAGAAGACTATAGGGCGTAGATCTGGGGGAAACTTCAAGAAGCTTATTGAGACGGAATTACAACAGAAGAGGGGATGGGGCTGTGTTTTAGATATGATAAAAGGTATACACTAGGGCATATGTGTAATGACCGAACTCTTCAGGTTGTCACCGTTTGTGATGACGAGAAAATTGAGAAATGAGGTGGGTGTGAGGCAGTGGTGGAGAAGGAAGAAGAGCTGCATTTAGACGTGGCAGAAGTCTCTTTGAACTCAATGGTGAGATTCACTCCAAATCACAACCTGAAAGTGAGAGGGGATATAGCAGAATGGGTGGTAATGGTGCTGATAAACGGTGGGGCTACCCATAATTTCATCTCCAACCAGGTCATGCATCAATTGGGGGTGAAGCTGATGGACATAGAGTGTTACAGAATGATGATGGGCACATGGATGGTGGAGATAGGCAGAAGAGTGTGTAGGGGGTGATTCTGACCATACAGGGGATCCAGGTGAGGGAGGTCTTTCTTCCACTGGAGTTAGGGAGCACTGATGTCATCCTGGGGATGAAATGACTGCAGACCTTGAGAGACACCAAGGTCAATTGGAGAGCATTGACGATGGAATGATGGTGGTGATTAGGGGAGATGTAGGGTTATCCAAAGTCATGGTTTCTCTCAAAATCATGGTGAGGACTATACAGGGGGTGGGGGGTGGATTTCTGATTGAGTTGTAGAGCTTGGAGGGGATCAGGTTGGGGGGGGGGGGTAGACATTCCTCTTTCAATGCAATTGCTTATAAAACAGTTCAATGAGGTCTTTTAGCCACCTCAAGAGTTGCCACCACCGAGGGAGTAGGTGCATGCCATCACCTTGAGGGAGGCAGTGTCAGACCTTACTGATACTCTCAGATCCAGAAAGATGAGATCGAAATGCTAATATGGGAGATGTTGGAGATGGGGATCTGTAGGCTGAGCGTGAGTTCTTTTTTTAGCTCAATCTTACTGGTCAAGAAGAAGGATGAGAGCTGGAGATTTTGTGGATTACGGGACTCTAAATAAGGAGACTGTGCCAAACAAGTTTTCTATACCAATGATTGATGAGTTGCTTGATGAGCTTTGTGGAGCGGTGGTGTTCACAAAGATAGATCTGAAGTCCGGGTACTATCAGATTAGGATGCGAGAGGAAGATGTCCCGAAGATTGCATTCAGGACACATGATGGACACTACGAGTTCTTGGTGATGTCGTTTGGTGGTCGTGGACAGATTGAGCAAGTATGCTCATTTTATTCCCCTACGATATCCGTACACGGCTGTGACAGTGGCAACGATATTCATCTGAGAGGTCAGATTGCATGGGATAGTAGAATCTATAGTGGCCGACTGAGATAAGGTGTTTCTCAGTCATTTTTGGATGGAGCTTTTCATGATGCAAGGGGCAAAAATCCAATTTAGAACAAATCTCAAAAATAAGCTTTCACCTCAATTAAATTACTCGTTCTTCTTTTTCTTATCACTATAACTTGAGTCGAACATGCTTGACACTCTCGTACCAAATTTTCTCTTTCTTCTTTCCTTCATTTTCTCTAATTTCAACAACTGCTTCTTCTTTCCCTTCTTTTAGCTTTACATCTTAATTCTTTTTTTTTTCTTCATTGATTTAATATCATCGCTTCTCAGCCTTCTAACTTTTAATTCATAGCAAAGAAAATGAATAATGGATGAATGGTGCCATTCATATAGTTTATATAAAAAATCTTTACATTACCTAGTACAAACTTGCTTTCTCCTCATGGTTGGAAGCTCTCCAACTTAATTCAGCTTCTTGGGTGATGAGGACATCCGACAGTGGAGGGTTTATCAGAGATGGGGCCGGAGATCGACGGCCACGATTGCATCCCTTTATTTCTGATTTGTTATTTGTATTTTTATTTATTATTGTATTGTTTCCGATTTTACCCTCACTTGAGGGAGTATGTTCTTGTGAACCCTGAGGGGCACTTTTGTCTTTTGATGTTTACTATTGTACTTGCCATTTATACCCCTTTTCTCTTCTTGAGAAGGGATGATGATTATTATGAAATTATTTTCTCCACTTGTGTCTTGGTGAGTCTTGAGAGCTCTTGAGAGAGTTGAAGTCCCTAGATGAGGGTAGCATATTGCCCGTCAGCTGCAGGAAGCGTCCGGGCTCACGGTCCATCTCCTCCTTCCTCCCCAAATCATAGGTGATGCATTCAATATCTATCAGCATATGTTTTATGATTCGAATGTTCTTAATTTTTATTTTGGTCTTATGTAATTTGTAATCTTATATTTTATTTTGTTTATCCTATGATGGAAGGCAACCAATGAACATGTTTAGGATTGGTGCTCTTAGGACATTTCACTCCTTTGGTTTGCTAGCTTTTTTTGATTTTTGGGCATTTATTGTTAGGCTGAAATTCTCCTATTGGGCTTAGCCCATTTTTCCTTGGCTACTGTTTTCTGGCTGTTCGGATCCTGGGCTGGCTATTGGTTTTTTGGCTGTTTGGTTCCTAGAATGGCCGTGCCTCTCTCTTGGGTATTTCCCATGTTCTGGCTGCTATTTTTTGGCTGTTCGGATCCTGGGCTGGCTGTTGGTTTTCTGGCCGTTTGGTTCCTGGGCTGGCCGTGCCTCTCTCTTGGGTTTAGGGTTTAGGGTTTAAGGTTTTGGGTTAGGGTTTAGGGTTTAGGGTTTAGGGTTTAGGGTTTAGGGAAAGGGTTATGATCCTCTTGTCGGAGGGGGTATGGTAATTCCCCACCACCTTCCGAATCAGCAGGTAATGCTGAGGTGAGTGTATCATTAAGGTAGAGAAATAAGAAGGGATCATCATCTTCAGTGGTAGTATGGTCCCAAATGGGAGGGTCTGAATCAGAATAGTTCATCAAAGCAAATTTATCTTGTTCGGTTTCTTCACAAGATGCAGTAAGGATGGTAGGTGAATGTGGAGTATAGCTAGAGAAGGATAGACGAAGAGTACCGTCAAGTCGTTGGTGAGTATGGAGGGAATGTGGGATCTGTAAGTTGGTTGGATTGGCAGGTTGTAAATTCCATGCTCGCCCTTGAAGTTTAGAAATGGAATGCCGTCGCCCAGGGATAGCGGATATCCCGTGTGAAGCCAAATAGTTAGCTGCCCCAGTGATGTTATACCGGAAACCAGCATGGCTGGTGTTGGTTAATCTTCCAACTAATGCTCGAGAGATAAGCATGTTACTTTCGCCGCCTTGCCATGCATCATATCCATGAGTCATAATGACTAATTCAATGTGATTGAGGAAATCATGTACTGAGATCATTAAATCTGGTGCCACATATACCAGTTGAACTCCAGCCGAGAGATCAATTTTCATTGTTCCAATGATTGAGACATCCGAGCGCCATCGAGTGTCTCGTAGCACAATTAAGGCCGTTGTCCTGCATCTCTCCTATGCAGTGTTTGTATTCGGATCATGATAAGGCCGAGGTGTATATGATGCATTCCTTCCCGTATGAGCCTTTCATAAGAGGGTCGTCGTATGAACGGTAAATTGACCTGAGTGGTGTCTACTACCAGTATTCGTTCTTCTGAATAGTGTTGGTAGACATGATGTCTCTGCGTGGTCCAACCGTCTTCATGCAGTGTTTCTGCGGGGACTAGGTTAGCCCTTCGCTGTTGAGAGAGGTGTAGCTCGGTATCTGGGTTTAGTTGACTCTCTAGCGTTGGCTGAAAGGGTGGTCGCCTGGATAGCCTTCTCTGTAAAGAATATGCAATGCGTGATCGCATCTGGTATCCTCGAATCTGATCTTCCACGGTTTGAGTGGTTGTACCTTGGTCAGGTATTGGGGGTTGTGATAAGAGGGTTGTGGAGGTAATGGTTGGGTTGGATGTGGTCATTGCTTAGATCGTTTTAATTCTTCTTCAAAGATTTTTCGAGGATATTTGAGTACAAATAGGTGGCTTTTAGGTCTAGGATTCTTTCTTTGGCTTGGTTCTCCCAAAGAAAGTTTTTGCAATTGATCTTGTAGGTTGGACAGGGAGCCTTCAAAGGCTTCCGGGTACGCTTTTGGAACTGCTTTTATATGGCTCATCTAATTTTCGCCTTTGGGATGGTGCTCATTCACTTCCTTTGACTCTGACTGACTCTACGTCTATCATATGGTTTCTACTTTGGATCCTTCTCTCTTTTGCTGTCGGTTTTTGAATGGATCTCATCTCCTTTTTGCCCCACATTAAATGCTTCTTGAGTTTTGATTGATCTTCCAATTTGGCCTCACACTTCTATCTTGGTGGCTCCTTATTTCATGGAGACTCCTCCCTTTGCTTTCTCTGTGGATACTGTGCCTCTAGTTGCCCACCCTCATTCTTTTGCAGATATTATTGGTGGGATGAATGCCTCAGGAGTTCATTCCTCTACTTCAAATGGTCATTTCACTGTTTTTTTAATCAATATGTAACTTCACTTATTCATAAACATCCATCCTCATATCAGGGCAAACCTGCTCTAGTCTTTTCTAAAGAGACCTCAGAGCATGCTACATCCTTTTTTTTATTGTTGGTGAATTCTCGTTAAGCGCCTTCACTTGGAGATTATTCATAATTTTAAGTTTAATTTATATTTGGTTGGTGACAATTCTGTTAGGCTCATTACTCTTGTGACGTTATTATTAGACTTTTTCAGAAACATACTACACTAGGCTTTTATCTCGAATGTGCTACTTTGTTCTTGGTTTTTCGATGCATATGCTAAAATGGTCGCTTCATTTTGAATCTTATGAGGGGAATAACATATCATTCTTTTTTGAGTTGCATTCCCCCTACTTGGTTTACATTATTTCAACAAATCCAACTATATATTCTTTAGGTTAGACATTCAACAAACCTTTGTAATTATATAATGCTACTGCTATGGTTGGAGTCTTAGATGAACTAGATATTACTTCTAAGTTTGTACAATAGATATGAATTTGCTCATCGATTTATGGATATTATAGAGGGTTTAATTTGAAGGAATCCTAACATATTATTCATCATACAAGATTTTTAGGATAATTTCACGAGTGTTTTAAGACATCCAAGAGATGATAAAAATCTAATTATTAGACTCAAGATATAATCAAATGATTAGATCCAACCCTCTACCATTTTAGAGGAAATTTTTATAGATTAGGTATGCAATCAAAACTTCAAACCATTTTTTTAAATTTTCATTGGGTTTGTGTCTGCTCAAGCTAGCCCTATAATGGCAGTCACTTCAACAACTACAAGCATCAACATAAATATTGATATTCCTATTATTGTGTCACACCCCACTATTAGAGAAATTGTCATCCTCAACGGAATGTATATTTTGTGATCAAGTACAACATAAGAAAGATGATATATTACCCTGAAGGATAAAAATATCATTTTGTTATAGACTCAATAGCAAAATTTATAATTTAAAAGAGATTCCTCAATTCAATATTTGGTTGAATGGAGTTTTTTTTATTCTTTGGTATAGATGCCCCATAGGGTCAAGCCCCTATGGTTAATTACATTTCAAGCATTTGATACTTGAGAAAATTTTTGATTAAACTAGTGATTTTCTTACTTTTGGAGATCATCCAAATATTGGTTAAAGATTTGGGTTAAAAATTCATGAAATTCTTATTTAAAGAGTTTTGGTCTTTAGGAATTTCAAAGGATGAATAGATCCATTTGAAATCAAATTTTGGAATGAGGGCCAAAGGAGTGAAGTATGAGCACTTGATTCTGAGAAATCTCAGAGGTGCTCGGATTATCTTATGTTCGGCTTTACATTTTAGAATCCAATTTTTTGTTTAAGTTGATGATTTTAATTTAGAATGTTGGGGCTTATATTCCAACAACATATGTTAGAGGAAACGCTCGGATGGTGAGGGCTTCTGAAGTGATTGAAATCAACTTTTACCTCGGACCCTAGAACTAAGGTGAGGACTACTGAGGGGTAGTACCTCGAACCTAAGTCTAACGGAGTGCAAGGACTTACAAACTAGACATCACATGAGGCATAGTCAGCCCGACATCTGGATTTATTGTCCTGCCTGAAAAAGGCTACGAGCTAACCCACCTAGTCGCTTCTAAAACGTTGAAGTCTGATCTCAATCCATATGAAGAGTAGGTAGACTATTTTTTTTTTTAGAAAATATGGCTTATAACTTGGCTTTTAGGCCAAGATGCTTGACCATGAAGGGTATGCATAATGCTGACTCACAAAAAAAAAGATTTTGTTATTTAGTCCTTAAGTGAGGGCTTTTTATATTTAACTCACTGGGCTATGTATGATCATTTTAAGTTTTAACAAATTTAGCTCCTTGAAGGGAGCCATGCAATTTTTCTTTCTTTGTTAGAAAAATGTTAAGCCTAGTTTGATTTTAGATTGCTTACATTTTTGACATGTAGAAATCTTAGTTTTATCCTACGAACCTACTGCATTCATATGTCCAGGCTACCACCAGGCAAAGTAAGAGAAGAAACCTAGGAAAAAACATGCTTCTATTATGCACGTAGTAAACAATTAACACATGCTTGAATATATAAATCAACTTAGGCAAAATCTAAATAATATCCCAGTTATTGCAATCAAATTTGGCAGCTGAGTTGTCTGCCATTATACAAGCCAGTCAAATATTTATTACATACTCTTACTTGTGCGGGTCTTTAAACTTCAGCTTCCAGGTAGATCTTTAGGCTCCACCTTCAGTAGGCACATCCTTCTTGATTCACCTCTCTTAATTGAACCGCACAAGTCAAAAATACAACCTAAGTCTAATCAAATACATTTTAAAAAGAAAAGACTCAAAGCTGTAAAACAGAGGATTAGAAAGCAGTTTATAATAACCATGCCACATTCAGAATTTTGTTTAGCACTTAAAGTGTCAAACATCTGCTTCTATTCTATTAAACACATCTCTTGAGGGGGGGGGGGGGGGGGGGTTAAGCAGCACCTGTTATGCAAGTATTTTTATTTATAATTTTATTTTGCCCCCCTTTTGGACATGGCTACCTACAAGTAGAACATGTATATATTTTTACACTATCCACTTAAGGGAAAGTACCCACAACGCAGAGAATCCAAAGACAATCACACCAAATCATCAACCACATGCGTAGAAAAAGAAAAATTCTAATCCTAGCATGCTTAGGGGATATGCACCCAAGTGTGTGAGGCTTGTGTAGCATGTCACACTTAAAGTTGTTTCATTTAGAGTTTGAGTTTAAGGGAAAGGTGTCCAATATATAGCTTTTGAGCTAAGTGTTGGAGAATTCTCCTTAGCTTTTGGAGCTAGGGAGATGGATGCTTCTTTTAGCTTTGAGGCTAAAGAAGAGGAAGAGAATCTGTACAACATATAGTTTTTGAGCTAATTGTTGGAAGATCCTCCTTAGCTTTTGGAGCTAAGGAGAGTAAAATTTTTTTATAACTTAGAGGTTTGGAGGAAAAGAGATGAGACTTCTAGCTTTGAGGCTATGAGAATGAGTGCTTCCTTTAGCTTTGAGGCTAAATGAAAAGAGAGAAGATACCCAACGTATGGCTTTTGATGCCAAATGTTAGAGATTTCTCCTTAGCTTTGGAGCTAAGAAGAGGGGAAAATCTCTCACAACTTTGGGATTGGAGGAGGAGAGGAAACCCAGAGCTTTTGAACTAGGGTAAGGAATCTTCTAAGACTTTTGGGGCCTATAGGAGTGAAGGGAGATTTATAGCTTTGAGGCCACAAATCAAGAGGGTGTCTCCTTGAATTTTACTATTCAAGGAGGGGGTTCATTTGCTTAATCTTGGTTAAGCAAATGTCATGATAAATCATTGAATTTTGTTATCAATGATGAGGGATTAGTTTGCTAAGTGTAGGTAAGCAAACATGAAAGATGACATGTAGGTTTGGTTACAAGTCGTGAAGAATTATCTGGACTTTTGGGTGTCCAAAGAATAGAATTCATTCATCCAACTCGGGTTGGAAGATAGGATATTTGTTAGTTTTAGCCCAAAAAATAAAATATTGGGCTGAAATCACTTGTTGATTTTGGTTCAACAAATATATGATTCGGTGTAAATTTTGATTTACTCAATATGGGTTGAAAGAATGAGAATTTTTTACAACTTTAGAGCTTTAGGGAGAAGAGAGAAAAATGTAACTTGTGGGTTGCAAATTTTTGAATGTCTTTGGACATTTTTGTGTTTAAAGAGGGGATTTTACCCTTCCAACTTGGGTTGGAAGGATGAATTGGAGATAGGACCTTCATTCCTATACTTGTGATGAAGTTACTTGTTGATTTTTGCTCAACAAGTAAATTGATTTGAGTAAATATTTGATTTACTCGACATGGGTCAAGTGAATGTAGGATTTTCCTACAACTCTTGAGTTGTAGGAAGAGGGACTTCTCTACAATTTTAATTTTGTAGAAAAGAAAGGAGAACATGCAATTTAGAGGTTGCAAACTTGTAGACGCCCCTTGAGTATTGGATGCTCAAAGGGAGAATATCATCTACCCAACTTGTGTTAGAAAAATAATGAGAAGATGACATGTAGATTTGGACTACAAGTCACCATGAATTTCTTTGAACTTTTAGGTTTTCAGATAGAGAGAGAGAGAGAGAGAGAGAGAGAGAGAGAGAGAGAGAGAGAGAGAGAGAGAGAGAGGGTCACTCCTCCAACTCGGGTTGAAGGGATGAAGGAAAGGAAGTGCAACTTAAGAGCCGCAAATTCATGAACATCTTTTGAACATTTTGACGTTAAAAGGGACATGTTCACTTGCCTAATATATAGTTAAGCAAATGAAAGGGAAAGAGCTCAAGATTTGGTCTTAAGTTCAAGTTTTTTATAACATGATGTATTTAGGATTTTGAGGAAATCTATAATACAAGACATGAGGAGGATTAGATGTTTTCCTACAATTTTGAGTTGTAGGAGATGGGGAAGAAAATGCATGCAAATTAGAATGTCTCTTGAACAACTTTTGTTCAAGGGAAGACATGCATTCTCCTAATTTGGCTTAGGAGAATGAGATGATTCCTATAACCCTTGAGTCATAGAAAGAGGGAACCAAATATGCAATTTATGGATTGCAAGTTGGTGGATATTCCTTGACATTTTATGTTCAAAGAGAGATGACCACTTAGTTTAGGCTAAGTGAATGGTGGAATTTCTTTGAGCGTTTGGTGTTCAAAGAAAGAGATGTACCCTCACTTAATTTAGACTAAGTGAATGGAGAAAATTTTCTACAATTTTGACTTGTAGAAAATGGAGAGGAAGATGCAACTTACAGGTTGCAAGTTGAAGGAGTTTCTTTGAGCATTTGGTGTTCAAAGAAGGATATTCATTCATCCAATTTGGGTTGAGTGAATGAGAAGATGTTCTACACTTTTGGTTCGTAAAAGATAGGAGAAGAGGACGTAACTTATAAGTTGTGAATTGATACTCTTTGGACATTTGGTGTTCAAAGAGGAGAGGTCATCCATTTAATTTAGGCTAAGTGAATGGAGGAAACTATGGTTTGAATCCTATGTTTTGGAAGGATTATTCATTGGATTTATGCTCCAACGAATAAGACAAAAGAAACTTGGAATTTGGTTCCAAGTTCAAATGATTCATGCAATGATATATTTGAAACTTTTGGATGTCTCAAAACAACATGCATGAGAAGGATATTTGTTGGTTTTGTGTTTCAACATATGATGTGGAAGAATTTAAAAATTTGGTTCTAAGATCCAATGACTTATGCAATGTAACATTTGGAACCTTGAGAAGGTTCCACATACAATGCATGAGGAAGGAGGGATAATTGTTTGTTGATTTTTGGTGCATCAACAAACAAATCATCAACCTAGGATTTGGTCCTAAGGTTAAATGGTTCATGTAATGAAGTGTTTCGAGCATTGAGGAAGCTCCAAATGTCATATACAAGAGAGGAATGATTTGTAGTTCTAGAACTACAAATCAAGAGGCAAGCACCGAGTTTTGTACTCAATGATGCAAGCTCATCTACCTAAGTTGGGTTAATTAAATGTGATTGGCTAAGATTGGGATCTTATGCCTAAGGAGGATGTTCATTTGTTGATCTTGTCTCAACAAATGAAAGAGGAAGCTTAAAATTTGGCTCTAAGCTCCAAGGTTTTCATGTAGCGATATTATGAATTTTGGAAGATTCCAAATCATCACACATGAAGGGGGATGATGGTTGTTGGTAGCTCCTAAAGTAGAGCCAAAATTCATACAATCTAACATTTGGAGCGTTGAGGAGGCTCCAAACATCATATATGAAGGAGAATTGCATAGGAAAGAGAGTTTCCTAAAGTTTGAATGAATGTTTTGGAGTCATTTGGAGAGGGAAGATTGATTTCCTAATTCTTTGGAGAGGCTTCTAAATCAATTTTGGCATGATTAGAAGAAACTTGGAGGCTTAGTGATCCTAGCAAGAGATATAGGGAAGATGATTTTGATCCATGTTAAGGTAGGAAAGCACATCTAAGGCTTCTAAGAACATTCCAATCAATTTTGTCATGAATTGGTTTATTAAAGCATGATGATGGTTTTCCAATTTTTAGGGATTTCATACAATAGAGCAAATGCTCACTTGTTATTTTTCCCATAAGCTTTGCAATGTACCCAAAATGAGTTTGACCAACATTACTTGCTTTAGGATTTACAAAATGAAGCTTTGGGGGTTCGTATGAGTTCCTACAACAAGTTATCAAATCCATTTTGGATATATAGTCAAGTTATGACGAAATCTGCCAGCTTTAGCATATGCAAATTCCTAACTCTATGTCAATTTTGTCATGACACTTGGCTTGAGGAAAGGAGAGCATGGCTTGCAAGATTTGGAAAATTCCTACACCCAAACATTTGATTGAGTCAAATAAAATCACCTAACCTATGGTTTAGTTGTAGGTGGAAATAAAGAAGCAACATGAATGCAAAATCATGCATTTTGGAAGGTGTTGGACAGCAATCCAACACCTCTACACGCATCGACATCCTCTCCGGACTCCCACATGAGAGCCAACAAATGGAAACACCGGATTTCCACTATTTTACGGAGAAGGGCAGCGGGTATTTTAGGTTTAGAAAATTTAATGCAAGGTTTCTAATGACCTATGGCTTTTGGAGCGTCATGCACATCCATAAGGCTTGAGGACCTAGGGCTTTTCCTAAGTTTGGAGAGATTTTGATGTAGAACGGGGGAGGAATTTGAATTTTAAATGTAATTCCAAAGAGGGGGGGGGGGGGGGGGAGGGAAACCGGCGGCATGTATGTGTTTGGGGATTGGATTGATGGAGTTAATGCTCTCCTAAATTGAATTTCAGTTTTAGAAAGAGAGATAATCACTCCAATTTAATTTGAAATTGATTGAGATTGTTTTAAGGGGTTTCCTAATTTAACACTAGATATTTTAGGAAAGAATTTAAAATTTGAATTTGAATTCAAATCAGATTGATTCTATTTCCAAAATTATTTAGCATATTTTAGGAAAGTAGGCTATCAAAGCGAGATTGGCTCCAATCAAGAGAAAGAGGGGGAGGAGCGGCGGCCGGCCTATTGGGGAGAGGAAAAAAAGTGTTCACATACAATGTATGTGGACCCAAACATTAATTATTGATTGGGAAATTAAATCTGAAATTTAATTTCAGATTTGATGTGATTAGGGAGGCTTCCTAAATCAGATTTATCAATTAGGAAATGATTTGAAATTCAAATTCGTTTGAATTTGAATTCAAAACTTACCAAAATTAAAGCATTTAATTTAGGATTTTGATTTGGGGAATTAATGGGAGAAATTAATATGGGTTGATTGGATTTGAGAGAGAGGGAGGGTCGGCCATGCAAGAGGGAGGGTTGATTGGGAAATTTTGAAAACCTTTCCAAACATAAGACTTTAATTAAGGAAAGGGAATTAGAGGGGAATCTCTAATTAATTTCAGATTTGAGGAGATTGTGGTTCCAAAACAAATCAGCTTATTTTAGGAAGGAGTTCAAATTCAAATAATTTTGAATTTGAATTTCGAAAACTTTCTTAATTTAAGATGTTTAATAAATGGCAAGTATTAAATGGGAATTGGAATTTTGGAGGCAAGTGGGGATTGGGGAATGACATCGGCGGCTAGGGTTAGGGTTAAGGTTGGGGGGTGGCGGCTTGGTGGAGGGGAGGATTATTAGGGCCTGCGGTTTGGGGTGGAAGATGGGAGGCTAGCCGAGATTGGGGAGGTGGTGGGGTTTTTTTCCGAGAGGTGGAGAAAGGTGGAGTGGCCGACGATTAAGGGAGGAGGGAGGTGGGTTCTTGACTGGCGGCTATGGAGGGGGTTCCTAAAATGGATTTATTAATCCGGAAAGTTTTTTTTGAAATTCAAATCTATTTGAATTCAAATTAAGAAGCTTTCCAAATTAACAATTGACTAATTTAGGAAAGTAATCAAGAGGCTATTTGAATTTGAAATTCAAACTTGTGGATGAGGATGGGCCGGCGGTGATGGGGACATTAGATCAAACATCAGAGCATGGAAGGTTTATCAGTGACGTGGCAATCGATCTACGGCCACGATTGAGTCTTTGTATTTTTGAGTATTATTATGCATTTGTTTGTTATTTGCTTTATTAGTTTTATTTCCGATGTTACCCTTACTTAAGGGAGGTCGTATGTAAGCCCAAGAGGGCATTGTCGTATTTTACATTTGAGTCTATTTGTATGAGGCTATAAATAGCCCTATTGTTCTCTTTTGATGTTAATGAATGATAATCAAAGAAAATTACTGCATATTGATTTCTTGTGTGAGATTGAGGATCGTTGGAGAATCTCCCTAGGAGAGGGAACACGGATCACACACCAACCTTAGAAGCGTCTGGGTTCATGATCCTTTACCTTGTTCTTCTTCTCTTCCCTTCCCCCTCCCCTCCACCTCTCGGCCCACCCTTGGGTTCCCAACCGCTGGCCACCTTCAAGCTCCACCACCACTGGCCATCCTTAAGCCACCTCTCCTACTCTCGGCCCACTACCACATCCCTCCAATTTTCATACTTAGCCACTCCCTTCACCACATCCTCAAATCACACAAACCCTAACCTAGCCGCCGCCCTCCCTATCTCCCTCTTGCCTCTACAACTCAAATTCCCCATTATTCCTTTCCTTTTTCCACATGAATTAATTTGAGAAAGATTCCAAATCAATCACCCAATCAAAGAATTGAAATTTGAATTGTTTCCTAAAATAGAGTTCTATTTTAGGAAACTCCTCAAATTTAGTCCAATTTAAAATTAAATTTGATTGGAGTCAATTTCTCTTATTTAATTTGGGAATTCCTAAAGACTCAAGCACTTAAACCTTTCCCCAAGCCCTCTTTCTCTCTCCATGCCGCCGGCCCCCCCCTCCTCTCCATGGGTCCCCACCTCTTAATTAATTCCCAATTTCAAGCTACTCCCCTTTGGGAAGAATTCAAATCCACTTTCACTCCCTCTTAGCCGCCCCCACCCTTTCCTAAATACCCCAAAATCCTTTCCAAACTAAAAGGGATTAATTGGAGAAACAAGTGGCTGATTTCCCTCCACCTACATCTCTCTAACCCTAATCAAATTCTTCCCAAAGCTTCTCCACCTTGGCCGACCACCCTCTTCCCTTCCTTCCACTTGGATTTTGGAGAGAAACTTCTTTCTCTCAAGGGGAACCAACAAGGAATGCAAGAAGGACATTCATTCCTCATCTCAATCACGCAAGACCAATGCATGGATCCATAAATTGACTTCGGCTACGTCTACGACAAACAAGGCGTCCTTCTCATCCTCCACTCCACCTTCTTTGACGTCAACCCAAATATTGATCATACGGTTGAAGAATACGTGGAGCGCATCCTGGATTCTCTTGTGGAAGCCATTGACGAGCAACTAGGCGGCGCCCAGTGGTACATCACCTCTGGTTCTCAATAAGGGTGAACTTCGACCCTTGTTCATTTATCTTTCGATTTCACTAACCTCGTAGGTGATGATGGAACTGCAAAGGATCGTGTTTCGCTAAATCTCCGCTGCTTAGTAAACATAGTATTTGAGTTAACTTTCTATGTGCTATTCTCATTGTTAGAGAAGGGATCTTTGTTGAACATCTACTTAATTCTCATGTCTTGAATTTCAATATTACTTGTGATAGTTCAAATCTTTCATGTAATTTGGCCTAAACGACAATGACCCTTCTTACGTTCTATTTTGTCGTTTGATTAACTAGTAATTTTAATTGTTATGCTCTTAAAAATCGTGCAAATTCGTATTCATTCATTACATCGCATTGTAGTCCTGCATCAGGCGGCTTCAAGGAGGGGAGGGGTTTAAGAGAGGGAAATTAATGCTTGCTTGAATTAGAATTTTAAATTAGGAAGGATTGATTTAATTCCAACCCTATTTAAAATTCAAATGGGCGTGAATTTAGGAACTTTTCTAAAATAGGGATTCTCATTTTAGGAAATAAATTCTAAATTCAAAATTATTTGAATTTGAAATTAAATTGTTCCCAAAATAAGAAGGGCTCAAATTGGAAGGTTTTGAATGCAAGATTTGAATGGGTGGAGTCAAGGGGAAGGTCTTAGCCGGCGACTAGGTGGGAAAAAGGGTTAGGGTTGAGGATTGGCGGCTAGGAGGAATTTTGTGATGGGTAGGTCGGCGGGTTGGGAGAGGATGGGTGTGGAGACCGGCGGATAGGAGGAGGGGGAGGGAAAGCGAATTTGGATAAGATAAAACCACGAGCCCGTACGCTTCTTGCGGTTGGTTGGTAATGCGCTGCCCTCACCTAGGGACTTCAAACCACGAGCTCAGACGCTTCCTGCGGCTGGTGGGTACTACGCTTCCCTCACATAGGGATCTCACCAAAGTTCTCCCCAAAGAACAAAAGTGCATAAAATTTTTTATTAATAATCCATCATACTAATATAATAGCAAGGGCCTCTATATGTAGGCCTCAAAATGAAAGAAACTCAAAAAAGACAAACATGCCCTTAGGGCTTACATAGGACTATTCCCTTAAGTGAGGGTAAAAACGAAAAATGCATAAATAAATCAAAAATATAATTAAAAAATTTAGATAAAGTGGAATGATCTTGGCCGTCGATCTTCGGTTCCTCCTCTGATAAGCATTCACGGTTGGATGTTCGCATCAGATTACCTCACCGAATTTTCATGGTGCAACCCACAATCCACTCGCCTTGTCAAAAGGCGAGAAAGCGGAAAGGAGGAGGAAGAGGACTGCCGTCCAAGATGTTCCAAACATCGCTGTTGCTGCCAGACCACTATGGATGCCGTCGTTGCTCGTCCATTCTATCCCTTAAGGCAGATTTGCTGTTCAAGATGTTCCAAACTGCTGTCTTCATTGTTTGGACGTTTTCAAAGGCTGATTTTGCTGTCCAGAGGTTGCCAGAGTTGATTTGGAAGAAAGTAGAGGCTTCCTACCTTCTCTTGGCTGTAGCAGGGGCTGAATTCAACACCCCTTTGCCCTAGATTTTTGAAGAGGTGGCTGCCAACAGCAGCAAGAGGGAGTTTCTCCTTCTCGGTTGAAGAAAGAAAGTCATCACAGCGGAATAGAACTCCCTTTCAGCCCAAAGAAGGAGAAGGCAGCAACTAGAGAACACAAAATATTCTCTTCATTCAGCTTCAACTCCAAGAAGAGCATGCAAGGTGGAAGCGGCTCGGCCGACCCTCCCTCTTGGCTAGGTCACACGCAAGAGGCCCCTCGTGGGCCTCTTCCTCTCACTTAGATGGGCCGCATGCAATTAACAGGATCGGATGGACCGTTCGCTCTGCCTCCCTCTCACGAACGGGGCGCACGCAAACAACAAGCGGGCTTCCCTCTCACTCTCTTTCGCTCTGTTCTGCTCGGGACGGACAGACCACCCATAGGGAGAGCCCCTTTCCCTCTTATTCGCTTGGAGATGTGCAAGACCAGCAGGCCGCCGCCGAAATGGCACAATCCCGCAATTTATTTGCGCGAAATGAAGGAATTGAGTGGGATTTCAGATGAAATTTGAGCCATTTGATTCAAACACTGATTTGGGAAGTGAATTGAATCAGGATTTGAGAAATTGGGCTGAAATTGAGCCCAAATCAGACTCGATCTGAATCTATTTGGGTCGATTTAGGTTTGATTGAGTCAATTGTATGAAATTGGATGTGAATCGGCGTTGAATCGCATCGAATTTCGTTCGATGAGGCTCAATTGGGTTCGATTTGGACCGATTTTGGGTCGGTGCGATCAATTTGATTTTAATTTAATTAAATTGAGCTTAATTTAATTAAATTGACATTCGACTTGGGTCAATTTTAGTTCGACGATGTTCGATCGAGGTTGATTTACGCTTGATTGCGAAAATAAATGTCAACACCCACGCTGTCTCCCTGCCAAGCGATGCAAGGTGTAACAAAGAAAAACATACGATTCCTTCATCTTCATAACTCATAACCATTCCCAAAAACATTCATGTCATATTTCACCACATTCATCTATAAAGCGGAAGCATTCAAAATATTCCATTTATATCATATGTATATAATTACAGAGTAACCAACAACCTAAACATATTCTCATAACAAAAAGTCAACGCACCTCTGATTAAGACTCATCTTACTAGCTATACAAGAAAATTAAAGTTTTAAATTAACCAGAGTCTACTTGGCTTCACGCCATCACCTTATCCTTGCCATTTCCTGTAGCAACTAGAATAAAAATGTGGTATTGTTGTGCTTTTCTCAGTTTTGTATAAAAAGAGATCCTTAATGTATCCCTTTTAAAATTTAATGGAGTATTTAATCTCTGTTCAAATTTGGAAATGGGTGCAACTCACCGAACCTCATAAGCTTGCATGTATGTGACTTATGTTGTGTTTGTTCTCTCATGCTTATGTTAAGTTTCATTACTATCATAACATCATCACCATGAGCTTATAATTCTGATCTTGATGAATTGTCCTTGGTACTACTTTTCAGCTGTTTTTTTTAGATACGGATACCTAGTGTATCGTTTTTCTTTTGGGGTAAATACCCAATGAAAAGACTATACTTCACAGGCCCTTCCTCTATGGCTTCATAACCACAAAAAAGCAGTAGACTTGTTTATCTCTGGTTGCATCACTTTGGTTAATAAAAATAGCACAAAACATTAATTTCAGCACATTACCAAACAAAAACTTGTTTTGACATGTTATATGCTCATTAGCCTATACTTAAGATTATTAGCATTACGAAACCATTCTAGAATCTTGAAAAGTTTATGCTTTTTGCTGCCCCAGAGATTGTTAGGCCTTCACAAAAGAAAGAAGAACTGATGTTAATCTGTATACGTAATTATCTGTTCGGTACTGTCTTGTCTTATGGCTCCTTTAATGCTAAAATTTGTTTCTTCTTGAAGTTAGTGCTAGTTTCTATGTTCTAGCTATTAAGCTTTTCTTTTCTTACTTCAATTTTGGCTTCCAAAATTTTAACATCTATTTTTGTTACTTAATCTTTATCCTCAGATATTTTGTTTCTAGTATTTCTTAACTGGGTTTGTAGTTGCATTGTACATTGAAGAACTTGGCGGTTTCTCTTTTCTCTACGCTCTTGAATTATATATATGTCAATAACAATTAGATGCTATTTTTATTGTTGAATTATTTTAAAGGTTCCTATTGATTTTAGGATGGTTCAAAATTTGAGATGCATTGTATTTGTTCAAAGAGTTGTTACAGCAATCGTTCTGCAGTCTCTTTTAAGCCAATTAAAAGAACTTTCGGGATGGGGTATCCAGTACATGGCTGGAAACCGGTGTGGCTTGCAATCTCAGACCAGGAACCAACAAATGGGCATTGTAGATGCTTTTAGGGATGGAAGAGTGAGCTTTAACTATTCCCCATTGTTTTTTTTAAGTATATTAGTGATGGAAAACTGTTAATCTGGAGTATTCTCGAGGAAGCGCAGGTGAATATTATTGTGGCTACTCAGATTCTTGAGGAAGGGCTTGATGTACAGAGCTGTAATTTGGTTGTGAGATTTGATCCGGCTGCAAATGTGTGCAGTTTCATACAATCCCGCGGTCGTGCTCGAATGCAGGGATCGGACTATCTAATTCTTGTTAAAAGGTAATGTTGATTTGCTATGCCATTTCTTCTTTTCTAACCCATTAGAATTTAAGTTCTCCTTTGAAATTATGTTAAATGTACGAATCCGTCTCAGTCCCCATTATTGAGAATTTTGATTTGCTAGTTAAAATTGAAAAACCAATCTGGTTTCTTGTTTATTCTCTTGTTGCTTTTCTTTGTTTTTTTCATTTAATGGAAGCACATTAGTGCTTTTTGACTTATGGATGAGCAAAAATTTCCAAAAATATTAAATTTCATCTCAAACTATAAGAATTTAGTTGTCACACCCCACAACGGCCTCTGTCGATTGAATTTTAGGCATAATAGAATATGTATGACTCAAGTTTAATAGACGACGTTATCTCTTACTCAGAGTGCTAAATTGATTATTACAAATCTGTTTAACTGAAGCATTCTATAATATTCTATTCATTATACTATAGAGCTTCTAACAAACATCAATGTTTAATTACATAGTATCAAACTTTCATTATATACATATCTTAATGGACTTTATATCTTGCACCACAACTATATATCAAAAATTTTCAGTAGCTTCTTCAAAACTCGATCCACACTCAGGATCAATCTTATCTTTTCCTCTACTCAAAATAACAGCCAGAGTAATATCTAGTGAGTTTTAAAGCACATCAAGATACAACAACAACAACATCAAGCCTTTGTCTCACTGCGTGGGGTCGGCTACATGAATCCTTTTTCTCCATTGTGTCCTGTTAAAAGTCAAATTCTCTTTTTAGAAAGATCTTTTCTAATATTTTCTAACCAAGTCTTTTTAGGTATACCTGTACCTTTCTTAATATAAGTCAAATCTAATACCTCTACTTTCCTAACCGGGTCATCGAAAGGCCGTCGTTTTATGTGACCAAACCATCTAAGGTGACTCTCTCTAATCTTATCTTCCACTGGTGCTACTCCAACCTTTTCATGTATATGCTCATTATTTATCCTGTCTCTAAGGGTAAATCCACTCATCCACTAGAGCATCCTCATTTTTGCAACACTTAACTTAGTATTATGCTTCTCTTTTAATGGCCAATATTCTGCACCATAAAGCGTTGTAGGTCTCAGCACCATCTTATAGAATTTTTCCTTAAGTTTGAGGGGGATTTTTCTATCACACAACAAGCCCGATGCATTCCTCCACTTCAACCATCCAACTTGAATTCTACTGATAATATTCCCATCTATTTCACCATTACTTTGAACATTAGATCCAAGATATCTAAAATGTGTACTCTTATTAATGACTTGATCGCCCAAAGTCACAATCCCCCACTAGGTCTATTACTAGTAAAATTACACTCCATATATTCAGTTTTAGATCTACTCAAGCGAAAACCTTTATACTCTAGGGTTGACCTCCATAATTCAAGTTTACCTTCAACTCCCTCTCAAGTCTTATCAACAAGAAGAATATCATCAGCAAAAAGCATACACCAAGGTACATCTTCTTGCAAATGTCTAGTGAGAACATCCATGACTAAAGCAAAAAGATATGGGCTTAAGGTTGATCCTTGATGTAATCCAACCGAAATAGAAAAATACTTGGTCAAACCACCTTGTGTTTGGACACAAGTAATAGCACCTGTATACATATCTTTAATGATTTGAGTATAAGTATTATTAACTCCTTTCTTTTCAAGAACTCTCCATAGCACTTCTCTTGGAACTTTATCATATGCTTTCTCTAAATCAATAAATATCATATGTAGATCCTCCTTATTCTCTCTATATTTCTCCATCAAACCTCTCAATAAATGTAGGGCTTCCATAGTAGACCTACCCAATATGAATCCAAACTGATTTTGAGAAACATTAGTATCACGCCGCAACCTACGCTCCATAACTCGCTCCCATAGTTTTAAAGTATGACACATTAACTTAATTCCTCTATAATTCGCACAATTTTGTGCATCACCTTTATTCTTAAAAATAGGAATCAACACACTCATTCTCCACTCATCTGGCATCTTTTTAGTCTTCAAAATAGTTTTAAAAAGTTTAGTTAGCCAAGAAATTCCTTCATCTCCTAAGCATTTCCACACCTCTATTGGAATATCATCAGATCCAACAGCTTTTCCACCCTTCATTTTCTTTAAAGCCTTCTCATTTGTCGCCCTATATGTTCAATTTATTATAAATATATCAATTAGGGGAACTTTTGCTTTTATATGGCTCATCTTTGTTGCCCTACCTATATAGATAATTAGAAGTATATTAGCTTGATGACCATTTGCCTTTATATGGGCTCAATTTTATTGTCATATATATGCATATTATCTTAAATATCAGTTTAATGTCTTTCCTATGTTCATATGGGCTCATATTTGTTGCCTTAGGCCATCATAAACTTACAATGGCCAACATATCTAATATAACATGACCTTTCTTAAGCTAACATATACCAATCATTTTGAAATAGGCTTTTCAATATTTCATCAATATGTTGCTTATAAGTGTTAGTTTGTCCTACTTTGGAAAATACAACAATTAAATTAAATATTGATATACTCATAATTCTTTAAAATGTTTTTTTCATCATTTTAAATGTGTATTCCTATAATTATAACGTGTAAGACATAAACATGCATGTTAACCGTAGACCTCCAACCACCCACTACCCATGTTTGCACGTAACTCCCTCACCCTTTCGTTTCCTCAAAACCACACGCAGAAGGAATTAACGGGAGGCCCTCTCTTTTTCATTTGAACTCACGCAACTTCCCTTGCTCTATTTAACTCTCCCTCATGCACAGAACCCGCTCCTCTCTTCCCTCTCCCTCTCTCTCTCTCTCGGTCGTGCATCCCAGCCGAAGCCACATGACAGTGCCCAATCCCATATCCCACGCCATTGCTGACTCCAACCCTTACACCCTTACCAGGCACAAACGACCGGCCCTGCCACGACATTCGTCCTGTCTGATTCGCACACCAACCCCCATCCGACTTCTGTCAATTGCACACAGGAGCCCGTCGTCCCAATCTACTTGCCCAGCCGACCTCGCAGACCCACTTCGGCCCGACCTCCCGCGTTCGTGCATAGCCTCCCGCTCCCTCCTCCGTGCGTGACTCCGACCCAAGCTCACCAGCTCGCAGCAATCCGACCTAGCTCTTCTTGTTCTAGACGCAGGATCCACACTAGAACCAGGCACGAAGCTTGCTCCTGATCCGCGTCCTTCTGCACATGTCAATCCCGCGAACTGACCCAGACTCCCGATCTCCTGCACTCGATCAACCTGCTCCTGCACGCATATGATCAGGACGCCAGGATTCTCAATACGCAACTCAGACCTGACCCAACCCGCACTCCCGTTTTTGTGTGCGACCCAGACTTGAGCTTAGCGCTCGATTCCGCCTCCGTCCCGCACGAGGTCGTCCGATTGATTTGACACACTCAGCAGTTGTTGCCTTTTCTAGGCCCCGATTTGCATGTGTGATCTGAACCCAACCAGAGCCAAAGCCCCTCCAGCCTCACATGACCTGATCTCTGACTTCGTCCAGTAAGTGTGTAGTGTGCAAGGCGAGCTCATGCCCCACACACACAACACACACACACACACACACACACACAACACACGCGCGCACGCGCGCACACATCAAGTGTCAAATATGTTGCATCCCACTTTAGCGAATTCGTTTAAAGAAGTTATTGGTAATCATATGATCAATTTATTTACCCATAATGTTGTCTACATATTTGGTGTACTACGCCACATAATCTTAGACAACGGTCTAGCTTTTAAAAGTATCAAGATTTATAAATTCATTGATCAGCATAAAATCGATTGATGTTATTCATCCATATATAATCTAAAGAGTGAATGACTTAGCGGAGGCCTTCAACAAAACATTGATAAAGTTTCTTAAGAAGATTCTTTTTAGAGAGAAAAAGGAGTTGCATACCAAAATGATAGAAGCGTTGTGGGCATATCTTACTACTTACAAGATGCCTACCAAAGCAACTCCTTATGCATTGGTATTCGGGGTTGAAGTAGTGTTACCACTTGAGATCAAATTGCCATCACTTCAAGTAACTGTTTAGTATGACCTCACGGAAGAACAAAATGTTCGCTTATGAATGGAAGAGCTCAATGCACTAGATGAAGTCAGAGTTCAAGCTCAATAGAATTTAGAAATTTATCGATCAAGAATGACAAAATCTTTTGATCGTATGGTAGGCTATCAAGCATTTCAAGAAGAGTAATTGATTCTGGTTCGGAGAAAGCCAACCATCCCACACCGAAGAAATTGTGTCAAATTTGAACCTAATTGCGAAGACTCTTTTGTCATCGAAAAGTTGTATCCGGAAGGCTGCTGTATTTTCAAAGGAAATGAAAAATGAGTGTTTTAAATTAAAATTAATAGGTACTACGAGCAAATTGAATATCAAAGACTTACGTCGGGACCAGTCAATGTCTCGAAGCCCTTGACTGTCGAATCCTATCCGGCCTGGTTGATTTGAAAGGACAAGTGCCATCCCAATCTCCCTTCGTTGGGAGGGGACGCAGGGAGGCTACCAGATTTTTGAACAACAAAGGCCCCCCCCCATGTAATTATGATTGTGATTGCATGATATACAAAAGCTCACTTAAAACTCAAATTTAAATCATATATTTCACCAATCAAAACTAACTAGTATATGTTAAATATCAACATGATTATCTAAGAGAGGGTGATAGTTTGACTGCCTTGAACCTATTGAAAAAATTTTTTAGTGATAGAAAGAGTCTGAATTGTATGAAAGCGCTCTTACCAGCTTCTAAAGTTTGTGGGGAGAGCAATGTTTATGTAGAAGATGTATCTTTCACATGCAAAACACTTGTTAGTTTGGATAGAAGGACAAAACATTTACGGTGCTTGAAAAAGCTGTGAAATTCATGCAAGTAAAAGACTGTAGAGTAATATATCACCTCAGCTTAAAAAATGCTGAAGCAGAGGGAGTTGGATGTAGCATTCTATTATGCCAAATAATTGCTGAAATTCGACACACTGAAAAATAGCAGACTGAGAAAAAAGGGTATTAAACTTCCTAAAGATGGTATAATTCACTTGTGTGCAGGAGCAGGGGATTGGTAGTGCACACAACTAGCCTGTAAGTAGCACTAAGAGATTCGTAGCAAATGATGTAACTTACTCACAAACAAGAACACGATCTCTTGTTCCTATTGAACAAACATTCTCTGCAAGCTATGTTGAATAATATAATAACTGGAAAGAGATATCTTCTATGCATTACAATTGAAACCTAATTTATCTTCAAGCCACCGGATCTGCGATCCACTTGTACATGCAGACAAAAGGTGATACCCCTACGATCCACTTGTACATGCAGACAAAAGGTGATACCCCTATAATAGTGATCTATATGTGTCACGACCCTGCCTGGTAAGCTCGCATAGGCGAGGTGAGAACGAAGGTCTGACGGTAAAATTCAAAACATTTCAAGTAACATCTTTAAAGTATATTGATGCAACCTAGAAAAAATTGTAAAGCCTACTAGGTATGCAAATAAATTACTTCCTTTCAAAACAAATACAAAAATATGACAAAACACCACTTAGACAAGATTTTCCTTAATATAACTTAGAAAAAGACACAACTCAAACGAACAATACTTTCTTAAAAACACAATACAACTTTTAACTTGTAAACAACTCTAGACACAACCACGGAAAAGCAAGGGACCGAACAGGTATCCACGGGAAAAGCAGGAAACCAAACAGGCATCCACAGGAAAAGCAAGGGATCGAACAACCAGCAAGAGGAACTGGAAAAGCCAAGAGTAGAAACCGAACAACCACAGCAAAGGGAGCAGGAACCGAACAACCAGCAAATCAGCCGACCCCCCTTGCCTATATCAAATTCCCCCCTGGTGGAAGAACTCGTTTCCCGGTGAGTTTGATTCAGAATTTTCATTACATGACCGATCCAATTCCTTAATCATAGCATCATACTTCTATTTAAGCAAATCCTTTTCTTGATTAAATTCAGAGAGAAGTGCCCGCGTTCTTTTCTCAAATTTCTCGTCACATAAGTACATCAATCTTTGTATCTTGTAAAGTTCATTTTGAATTGGGTCAGTTGAATCTCCATGAGGCGGAACCCCTTCTGCAGATGGAATCTGTATATCCTGAATAGTTGGTTGATTGTTAAATTTGGCAGGATCAAATTCTCCTTGGGACTCTTTCATATCTTGACCTGAGGCTTCCGAAGGTTGATTGCATGGACTATCCATTATTACTTATAGACTCAAAACATGACGACATGACTCACTAGAAAACTCGCACAACACAACAACTTAGATATTCTGAAAGGAAGACACAAGACAACCTAAAGCTCTGATACCAAATTGATGTAACCTAGAAAAACTGTAAAGCCTACTGGGTATGCAAATAAATTACTTCCTTTCAAAACAAACACAACAATATGACAAAACACCACTTAGACAAGATTTTCCTTAATATAACTTAAAAAAAGACAACACAAACGAACAATACTTTCTTAAAAACACAATACAATTTTTAACTTGTAAACAACTCTAGACACAACAATACCCTTAAAGCTTACGATAATTTAAGAGAAGAAAGATACAGATGAGGTGGACACTTGCGGAGAGAAGAAATAGATAAGAAGCCCGAGACGAAGTTATAGAGAGGAGAAGAAGAAGAAGGCTAGCTCGCAAGCTAGAGAAAAACCCTTAGGTTTTCTTTCCAAAAATCATCACATAACAAAATCTGCTTTCCAATGTCACAAAACAACCCAATTTATAAGAGAAGAAAGGGAGCCAAACAGCCAACCAGCTGCCCACTCAAACCAATAAGAGAGAGGGAGCCAAAAGACCAAAAGACAACAGATTAAAGCAGCACACAAAGGGGCATAAGGGAAACAAGAACAGACAACGAACCGAACAGGCGCCAGGGACCCGAACAGGCAACCACGGAAAAGCAAGGGACTGAACAAGTATCCACGGGAAAAGTAGGAAACCAAACAGGCATCCACAGGAAAAGCAAGGGACCGAATAGCCAGCAAGAGGAACTGGAAAAGCCAAGAGCAGAAACCGAACAGCCACAACAAAGGGAGCAGGAACCGAATAGCCAGCAAATCAGCCGAACCCCCCCCCCCCCCTGTGCGCGACCAAAAGACAACAGATTAAAGCAGCACACAAAGGGGCATAAGGGAAACAAGAACAGACAACGAACCGAACAGGCGCCAGGGACCCGAACAGGCAACCACGGAAAAGTAAGGGACTGAACAAGTATCCACGGGAAAAGTAGGAAACCAAACAGGCATCCACAGGAAAAGCAAGGGACCGAACAGCTAGCAAGAGGAACTGGAAAAGCCAAGAGCAGAAACCGAACAACCACAACAAAGGGAGCAGGAACCGAATAGCCAGCAAATCAGTCGAAACCCCCCCCCTTGCCTACATCATATATCCAAACATAGAGAAATAGCCACTAAAAATTCCAAGTAACCTTTTTTTTTCATTCAAAAATATGCATGTACATAGAAGTTCATTACAAATATGGATGCCCAACTGTGTAACTATCACATGCTAACCTACGTGTCAATCTATTACAAAATATCAAAATACCTAAAAAGGAACCTGTCACCCGTCGTCTTCCTACGACGGTAAGTATATGACTGTCTTTCCGTCATCAATGATTAATAAGTTCTCCTGAAAATTTTTCACAATTTGGGTGAGCCAAAACTTAGTAGGTAAAATGCTATTAAATTAAATTCAAAAGCAAGATAAGGATATAGTATGCATGCTAATACTTTAATTAAAAGAAATCAGTAAACTTGCTATGTTGTATTAACTAGTGTGCATATGTCTTTAAGTCATCCTATATCACTTTTTTACTTTGCATAAGCCTGTAATCTTTTACATTATGCATTATTCATGATTCCTCTTATGCTCTTTATACATATAACATATTCTTATACACCCGTAACGGAAGTATCAACATTTGTACCGATCAGGTACACTTTTAATTGGTCATTTCTTTTATTTTCAGTTTGCTCCAAAGAGCCTTTTATCATTTGCTCCGAAGAGCCATTTACCATTTGATACTCCGCATCAACATACATATTCAATCATTCAATATTTATTGTATAGGAATGCTAACTTATCATTCATGCATTTGTTCTAATGTTCCTACATTTCTATATGAAGACATGTTAGAAGCAATAAGAAGTTTTCTAAACTATCTAATCCACGAGTAAGGTACATTGCAGCATTACATTTAAAAGCATGCTAGGATATTATCCACATGAGTAAGGCACATTGCAACATTTAATTTAAAAGTATGCTAGGCTATCCACAACATATTTTATTCACATTGCACTAGAAACATGCTAAGCTCAACACCAAATATCATAACGATTATGCTAAAGGTTTGGAAGGAAACTAGAAATATCTGAAATTAAATGATCACATTTACCTACCTAACAGATGTACGAAATTTGAATACCATTCCTCCCCCACTTCGAAGTCCTACAAACAATATAACTATGATTATCAAATAATTACTCTAAGCCATGTTCCATTACATATCCTTACATTAATCTTCATTGTCATTAGCATTAACATTAACATAACTTGAACATTGAACACTAAACCTCCTTAACATTAGAATTATTTTCATTAATTATCATTCATATTAACCTTAACATAAATCCTTATTTTTTATTTTTAATACTATCCTTCTTCTTATTAAATTAAATTTTATTTTTGGATTTTATTAAACCCTAAATTTTTAAAATCATAATTTTTGGTAAATTCTCACATTTTTATTTTTTCTTGTTCATTACTTTTTCTAGTTCACATTTTTACTTTTTCTCCTTGACTCGGCAACATTATTAAAAAGATGTTTTGTTTTCATGATATTTTTTAATATGGAATAATTTATTTTATTCTCTTTCTATCTTTGGTATTCAAACTTTTTGTTAATATATGTTTTGTTAAGTTTGTTTGAAATGCTTTAGGCCTGCTTGTTTTATTGCTAATGCTTAAAACTTATACTATTGCTACCGCAGCTGCTAATGTTGTTTGGTAAGCTTCTGATAATCTTTTAGATTTATGAATAACCAAAAGGCATACCGTTTGGTTTTGTTGGCATTTAAAATTATAATTAAGCTTATAATCTTGAACCCTATGCTCATGCCTTACAGGTTTGCCTGGCAGGGCAGTGCCTTGATGGGCGCTGTCTTTTAAGCTGGGCACACTGAACCAAATGAAGCCTAAAATTTTTACTGTATTTTTCTAGGCTTTCAATTAACCATCTTGTGCTTACAGTTTCTAAATTATTTATCAACTAATTTCTTTCATGGCATAATTGCTCTTTTATTTTATTTTCAATATTTTTTGGTTTTATACAGCGATGATTTGCAGACACTTTTACAAGTACAAAGGTTTCTTCACAGTGGAGATGTTATGCGAGAGGAAGCCCTTCGTGTGGCTTCCCTTCCTTGTAAATCTCCAAACGTCGTTGAAAATAAGTCATACCGTGTTGAGACTACAGGTTCTGTTGTTAATCTGAACTCCAGTGTAGCACTGATATACTTCTATTGTTCAAGGCTCCCTTCTGATGGGTGCGTTTTTTCATTATTCTGTACTCTGTTATTAGTTATTATTATGTTAACTTTTGTTTTATTAGTAAATTATTTATAATGGAATACTTTAACATAGCCCTTTTTGGTTCTATTTTAGGTATTTCAAACCACTCCCTCGTTTTGAAATTGATGAGGATTCGAACACATGCACTTTGCACCTTCCAAAAAGCAGTCCTTTGCAAACTGTTAAAGTTGAGGGTACATGTAGCATGGTAAGGCAAATTGCATGTCTTGAAGCATGCAAGGAGCTACATCAGATTGGTGCTTTATCCGATCATCTTATACCTGTGATTGGTGAGGCTACGGAAGATGATAACAATGCCGGTAAAATTTAATTTCTTCGAAAAATTTCAGTACTCATATTTTATTTGTTGTCAGCATAACTTTTTGTCTATTATTGACATATAATTCTTTTCATTTTAATTCTAGCATATTAATTGGTAATGAACCGTTTTCATTGCATTTGTTTTTTATTTTACTCTCACCAGGTGATACAACATGCAAAGTTGAAGAAGACAACTATTTTCCTGGTGAGCTAGTGAGTTCATGGTCATCATTTTGTAGTGTTGGACTGTATCATTGCTACAAGGTTTCTATGAGTTCAGTTGACTTCGAAAAATTTAAGGTCGATATCTTCCTTGTTGTGAAGTGTGATTTAGGATCTGATTTTAGTTCTAATTCATTCAATTTGGAGACTTCCACTGGTTCTATCCTTGTACAAGTTGATTATTTCGGTTGTATCCATCTTGACCGTGACCAGGTAAGACATCTTTCAAACAATTTCTTAATGTGATTCACTAAATTCTCTTCGCTCCTGTGCTTATTTGAGCTACTAATGCCTTGAGACTTTGTTTGAGCAGTAGCCTGGTTGAGTTTTTCTTGTATATTTGGATGATGACTTGACACTTCTGGTGCTTATGTATGCTTAGGAAATTATATTGTATACTAATTTTGCATTTTTCCCTTGTGGGTCTAGGTCTTTAGAGCTCGAAGGTTTCAGGTTTCTGTTCTGAGTCTACTGATTCAACAAGATTATGATAAATTCTTGAGGTCACTTCATATTTGTACAGAGGATGGATCTGAAGCCGTTGCTTATTTACTCATTCCTTCAATCATTGGAGGAGTTGACTGGGCTTGCGTTGATTCACCTGCTTTCTCTATGGAGAATAGAATGCAGCACCTTGAGCACTGCTGTTCTACAAAAATTGTGGCTCAGCTGATACAGATAAAAAATGGCTGCATTTGCCGTTGTATGTTGCATCACTCTGTAGTTTATACACCTCACAATGGACATGTTTATTGCGTCACTGGTATTCTTGATGAAATGGATATAAATTCATCTTTTAAGATGAGAAATGGAGAGATCACTACATATAGGAAATATTTCCTTACTCGGTAATCTATATTTTGTTATTGAATATCTTTTCTGTGGGCATTTGCATCCTTGATGTTAAGATCTTTAAAATTTATTTTATTTTTCTTCTTTTGTGACTTTATTTGTTCACATCAGCTATGGTCTCAGATTGAAAGCTGAAGGGGGACCTTTACTGGCTGCCCGAGGGCTTAATACCGTGCAAAATTTTCTTCTTAGGCGTTCCTTCTGCAAAGAAAGAGGTATGGAGAAAATGAAAATATTATTTTCGAATGTTCCTGATATTACAAACTTTGTGGAGAAATTTAGTTATTTTAATGTGCAGGTTTTTAACTAGAGTACTTTTAATGAGTTCCAACATGCCAATCCAATCATACATCATTTGAGATAATGTTTTAATGTGCAGCTTTTAACCTAGAGTACTTTTAAATGAGTCACAGCATGCCAATTTAACAAGCATGTTGGATTTTTTGTTCTTTAAATGATAGTGGCATAAAAACTCTGGGAAAACATTAGCTAGTCACATATTGTTTGTTTATCTATTTAACAGCAAAGCTAGCGAGGTGAAGGGTATCAAAGTCAAACTTCTTTTACATTTAACTTGCTCGAGTATTGTTGCTGTACTTCGAAGTTTTTGGCCTTTGCTTTTTAATGTTTGCCATAATGAGGGAGAATAATTCTTTGTTTGAAGTCATAAAATAAACGTTGTCAGTGTATTCCTTGTCTTCGCAGTTGCATGCTTAATAAAATCACATCAGGAAAACTAGAAAATTGTTGTATTCCCAGCATTTCCCTAAGTTTTAGAATCAGCATTTTTGATTGGCTGTAGAATATTTGCAAATTTATCCTTAAGTCAGTATTGGAAATGATATTATGGAAAATGAAATTTCATAGTTTAAATGCATGAGGCATGTTTTCAACTTTTCATATTTACGTGTAGCAATATCTTAATTTTGTAGGTTATGGTGAGTTAATGTTATAGGTAGTGTAGGATAATATTGGCATTTGAATCCAAGTCATCCTAACAATGACGTACAATATGATGAAATGCGACGTAGGATAGCATAGATAGAAACTCATAATGTTACTTTGTAATACCATAGATACAATATGGTGGGCGCTTCTCCTTTACCCTGCTTTCTCCTGGTTTGATGTCCTGTTTCTTAAGCTTGGGAATAGCTTCACGTTGGTGGAATGTACCATCTCGTAGGATAAAAGCAAATCCAATGTGAGTATTAATGGAAATCAGATCAAGATATATTTTCAAAGGCTCCTTCTAAATATTACAAGTAACTAATAAGGGTGTGGGCTCTAAAAAATTGCCCCCTGGCTTTGTTGAGAGAGTTGTGTTTCCGGTTCAAATTTTCGGATGATTTATTAGGTTTAAGATAAGACATTACCTCGAGATTTTGTACTTGTTTTTTGAGGATTTCATGATCTGGTTTTAGGTTTCTCATAAATGCAAGCCCTTATAACTAATCATCCCTCTTGGTGATGGGCGAGAACTTTTATATGAGGTTACTTGTTAGAAGCTAAGTGCTTAGCATTTAGTAGCATCAAATTTAGTGTAGGGTTTGAAATTTATCATCTTATATTTAAAGCGAATGATGAGATTTTGTGATCCACCCTCAACAGATTAAGGTATTTTATGATCAAGTAGGACATAGAAAATAATATATTATCCTGAAGGATAAAATATTATTGTGTTACAGACTCATAATAAAACTCACAAAAACCGAGAATTTTTCCTATTCAATATTTCACTTAATATGACTTATTTTATTCTAGGGTACGGAAGCTCCTATAATTAATTAAATCTCAAATATTTGTTACTTGAGAATACTTTTGATTAAATTAATGATTTATTTATAGTCATTAAAAAATTGACTAATATTTTAACTTTTAAGTTTGAGAAATTCTTGTTCAAAATTTTGGTCTTTGTAAATTTCAAGGGAGATGAACTTTAAATCATATTGTTTAGAATGAAAGCTAAAGGGAGGAAAACGTAGGAGCATTTTATTCTTAGAAACTTAGAGGTGCTCAAAACTATCACATGTTAGATTTTACATTTTAAAATTAGATTTTTTTTTGAGTTGATCAATTTGATTTAGAAAGTTGAGGCGTATATTCCAATAACATAGATTAAAAGAAATGTTTGGAATGTGAGGGCTTATGAGGCGTGTGGAGTCAACATAAATCTCGGATCCTAGATCTATGATGAGGACTACTGAGAGATAGTATCTCAAACCTATGTCTACAGAATGTAATTGACTTACAAACTTACACCTCACCTGAGGCTAAGTCTGCCCGATCTCTGGACTTACAATCATATATGAAAAGTGCCACCAGCTAACCCTCCTAAACGTTTTTAAAATCATGACATCCGATCTCAATGCATATGAAGGATAGGGAATATTATTTTGATTTAGAAGATAGGGCTTACAAATTGGCTTTTGGGCCAAGATGCCTACCTTGCATGTATGTAAATACTTACTGAATGTAGATTAATTTGTTATCTAATTCTTAATGTGAGAGGCATTAGACACCGTTGACCTCCATGTATACGCCAAATCGGCGCGAGCAAAGATGACGAAAGTGACGATCGATGAGTGCGATCATTGACAAGCGCGACACTTCACTTAAGTGCTCAAATGTCTTCCGATCACCAAACAAACTGCGTCGTTATAGTCAGAACGTCGAAGTTACCCAAGCAAGGAGCCCTCAAATTGAATTGAGCGAAGGTGATTGAAATCCACAAATTACAAGCGGGACGACGCGCGACGTTGCTCAAACGACGTTCGATCCCAAAATAGAGTTTGTCGTTACATTCAGAATGTCGACAATACCAAAAATGGCTGTAATATTGCATAGAACCTCGCGCGGGAAAATGATTTGAGTTTGGAGACGACGCCGAATTCAGTTGCCCAGTTATTGCTTGATCTCACTCTAATTCACCTTGATAAATTAGGAACGAAGTTCACTTCGTTCTGCTCTTCTCCCGCACACGAGCATTAAGCCCCTCTTGAATCCTCTGCCGAACTCCCTACTCCCACAAGCAGCAGATCTTCAACCTCTGTCTGCTGTAGCGGATCCGACACTTCCATATTTGACAAACCTTCGACCCATACCTCACACCTCTTCCTTCCTCTTCCAGCAGTCGACTCCCTTAACCTTTCGAATCCACAATCGTTACCTCTGAACATTCCTCACACTCGCCTCCTCCCTTAACCCGTTGAATCAACTGCTTGACACCCGACCTATGCTTGAGCTAGCTGTCGACCTCACATCCAATTCCCTGCACGATTCCAACCTCTGGCCCGAACTCCACCTGCCAATCCAGTTGAATCACAAGACCTTACCGCAACAACCGTCCCTTCTCCCTTTTGCAGAACTCACGATCACAACACTTCTCTCCCGATCCAACCCCAAGCAACCAAAACCGCTCGACCTGATCACTGCCGTAGCGGATCCATGCGAACAACCTCCATGTGC
This sequence comes from Dendrobium chrysotoxum, assembly GCA_019925795.1. NCBI lineage: Eukaryota > Viridiplantae > Streptophyta > Magnoliopsida > Asparagales > Orchidaceae > Dendrobium > Dendrobium chrysotoxum. The sequence goes on along the minus strand of CM034304.1, from coordinate 24,124,889 downwards.
AGTTCGGTTCAGCCCCTCAGCCCACCGCAACTCCAGTTTCCTCAAGCCACTGCCCCTTTTCTCCCAATATTGCAAGCGGATCACTCGATCCTTGCGACCGAACCCGCCTAGCTGCACTCGATCAAAGTCGACCTCACCAGATCCCACGTTGAGCAGCCGCTGATCCTTTCTTGTGTCGATCCTGACGCACACGGATTCGGCCTTCCCCTTTCGGGGCTGTTTGGTATCGGATTTACAGCGGGATTTAAGTCGGATTTACGCGAAATCCAGCCAAACAGTTTTTGTGCGCGCGTTAAATCCCGGGATTTAGTAAATCCCGGATTTACGGATTTACCGGTTAAATCCGGGATTTACTAAATCCATGGGGTAGCCGGATTTAACGGGATTTAAGATTAGAAGCGGTCGAAAGGGAGAAAGTTAACTTCACAGCCAGCGAGCTCCTGTTCTTGCTTCCGATCAAAATGTCGTAACTTCCGATCCGACAGGAAGGGAAAGTCGTCGAAGGAGTGAAGTCGAACAGCCACGAAGGAGCCGAAGAAGCGACGCGTGCAATCCATACACCTCCTGCGAAGCAACGAAGCCGAACAGCACGACGAAAAGAGAAGATGGAAGGCAAACCTAGAGGCCTCTAAGTTATTATAACTCAATTAATATAATTTAAAATACTAATAATTAAGTAAATTAATTAAATAATTAATAGTATAAGTAGTGCATAAATTAATTATCTAATTTAACTTAATTATATAATTAGTAATTAAATATTAATATGATTAACTTAATTAATTTAACTTAAAATATGTATTATTAAATATATAATTAATAGTGTAAATAATAATTAATGAGTAATTTGAACTTAATATGTTATTAAATTCATAACACATTAATTTTTATTTTTAATTATAAATTTATTTTTTAATTTATAATTATCTTATTCACATTTAAATTCCTAACTGTCATAAATCTCAAAATATATTACCAAACAGTTTCTCAGGATTTAACAGGATTTAACATTTGACATACCAAACAGTTTTCAGGATTTAACACATTTCGGATTTACTAAATCCGGATTTACAGGATTTACTAAATCCCACTAAAGTTAAATCCCACTTGTTGCCAAACAGCCCCTTCAATCTCCTGTATCTTTCATAGCCGCAGACCCGTCACCTACTGCCTTAGACTCCCAGACCTGCTACAAACCGATTGACCCGAAGCCTCAAATCTCGATCCATGCACAGTCCTCTGATCTCGTCTTCCTCCTTTTCACATCAATGTTCGACCGCTCCCAATCCACCTCAAGCAGCGATTCCCAGCTTGCTCGACAACCTTATCCGACGCCAATACCGTCCTGCCCTCCTGTCTATGACCCCGATCTTACTACTGCTGATCTAAATCCCCCTACTTCGTCTGTTTCGTTCATTCCTGCAACCCAAATCCACATTCTTCTTTCATTTGAGTCGTCTAACAGTAGCCAAAGCATAACAGTAGCCAAAGCATACTCCTCCTAGCGGAGCCACCTCCATTTCCTCTCCCGCAAGAGCCAAAACTCCCTACTTCCTCCCTCTATTACTCTTATTATTAGTTATTATCTACTAATTATTATTGTTAATTATTAATAATAATCGGTAAAAAAAAGAAAGAAGAAAACAAAAGATGAAAAGAAAGTAAAAAAAAGAGAAAGAAAGTAAAAAAAAAGAGAAAAAGAGAGAGGAGAAAAAAATACAAAAAAGAGTGAAAAAGAAAATTTTGTGCACGATCATCATCGTCGCTGTGCCCCCGACACCGCCGCATTCGTCCCCCTCACAAAGGTATAAATGTTCTTTAAAACTCAAAAAATCTCAAATCCTATTTCCGGCACTCGTGGCTTGCCGGGGGAGCACCTATATACGCTTTTCCTAGCATGGTTGGAGAAAGCTTGGTGCAATGCTTGTGGCGAGGCGGATAGGCCCTGTACACACTCTTTGTAGCATAGAGGGGATAATCTTAAGAATCCGTGCACGTGCTTTTATGCCTGCGGGGAAAAACTATAAATTCTTAGCGCAGATACCTCGAAGACTCATACATGCTCTTTGTAGCGTGGTGGGAAGACCCAGCTCCCCAAAATTTCCCTAAATGGGGGAGACGTCGAGAGGTTGCCGAATTTTCAATAAGAAGGGATCTGTCTTAAGCAAAATCACAAGGAACAAAACTTGAATAAAACCACAAGGAACTAAACTTGCAATAAAATCACAGGTAATCGGACATTAAATCAATAAAGGCACGATCAAGCTGAAAATATAAATAATGAACGATAATCCTCTTTATTTAATTGAATATCAACGAGTAAATAAAGGTCAATGACGAGTGAACTCTCAATGCATACGATAACTTGCCCTTAAATAATGAATTCAAAGTAACCTGCCATATTTTATTAGCCAGTCTATAGGCGAGGACCAAGAACCTGTAATGAGTATGAGTTCTCATGAGCATATGCAGGAGACTTATAGTGAACAACATAAGTCACCTATGGGCATTATGACACACAACAGTCCATTTACAAGCAGCTACAAGGAGCTTCTAAGCATTTATGGCCAACAACAAAACACATACAAGTGAACATGACGATTCACTGACCAATATGCATGAAGAAGTTAGTACTGAATGCAGTTCACCTGGCAATCAGCATTAACTTGTAAATGAACACATTCGCTTGTAGACAATGACAGTGGCGACCACCCTACGATTGCACTCAAGAAGACCGCGACGAACGCAATAACATGATTCATGAGCAAAGCATGAGAAGCATGCAACAAATAGAGCAACATCCCTACAACATTGACTTGCAAATAGGTGTATCATTCCCCTGCGAACACTGAAGGTTAACACACAATAAATGTTGCAGCTTGCGAGCTAGTGTGCTTAGAGAAATCAACAATGAATGACACGCATCGGGAAACCCACAATAAAGGCAAATGAATACACTAAACTTGCCTGTAAATGGTGGTATTCCCTGCAGACATACACATGCAACATACAATAAATGGCATGGTGTTCATACAGTTAACAACAATCAAGCTTTCAGCAAATACATCAGTATCCTGTAAGCAAATGTGGTCGATCCGTGATAAATACGAACACCTACGAGCTTCTGTTGAAGATTCATCATGCACAAAACGTGCTATCTATAAGCAAAATTTAGAAGAACTGCAGTAAATGCAAACACCTATAAGCAACACTAGATGATCTATATACAACGCAGCTTGCCCGCAAATAATAGCGGATTGTAGTGCATACAATGGTCCTTCCTACAATTAATGATAGTGAATGTATTGCAAGCTACGAGCCACTGTAAGAGATTCAGCGTGTACACAACGATCTACCTACGAGCTTGTCCGATGATTTCTGATTGTCCGCTGATAACCTACGGGCAAATTCAACAAAGCTTGTGTGGCACGATAGTTTGTTTGTAAGAAGCAACGAGCGACCCGTAGCACAACACTACGACTCACCTGCAAACAACACTGAAAAATCTACATTGAGCATAGTCCAAGTGCATGCGATAGCAGGTGATTTTTGAATGCCTGCTAACAGCCATCAGGCAGATTCAACAAAACTTGCACAGTACGATAACTCGCTCGCAAAAAGCAACGTGCGACCCGTAATGCAATGCTGCGATTCACCTGTAAGCAAGAGTAGGAAATTAGTAGTAAAAACTGCAGGCCACTGATAAATTGAGGCAATAAATTTGTGGCATAAGACTGTCACACTAAATAAGTCAGTCTACATGCAAGCGATAGGTAGGAGATTCCTAATGCACCGCACAGCTTGTTTGAAGGCTGAAGTACACTCTCGCAAGCTGAATACTGAAGAAATTGATGGTTTGTAGAAGACGAAATGAGCAAAACCACATTGCTAAAGCACGACAAACAAGGCCTAACACGCTACTAAATAATATCATCGAATCCGTAACATTCTTACAAGCGGACAAAAGGCGTTCATCGGCTTTTCAAGGAAGCTCGTGCATCTTTCAAAGGATCACTACATGCCAACAAAAGTTTAGTGCAGCATGACAGCCTACTATTGACCTCCGCTATGAGAACAAAAAAAATGAATAAAAAAATGCATTCATACCTGCTGCGATCCAAAGCCCATGCCCTGCCAAAATCCCGCTCGAATTGCTGCTCTCGCCGCATATACAGTGCCCCATACCCTGTTCGGCGCCGTTGCAGTCGTGTCAGGCTCGTCTCGACTACGCTTCCATCCGAGTCGTTAAATACGACGCTAAATAGAGCTCTTGTCTCTTCCTCTCCCACGACACTTCCTCCCACTCGCGAATTCCCCAGCAAGTCTCCGCCTCCTTCTCTTAGCCTGCGACTGAACCCGATCGCAAGCTCCAGTCGCTCTCCCCACACGACTTCCTTCTTCAACGACGTTCCTATCCAACCAGATCGGAAGTTAGACATTCCGATCGGAAGCAACGACGGCGACTAGGGCTTGCTCGTTGCGAAGGAAGCCACCTCCCTACCTAGCTGCTTCTTCTTCCGATTCCTAAACCTTGTTCTCCTCTCTGCCGCAAGAGCCCTTGCCCGATCCCCTCGCTTCTTCAGTCCAGAGAGAGAGAGAGAAACCTTCCCCTACCTTCCTGCACAGGTCGAGACCCCCATAGCCGCCGCCTCCTTCGACTCCCTCTTCTGTCAGATCGGAGGTTACGCCATTTTGATCGGAAGAAACGACGCGAGCTGCTCGCTGTGAAGGTAATTTTCTACTTCTCGCGTGCTTCTTCGGTCAACCTCTGTAAATCTGCCGAACTACAAGATTGGTAAATTCGAGATTTATGATTAAGAGAGGAAATGGAGGATTTATATCGCTATAAGATTTAATTGTTTCCTAATCTTCCTCTAATCCTGCATTTTTTTAATTAATCTAAATTAATTATTTTTAATTATAATTAATTACTAATAATGGTAACTAATTATAATTAATTACTTAATTATAATTAATTATCTTTATGATTATTTAATTATTTTTAATTATAATTATTTTAATTAATTAAAATTAATTATTATTAATTATAGTTAATTAATAATAATAATAATTATTTATAATTAGTTACTGAATTGTAATTAATTATCTTTACTTTAATTAATTCTTATTAATTTTAATTAATTTTAATTGATCAAAATTAATTATTTTAATTATAATTAATTAATAATATTGATAATTAGTTACTTAATTTAATTAATTATCTTTAATTTTAATTAATTATATTTAATTATCATCAATTATAATTAATTAAAGTTAATTGAAAAAAAAGAGAAAGGGAGAGAAATGCTATTCTCTCTCCCTTGCCTCGTGCCACGAGCCTCCACCGCCGGTCCACTTGTAAAGGTATAATTCCTAAACTTAGATTATCATTCTCGTCATTAGCGACGAGCTGGCAAACCCCCTACGCGCTCAAGTAGCGTAGTAGGGAGGGAAGCTAGCGCGACGCCTACGACGAGGCGGACAATTGCATTAAACCCCGCCCTCGACGCTTGCGACGAACCGGCAAACCCCCTACGCGCTCACGTAGCGTAGTAGGGCGGGAAACCGGTGCGGCGCTCGCGACGAGATGGGTAATCCCCAGACCGCTCATGTAGCACGAGGGGGACAAAAATTAAGTACCCACATGTGGAGAAATCTCTGTATTCTTTGCAACAGGTGCCCGAGATCCCTAAATGCTCATGTAGTGGGCGGGAATTGAAGAAAGAAATGCTGCCGCGATGTCTATGGACATCTACCTGAAGCGCTCATGTAGCGTGGAGGGGAAGACAGCCTCTTGGTTTTTCCCCTAAACGGGGGAGACGTCGGGAGGCTGCCGAAATTCAGAGCAAATTCAAGGGATTTTGACAAACATCTTGGAACCTGATTTAGACATAATTCAAGCATAAGATCAAACTCTAATCAAACTTAAAACAAAATTTAATCAAATGATGATTGAATGGAATCAAAATTTGAACTCAATTGAACTCAAATCAAATAATGAAGTGAATTCAAATTGAACATTAACCAAGCTTGCATCGAATGAAAATTACATGATCTTGGACATTTGAACTCAAACAAATACTTAAGTTGAACCACAGGGGACTCGAATGCGATAGAGATTCGAACTTGAACCAAATTGAACAAGACTACAATGGACATGAACTCGAACTAGGCTCAAATGCTAAATTTGATTTGGACATTATTTGAACAATGTGGACAACATAATCAGACTTCTTGCTATGACGCCTTTAAAAGATAGTAAATAAAGGAGACATGCAACAAGAGTTCAAATTGAAGTACGACCTTCCCACAAGCAATACGAATCAACATACAAGCATATATAAGAGCATGTAGCAAATGCTAGAATATCTCTACAGTCTACAATAGTTCCGCGATGAGTGTGTATAAACAACGTGCAATGAATACTGAGGATAGATGCGACAACGTTCTACGATCAAGACATCAACAAAAAATATTCAAATCCACGAGCAATATAATGGATGTAGTGATTTGCTAAGTTATCATACACGATGAACACAATAAGTCTACAAGCAAAGCAAGAGGAATGTGGAAGATATAACTTCCTTTCGACCGATGATGACTAATTTGCAAATGAATACACAGTATTCTAACCATAAGCAATCATGCCTTATGTAGTCTATTGGAAAATAGCAACCACCGAATTGCTATGAATACGAAGGATCACAAGCAAAACATAGAGGAAATTATGACAAATGAAAGCATTTGCAAACTACGCAGCAAGGGGAAGTGAGTATGGTAGGGTCATACAGTCAACACTTGTCAAATCATAGATGAATGCATCAATCTTCTATGATATGAGGCCAATGTACATCAAGTGTAATAGTATTTTACGATTGGCTTCAAAGCACTAGTGGATACATCCCAAAAGCAGCAAAGTCAAAGTTGATATTCTTCATAACAGTCATGCAAGAAGATATAGTAGTTCTTATTGCATTCATATGAGATTATTGGTGAAAGGGTTATAAATGCCTGAGGACACTACAACTTGCCCACAAATGAATGTAAAGAGATTATCATGCATCAATAATCGAACACACTGAGCCTCATGCAGATAAAGACAGCATGTCCACAGTATGTTCGAGGTACCTACCAATTGTCATAGCAAAGACACAATGGTACCTCCACGACCAACGGTTATCCAACATTAGTCAAATACATCGATCCCTAGTAAGCGAAGGCAGGTGGGATGCAACAAATGTGAGTACCTACGAGCTTCGGTAGGAAATCCATTATACACTTAAAATACTGTCTGCAAGAAGGATGCAGGGGAACCACAGTAGATAGCAACATCTATTAGTCATAAGCAGGAGATTTGTTAGTGTACTATAATCTACCTGCGTGAATCATGCGAGTAGTGCACGATAGTCTACCTATACAAGACATCAAACAAGTTAATCCCCAAGCTGCTGCAAAATGTCACCGAATCCGCAACATCCATGCAAGCGGACAAAAGGCATTTATAAAATATTCTTAAAAATACCCCCGCACATGCACCTTAATTTGTATACAAATAGGTACACAAAGGAGGGTATACAATCACTACACCAGCATGGGCCCCGGCGAGCGTGTTATTGGTACACACGTGACGTCTAGGGATGCTGCGCGGGTTAATATATTTGAACCCGATCCTCCTATGCAAATAAATAAGAGTCGATAAGGTTCAACACATAACTATAAAATGCCCCCAAATACCCGCATGGGCCCCTGCGAGCGTGTTATGGGTACACACGTGACGTCTAGGGATGTTGCACGGGTCAATAAGTGAATTCAAGTTCGAGCCTGATCTTTCTATTCAGGTAGATAGGAGTTGACACGGCTCGAACTATTAAAATGAATATACAGTCGTGGGGTCGACTGAGATATTTATTTTATACGTTCATATTAGGCCTTCAAGGCCTATAATCAATAGAATTCACTTACAAAGGCATAAAGCCTACAAAACTCGATCCTCTGTCAATTGCTAGACAGAGTCGACAAGGTCCAAAACACAAAAACATGAATGACCCCACACCCCGATGATGGCCGTGTCGAACGTTAATCTTAACCGGAGGGGTTCACAAATACTTTCAAATGCCTCCCAAATGTCCAAACACCCATAAAATTCAAATTCTGAAATCCCAAGAATCCAAAGATGTTTAAGATTTGAAATCAACCATCTCAACACTTAAAGCATAAAATCCATCCACTCCCCGCAACAGTTTGCCAAGGTGGACAAATTGAAAAATACTTCAGCTCACAAAGAGCCAATGCCTAGTCGACAATATCACTAAGATCCATTCTCAAACAATCTCCTGCCAGTAAGGACGTGGTACGTGTTTTCTAACCGGCAGTTTCGCCGCTAAATGGCACTGCAGGATAAACGATTATGACCCGGGGCCCTCTGAACTGAGTGGTTTTGTCTCCAAATGGCACCACGTGATACCGGTTATGGCCAGAGCCAATACGTTCCTTATTGACATCAAATCCTTGAGATGTGAATCAATAGGATATGATCGACAGGGCACAAAGCCCTCTGTTAACTACGGTGGATTCAAAATTATCCCCTTAGGCAAATACCCACCCCAGGTCTACAAGGTCCCCTTGGACGAAGCAACCCATGGCTGTCGACAAGGATCCTTCTGTCAGGTTGGGTCAACTACCTCCTCTGACTAAGTAGACCAAGGACCACGATGGCCTGGGCTGACGGAACCATGGGATCTTGATCGGGTCCATCATCCATTCCCCCACCATCCGCTCTAAGTGTAAGATGGTGAAATTCTCAATTTTAAATATCAAACTATCCAATTTTCAATTCCAATACCCATGCTGCTACTATATGCTAGATGTACGTATTCTCTACGTATCTGATTGACGACTAGTCTTAATCGAAAGTTCTCTCTCGTGATCGGGAGGGGTAATTACTTAAGGGGCTTGCGCCTATAGGAAACCAGAGCTCAGATTATAAAGTCCTCGCAAAATGAGGGCGAAATATCTGGGTAGTGTCTTATCTACAAACCCATCTGCCTTTCAAAATTTACCCTGGAACTTAAATCCGTTAAAACTCCCCCCGAAGGAAAGCAAAGCGGGTGGAGGTTGGGGCTGAATTTTTGAAGCCCACACCTACTTATAATAAGCAGTGAGCAACCCATAGCGCAACGCCACGCCACGCCACGCCACGCCACGCCACCAGATCCTTAACATTCATACAAGCGGACAAAAGACATTTGCAGATTCTAAAATGAAACCTTGTGCATTTTTCAGCAACAGTCATTCTCACAGCTGATCATTGCAGAAACATCCTCATGCATTGAAAAGCATGCTGACACATTCATAATATACATATGTTTGTAATATGCAGGGTGCATCATACAAACACACCGTTTAATATGTAATATATGGCACACTGTGACGGCTAACTACATCAACATGCGTCCTGATCATGCATGTACATATTGCAGCATAACATGCCAAATGAATTAAGCAGACACATTATCCAACGTATAGAATGTATTATGTGGCGGTGGCGCGCTACGCCAATACATATATACATCATGCGCTACGCAAAAACACTATGCAAAAATGCTAAATCATCATACAAATGTATTATGCAAGCAAACAGACGATGCATAGATGCATTGTATATGCATATCAATACACTGTGCAACATGCAAAAATATCATGAAAGCACAACTGAACAACATGCAAATGCAAAGTGCATTATACATATATACTTGTAGATATGTCGTTTACATCCACTACATCACATACATACGATTACTATACAAGCACATTATGCAAACTGTATTCAAAAGCATATACCCGTATGGGCCCGACAAGTGTGATATATGCACACATATGACGTTTGAGGATGCTGTGCGGTTCAGGAAATGAACCTAAGTTTAAGCCCGATCCTTCTATGTGAATATATAGGAGTTGACACAGCTCAAACTGTCAAACAAATATACAGTCATAGTGCTGACCAGAATATTTGTTTTATACATTCATATTAGACCTTCAAGGCCATTACAAGAAAGATTCATTAATAAAATCATAAAACAGACGACGAACCCGATCCTCTGTCAGCAAGTAGACAAAGTCGACAAGGTTTGACCAATAAAATAAAAAAGTGCCAAAAATCTTTGATGATGGCTGTGTTGAAAGAGAATCCCAATCGGAGGGGACCCAAAACTTTTAAATGCCTCCAATGCTTATAAAATAAAAAGATTTAAAGTGACAATAAAATCACCCTGATGATGGCCGTGTTGAATGTAGATTTCATCCGGAGGGGTTAATTTTCAAATTCTTCCAAAAACTCAAAAACTTTACATACATTAAGAATATAAATATTTAAAATTGAAATAAAATATCTAAATACTTAAAACAAAATACCCATCCACCTATAGGGGCTTACACTTATAGGAAACCTTAACTCAGATCATAAAGTCCTTACAAAATGAGGGCGAATCTCTGGGGTAATGTCTTATTTAAAACCCAATTTTTCTTCTAAAAATTTTTCTCGGAACTTACCCATTAAAACTCTCCTCGACGACCTGAAAAAAAGAAGAGGGCCGCGGAGAGGTTGGGGCGTGAATTTTCAAAGCCCACAGACACATTGGCCATGCATGGTTATTTTATTTTAAAATTTTAGCTCATTAGAGTGAGCCATGCAATTTTTTTATCTGAAAATTGGTTATCCTATGATTGATTTTTTGTTATGTATATTTTTAATTGGTATAAATCTTAATTTTGTCGTAACATAAGACTTGAAAAGCCTTATAAGCCTGTGGGATATTGTTATAGAAGAGATGAACATGTAGGATGAACTCCTCCTTTGTGAAGCTCTGGATGCATTTAGTTGCCAAAGCTTGAAGACCCATAGGCCGCCGAGTGTGTAAAAAAATCTAACTTTTTGTATAAGTTAGACAACTCAACTGTCATTCATAATTGTAATAATTTGGACATTATTTTATTTTTCTGTTTAGTTGATTTTATTTATATGCATATCTTTGTTTGTTTACTAAGTGCGCATTAAAAATGCATTATTTTTCTATGTTTGTTCACTTACTTTTGCTTTGGGGGTGGCCTGGATGTAGGCTGTACAGTAGACTCTTAGGATAAATTAAATTTTTTTTCCCATTAAAAGATCTAAATAAAAAAATTAACCATAGGATAACATGTATTCTTCTTACTAAAAATTTCATGCCTTACTCAAATAGGCCATAGTTTCAATAAAAAAAATTGAAATGATTATGCATAGCCTAGTGCATCACATGTAGAAACCTTTACATAAGGACCATATAACAAACATTTACATTCAGTGAGTCAGCATTTGCATACCCACATAATCAGACATATTATTCCAAAAGCCAAGTTTTAAGCTGTATATGCTAAATCAAAACAACATTCTTTATCTTACATATGCATTGAGTTCAAACCTCATGGTTTTAAAAGTGTTTAAGTGGTTTAGCTAGTAACCTTTTTTTAGGCATGGTTATAAGTTTAGAGATCAGGTTGACTTAGCCTCAGGTGAGGTATAGGTTCGTAAGTCCCTTGCATTTTGTTGGATATAGGTTCGAGGTACTACCCTTTAGTAGTCCTCACCTTAGATTTAGGATATGAGACTGAGGTTCACTCCTATCACTTCATAAGTTCTCAGATTTCGGGCATTTCCTTCAACCTCTATGTTGTTGGAATATAAGCCCAATTTTCTAAATTAAATTGATTAATTCAAATAAAATCCTAAATTTAAAATGTAAATCCCAATACATAATAGTTTGAGTACCTCTGAATTTCTTAGAATCAAGTGCTCTTTTATTTTCCTCTCTTTGGCTTGCATTCTTAAAAATCTAATTTAAAGTTGATTACATCTCCCTTAAAATTCCCAAAGATCAAATCTTTGAAAAAGAATTTCTACAAAAGAACTAAAAATATTAGCCAATATTTTAATGACTTTAAAGAAACTATTAGTTTAATCAAAAGTATTCTCAATTAATAAATGTTTGAGATTTAAAAAATATTCTCAATTAGCCAATGTTGGTATTATCGCTTACAAATTAATGTAATCACATGATATGTTCGATATGCATGATATTTTTCTTGTGTCAATATTGAGAAAATGGGTGATAGATGCATATCAAATAATATCACATGACGAAATTAAGATGCAGAAAAATAATCTATACATTTAGAAAATTGAAAAAAATATTGGATTTTGATGTCAAAATGCTAAGGAACAAACATAATCCTTATGTTAAAGTGAAATGGTGGTATAAATCAGAAAAAATAAGAAACTTAGGAAGGTGAATAAGAATTGAGAAAAAAATTTCCAATCTATTTGAATCATTGTTAATGAAAGGAATTTTAAGAATGCAATTCTTACAAGGAGGGAAGAATTTTAATATCCAAATTTTCAAAAAGGTGAGATGAAAATTATAATATATTTTTCGCATGTCGTGAAATTATCGAAATAATTTTTATAAAATTCTAAATTTTATTAAGATTATTTATATATATAAAAGTATATATTAAAATATTAATATATTAGCAATTATAAATTAATTTCCCATTTAAAATTTTTTGGCCTAAAGTTTTTAATTTTATTGTTCACACTATTAATACACTGTAGCAAATAAAAAATCTTTCAAAATTTCACCAGTGCAATGATAAATGAACAAATTGATGATGGAAATAGCTTATGGGATAGTTTTATTATATAATTGATCAATTGGATTAGGAATAACTTAATCCTATCTTATACTAAAGCCCTGTCTTTATCTTATTTCCCTAAATGTGATATAGCTGCAGATGCGAGCTTGGAGGCTCGAGTAGGAAATGAAGAAGTAAATAATTTATGAGAAGGGAAGAAGGGAATGAGAAGAAGAAGGGAAGAAGGAAAGAACAAGAAGGGAAAAGAAGGAGAAGAAGAAGTGAGGTCTCTCAGTGCAAGAAATAGAGAAGTAGAGGGGCTCGGTACAACAAACTGAGAAGGAAAAAAATAGAAAAGGAAGATGGAGAAGGAAGAAGGAAATGAAGAGAATAGAAAAAGAAGAAAGAAAGAAAGAAAGAAGAAGAAAGAAAGAGAAGAAAGAAAGAAGGAGATGAAAAAAAGGAGTGTAAAAAAGAGTAAGAAGGGGGAAGCGAAGCAGTCAAGACTTTTGATAAGAATCTTATTTAACTATTTTTTTTTTTTCATAGATTTATTTTGGAATTGAGTTTACAGAGTTTAAGGTTTGGATAAGGAGAACTAATTTTGAGATAAAAAAATTATTTGATGTTAATTGATTTAGTTTCGATGTGATAAATTAAGAATTTTTCTTAAATTGAGAAAATTATGGTCATCAAGTTATTTATGAAAGAATAAGATGTCGCGGAGATAGATATTAGAAAATTCATTAAGAAGATATTATAATTTAGGTGAGATACTCAATCTCTAATATAGGGTGCAAATTGTTCTTGGAACAATATTTGTCAAATTCTATAATTCCATTGAATGATTGTGTATACAAGTAGATATTTTTTCATATTGAACATGGCATGATTTTGATAAGTCTAAGTCTAATGAATTTTTATGAGATCAACTATTAAGAAAATATTTAATATATTTACAATCAAGAATGTTTGATAGAATATAATATTTATTTAAGTGCATAGATGTTGATTTTGACATATCAAGTCTACTCTTGACGCATATTAAACATATTAATTGATAACACGTGATTATTAATGCTAAAAAATTTAAATGTCTATGATAATGGTATTTAATTGAAAGAGGTCAATGAAATGTCATATCATGTGATACAGATTGATAGATTATGATGGCCTATGCAGGGAAGGCAAAAATTTTGACGAGATCAGCCTCAATAGAGAAAAAGGAAAGTTGCTGACTTCTGATCCTAGAAAGTTGATTCTATAAGGTTCAATTTTAAGATTAAGGGGCTATTGATAATTTCTATACTGGATTAGTCTAAACTTTATCAATGATTCCTTTGGGCGGATGAGCAGGTGATGACCAGGGATGTAAATGTGCCAAAAGGCTATGCGAATTATATGAAATTTCTTAGAAAATTAATGAGAAATTGTAGAAAAGAAAGAGAAAGTGGTGAAAATGGTATAATTAATTTATAAGTAAAGTGCACTATGTGGTTTATGACTTGATAAATGCCTTTTTTATTCTTTGTGATACTCTTGCTCATTGCTTAAAATTTAGACTTATGTTTATTTCAATGTCAAAGCAATTTTTTGTTAAAGTTTATTACTGCACTAAATGAGCATATTTATAATCATAAATGCTCATAATAGTTTAAAAGATCCATATGCATTTTATTTCATTTTTTTATATGTTTGAACCCTTGGAACTTTTTATTAGAACTATTTATTTCACTAAGCATTTAGCTTATAAGATATTATTATGAATATTTTTCAGAAAGGGAGAGGAGCATGTGGGACCCTAGGTAGGTGACCCAACTTATCTTGTACTTTGCTATTATGAATGGATGTGCAGTTTTAGGATGTAATATAGAAAAGATTGAACATAATATAATGAAAGATTTCTGGTATAGAAAAAATTTCTATGAAGCATTAGAAGTTTTGTGGTATATTTTGATGATTTAAATTATGCAGCTTCAATAGCATCAAGTGTAATGCATGTATTAACAGATGAAATATATTTTGTGATGATTTAGTCACATCAATTTTCTACTCACTCGATCTTGAGTCAAAATTAAGTTAGGAGAGGTGCGGGTGGGAAATGCGTCTGCTTAGATTTCCTGTCTCTGTTACGCCTCATTGTTAACTAGAAGGGGGTTGAAATGGGGTGTGACATAGGTGGTGACGGAGGACAAAGGGGGCACATGATGCTTTAGAGGATAAGCATTCGTACATGAGTGCAGGGATTCAAGTGCGATAAAATGGATCCTTGCGTGTTTTCCAATGGGGATGAGTGCACACAAAGATGCATTAGGAAGCATGTATGGAGGGTTGTGATAGTCCTCCAACAAAGCTAGGGTTAGCTCGTGAAATGTGAGATCATGGAAGAGTGTTGGGGCCAAGGCTAGGCACTAGGCTAAGAGAGATTGATCATGGAATGATGCGTGCTAGGGTTTTGATCCTTCTACAATATTTTAAGCAAACAATATGATGTTTGGTCAGAACATAGATCATCTCAGTTCGGATAAAATGATGGTTCTTTGATTGTCTGCATTCCTCAGCCCATATAATTGTTGCTTGAGTTTAGTTCCATAAGCTTTGATGATCAACACTTCATACGTAATTTAAATTAGAAGGAAGATGGGAGGTAAAAGAGAAAAAAATGCAGAAATAAAAAAGAAAACAATGTAATGTAGCTGGATTATGCTGGATGAATTTTTAAGGTCTCTGTAAACATCACATCATCAAATTGAGCGAATGAAAGTTTTCCATGGACTAAAGTAAATTCCTTAGTAAAGATATTAAGATTCACTAGAGAATGCTTATTGTTGAAGATGCGGCCCTTATATTATATTCTTAAAGACAATTAAAAAACGTAATTCAAAACACATCAAACTTATGCAGCAAGCTTATCAGAAAGCATGTTGCTAAATTTGTTGTCACGCCCCATATTGACCTCCTTTACAGTCAACCTGGATTATAACAGAAAAAAAATCTAAATAAACCTCTTCTTACTGGCACCCATTTTGAACTACTTTTATCAGAATCAGATGAGTAAAAAGAAATTTATTCAAACTCTCCTGCTATACCTAGTTTTTTTATGGCATAACAGGAAGCATATTTAAGATATCTCAAATAAAATATAACAAGTAAAATACAGAGTTTTACTACACTTTTTAAATTTCATCTATATATCCCAAAAGTCTTTGTACAGCCTCTACTTGGACCTCTATGTACACCTAAAATGAATGTTCACCAAAAAGGACAGTCCTCTTTCAGTATAATGTCTTATTGGCTCCATCTCTTTTCCTATAGTACAATCACTATAAATGAGCTAAGGCTCAATGAAACATGCAACAATGTATAAGAAATAATAATGAACATATTGGAAATTAAAAACACATAAATTTTCATACTAAACATAAGAAATACATAACATCACTTTTGTTTTGTTTACTATTCAATGCCTTTATACCAATCATATGATTGCTACAAACTTCTGCACCCTCCAGCTTTCTTATTTAAAGTTCGGTCTGAATTCTCAATTTTTATAATTAAAGCTGCTCTCTCATTTAAGGTTGGGTCCGAATTCCTAACTTTTAGAATTTTGAGAGTGTAGGTTTATCTCGTCAGGTCTTTCGCCTTTACTTGTCTGGGTCTATCTCCCATATATGACTTATTTCACTTCTCCAATATCTTTTAACTTTAGCAATCATAAAATGTAATATGGTAATCACTATTCAATGAATCAATATATTTATACATATATAAACTGGAATGAAATATTATCATAAATATAACAATGTGAGATTGCAATTATATAAAAGTTTATTATTTCATATGGCATTGTTTTGGTATCTAACCTCATTTTACAGAACAGTTGGGTAAACTGGTTTACCCAAAGTACTACGAATCATTTTTCTTTTGTAAATAACCTAAACATACATTTATTCATTAACACATACTTATAAATAAATAAAACAAGCAATAGGAATATCTTACAAATTACCTCAAGTGTACTCTTCTTCATTCCATTCAAAATTCTCTTTCCTCTCCTTAACTTCTTTCCCTACTTCTTTTCCTTTCTTTTCTATTTAACAACAATAACCCCTAATTATCACAGCAACATACTAAATTTCAACTACTCTTGCTTGATTTTAGTTTTTCTTCTATTTCCTTGCTGATTTCAGTTTTCAGCTAATAATAGATTGCAGTGATTCACAACAACCTACAACATTCCCATGCTGTAATTTAATAATTTACAGCACCAAACAACAATTAGCAACCCTTACATACAGTTTTCAGCAATCTTACAGCAATATAACCGCAATATTACCTAATTTAAGTAAACACATCTCGTTTCAACCATTATTGATGAGGACATCACTACATGGAAAGTTTATCGTAGACGTGGTCGTCGATCTACGGCCACGATCGAGTCATTGTATTGTTGAGTCTTATCGTGTCGTTTTCTTTCATTTAATTATGTTATTTCTTTTCCTGTTTTACCCCTTAAGGAATGATTGTTTGTAAGCCCAAGAGGGCATTGTTGTTTTTATTTTCTTAGTCCTTTATTTGAGGCTATTTAAAAGCCCTTTGATGTAACTTTAGACTTAATGAATGATTTAATGAAAATTTCTTGCACTTGTTTCCTCTTTGTTTGAGAGTTTGAGAGAGTTGTGGAAGAGCCTAGGAGAGGCAAATGTAGTACCCAACAGTGGCCCTCGAGCGCTCTTGGTTTTCCCTACCTTTTCTTCTTCCCCACCCGCCGGCCCAAAGCCTCCTTCTTGCCCCTAGCAGCCGTCGGCCCCCTTACATGAACCCAGGCAAGCCGCCGGCCTCCCCTTTCTCCCTTTCCCCTTCTTGGTTTGGTTTCCTATTTAGGTTGGTGTCAATTTAGGAAGGGTTGAAATTCAAATTCAAATTAAATTTGAATTCAAATACTTTCCTAATTTACTAATCTATTTTTGGAAAGATTTGTCCATCAAATCCAAATCAAATTCTAATTGAATTTGATTTATTCCCCTTTCCAAAATTAAGGTCTCCTAATTAAGCAACCCATTAAATGCTTCCCCAAGCCTCCCTCCTCTCTCCTATACCGCCGGCCCCCCTCTCTCCTATCCGCCCCCTCTCTCTCTCCAATTCCCCTCCCTCTCATTAATTCCTACCCCCTTTAGAATTAAATCCTAATTTTCTTTTCCCACTTCCCTCCTAATTCAAATATGAAAATAATTTCAGATTTTGAGAACATTGCCCTCTCCTAACCCTAACCCTACCTCTCCAAAATCTGAACCAATTTCCCTCTATCACCCCTACCTTGGCCGACCCCTCCCACACCTCCACCTCCACTTGATTTTCAAAAGGAAAACTTCAATCTCTTGAGAGGATCAATCAAGGACAGCAAGGAGCATCTCCTACAATTCTTCTCCTCTCAAATTATCATGAATGGAGGTTCCCGAATGGGACTACGGCTTGGTGTATGACGAGCACGATCAAATAGACATCCACCAATCTCCTTTCTTCGACGTGGGTTTCGATTTTGATAACACCTTGGAAGAATACATCGATCGCATTCAACTTGTCTTGGTTGACGTGATCGACGAGCAAAAGGATAAAGGGACGTTGGATCATCTCCGACCGATCAACGACCTCCACCACTCCGGCTTCTTCGTGTTCAGTCAAAGGTAACATCATTCACCTCCTTCATCGCCTCACGGGTGCTATTAGCAAGCGAGTGGACATCATCCGGCGGCGGCTCTTTTTCGAGTTACAATAAGGGTGAACTTCTTCTCCCTCTTCAATTATCTTTCCCTATTCACTAACCTTGTAGGTGATGACGGAACCACAAAGGATTACGTCCGCTTAAATGCTAAAGCTTAGTAAACGTAGGGTTTGAGTGCATCTTCCTTTGCTTCTGATTTCATTGTTAACTTAGGGATGTTGATTGAACGCCTACTACTTCGCATATTGTGATTTTTCTAAGTTATTTGTGGTTCAAGTATTTAGCAAGTGATTTGGCCTAAACATAGGCACCCCTTTCTTGTTTTACTTTGTTGTTTCAAGTTGCTCATAATTTTAATCAATAATTATTTTCTTTAACAAGTCGTGCTAACCCTTATTGTTTTCATTTAAAAGCATTTTAGTCCTACATCAATTATACATAATAAAACTACTAAATTCTACTATCTTACACTTCATTCCTACATTTCCTTAACTAAAATTAAACAATAAAAAACTGCAGCCCCACACATGTGCTGGCTCCTTCAGCCTGTAGCTCTCGGCACAACCAGCAGCTTTCAGCACAGCACTGCCTTGAAGGCCAGGGATCAACGTGAGTGGAATGAGGAAAAAATGGAATG
Organism: Dendrobium chrysotoxum; assembly: GCA_019925795.1. Taxonomy (NCBI): domain Eukaryota; kingdom Viridiplantae; phylum Streptophyta; class Magnoliopsida; order Asparagales; family Orchidaceae; genus Dendrobium; species Dendrobium chrysotoxum. Next base: position 24,105,864 of record CM034304.1, on the reverse strand, counting down.
GTGATGTTTTATTCCTTTTCTAATTATCTAATATATATATATTCCTAATGTTTTCCACCAAACTTTCACTATCCTTACAGCCACATGATCTCCGTCAGGCCCATTTATGCATGGCTAAGTGGATTTGTTGCTACAGTAATTAATAATAAAAATTTATTACAGAACATTTAAGTAAATGCTAATTAAATATTAATTTAACTAATACTTATTATTAAGTTAACTTTTACTAAAAATAAATAGTAATTAATTTAATAACTATACAATATACAATTTGATTCATATTTTACATATATTTCTATATGTCAAAAATGCTTAGAATTAAAAGTAGGATTTAATGAAACTAAATGAACATTTAGAGGAAGTTTATGCTTAAATTATTTTAAACTTTTTTTTTGGTATTTTAATTCGCACCTTATTTAAATTTCGTCCTCGAAATTTATTGTCTTAAGGGCCATCAAACAACTGAGAAAACTTTGATCTAATGTCTTCCTCCTTCTCCCAAGATGCCTCTTTTTCTGATATGTATTTTTGTTTTACTTTGACACAAGGGATCTGACAGTTTCTGAGCTGTTTAGTATCAAAATTTAATATTCTTTCTGGTTCTTTAGTGTACGTTAGATTCTTCTGTAGATTAATTCACTCTTGTGAAATTCTCTGATGGGGGCATCTGTAATCCATTTTCTTAGTAGTGACATGAAAAATATTATGGATATCTGATATGTTAGCTGGAAGAGCAAGTCTATAAGCAACATTTCTAATCTTTTCAATAATTTCAAAAAGTCCTATATACCTAGGATTTAATTTGTCTCCTTATCCAAAATTGGCTGTACCTTTCACTGGGTTAGCCTTCAAAAACATAGTCCCCAATTTCAAATTCTACTGCTCTGTGCTTGGGGTCATAATACTTTTGTTGGTGATCCGGAGCAGCTTTAATATGTCTCTGATTAATATGATTTTCTCTGTTGCTTCATCGACTAGTTCTGGACCCATTAGTTGTCTATCTCCCACCTCAAACTAAGTTAAGGGAGTTTTGCGCTTTCTATCATAAAGGGCTTAATCTGGTGCCATTTGTATACTTGATTGGTAAGTATTGTTGTAGGCAAATTGTATCAATGGCATGTAATCCTTCTAGCTGCCTCTAAAATCTAAAACACATAATCTCAGCTGGTCTTCCAGTACCTGAATGGTTCCTTCAGATTGAACATCAATCCGAGGTTGAAAAGTTGTGCTGAAGTGCAAAGTTGTGCCCAAGCTTTCATGAATGCTTTTCCATAACCTAGAAGTAAATCTACCATCTTTGTCTGAGATAATAACTTGTGGAATACTATGTAATCTGATAATCTCTTTCACATATTGGCTTGCCAATTTGTTTACTGAATCAATTTGCTTGATAGGCCAAAAAAGTGAGCTGATTTTGTCAGTCTATCGATAATTACCCAAATGTTGTCATGTTGCTGTCTGGATCTGAGAAATCTCATAACAAAATCCATTGCAAATCTGGATCTGAGAAATCTCATAACAAAATTCATTGCAATTTCTTCCCACTTCCACTCAGGGATAGGTAATGATTGCTATAATCCACTAGGTCGTTGATATTCAGCTTTCACAATTTGACATGCTTCGCACTTAGTTACATATTTAGCAACATTTTTCTTCATACCTGGCCACCAGAAAAGTAATTTCAATTCTTTATACATCTTGGTATTGTCTGGATGAATTGTGTAGTCAGAATGATGAGCTTCTTGTAAAATTTTCTTTCTCAATCCAGATAGCTAGGTACCCACCATTGTAATTTTTGCCTAATGATTCCATCCATATCAACAGAAGGATATGGTCTTTCCCCTGACTGGGCCTGTTCCATCAATTTTGAATAGTTACTACTAATCTTTTGAGTTTCGTTGATATGATATGTTATAATTGGTTTTACTATCATCTGATGTAAGTATTGCACATTTTTAAGTTTTCTAACTTCTAGTTGTAAATTGTCCATTTTCTTGATCAATTGAACCTCCTGAGTAATCATCCAATTCATTATTCCTCTAGATTTTCGTCTCAAAGCATCCGCCACAATTTTAGCTTGTCCAAGACAATACTGAATATTCACATCATAATCCTTGATGAGTTCCAACCATCTTCTCTATCTCAGATTGAGTTCTTTCTGTGAAAATATGTATTTTAAACTTTGATGATCAGTAAAGATTTCACATCTTATCCCATACAGGTAATGTCTCCAAATCTTCAAAGCAAATGTCACTACAGCCAGCTCTAAATCATGAGTAGGATAGTTTCTTTAATGAGGCTTCAACTGTCTCGAGGAATATGCAGTCTTCTTTTTGTTTTGCATTAGAACACATCCCAAATCATTCAAAGAAGCATCACTGTAAATCTGAAATCCTTCTGTTTCTGAGGGGAGTATTAACACAGGTGTTGTATTCAGATGCATCTTCAATACCTGAAAACTCTTCTCACATTAGGTAGTCCATTCAAATTTAACATCTCTCCTCATCATCTTGGACGGTGGCATAGCATTTGTGAAAATCTTTTAACAAATCTCCTGTAGTATCTAGCTAATCCCAAGAAGCTACGAACATCGGTAACATTTTTTGGTGTTGGCCATTCCACAATTGCTTTCATCTTCTGTGGGTCTACTGAAATCCCTTCACCACTGATAATATGTCCCAAGAAGGTAATATTCCTTAACCAAAATTCACATTCTGAGTATTTTGCATATTGCTGATTTTTTTTAATGTGTCCAAAACTATCCTTAAATATTCAGCATGTTCCTTATCAGTCTTTGAATATATCAGAATATCATCAATGAAAATAATCTCAAACTGATCTATATGGTTCTTTTGAAAATTCGATTCTTCATATCCATAAAAATAGCAGGAGCATTTGTCAACCCAAAAGGCATGACTCTGAACTCAAAGTGACTATACCTGGTCCCAAAAGTTGTCTTACTGACATATGCTTCTTTAACCCTCACTTGATGATATCCTGATCTTAAATCAATTCTAAGAAATACTGTGGCACTTGCTAACTAACTGAACAAGTCATCTTTTTGAGGTAATGGATATTCATTCTTGATAGTCATTTTATTTAGCTCTCTGTAATCAATACATATTCTCATGGATTCATTTTTCTTCTTAACAAAAAGTACAGGTGCACTCTAGGGTGAATGGCTGTAACACCCCACAATACCCCTAAACAGTACGGGGAGTATTACAACATAAATATAATCATTTCATCATTTGATCATACTTTTGAACACTTGATATATTTATAAAAACATTTAACAATTCTCATTCATCTCGTCACACGGAAGCAACTAATAATTTAAAGTTCAACATAAGATACCTACAGAGCTACTACCAAAATCCAAAGTAATACATGTCTAAATTGCTTTCATACCTTTAAAAGTAAACTCACTAACAAAGATAACTTTAATATGGAAAGAAGAAACACTTGCATAAAATTAGCTTGCATCAATCTTCTCTTTCCCCTTTCCTGTAACAACAGCCAGTAAGAAAACACTGGTGGGCTATGAGGCTCAGCAAATTATGCAAATTAATTAACAGTAAAAATACAATAAAAGGAATAAGCAAAACATTGAAATCATCACTGGAAACATTTTAAAACATAATTAACATGATTCTTTACTTCATTTCGAGTTTACACTAAGTATCAATTTTAGTCTTCAAAAGATTTGGCTACTCTTTCTTAAACATATTCAATGAAGCCTAGGTAAACCTGGCATTATCGCCATTGAATTACATAGAGGTCCCTTTTGCCTCTTTAGGGGTCCCTTTTGCCCCACCTGCTATGCAGGTCTCATTTCATTGGGGTCCCTTTTGCCCCTCCTGTAATACAGGTATATTATCTGGGGTCCCTTTTGCCCCACCTGTAATTACAGTTATACATCATTTGTAGCCAAACTTTACTTTTCAATTGATATTTATAAACTTTTTAGTGTTCCAAAAGTCATACTTAAGTTACTGCATTCTTTCATAATCATTGCTGTGACCACCGGTGTACAATTGAAATGCATACTATATGCAAGGAAATTGACATTTTTTCAAAATAGTATCAAATAGGAAAACATTTAGATTAATATACTAAACCTTGTTTTACACTTACTTGCTTTCATTATGTATCTGATTGATCATACCTGGAAACTTGAATTAAAAATCCTTTTCTATACATTAAACAAATTTCATAACATTTTACTTTAATGCATTCAAAATCAACCTTCATGCCTATAAATGAAAGTTCTTAATTTTGAATATAAATGCATTACTTACCTCCTTGACGAGTGATCTCTTCCAAACCTACACCACGTAATCTTCTCCTTTGATACACTAACCCAAAACCTTCTCTCTGCATAATATACGAATAAACCTACCATACGAATAGGTTATCATCTTTTAGAAATGTTACTAAATTTTAGGTAACATAAAAGATAACAATAAATAGTATACTTCTTACCTTCTTTCTTTTACTTCACTTCTATATCATTCCTTCTTCTTCCAATCTAACTTTGTAATCTTCCTTCACTGTTTTTCACCATTATTTGCATACTTATATAAATTTACACTTCTTCACATAGTTCTAATTCAAACATTTAATTCTTGATAACAGATTTCTAATGAAATTTATTCCCTTTACCTGAATTGTTGAATTCTGCACTACTCTAAACCAAATTTTTGCCACCGGATGCTTGAAAACTACAACCAACTTCAAATCGTTATCTCAAATAGAACTAATATTCCCTTATAGTTACTATTGTTACAATGCTTTGGTTCCTGCTAATACCGAAACTTGAAACAGGATTTTTCTTCTTCCCAATGCTTTGGTTTCTGCCTGTACCAATCCTGGAACAGGATTTGCCTTCTGTTTCTGCCGCCTGAACCGATCCTGGAACAGGATCTACCTCTTGTTTCTGCCGCAACTTGCTCTTCCAGAATAGTGTTGAAAATGGCTGAATATCTTGTGAATTCCTTTTGCATCGAAATCCTTTAACAAATGGAAAAGTTATTGGGAAACGGTGTGGATAAGTTATTGGATAGTGGGCCCCATCTATTAACCGCCCACACATCAAGAGTCATTTCTGAATGCATCTATTCAAATTACCAATGCTATAATTAAGTTATTCTCATAATTATCCAAACTAACATAAATCCATCAATACTTATCTATTTAAATCATACCTGAAATTTAGGTTCTTACAATGGCTAGCCCGGATAAATTTTTTATCTATCAATTCTTGCAATTGAGTTTTTAGCTCCTGCAATTTTTTTGGAGCCATCCTGTATTGAGATTTATAAATTTATAGATTACTGATATTTCTGGTTGCTGTTCTATGCCAAATTCAACTTCTCTTTCAGGAGGTAATCTAGGTAATTCTTTAGGAAATACATCTAAAAATTCAGAGACAACTGGAACATTCTATAATGCCTGAACATCCTTATTTAAGATCTCCATTTTAGCTAAGAATACTAACTCACCCCTCCTTAAATATTTACCCAGCTTCACTGCACTAACGAGAGAGGAGGTTGCATTCTTTTTACAGGAAAAATATAAGATCTTCTCACTAGATAAATTAAACTTTATTATTTTCTTCCAACATTCAATTATAGCAAAATATTTATCTAGCCAATCCATTCTCAAAATGATGTCAATAGATTTAATAGACACTAAAAATATTCTTTTGGAAATTTGTGACCTTGAATATCCAAATTCATAAGACACATCCTATTTGCAGGTAAATTATCCCGCGTCAGCATCATGACACACAAGATGTAAAAAATACAGACTCAACAGATAAATCAGAATAGAATTCTTCAGAAATAAATGAATGAGATGCATCATAATAAAAAAGAACTCTGTCAAACTTATTGAAAATCAAAAGTATACCTGTGACCACCTCCTCTGAATCTTTGGCCTCCTGGGGTTTAATGGCAAACACTCTAGCTTTCACATGTTAATTACTTTTAATATCTGATGCTTCTCATTTTTTAACTGAACTAGTAGTTTTCCTTGCACTGTTGGCCTTCCCTGGAACTGAGTATTTTCTGCCTGATTGCCTTCCAGATATCTCGTATGTTGTGCTTGTTCTTGATATTCCTGATATTCATGTGGCCTGGCATTGGTTCATCTCTCTTGAAGGCAATCCACCTTACGATGACCCAATTCACCACATCTAAAGCATCTTCCAGATCCCACCAAATACTGACCTGAATGCCTCTTCCCACACTGCCCGCACAAAGATTTTTCTAGCTGACTTTGCTTCTGTTTATCATCAAATTTTGGCTTCTTGTTTTTGAATCAATCATCTTTTTCAAACATCTTTCTTTTTCCTGGCTGCTCTTATTCTCAATTGTGCTTTAAGAAATTTAGCTCATTTTCAATTCTTCTGGCTCTCTCCACTAAGACTGAGAATTCACTGATATCAAAAGGTGCACATGCGAGCCGTAGGTAGTCCCTGAGGCCTCTCAAAAATCTATGGCACTTATTCTCCTGGGTGCTGACATAATGAGGTTCATAGCAGGACAAAGAAGTGAACTCAGCTTCTTATTGCATAATTGTCTTCACACGCTAAGTCAGATTGAAGAATTTATCTTGCAAAGGTAATCTAGCTAAAGAAGGAATAAACCAGTCTCTAAATACGCTCACAAAATCATCCCACTGTATGCTATTGATAGGCATATGTCCAAATTTCTCTCGATGTTGTGCTTGGCACCACCTTTCTGCCTCACCTTCCAGAACAAACGTGACCAATGGTTCCTTTCTATTTTCAAGACAGGTCGTACTATCTAGGATCTTCCCTATCAAACAGCTAGTCCTTATCCACTGTTGGATCACTTGTACCTTTGAATACTTACGATTTAAAAGTCTAAAATAACTTCAAAAGTTGATCTACTTTTTTGTCACTTTCAGATCTGAGTCCACTGCTAGTAGAAGATTTTTCCATATATGTCATTTTATCTACCACTTGTGAGATCAAATGCATAATATCTTAAAGTTCCTTAGACTTATTTCCTTCATTCATTCTTGTTTTTGTATCTGGCTTGGATGACTGACCAATCATTCTTTCTTGCAACTCCTCAGATAATTATCTGTATGCATATAAATAATTTATATAATATATGTACTCATGATAATAAACATGATCGTTTTAAAACATTAAATAAGCCTATGATGCAGGTATGTTTATTCTTAGAATGATGCATGATGCATATAAATAATTCATATAATACATGTACTCATATAATAAGCATGATCATTTTAAGCATTAAATAGGCTTATTATATAGGTATGTTTATTCTTAGAATGAATGCATGTATAATTCTATTCAACCTTGATTCATCCTATAGCTCTGTATATATCAGATTCATTATACCTCATCTTACTTCATTGTCTAAATCTAATTATGCTTTCCTTTGATTTTTATTTAAGCTCTGATACCAATTTGCTGTCACACCCCCTTTTGACACCCTTTACAGTCAACCTGAATTGCAACAAAGAAAAAAAATATAAACATACCTCTTCTTACTGGCACTCATTTTGAACTACTTCTATCAGAATCAGGTAAGTAAAAAGTAATCTATTTAAACTCTCCTACCCTAACTATTTTTATATCTCATAGCAGGAAGCATATTTAAGATATCAAATAAAATACAGCAAGTAAAATACAAAGCTTTACTACACTTTTAAATCTCATCTACATATCCCAAAAATTTCTGTACAGCCTTCACTTGGATCTCTATATACACCCAAAATGTATGTACATAAAAAAGGACAGTCCTCTTACAGTCTAATGCCCTACTGACTCCTTCCATTTTTCTGCAGTACAACCACTACAAATGAGCTAGAACTCAATAAAATACACAAGCAATATATAAGAAATAATAATGAACATATTGACAATTAAAAACACATGTAAATTTTCATACTAAACATAAGAAATATATAACATCACTTTTTTATTCTGTTTACTGTTCAAAACTTTTATACTAGTGATTTGATTCCTATAGGATTCTGCACCGTTCTAGCTTTCTCATTCAAGATTGGGTCTGATGTCACACCCCATTTTAACCCCCTTACTGTCAAAGAGTGTAACAGAGAAGGAGAATCTATTTAGACCTTCTTCTTACTTACCCCTATTTTGAAATGCTGATATCAGATTTAGATAAGTAAAAAATAGTCTATTCAAACTATCCTAACATAACTCATCATAATATATCAAAATTTTTATAATAGGAAGCATATATATTATATCTCAAAAAAAATACCCATCTTAAAGAAAATAGAGTTTTACTAAAACTTTTAAAATTTACTTACATACCCAAAAGTTTTTGTACAGCTTTCACTTTAACCTCTATGCACACCGAAAAGTATATACACCAAGAAGAATCGTCACCCCTTTTCGTCTATTTCTCTACTGGCTCCTTCCCATTTCTTGCAGTACAACCACTATTAATGAGCTAGGCTCCATGAAATATACAAACAATGAATAAGAAATAATAATAATATTATTAACAATTAAGTTAGGACACATTAAAGTTCCACACTGATCATAAGAAATGCATAACATTAATTACCATCTTGTCAACTGTTCAACATCTTTAAACAAGTCATATGATGGCTATAAGCTTTTGTACTCTTTTAGGTTTCCAATTCAATGTTTGGTCCAAATTCTCAACTTTTATAATTGAAGCTGCTCTCTCATTGAAGGTTGGATCTAAATTCTCAACTTTTAGAATTGAGAATATAGGCTTACCTCGTTGGGTCTTTCGCCTTTTACTTATTTAGACTTTTCCCCCATATATGACTTAAATCACTTTCTCAATAGAAATCCTTTTTTAACCCCCATGACATATGCTATTATAGATATTACTTGATGGATCATAGTCATACATTTTCATACAAGAATATACTGAAGTAAACTGGAATAAATGCTATTATAACTATAATAGATATGAATTGCAATTAGATAAACCATTTACTAATTCCTATAGTATTGTTTGTGTATCTCACCTCGTCTTCAGAAGAATTGGGTAAACTGGTTTGCCTAAAGTATTTTGATTTCTTTTCCTTTGATATACAACCTAAAACATAACTTTCTTCATTTCAATAAATGCATTCAGATAAATAATTAAAATAAAACAGACAATATAAAATCTTATAAACTTTACCTCAATCAAGTTCCTTCTCATTCAATCTAAATTCTTTCTCTCCTAAAATTCTTTTCTTCACTTACTCTCTTTTCCTTCTCTGATGCCCACTTTTTTTATTCTATTTCCTTGCTGGTCTTAGTTATAATAGTTAATTGCAATGACTACAGCAGCAATAGTGTTTAATTTAAGAAATCAATATCTTATTTTATCAGCTCAATCTCTACTTTTCTGTTAACATTGCAATCTTTCATATTTCAGCAAATACTCTCACTGATTTCCACCATTACAATTCTCTAGACACATTAAATTCAACACTATTAAATTTAGCAACTATTAAATTCTAATGATTTTGAAATCCTAAGACTTTCTTACTAAATATTCTTACCTATAAATTCCTCAACAGCCCGCTTCAGCCCTGGCGACTCCAGCTCCCCGTTCTTCCTCTGTTGGTTGCTCTCGGTATAGCAGCTGGTTCACTTCCATGGAAATGCTGTGAAATGGAATGCGTGGAAGGAGTGAAATGAAAATGCCTTAGTTATTTTCCACTAAGCTTATAACCGGAATTCCACTAAGCAATATAAAATTCATTCATAATTCCACTAATTCACTCAGATTTCTCCCAACCGTTGATTTCCTGCATCTTGAAATCAGTCCATTGCATGCATAGCTAAGTGTCATGGCTACAGTAATAGGAATAGATAATGTAATGATTGTTATAGTTTTAAAATTAAAGTCAGTCAACTTAGATTAATTAACTGTTAATGAAATAAGAAATTTGAAATAGTTGTTCCTCTAATTGGCTTAATAATTCACAAAATGCGCAAAATTAAAAGTAGAATTTTAATGAAATTAAACGAGTATTTAGAGGAAGTTTTTTGCTTATATTATTTTGAATATTTCGGGTATTATATCTGAATTCTCTTTTAGAATTAAAGTTGCTCACTCATTCAATGTTAGATCCAAATTCTCAACTTTTAGAAAGTTGAGAGTGTAGGCTTATCTCGTAAAGTTTTTAATCTTTACTTGTGCGGGTCTATCCCTCATATATGTCTTATTTCACCTTTCCATCATTTTTTACTTTTACCAATCATAAAATGTGCTATGGTAATCACTATTCAATAAATCAACATATTTATACATATATAAACTGGAATGAAATATTATCATAAACATAGCAATATGAGGTTGCAATTATATAAAAGTTTGCTATTTCATATGATATTGTTTGGGTGTCTCACCTCATTTTACAAAACAGTTGGATAAACTGGTTTACCCAAAGTACTACAAATCATTTTTCTTTTGTAAATAACCCAAATATGCATTTCTTCATTTACACATACTTATAAATAAACAAAACAAGCAATAGCAATATCTTACAAAGTACCTCAAGTGTACTCTTCTTCATTCCATTCAAAATTCTCTTTCATCTCTTAAACTTTTTACCCAACTCCCCTTCCTTTCTTTTCTATTTAACAACAACTGCCCCTAATTATTATATCAACATCTTCAAATAGCAGCATATTAAATTTCAACAAATACTCTTACCGGATTTTAGTTTTTCTTCTTCTATTTCCTTGCTGATTTTAATTTTCAGCTAATAATAGCTGATTGTAGTGATCACAGCAAGATACAACATTCACATGCTGTAATTCAGTAATTTACAGCACCAAACAACAATTAACAACCCTTACATACAGTTTTCAGCAACCCTATAACAGCCTACAATAGCAACATTACATAATTTAAGTATACAATACCTCATTTCAACCATTATTTATAATAAAACTACTAAATTCTGTTGTCTTACATTTCATTCCTACATTTCTTTACCTGAATTTTAGCAATCAAAAATTGCAGCCCCACACATGAGCCCGCCTCCTTCAGCCTGTAGCTCTCGGCACAGTAGCTGCCTTGAGGGCTAGGGATCAACATGAATGGAATGAGGAAAAAATGGAATGGTGATGTTTTGCTGCTTACCTAATTATCTAAGATATATATTCCTAATTTTTTCCACTAAACTTCCACTAGATCCTTACAGCCACACGATCTCCATCAGGCCCATGCATGCATGGCTAAGTGGATTTGCTGCTACAGTAATCAACAATAAAAAATCTATTCCATAATATTTATGTAAATGCTAATTAAATATTAATTTAACTAATACTTAGTATTAAATTAACTATTACTAAAAATAAACAATAATTAATTTAATAACTATACAGTATATAATTAGATTCATATTTTACATATTCTTCTATATGTCAAAATGTTTGGAGTTAAAAGTAGGATTTAATGAAACTAAATGAACATTTAGAGGAACTTTATGCTTACATTATTTTGAACTTTTTTTTGGGGGGTATTATATTTTCCACCTTGCTATACTGATGTGTATAATGATTCGTTAATGCGTGATCAAAATTTTGGCCATTTGGTTAAATATGGCCATAGAATTAACTTGGGACTACAAATGCAATTTCTCTGTAATACACAATTTTGATATGCAACATCTGAAAGCACAATCGGAACTTTGATCAATATTAGCACTCAAATATGATCTCTTATTACGAACAACCACTAAAAAATGTAAAGAAAAAAATCATTGTAATGCAATGCTTCAAAAACTTCATCAGCTGTAGACTTAGAACTTCACGTCAATTAAATGCAACAAAAATTGTCATTTTTATTATTGAACTTGTATGCTTTTTTCTTATTATTACTTATGATGATTCATGTTTGTTTTATCTTGGATGGTTTTAATGTGCGTTGTTTTTCTTATTAGAATTCATCGGTATTCTTAGTGTTTTTTTTATTTTTATATTTTTGCTAAATCCTTATACTGTATCTAGTATTCAGCTTTTACTTTATAAGCTTAATTGCGCTGCACCTTTAGATTTTATTGGCTTCTTATTGCTTTGTTTCTTCTTTCTTAACCAAGCTTTCCTTGTATTTGCAGTATTCCACCACAAAGTTGTTGAATTGCCCGCAGAACTTTGTGTAGTTCTGATGTCACCTATCTCTATAAATACTCTACGGGCGTTTACCTTCATTCCTTCAGTCATGCACAGATTTCAGGGCATGCTTCTTGCAGCTAGATTAAAGAGCATACAGTTGGAACATTGCAAGGAAAATACAGTAATTAGTCCATTGAAGGTACTATTTTCCGTTGCATATTTGATTGCATTATTATTATTACTGCTAGCATCATCATTGATTTAATCATCACCCTTGATGAAACATATATTTAAATTTTTTATTCTTTTCGCTGTTTTACGTTTTAAATTAGACCAGTAATATCCTAATATCCAAATGAATATTTCTGCTAACTTCTTCTAGTCATCTAAGTAAATGTTCAACCATAAACTTGGTTGTTAAAACCTACATGAGGCGGCCTTGATAAATGAAATGGATTAATCTTTTGACGGGAGCTCTGTTAACTTGCTTTTTTAATGATTTTGGGGGCTTTTCCAAATGGTTCTATGTACGTTTAAGCCTTCTGTTATTGATAACATCTGGAACGTTAAATGTGATATCTTTTTGCGATAACACTTGCTTTAGATTTTCATTTTCTTTGGGAGAAAACTATTGTGAAGATTTACATAGATCATTCTTTCAGGAAAAGCTTACATCACTAAATTTTCTATTAGATGTTTGATATTCATTTATTTCGTGAGAACAAATACGTTATATATATGTTGTCGAACTTGGTGGTGATTTATATATGGAAGACTCTTAGACACCACCTAATGTCATTAAAAGCAGCTGTATTAAATAGAACTAAACTAACCTTATAATTCCAATAAACCCGTTCAAGTTGGAGCATGTATATCATATGTTGAATTTTTTTTTTCAAATCTAGCTTATTCAAGGACTAATGTGAGACTTAGTGAATAAATATACTTGTTGATCATTTAAGGTAACAAAAAACAATTATAATCTCCTTGAAATATTATTACTTTTTGATAAAATGATGGTCTATTTCTATATATTTAGTCCTCTCATAAAAAATTGAGTTGAGGTAATATGCTATGTTGGTTGACTGTCACAAACAAACTTTATCTTGCTTATTTCTTCAAATTTTAATTCTTGTAGCAATTATTTCAACCATATAATTTCAGATTTGGTCATTACCATTAATTTATATTTATTCATAGTAATTGACCTAGCGACAACATCCTTTCTTACTCTTCCAAGATGCCAAGTTGCGTACAATAAGAGCACATTATCTATAGGGCTAGTAGAAGGATATCCCATCCAAATTGTGTTAGTGTAGCCCAAGGTTTAAAATTGTGCAATTGGGTATTGAGCCGTTTTTCGTCCGTGAGGCAAGGCGTAAGCTCTAAAATCCAAAAATTGCATAGAGTGTAAATAAAAGTTAAAAGTGTTGCATAATAATTAATTATATTAAAAGATGACATTAATTTTTTATTAAACTATGAAGTAACAAATTGACATGTTAGAACGATGGTGAAATAGATGGGATATTATTAGTAGAATTTAAATTGAATGGTTGAACTTGAAGTGGAGGAATGCATCGTGCATGTTGTGTGATAGAAAAATATCCCTCAAACTTAAGGAAAATTTTATAAGATGGTGGGACTTGCACTGCTTTATGGCACATAATATTGGTCATTAAAAAATAAGCATAAAATTAAGTGTTATAGAGATGAGGATGTTCAGGCTGATGAGTGGCTTTACACTTACAGATAGAATGTGAAACTATTATATACATAAAAATGTTGGAGTCGCTCTAGTGGTAGATATGATTAGAGAGAGGGTCGTCTTAGATGATTTTGTCACATAAAATGTCGTCCTTTTGATAACCCTGTTAGGAGAGTAAATATATTGAATCTAGTGTATGATAAGAATGATAAAGGTAGACTTAAAAAGATTTGGTTAGAAAGTATTAAAAATGATATTTTTTGTTAGAGGTAAATAAGAGTTTGGCTCATTATAGGATACAATGGAGAAAAATAATTCGTGTAGCCTACCCCATATTATGGGATAAAGGTTGTTGTTGTTGTTGTACTCATATTGCTTTAAGGCTCACCTTAAACTATGAATCATAATTTGTAGCTTTGAACAATTAAGATAATAGGGATCATATGAATGGTCAAAGTCTCCCTACAAATGATTAGGGTTTACATACAAACTTGGTGGTTTTTTCTCTTACAGATTTGGAGTGGAATCAAAATCTATTGTCATCTGTATATTTTATTATGGAATTTGTGTCATCACTGGCTTTTGACACAACACTATCGTTGTCAGGTCCCAAGTCCTGGATGAAAAAATGGAGGGTTGCATAGGTAGTCGATAGACAGATAAAGTTTATTAAATAATCATGCATGAAGCAGTTAATACATTATATTAATGCTAAGACGTTCCCTGGTAGCGACGCGTTGTTTTCCTTGAATACAGCGAGATGTGTGTAAGGGCCCCTGCATTGTTACCCATGTGCAGTGTTAAATAAGCAAAGGTTCCCACATCATTGACGGATGTTGGCAAAGAAGCTTGTCCATAATACTAGGATTAAGATATAAACTTGGAATATAGGTCCTTATACAAGTAATTTAATGGAATTAATAGATATTGTGATTCATAAGAAGATAAATATTCTATGTATTCAGGAAACTAAATGGGTTGGAGAGAAGGCTAAGGTGATTGATAATTAGTATTTAAATTATGATATTCAGGTAGAACTCGTATTAGAAATCATGTAGAAATGATTATAGATAATAATTTGAAGGATAGTATTGTAAAAGTAATAGGAATTGGATATAGAATTATGACTTTAAATATTGCTGTTGATGCTAAAATTATTAATTTTATAAGTGTTTATGCTCATCAAGTAGGTTTGGATATGTGATTAAAATTAAAATTTTGGAAAAGACTTAGAAGAATTAATAAAATATATAACTCTTGAAGAAAAAAGTTTTTTATTGAAGGAGATTTAAATTGACATGTTGGTAGAGTAATAGAACATTTTAAAAACATTCATGGTGGCTATAGATTTGGAGTAACTAATAAAGTTTGGAGGACAATATTAGATTTTGCTCTAGCTTATGATTTTGTGAGTTGATATTCCAATAGATTTGTGGAAATGCTTAGGAGATGAAGGAATTTCTTGGCTTACTAAACTTTTTAATATTATTTTGAAGACTAAAATGATGTCAGATGAGTGGAGAATGAGTGTGTTAATTCCTATTTTTTAGAATAAAGGTGATGCACAAGATTGTGCGAATTATAGAGGAATTAATTTGATGTGTCATACTTTAAAATTTTGGGAGAGTGTTATGGAGCATAGGTTACGACATGATACTAATGTTTCTCAAAATCAATTTGGATTCATGCCGGGTAGGTCTACTATGGAAGCTATTCATTTATTGAGAGGGTTGATGGAGAAGTTTAGAGAGACTAAGGAGGATCTACATATGATATTTATTGATTTAGAGAAAGCATATAATAAAGTTCCAAGAGAAGTGCTATGAAATGTTTTAGAAAAGAAAGGGGTTAATAATGCTTATATTTAAGTCATTAGGGATATGTATGCAGGAGACTTTACTTGTGTTCAAACACAAGGTGGTTTGACCAAGTATTTTCCTAATTCAGTTCGATTACATCAAGGATCAGCCTTAAGCCCTTATCTTTTTGCTTTAGTCATGGATGTTCTCACTAGACATTTGCAAGAGAATGTACCTTGGTGTATGCTTTTTGCTGATGATATTCTTCTTGTTGATAAGACTGGAGAGGGAGTTGAAGGTAAACTCGAATTATGGAGGTCAACCTTAGAGTCTAAAGGTTTCTGTTTGAGTGGCTTTAAAACAGAATATATGGAGTGTAATTTTAGTAGTAATAGATTTAGTGGGGGGTTGTGACTTTGAGCGATCAAGTCATTAATAAGTGTACTCATTTTAGATATCTCGGGTCTATTGTTCAGAGTGATGGTGAAATAGATGGGGATATTATTAGTAGAATTCAAGTTGGATGGTTGAAGTGGAGGAATGGTTCGAGTTTGTTGTGTGATAGAAAAGTGCCACTCAATCTTAAGGGAAAATTTTATAAGATGGTGGTGAGAACTGTAATTCTTTATGGTGCAGAACGTTGGCCATAAAAAGAGAAACATAATATTAAGTGTTGTTGAGATGAGGATGCTCAGGTAGATGAGTGGACTTATTCTTAGAGACAGGATACGAAACGAGCATATTCGGGAAAAAGGTTGGAGTAGTTACAATGACAGATAAGATTAGAGAAAGTCGCCTAGATGTTTTGATCATGTAAAACGTCGGCCTTCCGTAGACCCTATTAGGAGAGTAGAGGTATTATATTTGGCCTATGTTAAAAAAGGTAGAGGTAGACCTAAAAAGACTTGGTTAGAAAATATTAGAAATGATCTTTCTTTATTAGATTTAAATGAGAATTTGACTCATAATAGGGCATAATGCAGAAAAAATATTCATGTAGCCGACCTCACGTAGTGGGATGAAGGCTTGATGTTGTTGTTGTTGTTATGATTTTGTGATTGCTAATACCTTATTAAGAAAAGAGATGAGCACCTTATCACTTATAAGAATAGATATAATAAAACTCAGATTGATTATTTTTTAATAATAAAAATAGATCATTTAAATTTTAAAGATTGTAAGTTATTTTGAGTGAAAATTTATGTACTCAGTATCACTTATTAGTTTTGGATTTTAAGATGAAGAGACAGAATATGAAAAATAAAGTAAATGTTGTCCTGGGATTGGAAGTGGCATTTAAAGATTACTAACAAAAATATTTTTGAGTAAGATTTTTTATCTTAAAATTTTGACTCTGCATGAGAAAACAAATGTTACGTGAAAAAAATAGCTAGTGATATTAAGAATGTTGTAAAGGATGTGTTTGAGTATAAAAAAGAAGAGCCACTTATAGTTAAAATAATTGGTGGTGGAATCAAATGTGCAAGAAAATATAAAAAATAAGAACTTTGTTATAAAAATCGATTTGAATATAAAAGCTTAGAAATTTGAGAAAGATATAAAGGGGCCCATAAGAAATTTTAGAAGTAATTTGCTATGCAATAATTTAGTTTTAATAATTTATATAATCTATTAAATATTAAGGAGGGTGAAAGATACATATATAAGCTAGCCAAACAAAAAGATAGGAAAAGTAAGGATTTAATTCAAGTGAAGTGTATTAAGGATGAAGATCAAAATGTGCTTTTATAAGAAGAGGATATTTAACAAAAGTGGATGAGATATTTTGATAAGCTTTTCAATTAAGATTATGAGAATATGATTGACTTTAGTGAGCTTAGCACCTCAAATGATAATAGAGATTTTGTTTTATCATCGTATTAGTAAAATTGAAGTTAGAGAAAGAAAATGACGTTTGGAAAAGCAGTTGGACCTTATGATATTCTCATAGATGTGTGGAAATGCTTTGGGGATGAATGAATTTCTTGACTTAGAAAGCTTTTTAATATAATTTTGAAGATTAAAATGATGTCAGATGAGCGGAGAAGCATTTTGATTCCTATTCTTAAGAATAAAGGTGATGCACAAGTGTGTGCAAATTATAAAGGAATTAAGTTTGTGTCATATTTTAAAACTATGTGAGAGAGTTACTGAGCATATGTTACGACTTGATACTAAGGTTTCTCAAAATGAATTTGGATTCATGTCGGGTAGGTCTACGATGGAAGTTATACATTTATTGAGATGTTTGATGGAGAAGTATAGAGAGAATAAAGCAGATATATATATATATATATATATATATATATATATATATATATATGATATTTATTGATTTAGAGAAAGCATAAGATAAAGTTCCAAGAGAAGTGCTCTGGTGAGTCTTAGAAAAGAAAGAAGTTAATAATGCTTATATTTAAGTCATTAAAGATATGTATGTAAGAGTTGCTACATGTGTTCAAACACAAGGTGGTTTGACCAAGTATTTTTTTTTATTTTAGTTGGTTTACATCAAGGATCAACTTTAAGCTTGTATCATGTTTCTTTAGTCATGGATGTTCTTAGTAGACATGTACAAAAGGATGTTCCCTGGTATATGCATTTTGCAATTTTGCTGATGATTTTCTTCTTGCTAATTAGACTAAAAAGGGAGTTGAAACAAAACTTGAATTATGGAGCTCAACCTTAGAGTTTACAGGTTTTCATTTAAGTATATCTAAAATCGAATACATGGAGTTTAATTTTAGTAGTAATAGTTCTAGTGGAGGGATTGAGACTTTGGACGATCAAATCATTAATAAGAGTACACGTTTTAGATATCTTGGATTTATTGTTCATGATGATGAAATAGATAGGGATATTATTAGTAGAATTTAAGTTGGATGGTTGAAGTGGAGGAATGTATCGGGCATGTTGTGTAATAGAAACGTACCCCTCAAATTTAAAGGAAATCCCATAAGATGGTGGTCAGACCTGTAATGTTTTATAGTGCAAAATGTTGGCCAGTAAAAGAGAAGCATAAAGTTACGTGTCTCATAAATGAGAATGCTCTGGTGGATGAGTGGCTTCACTCTTTGAGAGAAAATGCGAAACAAGTATGTGCGTGAACGGGTTGGAGTTTCTCTAGTGGTAGATAAGATTAGAGAGCCATCTTAGATGGTTTGAATCCATAGAATGTCGGCTTTCTGAAACCTGCTTAAGAGAGTAGATGTATTGGATTTGGCCTTTGTTAAGAAAGATAGAGGTATACCTAAAAGACTTGGCTAGAAAATATTAGAAATGATTTTTTTTTATTTAATTTAATTGAGAATTTGACTCTTAACATGACATAATGAAGAAAAAAGATTCATGTAGCCGACCCCACATAGTTGGGTAATGGCTTGACGTTGTTGTTGTTATTGCAAGTTTCTGATGCATCTATCCAATGTTTCAAGGATGTGGTAAGATCAACCTCATCAAGCACGAATATTGACTTTGTCCCATCATTAGTTATAGTCTAACTCCATTTGATCTTGTTGTTGTGGATGCTAGTGGCTTAGATTTTGAGCAAGCATATGCTTCACAATAGCTTCTAGAAATTAAAAAAAAAAAATTCGGATAGGTGCATCACTTCACCAAGCATCACACCCATTCATTTATACAAAACAACAGAGGAAAAAAAAGAAAAAAACTCATACTCTGTTCTGTCTCGTTCTTGCTTTTGTTCATCTCCGTCATGTAATCCCGACTCCCTCTACTTGTGTTCCTATTCGTCGCACAAGAACTCACAACTCGCACGGCTCCTCTGTCGTGCCTCCGTCTTTTGACCTCGATCCAAACCTGCGCTTACACAACCCCGGCCGTGCCTCCTTCTTTCCTGTGACACCCACGCGAATTATAGAATGTCGGCCTTCCGAGATCTGGTTAGGAGAGTAGATGTATTGGATTTGGCCTATGTTAAGAAAGATAGAGGTATACCTAAAAAAGACTTGGCTAAAAAATATTAGAAATGATTTTTTTTAATTTAATTTAATTGAGAATTTAACACTTAATATGGCATAATGGAGAAAAAAGATTCATGTAGCCGACCCCACATAATTTGGTAATGGCTTGACATTGTTGTTGTTGTTATTGCAGGTTTCTGATGCATCTACCCAATGTTTCAAGGATGTGGTAAGATCATCCTCATCAAGCATGAACATTGACTTTGTCCCATCATTAGTTATAATCCAACTCCATCTGATCATCTTGTTGTTGTGGATGCTATTGGCTTAGTTTTTGAGCCAGCATATGTTTCACAATAGTTTCTGGAACAACAACAACAACATCAAGCCTTTATCCCACTACGTGGGGTCAGTTACATGAATCCTTTTTCTCCATTGTGTCTTGTTAAAAGTCAAATTCTTGTTTAAATTTAATAAAGAAAGATCATTTCTAATATTTTCTAACCAAGTCTTTTTAGGTCTTCCTCTGCCTTTTCTTAACATAAATCAAATCTAATACCTCTATTTTCCTAACTGGGTCATCGGAAGGCCGCCGTTTTATGTGACCAAACCATCTATGGCGACTCTCTCTAATATTATCTTCCACTGGCGCTACTCCAACCTTTTCGTATCCTATCTCTAAGGGTAAAGCCACTCATTCACCTGAGACCTATGCAGGGACCAGTCATCTTCCTAAAGCCCTCGACCATTGTTGACCTTTGAAATAAAACAAAACAGATAAAAAACAATTTGCTAAAATGATTACCTGTGTGAAGCCCATCCCGATTTTCTGGAGCTAGTCCCGCTGCTTCTACAGTACCGTATCCACGATCTGCGAGCGGCGCCGAAGTCAGAAGCTCGTACCCACGTGCGAAGGCCTCGCTCTGATCGTCGCTCCCGCTCGCGTCTATAAAAGGGAGGCGAGGAAGACGATATCTCCCCTGCTCAACCCCACGCAAGCCTCTGACTCCTCCCGATCTCCTCCTCACGCGAGAGCTCCTCCGCCCCCCCTTCTGACCTAAACCGAGCTTACTCCTCCCTTCGTCGCCTTCTACCCGACCCCTACTCGGATGAATCCTCCACTAGTTCTGGTCTCCCTCATCTCCCTCTAACGAAGCAGAACTCCACTTCTCCGACTTCTTCTTCCCAGTTCCGATCCACTCCCTGTCCCGATTCCGCCTCCCAGCTCTGTCCGACGCCCCTGCCCTAGCTCTCGTCGGTCCACACAGAGAGAGAGAGAGAGAGAGAGAGAGAGAAGGAGAGGAAGAGAGCACCTTACCTTGCCGACTCCCTTGCCTGTAGCCTCATCTTCCCTCCGCCTCTCTCGACGACGTTCCTTTCCTGTCGGGTAGGAAGTTACGACATTTTGATCAGAGGCAAAAAAGAGGGGAGCTCGCTTGAGATTAACAGTCTCCTAAATCCTGTTTATTGGGATTTAATCAAAATCCTGCTCAAATGTTGCATTAATCATGCATAATTTAATTATTATTAATTGAAACTAATTATTTTTTAGTTATAATTAATTATTATTAATTATAAATTAGTTATAATTAGTTAAATTAATTATAATTAATCATGTCAAATTATAATTAATTATTAATTAATCTTAAATTAATCATAATTAATTAAATTTGATTATGATTAATTATTTTTAATTATAATTAGTTATTAATTAGTCATACATTAGTTATAGTTAATTAAATCTAATTATGATTAAAATTTCTTTTATAATTAGTTGTAATTAATTATTAATTATAATTAAGAAGAGAAAGAAAGAACTCTTCACTCTTCTTGTGCCTCGTTCTACATGCCAACCCCGCCGGCCCACTTGCAAAGGTATAATTCCTAAACCTAGATTCCAATTCTCGTCGTTAGCGGCGAGCTGGCAAACCCCCTACGCGCTCACGTTGCGTAGTAGGGAGGGAAGCTAGCGTGACGCCTACGACGAGGCGGGCAATCGCCTTAAACCCCGCCCTCGACGCTTGCAACGAACCGGCAAACCCCCTACGCGCTCACGTAGCGTAGTAGGGCGGGAAACCAGTGCGGCGCTCGCAACGAGATGAATAATCCCCGGACCGCTCATGTAGCGCGAGGGGGACAAAAATTAAGTACCCACATGTGGGGAAATCTTTGTATTCTTTGCAACAGGTGCCCGAGACCCCTAAACGCTCATGTAGCGGGCGGGGATTGAAGAAAAAAAATGCCACCGCGATGTCTATGGACATCTACCTGAAGCGCCCATGTGGCGTGGAGGGGAAGGTAGCCTCTTGGTTTTTCCCCTAAACGGGGGAGACGCCGGGAGGTTGCCGAAATTTCATCTGAAGCGCACGAACACTTGAATAAATTGGACAATATGGGACTGTATTTGGACATTTACTGGAGCGCCAAATGAACTAAACTTAAATACAAATAAATGAGCAAAAGAATTTGGATTCAAATCAATTTGAACTTGAAGTGAATTTGAACTAGAACTTGATACAAATAAAAAATGAACTTAAACTTCATTTCACTTAAAGTGAACCATGATGTAAATATCATGAACTCAAATCAAACTTCGACAAATGATGACGATCTGAACAAGAGATTGAACTTGCAAGGACTTCAGAAAGCTTTTGAACAAGAGCTCGAACCTGTACTTTAAACTCAAATGGTATAACATCAAGTGAGACTTGGACAATTACAGGGGACTTGAGAGCTTGAATGAACTCAAAGGAATTTGAATCCAAACAAGTGACAATGAACCGCAAGGGAACATGGTTGAACCTGGACTCGAGCTCAGCAAGGGACTTGACTTGAACTATTTGAACACAAGCAAAAGAACTTACAAGGACTTGGACACTAGGACAACAAAAGACTTACAAACTTGAATTGAACTTGAACATCAGATGAATTAAGTTGATTGGACTCAAACTCAAATTGGCACGATGAATTTGAGCTCGAACTGGAGTGGACCACAAATGACCATATCTGAATTCAAATTTGGATTCAGGCTGAACATTGACCTTATTTCAAGCTACAAGGACTGAACCAGAGTGTGAATTTGAACCAAATATCAAAGATTTGAGCTAAATAGAACAACAAGGAAACTTACAGAAATCTTAAACTTGAATCAAATGATGAAGATCTTGCTATCAAAGCCAGTCAATTTGCAAGTGAACTCGTATATTAAGCTCAAGCTGGGCTCAAACTTGACATAAGCAATAAAGAACCAAAACCTTCGAGAACGATAAGAGACTCAGTCTTGCATTTGATTCGAACGAAGAACTTGAATTCGGGTCTAAACGAAACTTAACTCGGACGCGAACATATACAAAAGACAAAGCTTGAGTCATATACGAGGGAGCTTAAACTACAAGAACATTCGTATGATCAATAGTGACTCAAAGCACGTCATAAGACCTCGACGCACGAACCCCTACAACAATCCTTATAATGCCTGTAGATTGAGATGACAATACTGGCGCTTGACAGTGGAAGGTCCATATCTACAGATAAATACAATCACCAACCACCTGAGATGGGTGAAAGGCGGATATGATGTAGGAGCAATGACTCTTCTATGAACGCTTCAAAGAGATTGTACTAAATACGACCAGCCTATACAAACAAGCACAATCATTCTACAGACGAGTACAATCACTCTACAAGCAAGCGCAATCATTTCTACGAACAATTACAATGACATTTCTACAAGCAAGTCCCTACGAGCTTCTGTAGAGGAAGGAGATTCGTTGGTGCACTACAACCCACCTACAGAAAGCAACAAGTAGTGCACGACAGTCTACCTGTATACAACCGGCAAACAACCAGTACAACGCCTGCAAGCTATAACGCTACGCCACCGGATCTGCAACATCCATGCAAGCAGACAGAAGGCGTACAAATCCCCAAATGAAACTCCAACGCCACGCCACCGGATCTGCAACACTCGTACAAGCAGACAGAAGGCGTCTACGAGCTTCTAAAACGGAATGCTGCATTCGAATGGCAGTCGCCCGTACAACTAAAAAATCTCAAAAATGCCCCGCACGTGCACTATAATTTGTATACACATAGGTATACAAAAAGGGGGGATATGCAATCAAAACCCGTATGGGCCCCGACGAGCGTGTTATTGGTACACACGTGACGTCTAGGGATGCTGCGCGGGTCAATAAGTGAATTTCAGTTCGAGTCCGATCCTCCTATACGGGTAGATAGGAGTCGACACGGCTCGAACCATTAAATAAATATGCGGTCGCGAGATCGACCGGGATATTTATTTTATAGTTCACATTAGGCCTTCAAGGCCTATAATCAAGAGAATTCACTAACAAGGGTCTAAAGCCTACGAAACCTGATCCTCTGTCGACAGCCCGATAGAGTCGACAAAGTTCAACCCATAAATACAAAGGACCCTAAAGTCACCCCGATGATAGCCGTGTTGAATACAAATCTCAACCGGAGTTCATTCTAAATAATCCAAAAATGCCTCCCAAATTCCCACAAAATCCAAAATCCCAAACACCCAAAAAATCCAAAATTCCAGAAAATAACAATCCCAAAATTCCAAAAATATTTAAAATTGAGATTCAACCCATCAAATCACTCGAAGTAAAATCATCCACCCTCCGCAACAGTTTGCCGAGGTGGACAAATATGAAAATTACTTCAGCTCACAAAGAGCTAATGCCTGGTCGAAAATATCACTAGGATCCATTCTCAAACAATCTCCTGCC
Source organism: Dendrobium chrysotoxum (assembly GCA_019925795.1). Taxonomy (NCBI): domain Eukaryota; kingdom Viridiplantae; phylum Streptophyta; class Magnoliopsida; order Asparagales; family Orchidaceae; genus Dendrobium; species Dendrobium chrysotoxum. The sequence continues at coordinate 24,081,550 of CM034304.1, read as the reverse complement.
AGCAAGGATGTGGTACGAGTCCTCTAACCGGCAGTTTCGCCGCTAAATGGCACTGCAGGATAAACGGTTATGACTCGGGGCCCTCTGAACCAGATGGTCGCCGCTAAATGGCACCATTATATTATGGTTATGGCCAGAGCCTGTATGCTCCCCAATGGCATCAAATCTTTGAGATATGAATCAATAGGATATAATCGATAGGGCACAAAGCCCTCTATTAGCTTAGGTGGATTCAAATTTGTCCCCTTAGGCAAATACCCACCCCAGGTCTATAAGGTACCCTTGGACGAAGCAACCCATGGCTGCCGACAAGGATCCTTCTGTCAGGTTGGGTCGACTACCTCCTCTGACTAAGTAGACCAGGGACCACGATGGCCCGGGATGACGGAACCATGGGATCTTGATCGGGTCTATCATCCATTCCCTCACCATCCGCTTTAAGTAGAAGATGGTGAAAATTCAATTTTAAATATCAATCTTCAAACTCTCAAACCTTCAACCTATGCTGCTACTATATGCCAGATATACATATTTTAACGTATCTGATTAACGACTAGCCTTAATCGAAAGTTCTCTCTCGTTACTGGGAGGGGTAATTAACTATAGGGGCTTGCGCCTATAGGAAACCATAACTTAGATTATAAAGTCCTCGCAAAATGAGGGCGAAATCTCTGGGTAGTGTCTTATTTACAAACCCATCTGCCTTCCAAAATTTACCCCGGAACTTAGTTCGTTAAAACTCCCCTCGAAAAGAAAGAAAAAAGCGGGCGGAGGCCGGGGCCGAATTTTCGGAGCCCACAACCATCGAATCTTTGATTCGGCTGGGCGGATTGAAAGGGCAAGTGTCATCCCAATCTTCCTTTCGGGGGAGGGCACTCCAGGGGGTTGCCAGATTTTCTAAAAAAATTGATAAGAAAAAAAGAAAAATTTTTTTAGAGAGCAATTTTAAAATATATTTAATTAAATAAAAGAGGGAGTGATTTTTATTAATTTTTCTCCAAAAAATAAAAAAATAAATAATTATAGAGCATTTTAAAAATAATTTGAGAGCTATTTTAAAATCAATTCGAGAGCACTATTAAATTTAAATGTATTATTCGTACTTAAAATTTTAGTTTCATTTAAAATTAAATGATAATTGATTAATTTTATTAAATAACCATGAAAATGTTTTAATTAATTAAATAATTAACTAAATTGAAATAAAACATAATAAACTTAAAAAAAACTTCTTTTAATTAATTAATTAATTAATTTTAAACACAATAAATTAGAAAAACAATCTTAGTTAATTAATTAATAAAAAATACAATAAACTAAAAAGAAAAAAAAAACAAGAAGAGGGAAATATTTACACTAAACCATCTTCAGTACAACTGTCTAAATTACTCAAACTCAAACTTAAACACAAATTAAACTCAAAACTCAAACTAAAACTTAAACAAAACTCTAAACTAACCTACACTCAATCAAATTCAAACTCGAACAAGCTTCAACCAGTATGGGCTCCAAATATCTACAAACATGTAAACATAAGAAAATTTAGTTCTATAGCAAAACAACAGTAATAAAGAAAAAGTCGAAGTACTGTAACTAAAACAAAAGCACTGAAAGCACAAAACAACAGTGTTGGGGCAGAAGAAAAGTGCAAAACTAAGTAGCTGCTTTCAAATTTACTCTATTAGGTAACTTCTAAATTAAGTAGTAAATCCTAATCTAACTTATTCAATTAGGAAACTTCTAACTAAAGTAATTAACCCTAAACCAATCTAATAGGTAACTTCTAAATGATGTAACAAATCCTATTATATATCAAATCTAAAGGCAACTTCCATTAGAAGTAGTAAGAGCTATCCCAAATAAATCTACAAGCAACTTCTAATAGAAGCAGTAATACCTATCCCAAACTAAAATTACACGCAACTTCTAATGGAAGTAGTAAGATTTGCTTTAATCAATTTATTAGGAAAACTTCTAAGTAACAAACCCTAAGTCAAATCTATAGGCGACTTCTAAGTCAAGCAGTAAGCCCTATCTCAAACTAAAATCAAATATGCAGGCAACTTCTAAAAAGATCCATAAGTCCTACCCAAACTAAATTATCTGATAACTCGTAAGCAGAGTAGTAAGCCCCATCTCAAATCAAATTATCAAACAACTCCTAAGCGGAACCGTAAGCCCCATCCTAAACAAATCTAATGGGCAACTCTTAAGTAGAGCCATAAGCCCGATCATAAATTAAATTATTGGACAACTCCTAAGAGGAGCCATAAGCCCCATCCTAAACTAAATTACCGGACAACTCCTAAGAGGAGCAATAATCCCAAAACTAAAGAAATTAACGAGCGTTCTAACAGATATAAGCCCCAAAACTTAAACCAGTCTACTTAGGATCCCTGAGAAGAGGCAACCTATGACTGCTAATCAAATTCCCTGGATGCTGCAACCAATGGTTTTTTAGCGTTGGTAGATTGAGATCTATGATATTCCTAGGATGACGGAATCATAGGATCTTGATCGGGTCTACCCTCATTCCCTTATAAACGAGACATAAAACTTAAGATTTCAAAGCTATGCTAAAGTAATTCATCCTTAATCGAGAGTTCTATCCTACGAAGTAGGAGGGATAATTAACTATGAAGGCTTGCGCTCATAGGAAGTAAAGACCTCAGACCTAATACAATCCTTGAGGGAAATTTAGTTAATTAAAAATCAATCTAATTTAAGGAAAATAAAACCCTAAGCCTGGAAAGCGAGGTTCATGCCTAGCACCATTTTTCTTGAGCGAACATAGTTTTCCTAGCAACCAAGCATAAGTGGATAAGGACTACAAATCCTGTTTTTTGGTGGAGCAGGAATAGAGAAAGTAACTCTATTTTCTTAAGTTCACCAGGCTTCAAGCAGTGCACAATTACTATTCGAATGACTTTGATATTCTTTATTTATGAGTTATTGGGGCTACTTATCATCTTCAGATGAATATTATCTTTTTGCTCTCATGTTATCAAATGTTTTGTAGTTTGCTTTATATCTTTTTGCTATATTTTTTTCATTTTTTTGGTTTTTCATGTTATTGGTCTTTTCGTGCCCTTTTTAAAGGCCATTTATAAAATTTGCTTGAATGGACAAGGACAATTTTCATGACCTCTACTTTACTCGAGCCTGACCTGTATTTTGCTAGAGGGGTGGAGTGAGTTAGCCAAGCATAATATAATGAGGATTCAAAATTTTTATGAACCACATCTTCAAAATTTTGTCAAACTCATTAAGCATATCATGTTAATAGTTTGGCTTTCTTTTAATATTATTTTGCAAGTATGGTAACTGATAATTTTTTCTTACAATACATGCTATTCTTGTGCCATTAGTTAGATTTCCATTTTTTTTTATTGATCTATCTATCTATTAGTTTTCTTTTTGTTATCCTGGCTTTTCTTCTAATGTTCAAGGGCAGAAGGATGCTTGCATATTTTTGTGTGTTTGTTTTTCAACTCGCTGATCATTATTTTTTCTTGGCTTTTCATATAGATGCTGGAAGCAATTACAACCAGAAAGTGCAGAGAAGAATTTTCACTGGAATCATTGGAAACAGTTGGTGATTCTTTTCTGAAATATGTGGCCAGCAGATATCTTTTTAAAACGTACAAACATTATCACCAGGGATTACTTACAGATAGAAGGGAAAAAAAGAGTTCAAATTATGTTTTATGTAGGCTTGGGCAGGCTAAGAATCTGTCGGTATATCTTTATCCATTTATTTTTTATGTATTTTCAACTTTCCCAGTTGCCATCATTTTGATCACTATAAAATTTACAATGTTCTTTTAGCATTATTTACTGATCTACAGCCTTAAATTGTTTATATTTTTTTAGCAGACACTATGGTGGGGTGTATAGTAGCTTAGATTTGACCCAGTAATAGGTTGACAAGTTAACATAGATAAAACTTGGAAGAGGGTAGATGAGAAAGGAGAAGTTTTCAGATCTAGGGTTCAATTTCTGAGGGTGATGGTTTAACAAGATACAAGCTCAAATTTCTCTCATTTGGTTCCTATTTATAAGCATACAAGGTATTCATCTAGCTACAAGATAGGTTGTATCCGGAACTAATTGATGCTGAGCTATATGCCTGTTTCTAGGTGTAACATCTGGGAATCACAATTACATGACATGATCTACAAAGCCTGGGAATTGGGATCTTCATTAGCTTGTTAGTGATTTTTGAATTCAGAGATTTGAGAGGGAAAAACGTAGCTTTATTGCACAAATTCATCCCTATTTATAGATCTATACGGGATATCAAATAAGGAAACAAAATAAATTACAAAATCAAGAATTATTATCCTAATACAATCCTTCCTAAATCAGCCACCTAACAATGGAAAAGGATTGGCGTGATTCATGCGAGCCTCCCACGGATCCCCGTGAAAATCATCGGCTGGGATTAGCAGTGGAAACCATCGACTGGGATTTAACAGTGATTTGTTACAATTGACAAGAATCCATGGGGGATCCACCAGGCGCCTCTAACTAAAGTTAACATACTTAGGTTGAGCAATCCATATTCTTATATTGGATGCTAGAAATACATAAATTATGTTCATGAGAGAACTATACAAATTACGGAAGTAGGAAGACCACATTTCCTTCAATTCCCTCTTTCTAGCTCAACTCTATAGAGTTTCTCTAGCAAACTTTGTTAAAAGTAGCTTAACTAAGCTTTTTCTGTCTTCTGACATCCCTTTATAAAGAGAGGAAATTTCATTGACAATAAGGTAGGCATTTATGACTTCATGACATTAAATAAAGTTTCATAAGTACTATAGAACATCGTGGTTCTCTTTTGTGAAGTTATGAGAAAACGATGTTCAAAAGTTCTACGAAATCATGGACTACTAGGCTTTTCCATCATTGTTGTTATGTGATCAACTGCTTTCCTAGCTTCGATGTGGATTATCTCTCTTGAACCTTTTGGAGATCCTCTTGAAGTTTTTCCTCTCGGTTGTTTACCTTTACACTCAACTCATTATTATTGTGCATTATCCTAAGGCTCTTCTTGAGTTCCTTTCAGCCTTGATTCTTCTCGGCAGCAACATTTTTGCCTCAGCTTCTCTTGGCTATATATAAGATTCTCTTTGTTGGTTTTCCACAACTCCAATTCCATCCGGCTAGCCACTTGTCATTGCGTCAGTCACTGATCTCCTAATCATATGACTCCTTTTTACGTGGTGATTCACTTCAATGAATAAATCTTTAAGAGAGGGAATAAATAAACACTGCTCTCCCAAGTGCACCATTTCATTTTGAAGACCATTTGCTCTTGGTTTTTGATTTAGTAAATAACCTGGACGCCCATGCAAGTCATCTTGCTTCTCTTTGCCGGAAGCCTTCTTGTTTCAGCTAATTCTTTTGTCCTAGTTGCAGGTTATCAAGAGTAGTTAGTACTTCTTCCACCTCAACATTTAGTATTGAGGGCTCGAATGGCTTCAAATTTTCACCTTCAGTGTTGAATATATATCTATGTAAGCATGCAAAACGGCTTGATATGCATTATCACATATCATCTAAGAATTTTGAACCGACATATTGAATTGGCTTGATTTTTGACCTTTTCCACTTCAATATCTTTTTGTTGAAATGGAATCACGCAGTCTCTCCTTTTTTCCTTTTTTAAACTTGTGCTGATTATGTTGATTCTTGTATCATTGATGTGAATTGGTGAGATTGGTCTCGAACTCAGAGTGAATCTTTTGAATTATTTCCAAGAATTCTCAACTCTTTCAAGACCTTTATCTTTACTCGGGGATAGTTAGGATATCTGTCGAGAGCTATTAGTCAAATGGACTTTGAGGCAAGTATTAGTCATGCCTTAAATGGAGCTCAACTTGTAGGATTAGGCATTGCCTTGTTTAATGTGAATTGGATATATGATAGGCTTTCATCTCAAATCTTCGGATGTCAATCATTGAATCATTGTAATTATTGTGCAAAGTTCGATTCAGCACCTTAGTTTGGCCATCAATTTGTTGGTAGAAGGTTGTGCTTCCCTTTAACATGGAATTCATCATATCCCATGGAGATTTCCTATATGAGTCACGTGACAGTCTCTTTGTGAGATGATGGAACTAGACTATAAGAAACTTGACAATTCAAAGCTACCCATACATTCTTGAAAAAGAAAAGCACAACTCCAATTATGGTATGTTTGCATGCCATGAATATTATCATCCTTGAGTATCCATTATATTGAAATACTGTTATGACTATTGTGGATCGTCAGCAAGTCTCTCGGGAAGTCCATTGAAAAATGCTCTCTTAGGGTTGAGTCTACACATTATGGATTGTACAATCTTTTCCTCCTTTTGCAATATTTTGAGGCAGCTAAGTACAAATCCTTTTAGGAATGTGGCCACATGAAGATGTATCTTTGGCTAGTAAACATATCTCGACAGATTTTGAAGCATTTTATTTACTTTTAAGTGGCATTTTTTTTTAAATAATTGAAAAAAAAAGTGTCAAACCAACTTTGAAGTGTCTGTTTCCCTTATCCGCTTCACATGATCACCACCTTAGGAAATACATAACTAATCCCCCTTATGGAGAAGTCTCTCTAATGGTATATCCTTCTTCTCAGGTGCCCTCTAAGGCTTCTCGAAAGTCTTCATCCAGCTTATACAGGTTAATGTGCTCCTTATGTGGAGAAGGTTGTAATCGCAATACTGTAGAGAGTCATTTAAGGTCAAGAGAGCATGTTTATTATGTTGTTTTGCACTCCCTTCTTATACTTAATGACATAACTGTTGCAAGTGCATCATTGAGTTCATATGTCGCACACTCACCCTATCCGACCTCCTACTGATTGATGCAGGGTGCAACAGAGGGAAACATAGGATTCCTCAACATTTATAACTCATAACTATTCCAAATATACAAGTCACATTTCACCACATGCATCTATAAAGCGAAAGTATTGAAAATATTTCATTAATATCATATGTATATAATTACAGAATAACTAACAACCCAAAAATATTAGCATAACAACCAGCCCACATAACTCAGCTTAAGACTTATCTTACACACCTATACAACAAAATATAAGTTTTAAATTGAGTTTTAGTTTACTCGGCTTTTACCTTATAACAACAGCCAAAATAAAAATTTGATGAGTTATGAGGCTCAGAAAGATATGCAATTCTAATACAGAATTCAAAGAACATAATATAATGAACAATATGAATGTATTTATGATTGAACTAAATTCAAAAGTTATTTATAAAATAAATTAACATATATAATGTTCATATGAATTAGTAATAATAAAAAGTTTATTACAGTATCATAGACAAAATCATTAACTATATACTCCATAAATTAAAAAGAAAAAGGATTGTGAAAATAGTTTAAAAAAAAAGAAAGAAATAGAAGGAAAAAAAAAAGATGAGTACTTTAAAAAATTGGTATCAATTAAAAATTTAGATTCTGATTACAAACTTATACTTACACAAATGATGGTGAACTAATGAAGTTTTAATTTTAATTACAAATATATCTAATCATTAAGCTATATTATTCACTTTAAAATTAAAAAATTAATAATTAAATGTATAACCTATAAATTTAAATTAAGCAATAATAAGGAATGTCTGATTGGTGTAATTATTAGCATTTTTCTAAACTAGAATTAAAATATTGTTCATTTTTACTACTTCTAGGCTGTGATGTATTATCCTATATTTTAATAATTTTAAATTGTCAGTTTTTTACTTTGGTTAATTATTTAATTAGAATTACAAAAATTCTTATTTTTGCTTGAGGACAAGCAAGAGTTGAACATGAGTAGAATTTGATAAATGTAAATAATGTATATTTTTGTGTTATATTTTTAGTAAAAATTTGTTGTTTTAGTTATGATGTATAGGAAAAATACAAAAAAGGCACAATATCATTTCAGTTAATGATTTAAACGTCCAACCATGAATGTATTCATATAGATACTTCATTTAGTAATTGTTAGTCTATGTGGAATCTGATTGTGTCGATCAATTAGGTTGTACTGTTACAATCGTCCTCAACTCAATTTGTCGTGCTCGTTTTTTTTTTTTTTGGTGGTGGTGGGGGGGGGGGGGGGGGGGGGGGTTGCAGGGGGCCCTTCCCTTGCTTGGGTTCGGGTGTGTACCCGAGGGCCTTGACACTGCATTGTTTACTTGGAGAAAAGACAGAGCAGAGCACTGCAACACTCAAGATCTGGCTGGGCGAAGTTGTCAGGCAGACTGGAGACAGATAGTTGAGCGTCGTGGTGCTCCAAACTGGCACTGTAACACTGCGAGGCTAGTTGGACAGTTTTTCTTTATCATTTTTTTTAAGGGTGGCATCTCTTTGTTTCTTCTTGTGTAAGAACGGTGTAAGAGAGTAGATAATCAATGAGAGATTGAGAGAGAAGAGAGATCTATATAAATTTCTCCTAGTTTTCATAGTGGATTTCTTGGATTGGTATGGCTTTGTGGTTTTTTCCCAGTTTTGGGTTTTTCCATGTTAAATCCTAGTGTTTTTTACTTTTCGCTACATTTATATTTTCTTGTTTGTTTCGTTGCGATATTTTACTTCCCACCCTCAATAGTAGTTATGCTCTTCTTCATCTCTCATTTTTTCTTAAGCTTATGGATGCGTCATGATAAAATGTTTAAGTTCTGGTCATTATCTTAACATAAAGTTAGCTTTTATAGCTGTCCATTCCCAAAATAGCAAAAGTTTTAATAGGCACTAAAATCAATTCGGTTGAAAATTTGCGATCCTGAATATCCAGATTCATAAAACACATCTTATTGGCATGCAAATTATCCCCTGTCGACATCATAACACAAGGCATGTGTGAAATATATATGGTCTCAACAGATAAATTAGAACAAACTTTTTCAGAAATAAATGAATGGGAGGCGCCAAAATAAAAAAGAACTCTTTCAAATTTATTAAAAATCAAAGTATACATGTAACTATCTCCTCTAAATCTTTGGCTTCTTGAGGTGTGATGGTAAACACTCGAGTTTTTACAAGTTGATTACTTTTAACATCTGATGCTTCTCCTCTTATCTAAACTGGTGGCTTCCCTTGCACTTTTGGATTTCCCTAAAACTGAGCTATTCATGATTGCATTCCAGATATCTCATATGTTGTGCTTTCTCCTGATATTCCTGTGGCCTAACATTGCTTCTTTTTCCTGAGAGCAGTCCACCTTGTGTTACCCAATTCGTCGCATCTAAAACATCTTCTAGAACCACAAAGTTCCACACGTCGTCGACACTCTTCGCATGTTCGTTTGCCTCGGTCGTTGCCATCCGTTCACTGTTAAAGCGAAATCGAACAATGCCTTCTAGCTTTTCGACCCACAAAGCGCTCGATCCGGTCCATCTTCTCCACTCCAAAGCCGACCGCCTCTGTTTACTTGCTTCTGTCAAATCGCTCGACACCTATACCAAATTCCTTCCTCAAGCCGCAAACCAGCTGCCACCTCCCTACTCTGCAGGTCGCACATCACCCGTGCAGCAAAGCCCGTCTGGGAGCTACGATTTCCTTCCGTCTCCTGTTTGCAAATCCCCCGCTTCTCTCAAATTGACCTCTGCTTCCATCCGACCCGTGCACAGGTCGAGAACTCGCGACCTCCACAACTGTTGATCAGACCCCTCTGATCCCAAAGCCACACCCGACTGCTGCCTTCACTCCTCCCGAGCCTTCCAAACCCTTCTAGCCGGCCGAATCTCTTGGCAGAAGCCCATAGGCCCTGATTTCCCCTTTCAATCTGCAAGCCTCCAGCAGCCATATGACCTCTATCCTCTTACACTCGAACCTAGCTCAATATATCCGAATAGCTACTATGTCAAGCCCCTTATTCACTCTTCCTGTTTTATCCGATCACAACCAGTGCAGTCGCTCAATCCTCCTCATAGCCAGACAACGGCTAGGTGATCTCTCCGTCTGTTTAGTTTATTTAATATTTAAAATATTTATTATTATTATTTAGTGTATATATATATATATATATATATATATATATTATAAAGTAAAAAAGGGGAAAAGAGAAAGAAAAAATAAGAAAAGAAGAAAAGGAAAAAAAGAAGAAAGAGAAAAATGAAATGAATGATGATGAAAATGAAAAGACATTTTTGTGATTTTTATCGTCACCGTTGTTCCGATATCTCCGACATCACTACGGTCGACCTGATCTCAACGGTATAAAGCCCAAACCTTGCCCTTGGCACTTGCAACGCGACGAGTAACCACCTTGGCGCGTTTTTCTTAGTACTGTGGGAGGAAACTAGCTGCGATGCTTATGACGAGGCAAGCAATCCTCGTGCCGTGGAGGGGAAAAAATTAAGTACACGTGCATGTGCTTTAGTGCTTGCAGGAAAACAACTCTGTATTTTAAATAGATACCCCTGAAGACCCATGTACGCCTTTTTTGGCATGGTGGGATTGAAGACTACGGCCATGGTGTCATGCGACACCGACTGTGCACGTCTTTCTTGACGTGGCGGGAAGGCTATAACTCCCCAAATTTTCCATACAGGGATATGCTTGGGTGTTGCCGAAATTTAAAGTGAAAATGTATAAAATTCAAATGAACAACAGGGGATCTAATTCAAGCCGAATGACAAGTAGCAAGACTTTCAAACTGAACAACAGGGAACTTGACCCTAAAATGTTAAAATGCACAATTAATTTAAAATACAAATCCTAAAATGATGTTCAAGTCACTCAAATACACATGAACAAATAACAAGGAACTCGTTACAGTACTCTACAAATATGAATAGATGTGCATCAAACAATTAATTGCTAGCCAGCATGCACAAAAAGAATTCAGCAGGGAATGCAGTATTGTTTGGCAATTAATGCTGACATGTGGCGACTACTACTACCACAAACAAGTACGTTATGCTATTTATAGAAGATGATGGCGGATGTGACAGAAGTATGGCAAATTCCCTACAAGCACACTCAAGGGCGACATGCAATGAATGTGATAATGCCCATGTGCTCAACATCCATCCATTAGTAGGCAAACGTATTGATCCATCGCAAGCAAAGATTAGGTGACCAAAGTACAATGCTCACATCAATAGCACATTGTGAGCAGAAGGTATAGATGTGCATTGAATGACAACTCGCCAGCCACCATGCACAAGGAACCAGTGATGAATGCAGTACACAATTGGTAGCCTAAATCAGCATGCAAGTGAATAAGATTAATCGATGTACAACATTCATGCTTGTGGAATATGCGCGATAGTTGCAATGCATGGGTGAAGTACGAAAAGCCTACACTGAATGCTGCACTATCTCTGCAATTAGTGTCAGTTCACTTGTAGATAAATACAACCATTTCCTGTGAGCAATGACGGCTGATATGATCTATTTGTGGATAACAACAGCATATATATTGCAAGTACAACGAATCCCCTGTGGACACAAATACATACACCAATTGTAAACAACTGTAGGAAGCCCGTCAAGTTACAATAGTCCACCTATGGGTGATGACAAACAGTATGCAGTGGATGCCAGATTACCCCTTCGGTCACCTACCATTTAATGCCAGACAAAGACACTTATATCCTGCAAGTAGAAATGTTTGATTTGCAACAAAGGCAAGCACTTACGAGCCACTGTAGGAGCCTCGCAATATATGCTACATGCTACTTGCCAGCAAATACAGAAAAGCTGTAGCAAATGCCAATGCCAATCATTAGTGGTGATAGTCGATATGCTACAGGAATGTTGAGTCCCTTGTGAACATAGATACGCATGCAACGTAACATGTGCGAGCAGGGACTGAAGATCACATCAAATACAGGAGGGTTACTGCAGGTGCAAGCGTCTATGAGCCACTGTAAAAAAATGTTTTCAGTCAACAACCATAATGAGAAGAAGCACACTCAGTATACATTGGACCTGAAGGTTTTGTCGACCAAGTACAACTAGGTCCTCCAATTGATAATTCAAAAAGATTCTGATATTAATAGTTGGGTATAAAGGAAACTTAACGTATGAAGGAAACCCGTTGATACGCTATCAAAGAAAAACTCCAAATGTGTTTTAAGGCATGTAAAGTTGAATGATCCTGCAAAGTCAAAGAATGATCAGTTGAAGAAATGTTTCATCTTATCACCTCTGTAGAAATGCCGAAGACTTCCAACAACTGCAAGTATCTGCGAGCTGCTGTAAGGAACTCGCTGATGTGCCACCAGAAGAAGGCCCTAATTACGGCATCAAGCACTCAGAATTGAATGATTCTGTAGAGTCAAAGAATGAGCAGTTGAAGAAAATGTCTCATTCTATCGTCTCTTCAGAAATACGGAGGCTTCGAGAGAAATGCCGCACTATTTGAGTGAAGATCTGGAGATCAAGTCCCTCAACTCAGTATCCTACATATGCATCATACATACATAGAATAGACTCCTCAAGTATACTATTCTGGAGCTACAGAAGAAGCTCCCATATCCTGCGTGCATATCATATACTAGGATGTCGTCGAAATATTGAAGATCTTTCTGCACTCTGATATATCTGTTGTCACACCTCATTTTGACCTCCTCTTACAGTCAACCTGGAATATAACAGAGAAGGAAAATCTAAACATGCCCCTTCTTACTGTTGACCATTGGATATAGAATAAAAAAAAAGAGAAAATCGCTGAAAATCCCGAAAATCCTGCTTACTTCGTACAGATCGGCACCGAAGCGGTCATCTCCCGCGATTCATGCTCAAATCTCGCCTCGATCAGACCTTGCCATTGTCGTTAAATACCCGAGCAAACGAAGCCTTCATCTCCGGTTCTTCGCTTCTTCCCACTCGCAAACCTCTTCCCTTGTCTGATCTCTCCCTCAGATAAGATCTCATTCCACCGAACTCCACCACACTTCCACTGCCTTCTTCCTCAAATCCACGTTTCCTCTTTGACCTAGCCAACTCCACTTCCTTCCTCCAGCCGAAACCTCCCCAACCACAATCCATCTTCGACCTCCGATCCTAGCCCGACAACACCAACCCGATGTCTGCCTTCAACTTGCGACCAAATCCCTGTCATGTTCGCAAGATGCTGGTCCATAGAGAGAAAGAGAGAGGAAGAGAGGGATTTCCCTACCTCCCTCATTAGCTCCGGCCAAACCTCCTCCCTACCTTCCGACCTCAGCATTCAAACCAGAGGTCCGTTCTGACCTCCTCTCTTCCTCCGATCCCCAAGTCACAAGAAGACCTCGATCCTCCTCCCTTGATCCGACCTCTTCCCTATCCAAGCAGCTTACGACCCCATCCCATCGCCTGAAGTGTCGAACCTCGTCCAAACCTGAGCCCCTCTTAGCCCATTCGGAACCCAAGTTAGCCCAAGGTAATCTCTAACCTCTAATTAGTATTAATTATATTTAATTATTATAATTATTATTATTTATAATAACTATGTTATTATAATTATTAATAGTTATAATAATTAGGTGATATAATTATTATATTTATAAGAACTATTAATTATGATGATTATGCTATCATAATTATTAATAATTATAGTTATTATTAATTATAATAATTATATCACTATTATTATTATTATTATTTGGGATTAATTATAATTAGTTTATAATTAGTCTTAAAATAAGTTCAATTAATTTATAATTAATCTTAAATTAAATATAATTAGTTATAAATTAAGTATAACTAATTATAATTAATTTATGATTAATTATAAGCTAAATTCAATTAATTTATAATTAATCTTAAATTAAATATAATTAATTATATATTAAATGTAATTAATTATAATTAATTTATAATTAATTATAAATTAAATCTAAATAATTTGTAATTAATTTTAAATTAAATATAATTAGTTGTAGATTAAATATAACTAATTATACTTAATTTATCATTAATTATAAGTTAAATGTTTCTCTTTCCTCGATCCACGAGCCTCCACCGCCGGTCCACTTACGCAAAGGTATAACCCAAGATTTAAAATTGCGTAAATAAGCCTCGAGGCGTTTTTCGTCCGTGAGGCGAGGCGTAAGCCTCGAGGCGGTGTGAGGCGTAAGCCTCACGGACGAAGAATTGCGTAAATGAGAATTTAACTATTTTAGCAGGTAAATAACAGTTAGAGACTATCATACAATAAAAACATCTAAATGACAATTGAAATTAGTGGAAGACAATAAAATAGATGCATCTCATAGCATAATTCAAAATATAGAACTACAAAATATAAGTCTATCAAAACTCCCAAAATACAAATAGAAAGAACATCTAATCTCATCATTCTTCAATGTTATTCACTAAATTGATTATCATGGGAATCTTCTTCTCCAATTGTATCTATGAATGCCAAATCTTCATCATCTTCAATGTTATCCATTTTTCTCTTCCCTGTTAAATAAGAATGATTAATGTAATGCTAATTGCATATATATATATATATATATATATATATATATATATATATATATATATAATATAATTGCACAAAATAAATTGTGACATACCTTTACTTGATTGTTGTGCTGCAGAACTAGTAGATGTGTGTGGTGTCCCCACTTGATCTACTTCGCCCCTTAAGACATCCACACTTAGATCCTCTAGCTGCAGGTCTGATAATGGCAAATCTGTCTCATCATCTATGAACCACTCATTATCGGAAGCTACATCTTCACACACCAAAGGGTCCTCCGCAATGTATTAGACTTTTCTTTGCCCTTAACCATATTTCCTAAAGCACAAATGCAAATTAAAACAAAAAATCTCAAAAAAATTAAAACCCTAGCTTTCCTATAAGTTGAAAAATCATACCTTAAACTTAAAAAAAACCCTAAGAAAGGTTGAAGAAATGGTGTAGAGGGGCGGCCGGAGACTTGAGGCTCGCCGGAGAAGGGCGGTGCTGGCGGGATAGGCGGCGGAATCGGGCGGGAGAGATGGCAGAATCGGGCGTGCGAGCTTCCAGGCGTCCGCGACCTTCCAAAAGGGTTTTGTAAATTTTAAGTGAGTGGGCCCCAAATTGTGAGGCGTACGCCTCTAATGGAATTGCGCAATTGCGCAATAGAGGCGCGCCTCACTCATCTTGAGGCGTAAGCCTCTTGAAAACTGGGAATTGCTTAAGCTTCGAGGCGCTTTTGGAGTGAATTGCGCAGAGGTGCGCCTCAGATTGCGCAATTTTAAATAGTGGTATAACCTCTTAAACTTTGAAAACCCATTCTCGATGCTTGTAGCGCGGTGAATAACCACATATGCACGCTTTTTCTCTAGCGTGATAGGAGGGAATTCATTGCGATGCTTACGACGAGACGGGTTATCTCCTGAAGTCCTATTTTTGGTGTTTGCGGCGCGCCGAGGGTCCCCTATGCATGCTTTTCTCTAGCATGGTGGGAGGAAACTCGGTGCGGCGTTTACAACGAGGTAGGAGAGCCTTGTACGTGCTTTTCTTAGCACGGCTGGGCAAAAATATAAGTACCCGTACGCTGCTTGTACCTGCGGGGAAAACAAACTATGCTCTTTTAAAACTGGTACTAAAGACCCATGCACGCCTTTCTCTGGCGTGGTAGGGTTGAAGATTTTACGGCCATGGTGTCCAAGGACACCTACCGTGCATGCTTTTCTCTAGCGTGGCGGGAGGCCCAATTTCTTGTAGTTTCCCCTAAACAGGGGAGACGTCGGGAGGTTGCCGAAATTTGGGCTGAAAGTGCAGGGGATTTGAGCTTATAATTTGAACTACAGGGGACCTAAGTGAATAGTGAAACAAACTTGAATGGGATTCAAACTTGAACTTGAAATGAATGTTGAACTAAAACTCGAGCAAAATGATATAAGACTTGAACATAAATGAACCTGAACTCAAGTTGGACTTGATTTGAACATTAAGCATGACTTGAACATTTGAGCTCGAGCGAAGATTTGTGTTGGATCACAAAGAACTTGAATCAAAACTCAACCAAAAGGAACTTGATTTCGACATTGAACTTGAACATGAGTAAACGAATTTGCAGCTTGACTATAAAAAGACTTGAATCAAGTTTGATCAAGAACTAAACTTGAACAATCACAAGAATTTGAACTCAAATGAATAACACAAAGAGTCAAACTCTAATTTGATGACTATATAATCTTGTTAAAATAAAAATATTGATCGCAGAATGTAATCATCAATGAAAGGGCGAAAGACTTATGCTAAAGCCTTAGTAAGCATGATTATTGTTTTGCTCACAAGCAATGTGAACGTAACAAATAAAGGAGATCTGTAATGTGCAAGTTTTACAAGCATGGGTCAATAAACCAAACTCCTACAAACACAACTACAACGCATTTGCAAACAACAAGGAATGACATGCAAAAGATATAGCACGTCTACAAGCAAAGTACTATGGTTACGAAGAGGATAGCTCCCCCTTGTTATTAAGGCCATTTAACTGCATATGCATGATAAGCAATGAAATTCAGATGACTCGAAGTATTCAACCAAGTTAACTCACGAATGATAGCAAGTGATATCTATGTTGATCATGCAAATCAATTAAAATTGGAAGGATTCAGCATGTAATTTGATGGCAAGCAAATATTAATGTGAAGAAAGAGAATTATAGAAAATACAACCTTCTTCTTACTAACACTGAAATACATCGGCCTATCTACAAGCAACAATGGTAAATGTATTGAAGGCATAATTGATCTTCATGTAAGAAAAGACAGAAGACCATAGCAAAATGCATATACTTACTAGTAGGGATAGAAAATTTGTTGCAAATGCAGTAATCTCCCTACGAGTGGGAGGGAGCAATGTGTAATGAACACGATGAGCTAATGCATGTGTGATGCGTGTAATATATCATCTATAGCCCGAAGCAACAAGTTTCAACAAACACAAATATTTGCAAGTAATGACAAAAGGTTATGAGCATACTGATTACAATAAATGCAAGCTCTTATAGGCCACTTTCAAAGACTCTTCGTAGGTACAATAAGTTACCCGTTGTGGGCTCCGAAAATTCGGCCCCGGCCTCCGCCCGACTTGTGCTTTCTGCTCGGGGGGAGTTTTAACGAACTAAGTTCCGGGGTAAATTTTGGAAGGCAGATGAGATAGTAGATAAGACACTACCCAGAGATTTCGCCCTCATTTTGCGAGGACTTTATGATCTGAATTCTGGTTTCCTATAGGCGCAAGCCCCTATAGTTAATTACCCCTCCCGATAACGAGAGAGAACTTTCGATTAAGGCTAGTCGTCGATCAGATACGTATAGATACGTGGATCTTGCATATAGTAGCAGCAATGGGTTTAGGGTATTGGAAAATTGAGGGATTTGATATTTAAAATAGAAATTTTCACCATCTTGCACTTAAAACGGATGGTGGGGGAATGGATGATAGACCCGATCAAGATCCCATGGTTCCGTCATCCCGGGCCATCGTGATCCCTGGTCTACCTAGTCAGAGGAGGTAGTCGACCCAACCTGACAGAAGGATCCTTGTCGGCAGCCATGGGTTGCTTCGTCCAAGGGTACCTTGTAGACCTGGGGGGGAATATTTGCCTAAGGGGACAAATTTGAATCCACCTTAGCTAACAGAGGGCTTTGTGCCCTATCGATCATATCCTATTGATTCATATCTCAAGGATTTGATGCCATTGGGGAGCATACGGGCTCTGGCCATAACCATAATATAATGATGCCATTTGGGTTTATCTTGCCTAGATTCAAACACTTCCTCAATCATTTTATGTCCAAATACAAGTTCAAGTCTTTTGTGTTCAAATTCTTTTGCATCAAGTCCTGTACGGTCCGACCCAAGACTTTGTTTGAGTTCAAATTTCCAAGTCCTTGTTCACCATATTTCACGTTCCAATCAAATGCGAGTCCAAGTCCCCTGTGAATGTTCAAATTGGTCCCCTGTTGTTACATTGAGTTCATTCAAATTTGAGTCAAACATTTGCAAATTCAAGTCCCAATTCCACTTGATGTTACAAGTTCAAGTCTTGATATCGCTCAACCCAAACTCAATGTCCATAAATTCTTGCTTTGAGTTCAAGTTTCAGCTCTTGTTTGAGTTCGCTTTCATTTGTTTAAATCTTCTATGAATGTTCGAACCGGTTCCCTGCTGTCCAAGAGTCCACTAGTTCGAATTCAAGTCCCAAATCTTGTCCAAATATGAGTTCAATTTATCTTCGTTTAATTGACTTTGATTTAGGTTAGATTTTATATTCATTTGAGTTCAGTTCCTCCTTCAAATTGAGTCCTTTGTTTGTTCAGATTTTGTTCAAGTCCTCAAAATCTTCAAATGAAATTTCGGCAGCCTCCCGGCGTCTCCCCCGTTTAGGGGAAAAACCAAGAGGCTACCTTCCCCTCGACGCGACGTGCGCGCTTCAGGTAGATGTCCGTAGACACCACGGCAGCAAATTTTTCTTCAATCCCCGCCCGCTACATGAGCGTTTAGGGGTCTTGGGCACCTGTTGCAAAGAAACACAGATTTCCCCACGAATGGGTACTTATTTTTGTCCCCCTCGCGCTACATGAGCGGTCCGGGGATTACCCGCCTCGTCGCAAGCGTCGTATCGGTTTCCCTCCCTACTACGCTACGTGAGCGCGTAGGGGGTTTGCCGACTCGTCGCTAGCGTCGAGGGCGGGGTTTAAGGCGATTGCCCGCCTCGTCGTAGGCGCCGCGCTAGTTTCCCTCCCCACTACGCTACGTGAGCGCGTGGGGGGTTTGCCAGCTCGTCGCTAACGACGGAAACGGGAATCTAAGTCTAGGAATCATACCTTTGCAAGCGTCTGTCCGGCGGTGGAGGCTCGTGGATCGAGGCAAGAGGAGTTTGCATTTGCATTTTTTTATTATTAATTATAATTAAACATAATTAGTAAAAATTAATTATAATTAAAAATAATTAATTATAATAATATAGAAATTAATTATGATTAATATTAATTAATCATAATCAATTAATTATTATTATTATTAATTAAATTAATTAAAATTAATACTAACTAATTATGATAGATTATAATTAGTGATAATGATCTCTAATTAAACAGGATTTATGTAAGAATTTGAGCAGGATTAGGTTTAGTCTGGGTAACAAGGTTTAGGAAACTCTTAAATCTCACAATTGAGTTAGATCCTTAGTTGCTCTCTGTTAGCCGTGATCCTTCACGAGATTTGACCAAAGAGGCGCGGGTAAGGGAGAAGGATACCTTAACAGCCAGCGAACCCCAGTTGTTGCTTCCGATCTCAAAATGTCGTAACTTCCGATTCAAGAGGAAGGGGAAGTCGTCGGAGGAGGTGCGTCAATCCTCCCTCCCTGTCTCTCTCTCTCTCTCTCTCTCTCTCTCTCTTTCTCTGTTTCTCTGTGGATCGGAAATATCGGGAGGTCAGAGGCGTCAGGTGCAGGCGACTTGGCGAGCTCGGCAATGAGGAGGTGCCGATCAAGTGAGGTCTACGGTAGAGGGAATGAGATCGGACAGGAGCTTGTGGGTTCCGTCTCTGGGAAGAGGCGTCGGGGTCGGAACCGGTAGAGGTGACGGGAGGAGGAAGGTCGGTCAGTTCTGGCACAGGGAAGAAGAAGGCAGGTGAGAGAGGCGTCGAGGTGGGTAGGATCGGACAAGGGGAAAGGTCAGGAGCTCTCGGCTAGGGCTTCGCTTGGGTTTGGAGATCGGAAGAGATGAGAATGGGAGCAGAAGAGCCTCCTCCCCTCGGTATTTAACGACG
This sequence comes from Dendrobium chrysotoxum, assembly GCA_019925795.1. Taxonomy (NCBI): domain Eukaryota; kingdom Viridiplantae; phylum Streptophyta; class Magnoliopsida; order Asparagales; family Orchidaceae; genus Dendrobium; species Dendrobium chrysotoxum. The sequence goes on along the minus strand of CM034304.1, from coordinate 24,061,824 downwards.
CAAAAGGGAGTGGAATCGAGGAGCTGTCGCAGGAATCGTGGAGAAATGACGTGAACGGCGCCGAGCTACAGGACTCCGTGGGATTTCAGCGAGATTTGCGGATTGTATCAGGTATTTTCATTTCATTTTCATTTTTTTTTTTTTTGGCTGTATAACAGAGGTTAACACCCGTAAATGTAGCGAGTAGGCATGTGATGAATACAAGCATTCATAAACTGTCATAACAGGAGGTGATGAACATTATGGAACTTTTATGATCAGCCACTGTTCAAAGCTGAGAAAATATGTAGATCCATTGCAATCAAACATCAGATGATATGCAGCAAATGAAAGTGTCAACGGACCCTCGCAAAAGATCTGCAACACATACGAGTTCTCTATGAATAAAGATGTACGTACCATATTCCAACTATGGATAGATGTAGAAAGACTTCAGTAAATGCAGTATCCTGTAGTCAATCTTAGTCTGCGGGGGAGTAAATCTACCCGCCTACCTGTAGCAGTAGCGGATGTACTAGAAAGACCAAAGGCCACAACAAAATGTACAGAAAATATAGCAAATGCAAACATACTTACAGGCCCTTATAAGAGACCCTTTGTACATGTTAGAAATCATCCACAAGAAAAATACAAGAGAATTGCAGCAAATACAAGCATTTATGGGCAAAAGTAGGAGATTCGTTAGTGCACAACAAGCTGCCTACATAAGGTAATAAGTAGTGCACGATAGTCTACCTACACAAAGCAGCAAACGGCTCAAATCTACAAGCTGCTACGCGACGCCACCGGATCCGCAATGTTCATGCAAGCGGACAGAAGGCGTTTACAAATATTTCAAAGTACCCCCCCGCATATGCACCGTAATTTGTATAGACGTAGGTACACAAAAGGGTAAATGTAATGAAAACCCGCATGGGCCTCGGCGAGCATATTATGGGTATACATGTGACATCTAGGGATGCTGTGCGGGTTAATAAATCAGAACCCGATCCTCCTAAGCAGATGAATAGGAGTCGACAAGGTTCAGTAAATAATTATAAAATGCCCCCAAACACCCGCATGGGCCTCGACGAACGTGTTATTGGTACACACGTGACATCTAGGGATGCTGCACGGGTTAATAAATCTGAACCCGATCCTCCTAAGTAGGTGAATAGGAGTCGACAAGGTTCAGTAAATAATTATAAAATGCCCCCAAACACCCGCATGAGCTCCGACGAGCGTGTTATTAGTACACACGTGACGTCTAGGGATACTGCGCGGGTTAATAAGTAAATTCAAGTTCGAGCCCGATCCTTCTATGCGGATAGGTAGGAGTCAACACGGTTCGAACCAGTAAATAAATTTGTGGTCACGAGGTCGACCGGAATATTTATTTTATATATTCATATTAGGCCTTCAAGGCCTATAATCAAGAGAATTCACTTACAAAGGCATGAAGCCTATGAAACCCGATCCTCTGTCGACAGCTTGACTGAATCGACAAGGTTCAATCCACAAATGTAAATGACCCCATACACCCCGATGATGGCCGTGTTAAATGTTAATCTCAACCAGAGGGGTTAATTCTAAGAATTACAATGCCTTCCAAGCTCCACCCACAAAATCTAAAACTCCATAACTCCTAAAATCTTAAAACTCCAAAATATTTAAAATTGAAATTCAACCATCAATCACCCAAAGCAAAATTCATCCACCCTCCGCAACAGTTTACCGATGTGAACAAATATAAAAACTACTTCAGCTTATATAGAGCTAATGTCTAGTCAAAAATATTACTAAGATCCATTCACAAACAATTTCCTGTCATCAAGGACGTGGTACGAGTCCTCTAACCAACGGTTATGACCCGGGGCCCTCTGAACCGAGTGGTTTTGCCGCCAAATGCCACCACGAGATAGCGGTTATGGCCAGAGCCAATACGTTCCTTAGTGGCATCAAATCCTTGAGATATGAATCAATAGGATATGATCGATAAGGTACAAACCCCTCTGTTAGTTAAGGTGGATTCAAAATTTGTCCCCTCATGCACATACCCACCCCAGGTCTACAAGGTACCCTTGGACGAAGCAACCCATGGCTGCCAACAAGGATCCTTCTGTCAGGTTGGGTCGACTACCTCCTCTAACTAGGTAGACCAGGGACCACGATAACTCGGGATGACGGAACCATGGGATCTTGATCGGGTCCATCATCCATTACCCCACCATCCACTTTAAGTGCAAGATGGTGAAATTTCTGATTTTAAATTTCAAATCTTTAAATTTTCAAACCTTCAACCCATAGTGCTACTATATGCCAGATAACGCGTATTTCTACGTATCTGATCGACGACTAGCCTTAATCGAAAGTTCTATCTTGTTACCGAGATGGGTAATTAACTATAGGGGCTTGCGCCTATAGGAAACCAGAACTCAGATCATAAAGTCCTCGCAAAATGAGGGCAAAATCTCTGGGTAGTGTCTTATCTACAAATCCATATGCCTTTCAAAATTTATCCCGAAACTTAATTCTGTTAAAACTCCCCTGAAGAAAAGTCAAGCGGGTGGAGGCCGGGGCCGAATTTTCGAAGCCCACACTTACTAACATCCATTCTGAGCTACTTCTATTAGAATCAGATAAGTAAAAAGTAATCTATTTTGAATCTTCTAACATATCAAACATTATACCTCATATCTAGAAATATATTTAAAACATCTCAAATAAAATACATCACGTAATATACAGAGATTTACTAAACTTTTAAATTTACTTACCCCAAAAGTTTGTACAGGTCCTATTTAGATCTTTTTATACATCCAAAAGTATATGCACACAAAAGACTAGTCAACTGTTCTGACTATTACTCCACTGGTTCTTTTCCCTTGTCTGTAGTACAACCACTACTAATGAGCTAGAGCTTAATAAAATACACAAGTAACGTATAAACAAAATGATAATAACATTTTGTCAATTAATTTAAAATAATGTAAATTTCATACTGGTTATAAAAAATGCATAATATTACTTTCTATCTTGTTAACTGTTCAACACTTTTAAACAAATTATATGATGACTATAAATTTTTGCACCCTTTCAGCTTTCTAATTCAAGGTTGAGTCCAGATTTTTAATTTTTAGAATTGAAGTTGCTCTCTCATTCAAGGTTGGGTCCAAATTCTCAACTTTTTGAATTGAGAGTATAGGCTTTCCTCATCAGGTCTTTCGCCTTTACTTGTGTGGGCTTGTCCTCATATATAACTTAATTATCTTTCCAATATCATTCAATTTTAACAATCAGAAACTTTGCTATTGTAGTCACAAATTGCATGAATAAAATGAAATTAAAATGTTATCATAAGACAGCTATGAATAAACAAATATATAAACTTTCTACTATTTTCTATGTATTATTTTGTATCTTACTTCACTTGGAATTCATTCTTCTAGGTTTTATTTTTTTCTCCTTTTATACACCATCTAAATACATTATTTTCATTTACACAAATGTTTATAAATAAATAAAACAAGCACTATGAATATCACCTGAACTGCAGCTTCTCCTACACTAACTGTTGATTCAGCACTTGGTTTCCTCTTCCAGCAGCCGGATACACTAACAGTTGATAGTTTTACCCTTCCAGCAGCTGGATCCTCTACTTTACCCAGCTTACTTACCCGCTGCTTCAATTCCAGCTTATGGGCAGTGAAAGGGATGAAGGGAACTTATGAGGTATACTAGTGCTTTGATTTAATATATAATATTATCATAAGGTAGTGCATTCTCCACTACAATTTCACTACCATTCTAGCCACCTGATCTCCATCAGACGCATGCATGATTGGCTAAGTGGAAAAGCTATAGTAGAATGCCATAATGACTTTTAATTGACCGATTTCTACAGGCATAGGCATTACTATTTATAAAGAAAATTTTTTATTTTCATTCACTGTGATATTAATCAGTTAATAATTCTTTATATATATATATATCAATATGTATCTATCAAATACTCTAAAAATAAAATTAAATGAAAATAGTTGTCATTTAGACGAAGTTTATACTTAGTTTATACTCACATGTATTTTGAACATTTTGGGTATTACATTTGTACTCGAGGAGACTACATCATAATTGAAGATGAGGAATCTAACGATGCATTGGCTGAGCATTTGGTCTCCTTAGATTATATACCTCATCTATCACAAAAGGGCTTCATGCAATTTGATTGTCCTCATCTAGTCTAAACAAGGACTAGATGACTCATAGATCTGATCTCTCGAAGAATGAGAAAAGGGAGCCCGTATCAAAACAATGAGGTATTCTATGGCTATTCTGAATGGTAGATAGGTCCTAAGTGTGGCCTGAATCAAAATGTGCTTAGAAGCTAAACACCTCGTTGGCAAAGGGAATTATGAGATTACTCATGATATCTAGGGGTTCTTTAATGACCCATAAAGTGGGGTAATTCAAGCCATACAAAAGTCCTCAAGCCTTCTCAATGTATTGGCTTCCCACTTCAACGGCTTCTTTAAAACCTTCCTATAAATACCAAACCTTGTAAGTGAAGCTAAATGAAAGGGTACTGCTAAGCCACGCCACCGAATCTGCAACACTCATGCAAGCGGACATAAGGCGTTTGGAGATCCCTAAATGAAATTTGGCGCATTTATCAATAATAGTTATTTGCGTAGTCGATAATCACAAAAACACCATTTGCACTGCGTGTAAATATTTTAAAATGTCCTTCGTATATGCATTGCAACATGTATGATAATTCATTTATACATGTTATCCAGCACCGCGAGATGCATCTTATTGTAACAGTGCATTTCATTTACATGACAATATGATTGCGCATGCGTATATCGTAACTTGCATAATACATTATGCGAGCATGTCATCCAACATTGCTATCGCATTCCAACATTGCACGCGCCTGCAGGATGTCGAGGATTTTATTGTAGAATGTCGCCTCATCATTGCTACTGCATTTTAAAATAACCTTCCGCGTGCATCCGTAGGCTGCCGAGGATTTCATTCAAGTATATCATATGACATTACAATTGTATGTTAAAATAATCTCCTACATGTATCGTTGGGATACAGAGAGTTTCATTTAAGAATATCATTTGACATTGTAATCACATTCAAAAATATCCCCGCATGCATTTACAATAAGCAGAGGGTTTCACTCCATTACATATTTCAATATTGTACTTACATGCAAAAATATGGCCTGTATATGCATTACTATATGCAAAACACCTTACACGAACATGCAAGTATTCATGCCGATATGTATATATGCATGCTTGTGCATCATATGCATCCAATGTACATATACAATGCACACATATAATTGCCATATAAATATGTCCAATAAGATACGTGGAAAAGCATACACCCGCATGGGCCCCAGCGAGCATATTGTAGGTACACCCGTGACGTCTGAGGATGTTGTGCGGGTTAGGAAAAGAATTTAGATTTGAACCTGATCCTTTGTCGACAAGTGGACAGAGTCGACAAGGTTCAAACCCATAATATGAAATAGCCCATGAACACCTTGGTAGTAGCCGTGTTGGATATAAATCTTAATTGGAGGGTTAATTCTCAAGAATCTAACAAAGGTACCCCTGGACGAAGCAACCCATGGCTGCCGACAAGGATTCTTTCGTCAGGTTGGGTCGACTACCTCCTCTGACTAAGTAAACCAGGGACCAGATGGCCCGGGACGACGGAACTATGGGATTTTGATCGGGCTCATTATTATCTCCCCCACCATCTGCGTTAAGTGCAAGATGGTGAAATTTCAAATTTTCAAATACCAACCAATGCTGGTACTATATGCCGGATCTCACGTATCTACGGATACGATGTATTCATTTGATGACTAGCCTTAATTGAAAGTTCTATCTCGTTATAGGGATGGGTAATTAACTATAGGGGCTTGCGCCTATAGGAAACTAGAACTTAGATCATAAAGTCATCGCAAAATGGCGAAATCTCTGGGTAGTGTCTTATTTCAAACTTAATCTCCCTTCTGAAAATTTACTTCGGAACTTAATTCATTAAATCTCGCCCGAAAGAGGGGAGGCCGGCGTGAATTTTTGGAGTCCCACATGGTTGGCAACATGGTAGGGTTTGTCGGGATTGGAGAGACCATAAGATGGATTGCTAGTGATTTGAGATAGGGAGAGTTGGTCTTGGCTTGGTGGCAGCTAGGATAGTCGGAGTTGCATGCCTGAGGACTGAAATGTATGGAGTAACTAAGGCTGGTGGAATTGGAGAAGGTTTTGGTTGTGCATTGTGGGATTTAGCTTGCAGGATTGAGATCCGACAACATTGGATTTGTAGAGAGGGAGTAGCAGGTTAGAGAGTATGACTACCGTTTTTGAGAAGAAAGAAAAGTGGGAGAGGTGTGGGAGATGTGTTGTAGGATAAGGGAGATCTTGTGAAGTAGTGAGGAGAGTGAGTTGGTGGTGTCGAAGTCAGGAGGGGTCTTCAAGGAATAAAATATGAGAGAGCGATGGAGGTTGGGTTTCTTACAAAGGAGAGAGAGAGGATCGCATAATCAGCGAGACTAAGGGAGATTGGAGAGGGGTATAACAATATCATGTTCAATTGGACTTGTTATGCATCACTTTTAGTCCAAACTGTAGGGTTTATGGGTATTTTGTCAAGGATATGGGGTGGCTGGTTTTGTTAGATTGGATTATATATTTAAAGTTATTATTTTATTCAATAGTGATTATTAAAAATATATTTTGGTTATATACATGTATAAATTTTTATTGTGTTGTCGCCTTGCGAGGCAAATCTTGCACTTCATTTTTTTACGGTGGATGGGCGAAATGGGTTTTTTTTGTGTAATTTTGATGTTTTGTATGCGTCGATATAGTCTATTTCATAAAAGAGTAGCATTTGAATGACTTTTGCGTGACGTCACATTTGTTGTTTGTTGTTTGTCGTTTTCATTGTTTTTGGCTATTTGATGACGCAAGAGTTAGGAATTTTCAATGCTCTGAATGTGCATCAGTGAAACCTATTTTGCAAAGTGGGTGTTTGTTAAATGTTTTTGATTTCGATTGTGGTGTTTTGAACCCGATTCATGCGACATCAAGTTTGTTGGTCTTCGTTCTCGTTGTGTTTGTTCAAATCAATCGTGAGATATATATGGAGGTTAACAAGTTCCCTCTGTCTCAGACTTTTTCACTTTCATGGAATTCATCGTGGTCACTGAGCGCACAAGGTATAATGCCAAAACTAAAAAATTATGTACTTGAGCACATTGTTAGGGAAATTTTGTGCTTAAATATTCGTGTGCATTGTTCAAATGTATGGGCAAAATCTTGTGGAGTCACCCACACATAAAACTACTATAAACCTGATGGATTGGCCGATTTAATTGGGAGGGAATCAGGAAGTTCTTAATCAAAAGGGAGTTATTTAGGAAGGTTCTTAATCAAAGGGGAATTTTTTAGGAATGTTTAAATTACAATTGGAAGGTAATTATTTAAGCTAGTAATCTAATTTGAATTCAAAATCTAAGAGGGAATTATTTAGGAAAAAGGAGGAATTAAGGGGGGATTGTTTAGAAAAATTTTAATTACAATTGGGAGGGAAGTAATTAGGGAAATAAATCTAATTTGAATTCAACTATGAGAGGGAATTATTTAGGGAAAGGGGGCTGATTTGGGAGGTAATTATGGGAGCCTATTTAGGGCTAACAATAGGGTGATTTCAGGACGATGTTTTGGAATTTGCTGAATTTAGTTTATTTTTAGGTTATTTGTGCTCTAGCCAACAACTAGGGATTTGGGAGAGCTAGATCTTCCTCTCCAATTGAAGATCCAATTATATCTTGCATTTATCTTTATAGTTCTTTCAATAAAAATTATTCGGTGCATTCTTCTTCCCAATTTTTCATGTTTTTGGGAAAATTGCATCCATTTTCTATAAAATTGGTATCAGAGCACTTTTTTTAGGCCTCTGGCAGCAAAGAAAGTTGATGCTTTGGAAAAGCATTTTAAAAGAAATGTTGGCCAACTCAAATTGGCTTTTGAGAAAAAAATGTCATCAATGGAGGAAAAGTTTTCCAGGCTAGAAGAAATGATAAAGAAGTTGTTGGATCTTCACGTCAAAGGACATTAGCAACATCAACGACATTAAATTCTTGTCAAGCAGAACTGTCAACAAAGCATGAACAAATTTGCTTAGAGCAGTTGAAGTCTTAATCAACATCAACGGCTTATGATAAATTTGTTTCCTCAGCTTAAGCAATCCATGTGCTATTATGCTTTTTAAGTTTTAATCATGTTGTTGAAGTCTTCCACTAATTTATATGCTTTTCTTGTCTTTTGTTTTAGATTCATCCATTTTCCTGAAATTGTTTTAACTTGCAGGGTTTTATCCGCACAGAAGAGCATGAGCCCAAGCAATGGATAATTCCTGGCGAGAATTCTGATTGCACTGGTGCCTACATGAATTCTACTATGGCATTGCCAAATATTTATAGTATTGGAAGAAGGTTTATTAAAAGTAAGGTCATTGCTGATTCTGTAGAGGCTTTAATAGGAACTTATCTCATTGCTGCTGGAGAGTTGCAAGCATTATTTTTTCTGAAGTGGTTAGGCTTGGAGATCAATGACTGTAAAGAAACAGTTGTTGAAAGTCCTGTTTTGCCAAGACCTGAAATTTACGTGAATGTGAAAGATCTCCAGTTGCTTCTCAATTATGAATTCCGTCATCCATCATTTCTAGTGGAAGCATTAACACATGGATCATATCAGGTATCAGATATTCCAAGATGCTATCAGGTGCGTTCGATGGTTATTCTATGTTTTCTTAGGCATAGGAGGATTTTTTTTTTAAAGTTAAATTAGGTAAATGTCACACTGGCCCTATAATGCCCAAATTCTTCAAAATAATGTAAGCATAACTTCCTCTAAATGTTCATTTAGTTTCATTAAAGTCTACTTTTAATTCTAAGCATTTATGTATAGAAGCATATGTAAATTATTATGGTATAATCCAATCATATATTTGTATAACTATTACATGAATAACTGTTTAATATTCAATAACGGTTATTTGAAATTAAAATATTGAAATAAGTTAATTAACTCTTAAATTATGATTATTATCAGTCATTTTATTATTTTATTTTTTACTGTAGCTTACCCCTTAGCAAGGCATGCAATGGCTGATTTGAATCATGCGGCTGGGATAGGATAAAGAGCAGTTAGGGGAACCTTAGTGGAATAGAAAGTATAATGTTATATTAGGAAAATGCCTTAAGCCTTAATTCACTGCCAGTTCCTTCATTTTTTCCATTCGTATTGCTGTTGTTGCCGAGAGCTGAAGCTAGCCATGAGAAGCTGGGCGGGAGATTGCTGGATTTGCTGCTTTAGGCTGCTGTGGAAGAAAAAGATCAGCAAATCAAGGTAAAGAGAAGTTAGGTAGATGCTGTAAGTAATGGCTAAAGTTGTTATTTAGTTGAAATGAGACGCGGTTTGCTTAAATTAGATAATATTACTGCTGTAGGGTTGCTGAAATCAGTTGGCTAGGGTTGAATTTAGCTGAGGTGAGAGCTAATATGCTGAAATCTGTTGAAAAATCCAACATAAGACTGCTGTAGGCAGTTGTACAGGGCTGAAAACAGATGTATTGCTGAATTCAGTTTAGTAATTTGAGAGGGAGAAGGAGATATGTTGAAATAAGAGTTAGCTGAAATTAGTTGTGATTGAAAGCAGTTTGCTATTTGCTGAATTCAAGAAAGAAAAGAGGGAAAGGACTGCTGCACTTGTTGTTTGTTGTCATAGTTTCGTTTATTCCAGCTAGGGAAATAAGGGTAAGGAAAGGATTTTGGTGGCGGTTTTTGGAACCAGTAAAAAGTAGAAAAAAATAAAGGTTGTTTGCTGAATTCTGATATGGCTAATTACTAAATTCAGGTGAGAAATATTGGGTTGAATGAGAAGTTTAGTGGAAATAGTGTACAAAAGGAAAAGAAGCCAAGATACTTCAGGTGAGCCAAATTACCCAATTGTTCTGGAAAACGAGGTGAAATACCCAAATGATGTTATAGGAAATAGTGAAAATTTAATATAATTGCAAATTCACATTTGTTATGTTTACTCTAGTACTTATTTCAGTTTATTCCAGTCTATTCATGTATGAGCATATATGATTCATGGAGTATTGCCTACAATAGCATATGTCATGATGGTTAAAAAGGAATGATATTGGGAATGTTAAATAAGTTATATATGGGGGATAGGCCCGCACATGTATAAACATATATGATTCGTGGTGTGCTTTGAGAGTTCTAGCAGTTATGATTTTGAAAATCGAATCGGACTAGCCGGTTTGACTAGTTCAACTATGAACCGGTCATATGGCTGGTTTGGTTCATCTTAAAAGTTTGGCCAACATCAAATTGATGTGAACTATTTTGCACTTGCGGTTCAACCGGCCAATCATTGAACTGTTATTTGTTTTAGGAATCGGCTAATTCAATTGCTATCTATTAAAATCATTAAATAAATTAAAAATTAAGTTTAATAATTTAATTTAAATATAACTTATTTAATTTTATAGTGAACATTAAATTTTTGTAATGATCATTTATCACTTAAACACCAACAAATATACATACATGGTGTCCCCATCTCATGTGAGTTTCTAACATATGTAAACAAAAAAGTTATATAAACAAAACTAAATAAAGCTTTCAAGTGATGTGGATTAACTTAGTTGAAATTTTCTACATCAAAAGACATAAATTTTTTAATTATTTTTTTAACAGTGGGAATAACATTTATTTTGTTGGTTAATTATATTTAATTGTTTGTGTTTAATTTATTTTTATTTTTTTAAATATACAACAATGACGACAACAACAACAACATCAAGCCTTTTCCCCACTACGTGGGTCGGCTACATGAATTCTTTTTCTCCATTGTGTCCTATTAAAAGTCAAATTCTCGTTTAAATCTAATAAAGAAAGATCACTTCCAATATTTTCTAATCAAGTCTTTTTAGGTCAACCTCTACCCTTTTTAACATAAGTTAAATCTAATACCTCTACTTTCCTAACCGGGTCATCGGAAGGCCGCCGTTTTATGTGACCAAACCATCTAAGGAGACTCTCTCTAATCTTATCTTCCACTGGAGCTACTCCAACCTTTTCATATATATGCTCATTTTGTATCCTATCTCTAAGGTAAAGTCACTCATCCACCTGAGCATCCTCATCTCTACAACTCTTAACTTAGTATTATGCTTCTTTTTTAATGGTTAACATTCATCACCATAAAGCATTGCAGGTCTCACCACCATCTTATAGAATTTTCCCTTAAGTTTGAGGGAGACTTTTCTATCACACAATAAGCCCGATGCCTTCCTCCACTTCAACCATCCAACTTGAATTTTGTTGATAATTTCCCCATCTATTTCACCATTACTCTGAACAATAGATCCAAGATATCTAAAACATGTACTCTTATTAATGACTTGATCGCCCAAAGTCACAATCCCCTCACTAGGTCTATTACTATTAAAATTGCACTTCATATATTCCGTTTTAGATCTACTCAAGCGAAAACCTTTAGACTCTAAAGTTGACCTCCATAATTCAAGTTTACCTTCAACTCTCTCTCTAGTCTTATCAACAAGAAGAATATCATCAGCAAAAAGCATACACCAAGGTACATCCTCTTGCAAATGTCTAGTGAGAACATCCATGACTAAAGCAAAAAGATATGGGCTAAAGGTTGATCCTTGATGTAATCCAACCGAAATAGGAAAATACTTGGTCAAACCACCTTGTGTTTGAACACAAGTAATCGCTCTTGCATAGATATCTTTAATGATTTGAATATAAATGTTATTAACTCCTTTCTTTTCAAGAACTCTCCATAGCATTTCTCTTGGAACTTTATCATATGCTTTCTCTAAATCAATAAATATCATATGTTGATCCTCCTTATTCTCTCTATATTTCTCCATCAAACCTCTCAATAAATGTATGGCTTCCATAGTAGACCTACCCGGCATGAATCCAAATTGATTTTGAGAAACATTAGTATCACGCCGCAACCTATGCTCCATAACTCGCTCCCATAGTTTTAAAGTATGACACATTAACATAATTCATCTATAATTCGCACAATCTTGTGCATCACCTTTATTCTTAAAAATAGAAATTAACACACTCATTCTCCACTCATCAGACATCTTTTTAGTCTTCAAAATAGTATTAAAAAGTTTAGTATGCCAAGAAATTCCTTCATCTCCTAAGCATTTCCACACCACTACTGGAATATCAGGTCCAACAGCTTTTCCATCGTTCATTTTCTTTAAAGCCTCTCTAACTTCAATTTTATTAATACGCCGATAAAAACATAAATCTTTATTTTCATTTAGGGTACATTATTAAAAATTAATTTTTATCTATTTATTAGTTATAAGTAATTTAACATTTATGATTTATAGATGCAAGTTTATAATATGAATTTAGTATATAATTTATAATGGTGTCAAGTTGTTTTGTTGCTAAAGTTGAGGACGTTTGTTTGTGGGTTGGAGTTGTCAAAATTGGGAGCTATTGATGGCTAGAGAGAGAGCACTTAGGTCCCATATATAGTATACCCGAAAGTGAGTGGGTTTAACTTATGTCGCAAGTCTCGTAACTTTTCTTGTCTTCTCATATGAAAACTTATTATGGCCTGTTGATTATTCTTTTAAATGTTATATTATATTAATGTTGAGTATTCTAAGTTTTCTGTAAGCTCTAATTTTAAATTTTTGCTGTTGCAGAGGCTTGAGTTCTTAGGTGATGCTGTTTTGGATTATTTGATAACCTTGCACTTGTTCAGTAATTATCCAGGAGCGACACCGGGATTGTTAACTGATCTCAGATCAGCTTCTGTTAATAATGATTGTTATGCTCACGCGGCAGCTAAAGTTGGCTTAAACAAGCATATTCTTCATGCATCACCAGAGTTGCACAGGCATATGACGTTTTATCTTAACAATATTACGAAATCTTTTTCTGGATCATCTTGTGGATGGGAAGCTGGGGTTGCTCTTCCGAAGGTAAAGCATTTCTATCTGTGTTAATTTTGTGTGTATTGCTTGTTAAATTACTTCACTCAAGGTACTTTTCATGTGCCACATTTATTTTCGTCATTTAGTACTGATCATTTGTGCTTGCTGCTTTTAGTAATTGTTAGGTTAAGTTTTGAGAAGTAATGCCCTTTGAAGGGTTTGGCGATAGAATAGAATGACTCTGTACATATGACTACTCATACAAACCTATATGTTTACGTTGTTTACTTAATGTATCGTGGTCCTTACTCATTTAGGAATTAGCAGTTTTACTTGTCCCAGGTGAATACTGGCAGGTAGATTGAATTTTTTTCATTGTTCTGAAAATTAACTATGCAAAAAATTGCAATATTGTTTGTCTAGGTAGTTCATATTAGAATTTAAGAATTCGGAATAAGAAAAAAAAAACTTGTAATGTTGGCAATGTAAGCTCAACCTGCAGTGAATGTAATATAAAGCTTAAAAAAAAACAGTAGATGTTTTAGAATTGGGGTGTAAGTGATGATGGGCACAGCAAAATTTGGGTTGTGTTTTCTTTTCAATCAAATCATGCAATGATGGCCACAGCACTTAACCACCAATTAAGTGAACCTGGAAAATTCTCTTGTGCTTTTGTACGCTGAACTTTCTTCTTTTTTTGGGAATTAAGAGTATTGAACGCAGATCATGCGGGATGGAAATGCACGTCGACCATAAAGCCACAGCTTGATCCCCTTTTTTTTTCAATTTTCTGTCATTCTTTTTTTTCTCTTTCGCCTATCACCCAATAGTTTTGGACTTCATAAATGTAATTTATTTATTTGCTTGACAGGTATTAGCTGATGTAATTGAGTCCATTGCTGGAGCAATCTATCTTGACTCAGAATGTAACATAGAAGTAGTTTGGAATAGTATCCGGCCATTGTTGGAACCTTTGGTTAACCCTGATACACTGGAAATACATCCTGTCAGGGAACTAGAAGAGTTATGTTCCCGGAAATCATACACAAAATCTTTCTCAAAAGTATTCACAAGCGGTTTAGCCTCTGTTACAGTAGAGGTTGATGCTGATGGTTGTGTTCATCAAGCTACATCTACAGCTAAAAACCAGAAAGATGCCAAAAAGCGAGCTGCAAAGGCAGTTCTGGTTTCCCTTAAACAAATCAGCCATACTTGAACTGCAATTCATTCTCCTTTATTTGTTACCGAAAATCCGCATCCTCGAAAACTTAGGCTACCTTTGGAGCGGCTTTCTTAATAGCTTCTAAAGCAGCTTTTTAGTACAAAAATTTCTAGTTCAAAAAAGTTATTTTAAAAAATAGTAAAAAATATTGTCCCAAACATGATCACCTAAATCTTACTGAGCACATATGTACTTGCATAAAATTCTCAATGAGATGATGAATTTTTTATAGAACAGAAACGAAAAAAAAAAAAATGGAAGACTATTCTGTAGCAATACGACGGTTATCAGTGTTCATTGTTGCATCTTTTTGGCAAGTTTTGATGTATTATGTTTGTAAAATCCGCAGGTGATTTCCTTCTTTTGTCCCATCAGCTATAGTTAACATGATATTAGATGCCTTTTAATATGCTGCTAATATTATTTATGGAACTCATACTTGGATCAGGTTAATATATTAAGTGAAATCATTTCATTTGCAAACCGCAAGCTCTCTCTCTGTGTGGACTTCACTAAATTGGGGGATTAAATATATACATCTAAAGCTTATTCTATTTATATACTTCAAGTGAGTTTGGTGGGTAAAATGAAAGTGAAATGAGTGATGGTTGATGGCTGGTGGTGGCAGTAGCAGACGGTGGTGAATGGTGGTGGCCGGCAGTGATTAATGTTGGCTGGTGGTTGACAATGGTCGTAGTGGTCGGTGGTCCGTGGTGGTGGGGGCCGGCAATCATGGTTGGTGGTTGGTTGTCGGCGTGGTAATGACGATTAACTTATGGTATATTTGAGTTTCGCCTAAATCTGAGAAGTTTTAAATACATAAAACATGAATTAGATTGTGAATTTTAAATGCATCAAAATTTTACAATACATTTGTTTTACTTTAAATCAAATGTTAATATTCTCAAAATTCTTTATATTTAAAATATTTTACACTCATTTTATTTCAAATTAAATAGCTCTTTAATAAGCATAAATTTTGTTAAATTTTGCCAATGTAAGATTATTTATTTATTTATATTCAGGGACTATATGTCATCTAGGTGCACTATAAGTCTAAAATTCTTTGAAATCATCAAATGCTTTTTCTCCTTCTTCACTCTTCCTCACATGCATTAGTGCTGACTCAAACACTCTCATCCACCCAACCCCATGTGAGGTGAAGCTTATCTTCCAAACATTCCATGTGACTCCTTTGAATAAGCCAAATGCTTGGAAGAACAAAAGTCATATAAGCTAATTGTGCTTGCACATGCAAAGTAAACCCTTCAATGGAATTTCTAAATTTGTAACATGCAAAATGTATAGCAAAATTCAACTCTTTGACCAAATAAATTTTTCTAATGTAACCCTAATTTGTAATTGTAACCACTACAAGTAATTTTTAAATTTAGCCCTTCTATTTGTAATTTTTCACCAAGAATCTTATCTATTAAATTATGACCATATATTTGCATATCCACCCTTCATTTTTCAACTATTTACAATCATATTTTATTTTTTTATCACATCCAACCCTATCCTTAATAATCCTCATCCTTCTCAAGCCTACCCATCATAACAGCCAAATTCACATGCAAGGGGCCCTCAAAAAATTTCACACATCAATATAGTGATATGTATGTGATTGGATATACTCTAGTCTACCCTTCTTATATTTTAATGTTTTTTAGGGGGAGTGAAGGTTTACTTATTTTGGACTCCTTACATGCACTAAGCTTAAATTTTTATGGTGGATAAAATATTAAGGATGTCTTATAGTTATTTTTGGTATGCAACTAAAGAAAGATCATGTAAGGAAATTTTTTTGAAAAATGAGTATAATAATGTATTTGCACTTTTTATTTCTTCTAATGTTTTCTCCTAAATATTTCTTTCTTGTTACTCATTTATCTTAGGATAGATTATTACGTGCGGAGTTTGGATGGTATCCGGACTCCAATAAAAATGTGTCATGTTGTATGTACACAGTGTGTGTATAGGTGTACACTGTGTACAAATTTACAAACCTGTACACACATTATGTATATACAACGCAACATGTTTTTATTGGAGTCCGGATCGAGCTACTTTAAAGCTTTCTCCAAATTTAGGGTGATGTCGAATCAAGTTAAAGCTAACTAACCTCAATTCAAAATTAATGATTTTGATTGGTTAGAGTTAAGGCAAAAGTGAATGTTTGAGTCGACTTCAAAATTGTCTTAAGGTAAGCAAAATTGATTTTATTTATCATAATATATTCTTTATGTTATTTTAAAACACAAGATCATACAATTAATTATGATATGCAATATAAGAATTATTCAAGAATTGAATTTCAAAGATTTTTATGATGGCATATTCATTTATCAATTATTTGAAAACTTCTAAGGTGATCAAACAACATATAAAATCCCCTTCAAAAATCTACATTCACTCATGCTTTTCACAATAAAAAAAATTTTTATATTTGAAGGCAATAAAATCATAATTATCTTTCCATGTAATACTCAACTATATAATGATCAACTCTCCTCCAAAAAATCTCTCTTTAAATATATATATATGATGTCATCTATAAATAAATTTAAATATAATATTAATAATTTATTTAATGATGGCTGATAAATATTAAAATATATGATTCAAATATATAATTGTTTTTGGAAACTCAAATATATGATTAAAAAAGGATCAAAATAATTTATTGGTTTATTATGAAAGATCAAAATGATCCTCATGAGATCATTTTCGTTCTTTTTTAAAATTTAAGAGATTAAAATGATAATTTAATATAATTAGGATCATTTTGATTTTTCATAAATAATTAAAGAATCATTTTTCTCTTTTTTTTAAAGAACTTTTAAGCTAATTAAAATAAATTGACACATATATTATATATACAAATTTTAAACCCAATATTTTTTTATTGGTAAACCAAAACATGAACTGTATAGCTACTTTCACATTAATAACAATTCTCAGCCCACCTCTCTGAAATTCCTCATTCGATGCGCTCACATGGCATCGAATCCCATTTCCACTCCCACTCTCACTCCTTAAATAAGACCTACCAGATCCCCAAATCTCCAAAGTGCGCCACAGAGAAAACCCCCAACTCCAGCTCCAGCAAGCACGAGGTAGCATTCATCACACAATGTGCAAACTTCTCAAGCTCTTCTCAGTCTTAGCAACTATCAGCCTCGCCATAGCCGGAGCTCGGTCCGCGTCGTGCCGGAGCTCCGACATTGCCGTCCACCAGACTCGGACTGGTCGGATCGTCGAAGGAAAGCCGGAATATGAGGTAAATCTAAGCAATCTCTGCCATTGCCAGCAATCCAGGGTTGTAGTCCGATGCTACGGTCTTAGCAGCGTAGAAGCGGTCGATCCGCGATCGATTAAACCCCTCGACGAAGAACGCTGCCTTGTGAGCGGTGGACGGCCGATTGCTCCTGGTGCGCTGGTAAGATTTAAGTATGCTTGGTTAACGCCACAGGATTTTCCTCTGGTTGCTTCAAAAATCCTTTGTTAGTGCTTGAGAAAATTGGTAATCAATGTGCTGGTGTAAGCTCTCGGCCGTTGGATCTACAGGTTTTTTGTTGGATTTTTAGGGTTTAGCAGTGTTGAGATGAAGAAATTTTGTATCTTCGTTAGAGGTTTTTGTGTTCTTCAGATGTTTTCTGTTTTGTGTTTTTATAAATGAATTTATGTCAGATAGTTATGCATTTGAGAGTGGGTTATTCCCATTCTTATCATAAAATTTTTATTTATTATATATCAAATATTTAAATTTTTATATTTATTTATATAACATTTAAATTTTCAACTCTTTTTAGGTAATAGCGTGTGCCATTAATATTACTTTATTTAAAATAAAACATTTTTTCATATATATATATATATATATATATATATAATTACTCAAGTGATGTATAAATAAATATGAATATTTAAATATTAGTATATACATAAAAATTTTATGATATGTATGTAAATCTTGTGTTGATAATTCATAGATATTTTTTTTTTCTAACAAGAGGAGTTATGAATAAAGAATATAAAATTTAGATGATACTATAATAAATAAAAGTTATTGGTTTAATTTTGTAAATAATTGATATTTAAATACTACACAACTAAAATATATAAATTTTATTCAGTGCATTAAACATAAGAGCATGTGGTTAGAATTTATTATCTTTTTATTTCATTTTTTGTTTGTTTATTTTTCTTGTGTTGGATAGTATCTCTTGTTTTTTTTTTATATATAAATATTAATTAGAAAGCATATCTGAAAGAAGAAATAAATATTAAAAAAAACAAATTTTAAACTTCAAAAACACATGCATGTTTCTACAATAAATGAAAATCCTCCATGATGATTTCATAATTTTGGGAAATAATTAGTGTAATATATATATATATATATATATTAAAAAATCACTAGAATCATTGTAGAGATAATGTGCAATATGTCCATATCATAAATCATTCATTTCCATAATATCAAAAAATTTAAGCAACTTTTATGCATCATGTGTCATAATTTTTTGAAATATATGAGATTTATGCACATATAGTTGAATTTTTTTTTATTTATAGAATTAAAAATGATAAAAAGAGTTAATAAATTCATGTATTTTTGCATATGCTATGATAAGTATGAGCTCAAAATTTATTATAAATTTTAATATTTGGTATTCATACCAGTTGATCTAATCGGTTCAACTGTGAACCAATTTGGTTCACTACGAGAACCATTTCTTCTCAAAATAATATTGAAACCCGCAAAGGGGCCTACGTATTAATATGGTAAAAATTATAGGTCATTAAATGAAACAAAAGCTCCCTAGAAATACAGAAATTGAAATAAAACTTAAGAGCCATTGTTCCAACCTATTATATAGAACAAACAGAAATAAAAGAAATAATCAAATCTAACCAAGATAACATGAATGGAAACAAAGGCCAACCAAGTAAATGGTCCAACAGAAGCTCCCGACACCAGCATCCAACAGGAAGTCACGGCCAACAGCAAGCTATAGTAGAAACTTTTAAACAAGATGAAGTTAAAAATCACCTGCAGGCAGGAAACCAGGCAGACAGAAGAATAAGCCAACCAACATGAAGATGAGCTAACTGACTAGCCACATTAAACACCCCAACCGACTCCACACTCAAACCCACTAGGTGAACCAGACAGCCCACACACCAGAACCAATCAACAAACCACGGCCATGCTACCAACATGAACAACCCAACAGAGCAAACAACCTAAAAGACAAAACCGCAATATAAAATTCCATAGGCAAGAACCAACCAACCAAAGAAAGAAAACCACCAAGAGAGAACCAACACCACAAGAACAAAATACTTCTTAGTTTTTCTTCTTCGACGCTTGCCACCACCATGGGAAAAGGTTTTTTCAACAATGTGACTCACATTCAAACTATACATCCCTTGAAACTCATCCTTAGGGTCCTCCAAATCCTCCTCAACACCCCCACAAGGCAGTGAGAAGGATTCATCCAACAAATCTGATCGATTCACAAAAGTGTCATCCATATTCAAAACCAATTAAGCTTGCAAGGCATCACTAGAAACAAGAGAAATAGGAACATCAATCAATGGCACATTAACATTCGAAACCTCCTTATTAGGCGACAAAGCAACTTCGAAATCAGCCAAATGTGAATCATGAGAGGCAATAACCAAACCATTAGAAGGATCATTCAGCACTATTGTATTAACATCACACACTCCATTGTTCGCCGCCTCCACATATGAAGCAATAAGAGTAAACTCCCCACTAGGCGCTAGAGCTAAATTATCATTTACCACTTTATAAATGTCCCCACAAGCCTCCAAATCCACATTATTCTTCCAAATAGAAACGAGAGCAAGAGAAGCCATAGGGAAATCCGAAATCAATGTTTCAGGTTCAGTCGAAAGCCCCACATCACCAACATTCAAAGGATGAATCACAGGCCCATTATCCAAATGACCCACAACCACATGTTCGACATGCACTGATAAATCAACGGAAACATTGCTCGGCACATTGTCATGCACATCATTAGCAACCTTATCACCTCTATAAATAGAAATATAGTTAACAACAGGAGTATTAATAGGATGTAAAATACTACAATCCAATTTTGAGTGCCCCAACGATTTACATTGAGAATAGTAAGAGGGAAAATCTTCCATAATAGATTGAATGTAACCCAAGTTTTCAGGACCAACCCACACCTTATCCGGAAAGTGTTTGGTAACATCTAACTCAACGAGGACACACGCAACAAAGGGAGAGAACCAAAAGAAGTGGCATTATCAGTTTTAAGAGGCCGCTAAACAGAGAACCAAGACCATGAAGGATTCGAGGAGAAACGATATGAGGCCCTAAGTTGGGAAATGAAACCCAAATCGAAATAACTAGGGATTCAACTTCAATATCAAACGTAGGTGTCCATTTGATGCTATGCATGGGAAGCATTTTAGGGTTTAGGATAAGCCAAATTATAAATTGACATCTTATTTTAAGGGAGTATTATTGTGTCGTTATAACATCCTCAAAATTTATTTAACCTAAATCTAATGATCAAAGCAAAACTTCGAAAAGATTATTATTGGATTCAAATTTGTTCGAAGAAAAACATAAATGAAACTCTTCTTGATAATGTGGTCAAATGTGAGTACTATTTCCATGGGGGGGGGGGGGGTGGAGGGGAAGGGGGGCACGTGCCCCCCCTAAAAAAGAAATTCAGTTATATATGTCCTCTCTCTCTCCCCCCAGTGTATTTCTCATGTTTTCTTTGTTGCAATTTTTGTGGTTGCTCTGACTTTGGGAGCTTCTAGTATGGCTTTCATTTGCTCCCTCTCTCCCTCTTTCTTCTCTCTCTCTCTCTCTCTCTCTCTCTCTCTCTCTCTCTCTTTCTCTCTCTTCATTTTTCTTTGTTAAGAGAGACCAACTTGTAACAAGAGAGAGCAGCAAGGGAGCAGTTTCACAAACTCCAGTCCTAGAGAAAGCAATGGCTGCTCAGTTCCGCAAGAAGCTCCTCTTTCATCCATACGTTTTTTTTAGGAAATATTTTTCTATTTACATTTGCTTATGCAATGAGGTACGCCTTGCAAAAATGTTTTCAAATTATTTTAATTTTTAATAAAAATAATTTTTTTAAACATTAGTTGTTTCATGAATTTAATGACCTTCACTTAAATTTTAGTGATTTTAGATTGAGATTTATTAGATTAGTTCAATGATTATAAAATAAATTTCAATCGTACATACAAAAATTCAATCATAAAAATATATTTCTATTCATATATGCATATGAAATTTCTTGATGGATATAAAATTAAATAAGAGATTTATTGCCCTCAAACGGAGACCGCTCAGTAATAAGACGACAAACATAACTATTTTAATTTAGGCTCCCCCCTAAATAAAATTTCTGGCTCCGCCACTAACTATTTCTTTTGTGTGAAATGAATCACTTCAATGAACCGATTGAGATTTCATTTAAGACAATTTTTTTATTACTTTTTAAAGCAATTTTCTCATACACAAATTTTTAATTCAAAAAATTTTTATACTAAAAGACTGCTTTAAGAAATAGTAAAAAATTCATCCCAAATGAAGCTCGAATATCTTTTGTTGTGATAGGTGACGTTACTAGCCCACATTGAGGGATTAAATTTCTTCTATTTGTGACGGTGTAGTTGGTTTGATGACCCATCATCCAAAACGACCTCCACAACTTGGTCATGGATGGAAGTGCGTATGGCTTTTCAATTGATTCATTGGGACGACATAGGCAACGAGGCCATTAATCGTCACAGTATCTTTGGACTATATTATAAAGTTAGAGATAACCATGAAAGAATATGCCTCAAAAACACAGTAAGTGCATTATTACTTGAATCAACATCTGGACAAGCAACATAGATTGATCTTGAATACCAGTTGATTACCTCAGGAGCAAGAAAGAACATGAGCGCATGAAGGGGTTTGTACCAAGATGGCCAAGTCGCATGCACCTTCCACAACATTTTCTGCAGATTTATGTGTGTATCCAACTGGGAAAAGCCCAAACTGAACCTGCACAGTTAATGATTAGCAGAAGTATTAATGTTTATGAAGAAAACTGTTGCTAAACTTTGATATGATATTGATTCGAGCTAGAACTTCTTGTTAGTCTTAAGACAAGCTCCATTCGAGTCAAAAATCTATATCAATATCGATTGATTCTTAAGTTTTATTTGGGACAACTTCCTTACTGTTTTCTAAAGTAATTTTTTAAAATAGAAAATTTTCTATTAGAAAGCAGTAAGATATTGTCCCAAACTAAGTCATATTCTCCTAAACAGTAAGGTAGCCTATATCATATGTACCTAGCTCATATGATATAGTCAAGGTATAGATGTAAAGGCTAATAAAGGGCTCGACCAGCGTAGCAGCTCATTTTGTGCTAGCCATTAGAGCCATCCATTTGCCAAGCTAAATTTGAATTCTGCTTCAGTGGTTTAGCAGCCCTAGCAGACCGTTGAGAGTTCCATAAAAACAACATAACTCAGATCAACCTAAGTGGAACACCTGGGACCTATGGGGCAATCCAGATGTTCTCCAGCTAGTTCCCCACCCAAACCAATTAGATTATTTGCAAGTTGCTGAGAGGAACAACACAACATATCCACCGAGTCTATCTTCTTATCCCGATCGGATTCATTCCTCTAACCTCAGATGATTCACCCTTTTTGTCTAGAGACACTTGCAACTATTATTGATGCCCTGTCCATTTGATCCATGGATGTCTCCTATGTGCTTTATATCTAGTTCTCTAATTTAGTGGAACCTCCATCATTCCTAAGTTAACTCTCATCCAGACTTGACACAATTTTTTTCAGTCTCGTATCATAGGTAAGTTTTAAGTAATATTTATATAGTGTAAAGCACAAAGCACCAGTAACAAATCAAACTGTATGAGATGGCAGTTGTGAATTCTTAATGAATTTGTCTGCAAATGCTTTTTAAATGAATATTTAAAATTAAAAAATAATAATAAATATATAATATTAAAATTTTTATTAAAATAAAATATAATATTTTGCAAAAGTAGCCGGTTCAACAAAACGGGACCGATTCGATGATTTTCTGATCGAATCAGTAGTTCAAATCAATTGGAACTGCTTTGAATCCGGTTTTCAAAGCTGACCGAGCCAACGACTTGAGCGGTTCAAGGTCAACCAGCCAGTCTAATCTGGTTTTCAAAATACTGCTTAATAATTAGCCAAAAGCTTCCTTTTTCTTCTCCTATTTTGAATGATGATGTTAATGGCATGCGTGTTTCGGATAATCCTGATGATGTTATGGCGGGTTTGCTGGATAAGGGAGTGGGAGCTTTGAATTCTATGTTGGTGGAGAGGTGGCTTCTGATTCTGCTATTGTGGTTGTTGAGCGCCTTACTTATTCTGCGCAAATAACTATTTTGTGCAATCCAACTTAGCAGTGGGTGATCTGATGGAAGATGGATATAAAAATTTTTTTGCTCCTGTAGCCTCCAAGATTTTTCTACTGAGCGCCTTACTTGAATCAACGCCAGGTTTAGTAAGATAGAATGATCTTGAATACCAGTTGATTATCTCAGGAGCAAAGAACATAATTGCATGAAAAGGTTGGTACCAAGAGGGCCAAGTCACATACTCATCACCTCTACATGCACTTTCCACAACAATTTCTGCAAATTTATCTGTGTATCCAACTGGGAAAAGTCCAACCTGAACCTTCATAGTTATTGATATTCTGAAGAAAACTATTGAAAATTTATGTTCATAGATCCGATCTTTGCTTAAGATGAGCTCAAAATTAGTTAATACAATCTCGAATCAATTCAAGTTGGTCTAATCTAAATGCCTACATTAAGTGTATATGCATTTAGTGCTAGCTTGATCTGATTCATGTTCAGTTCAAGACCAGCTTTAACTAACTGATCGGCCGAAAGCCCGATAGCAATTCTCAAACTCAAGACCTCTTGGATGCGGATAAAGCCATCCACCGATCCACCGACCAAACGACTAAGGAACATAGGACATGATCTCCAATAGTCGAGCTAAATTGACAGTCCTAAGTATTAGAGAAGGTTCTAAATCGAGCAATAGTTATTATACTTACATCTCTAATCTCTTCAGTTAGTGCAATTTCACCTCCTTTTTGAAGAAATTTCCCCTTTGTAAGCTCTGAAGCTATAAATCCAGGTCCCAGTATAGTGATTCGAATGTCTGATCCCAATTCTGCTCGTAGTGTTTCATAGAATCTAATTAATGCAGCTTTGCTTGCCTATGAAATTGAAATATTAAACATTCGAACGTTAGTTTAGAGATTTGAATGCTTGAGAAAGAAGAAGTAAAGCTTTCTTTTATAATAGCGTAATAAGTTGTATAAACTGCACCCCAGAAATTTATATCCTGTAAAGCTTTGTGGTTAGTTCCAAGAAAATTTTAGCTTTAAAAAACAATTAGA
The DNA here is from genome assembly GCA_019925795.1 of Dendrobium chrysotoxum. NCBI lineage: Eukaryota > Viridiplantae > Streptophyta > Magnoliopsida > Asparagales > Orchidaceae > Dendrobium > Dendrobium chrysotoxum. The sequence continues at coordinate 24,037,075 of CM034304.1, read as the reverse complement.
AGATTTTTTGTGCTTCGGTTGGAGTAGCTCCAGTGGAAGATAAGATTAGAGAGAGTCGTCTTAGATGGTTTGGTCACATAAAACAGCAACCTTCCGATGACCCAGTTAGGAAAATAGAAGTATTAGATTTGACTTATGTTAAGATAGGTAGAGGTAGACCTAAAAAGACTTGATTAGAAATTATTAGAAATGATCTTTCTTTATTAGATTTAAACGAGTCTTTGACTTTTAATAGGACACAATGGAGAAAAAGGATTCATGTAGCTGACTCCACGTAGTGAGACAAAGGCTTGATGTTGTTGTTGTTGTTGGTTGTTGATTAAAGAGAAATTATTGGTTATGTTTTAATATTTATTTGCAAAAGATTAATATATTCAATAAATCATATAAATAATTTGATGAATGATTACATTAGAGGGGGTAGCATATATTTAATATAAAATTTTGAAAAATAAACTTTGGCAGATTGAACATAAAAAATGGAAAGTAGAACATATTTATGTTAGTATTACAAAGATACAAAGTCTTAATGCTAAGTTCTGAAGCCTAATTTTTGTCTTACAAAGATACAAAGTCTTAATTTTTATGTTAGTATTAGAGAAAATTAGAGTTATAATTCTTCATAATTAAATCATAATAAAATTCATTAGGATAAAAACAAAATATAGCCATCAATTGAGCTAACTTATATAAATTCTATATTTGTGTGTTAATTTTCTTTTTTATTTTGGTTGGATTATGATAATGACATAAGACGTTCAAAAAATCTTGTAAACTATAAATAAGGAGTCCAACACGGCCATAAATAGTACGACAAATCATAAATGTTTAGGAACCATTAGATAATGATATTTCTTTTTGCTGTGTCTTATGGCCTCAAAAATCTGTCACAAAACAAAGATCAAAATTATTATATTTTTAAAAATTTTGTTTTGAAATAAAAGAACTTTATAAAACAGATTTCTAATCTGCTTTAACTAAATGAACACTTATGCTTCGTTTGGAACAGCTTTCTTACTGTTTAATTTTTTACTAGAATATTACTTTAAGAAGAGGTAAGGAAGCCTTCCCAAACGAAGCCTTAGCATGTGTGCTTACCATAATTTGGTTGAAAGCAGATATGTTAGTGATATCTTCGAAGAGAGAACTGGAAAGAAGCCCAGCATTAACGACTAGATGATTCACTGCAATGCAAAGAAGAGTACTGTGTGAATATCATGAAGCCAATAAATTTATAATTAAAATAGGAGACAAATACTTTTACTATGCATGAAATTTCACATTTGGTAAAGTGAGCAATGGCTTCTTCAATGACCCTCTTGCATTCTGACTGTTTGGAAATGTCTGCTTTGATCACTAATACATCTGGTGAGCCTTTCCCCAAAGCAGCCATGGCAACTTCCTTTACAGCTTGTTCTCTCCTAGCTACAAGAACTAGAGAGGCTCCTTTGGTTGCATATTGGTAAGCCAGTTCCTGTTATCAAAATGTTGATAAGGATATTATCAATGGGTTGAGAAATAAACATTCGTGTAGAACATTTTAAACAGCTTGTAAATGATTACTTGCACAAGTTTATTTTGAGAGGTAAATAAGGAGTAAGAAGCCTTTTGGGAAGATAGAAAAGATAGGTGGAGAAGACAAGTTAGCATGATTCCGCCTCCAGTGCACGCGACTAGTGTGATTCCATCCGTTTCTTTCTCACCTATTTGTACGAAGCCTATTCTTTACTTGCTCTTGCGACTAGGCCTACACTGTAGCCCTACTCCTGCACACGATTTCTTCAAATACACCGGGAGTATGATGCGGTGCATCATAAGTAGAATACTCCTTAGGATTACTATATCTATTTTGTACCTCTTTTCCAGAATCTTCTAGGACATTCTTTTGCATTTATATATACAAGTTGTAGGAGAAAGATATGAGATAATGAATATTTTTGAAATTTATAATAGTTTTTACTATTTTGCTCTCTTCGGAGTTGTTTAGCTATTTTTCTTTTGTTTCTTCATTTATCACCCCACATCAATCTACTAGCCAATCTCAAGGTTCTCCGCCCACCTCGCCACCCTAGCCAGTTGGATCATCTTCATGTATTTGATAGGATGAACACAATATAGTCGTCCAGACTATCTTCTTATCTCTTGGCACCCATACCAGTGAATCGACCTCCATTAGCTGGCAACCATACCGGTGAACCTTCCTCCACCAACCAGCAATCATACCAACGAATCGACCTCCTTCGCTCCAGTACGTGACCAGCTCCACCTTCACTCCCACGTCCATCCCAATTTTCTCGTGTCCCAAAACTCACCTCCCGCTCTTCACATGACTGATCTGCGGCCTTGCCCTTGCTCCACACGACCGAACCAAGCCCATCCACGCCCCTCTCCGCTCCTATGACTAACACCTCCCGCGATCCGACCTTGCTCCCGCCTTCCGAACATGCACGGACTCCGACCAGCAGCCACGACCAACCCCTCCTCACTCCCACAGCCGCCTAAACAAGTGCTCAATCCCACGCTTCGTACTCACGCGGCCTACTCTCATCTCCAGTGCATGCAACTAGCGTGATTCCGCCCGTTTCTTTCTTGCCTGTTCGCACGAACCCATTCTTCTCTCGCTCTCGCAACCAGGCCTGAGCCGTCGCCTTGCTCTCGCACACGATTTCTTCTTCAAATACACCGAGAGTATTACGGTGCATCATAAGTACAATACTCCTTAGGATTACTATATTTATTTTGTATCTCTTTTCTAGAATCTTCGAGAACATTTTTTTTCATTTATATATACAAGTTGTAGGAGAAAGATATGAGATAATGAATATTTTTTAAGTTTATAATAGTTTTTATTGTTTTGCTCTCTTCTGAGCTATTTAGCTCTTTTGCTCCTATTTCTTCATTGATCTCCCCACATCAATCTACTAGCCAATCTCAAGGTTCTCCGCCCAACTCTCAACCCAAGCCAGCCAGATCATCTTTAAGTATTTGACAGGAAGAACACAATATAGCTGCCCAGACTATCTTCTTATCTCCTGGCACAATGAGTACTATTACCACACATTTCATCCACTCTAAAGATGTCACACAGAAATATCCCCTGTTGTAAGGAAACAACTCTTTGTCATGTCTCTATGTCACTATTATGTATAAATTGTCAGTTATATGACCATCTGATGATTGCTACTTTGTGCTTCAAATGACGCCTATGGCGCTATATTAGAGGACTAACCATAAATAGATTAATGCGCTCTGTGGGCCCATGGGGATCAATGGAAGGTAGATTAAGTTTATGTTCCAAAGATTTCTCCTACAAGGAATATAGCTCCTAGTAGGGTTTATTTTAGTTCTAGTGATTGAGATTTCCCTATGGAGCAAGCTCCTAAGGTAATTATATCTCGGATGTGCCTGAGAACATTCTCGATTAAGGAATAAATGCTCGTGCTCAAATTGAATAATAATGAATGATGTTTAATGAGGTGAAAAGCCCATATGAGTGAATGGTCAGTAAGGGAGGACTAACTTACCAAGTGGGTATGATGCCTTCAATCAAAATACTATGGTTCCATCATCTTAAATTCATTGGTGCCCTTAGTCTATATAGTCAAGTGGTAATCAGAAGATTCTTGTCAGCAATTATTGGTTACCTCATCCAAGGGAGCCTCACAAACCAATGGTGTTGACCTAGTCTTAGTCTAATAGAAATGAATTACATTTCACTACCATACGAAGGAGTAACCTAGACTGGACTTATACTACCACGTGGTGGTACGTACCTATCAAGGCTGACAATGCTACTAAGGCTCTAGGGATAATAGAAAAGAAAGAAGGGTATGTTTTATATGTGATAGAGATGAAACCTAAGATGGGGCTTCTAACTCAATTATGTGTGATTGAGAATGCCCAAAAAAATTGAACACTCTCTCAATGTGAAAGAGTAACTGAGACATATACATTCATCTTCTCAATGTGGTAGAGAAGACATTCAAGGAGTGGAATCTCGAATATTTCCTCAATGTGGTAGAGGAGACATCCTAGGAGTGTGACTTAAAGCTCAATCCATGTGATTGAACAAGTTTGGACATCTACTCAATGTGATAGAGGAGATGTCCAAAAACAAGACTTACAACTTAGTTGGGTGGTGACCAAAAAAGCCCAGATGTCTTCCCAATGTGGTAGTGAAGACACCATAGGAGTGATAGAAACCCTATGTGTCTGTTTAATGTGGTAAAGGATGCACAAAAGAGAGGAAATGAAGTGAAATGGTGGAAATGATGGGACTAACAGCTTGATAGTTATGGTATTAAGTAAGATCAAACATCTCAAAGTAGTAGAGAAGATATCAAAAGTGGGACTTACATTTTGGTTGCTTGCAATCAAGAAGGCCTAGACTATCTTCTAAATGTGGTAGAGAAGATACTAATCTGGGTTTATATACTCAACTAGTCATTTACCCTTGCCCTGGCCTGAAATGAAATGCAGAATATAGAATGAGCTAATACAGCTCAGTAGATTACACTATCTAAATCATTTCTTAATAAATTCAAAACCAATAACATAAAACAAAGCAGTTATTCGAAGCTTAATAGCAGACTTACAGTAGAGTGGTCTCAAAATAGTATAGGATTTTGCAGCTAACTAAGCAGGTTATAGAATTCAGAGTGCAGTATGTTGAATATAATATAAAGTATACTGAAAAAAACAAATAAATACATAGTACATAATAGAAAATAATAGAACAACAGCCCTTATATCTCCCATTCAAAACTCTAGACCCTTATGCCTCCCATTCAGAATTTTTGGCCCTTAGGTCTTTCAGTGTTCTCAGCTTTTTAAAAACTTCCTCAACAGAACTCCACTGATATATCCCTTAACTCCCCCCCCCCCCCTCTCTCTAGTAGAACTCCTCAGATGCATATAGAATATTATCAAGAGATGCACAATATATAAATCAAGCCATATAACATTACAGTTAAGCAGTTAATCATAAATTGGGTTATTTATAGAATTTCAGATATTTACCTTTTGGGAAACATTTTTGGAGTCAAACTCAATACCAATAGCAAAATTTCACTGACTTAGAATTCTATTAAATTATCAGAGATTGTGTAGGACTACATTTTCAAAGATTTAATTGTTTTACAGTACTATTGTTTAGTGCCAGGATATTTTCCTATAGTCTTAAAAAATAGTGTGTCAAAAATACCTAGTGAAAATTTTAAAGAAAAATAACTAAATGTCCAGAGCTATATTTTCTATATTATACCAGAAGTTACACGATAAAAGTTTTCCTGTATAAAAGTTTTCTCAGGTCAAACACCAAAAATATTTTTAATTAGAAAAATCCCAAAGCCGTCGAATTATTAAAAATTGAGATAGGCAAAATGCAATCTATCTCGAGCCAGACAACTTTAGAGCTGGGTTGTTAGCTGAAAATGATTTGTAGCAGTTTAAAATGGACTTTATCTCTCTAGGATTCTCTCATTTTCTCTCACTAGATGAAAGCTTAAATGAAAAGGATCGAATGGAAAAGTGAATATGGATATTTAAATATTAAAATTTGACCTAGCACCCCACTGTGCTTGTCACAGAGTTCCCTTAAAGAGCACTCAGCATCGTCATGCCACCTCCAGCTCCGCCGCTCCACCTTCAACGCCTTCGTGCTGAATTAATTTCTAATTTTTTCAAGGGCATTGGCGCTGAAGTGCAGCAACCCAAGTGCCATAGCGGCGTAGAAGAAAAATTCAGGCATGCTTAAACATGCAAGCAAACCCCTGTGACCTATTTCAGATCACATGCAAACTCTCACATGCATATATAATACTCCCAAACACATGTAAAAGAGTTTAAATGAAAAAAATTTAACAAATTATCTTGAATTTGGTCGAGTCAAAACTGGTTTACTGATCCACTAACTTTACTAGTGTCACAACTCTCCCCTCCTTAGAAAAATAACATCCTCAACATTTTAAAACTCAAATTAGTAAAATAGATCAATAAATAACTGCCTCATCTCAAATTCTTTTTCCCACGTAGCTTCTCTTTTAATTTTGTGTTTCTATTGTACCTTGACCATTAGAATCTATTTATTCTGTAACTTCCTAACATCATATACTAGAATCCTTTACTGGTTCTTCCTGATAACTCATGTTCAGGTGTACCTCAACCCCATCTGCAGATAATCTGCTTCCAGAATCAGATATCCGTCTTATAAAAGACACTGTGTACGTCAGACATATGGTTAGACAATAATAACCTGTAAGAGGAACTACCAATTCTTTCAATAATCTCAAAAGATCCAATATACCTCAGACTCAACATACAAGCTCTTTCAACTCTATTGACACTATTCATCAGGCTAACTTTAACATACACAAAATCACCTACCCAAAATTCCATAGAATGACGCTTGGAATCATAATACTTTTCTTCCAATCCTGCATAGCATCCAATCTATCTCAGATTAGACGGATCTTTGTTCTAGCATCATCCACCAAAGCTGGCCCTAATAGTTTTCTATCTCCCACCTCTGTCCAAGATAAGGGTGTCCTACACTTCCTTCCATACAAAGCTTCATAAGAAGTTATACCTATGCTTGCTTTGAAGCTTTTATTGTAAGCAAACTCGATCAAAGGAATATAATCTTCTTAGCTTCAGCCAAAATCTAGATCACACAATCTCAAAAGATCTTTCAACATCTAAATAGTTCTCTTAGACTATTTATCATTTTATGGATGTAAAACTATACTAAAATGCAACATCATACCCAGACTCTACTGAACACCTCTTCATAACCTGGAGATAAATTTATTTTCATGATCAGAGATGATAACCTTTGGAGTGCCATGCAGTTGAATAATGCCTTGTATATAAATCTTAGCCAACCAATCTATAAAATTAATCTGTCTGATCAAAATAAAGTGTGTAAACTTTTTTAGGCAATCTACTATAACCCAGATAGCATCATGGCCTTGCTTAGATCTTGGAAAACCCATAACAAAATCTATTGTTATCTCTTTCCATTTCAAATCTGGAATAGACAACGACTGCAGAAGACCACCAAGTCGTTGATTCTCTGCTTTTAATAACTGACAAGCTTCACATTTCAAAACAAAATCCATCACATCTTTCTTTAATTCGGGCCACCAAAATATACTTTTCAGATCACCATAAATCTAATTATTATTTATATAGCTTTTTGGGTTTGTGTGTGTTAAGAACTCACGTGAAGTGGTGAAGCTATATAAGATGGTTCATTCGTATTTTTGGGAAAACAACTATTATATGAATTTCCTGCTTATTAAAAAACTAAGTATATTAAATTTAAATTACTTTGTTTATTTGTGGATGATATTTAATATTTTATCCTTAATATATTAAATTAATTTATTTAATTATTTTAATAATTCAGCAATTGAATCGACAGGTCCAAAGGATTCAGGATTGGTTCACTAGTTCGCTAGTTGAACTAGCGGTTCTGGCCAGTTCAGTCCGGTCTGATGCAGAAGCAGTTTTTAGGATGGACCGAATCGGCCTTTTAACTTGAATTGGTTCAATCCTATGACCAGATCACAGTTGAACCAGTCGGACTGACTGGTCTAATTTGATTTTTTAAACCTTGCTAAATCATGCATCAATCCTATTACCAAACAGCCCCTTAATGTGAGTTGGGATCCACTAGGGAGTAAAAGTCTATTTTAGTATTAATCAATAAACATTTAATGCAGCAAAAATAATTTATTTCATTTTTCTCCCAACTTTAAGTTATTATCATTCTTAATAATTAAACAAAAACTGCTAATAATGCCAAAATAAAATAAAATCTGTAAGAAAATCACTGACCTCTCCAATGCCGGAAGAAGCCCCCATTATCAAAACCACCTTTCCTCCAACATCTTCTTTGTAAAAGGGCTTAACAAAGATGAATACTATTAGTCTCCAGATCCAGGAGACGGAGAGATAGATTAATAAGAACACAGCAATCAAAACATGCATAATCACACTGAGAAAGCCATTAAAGATATCCATCGCTGGTCTGTATCAGAGATTAAGGGAGAGAGAGAGAGAGAGAGAAACAGAGAGAGACAGAGAAGCTATCTTTGCTTTTCTGGGGAATCTTTGCAAGACAGAAGCCGTCTTAGCTTTCGAAGACAGTTTTTATAAGCTTTTTTTTATTAAATAAGTGACATCGTTACTTCCGGTACTTGCAAACCGTGGTTACCGCAGAGTGAAAGCTATCCGCACAAGCCAAAAAATGTGGTTTGGCTCAACTTTTTCGAGCCACTTAAGCTTATCCAAACATGAATTTTTCATAGAAGGTGTGAGTTAGATTTCAATATCGGGCGCCATATTGACACACTTAACTTTAATAGAGCAAAAAGTTTATGTGAAATTATCCATTTACGTCATTAGATTATCATATTGTATATGTTGACTTAATGAGATTAGATTTGAGCGAATGGTATGATGGACAATGTTGTATCATTTCTTATAGAAGAATTATTTAAATTAATTTTACTTAGGGATATCATACACCCTTGTGGAGCTTTTGAACAATATTATGTAATGTTTCACATGATAAATGTCTAATGGTGACCCTCCCTTAAAAAATAATTTATATGTCCCCACTAACTTGATCCACCATTAATGTATTTTATGATATTTCCCTAGCTCATAAATGTGAGGTGACGGCTCAACTCTCACCATTAAAGCTTTGTAATTTGGCCAACTATTCAAGTAATCCATCTTCAGCTACCATACTACCCATGCATACACAAGCTTTTTCCATGTCTAATGGTTGGTAGAGTTGACCATAGTGGCAAGGGGAAGAGTGGTGGAGTTCCTTCCAGGAACTCGGCAGGCTTGCCAATTACTTAAGGTTGGTAGAGCTAACTGTAGTGGTGAAAGATAGAGAGTTAAATAGATAACTTGTGCCCTTTCTCTGTCTATCAAGAAGTTGATGGGTTCTTCATGTTTCTTCCTTAAGCTGTGAACCCACATGTGCTCTTCTTGCAAATGTGGCCTATGCTTCTTAGACATGGGCTCTGCATCTGCCTTCTCGATTAGGAGTGCATTTTATAAAGAGTATGTTCAGCTTTTTGCCCGTTGGCTCCTGATGATATGAGCAGAAGGAAAAAAAGAAAAAGAAAAAGAAAACTTAACTAGGCTCAAAGCCATCTCCTTAATAAGGGGAAATGATTATAAGAAAAGATAAAGGAGGTCTAATATGATAGCACATATAAATTTTCTCAAGCTCTATAAAATACTCACAATAAGGTGTAGCATCAAAGTCAAAGTCAAGCCAAATCAAATAGATAAGTTTGGGTCATTTAATTTTCTAAAGAAACGAAATTCCTAAAGTTAAATACACTGGAGGATACCTCAAAGAGTTTATATGGGTTAGCATCAATGGCATAATATAATCCAACGACTATAATACAAACAACATAATATATACTATGAGATAAGTCAGTGTGAATCACTGAAATTAAGTGAGCTAACTTTCTCTCCTCATAGAAAATACATGCAATAATAATAATTGAGTCACCAAAAAGTCAAGAGGAGCTTGAAAGGGCTCACAGGGGTGATGGGTGTTGACCTCGCTTTCGTTGTACTCGAGCTCTCGACCATAGCTCGATTATTGAACATGTACCTTGGTCGGCTTTGAGTCTTCCATTAGATCATCGTGGTACCCACATACCCGACAATTTGAATTTGAACTTCCTAGGCACATCGCTTTTGTTTTGCTTGATCGTGCATCTCATCGTGATTCCTCAATTGTGTGCATCCCTCTGTGATCTCGATCATGTCGATTGTGTGAGTATCTTCGCAATTTTGACCGTCGCTCCATCGTGTGCACATCGCCGTGATCATGATTGTCACTCAATCATGTGCATCTTGATGTGATCGCAATCCTCACCCGATCGGGTGTATCATTTTATAATTTCGTTCATTTGCAAATCTCACTATGACCGTGAGCTTATCATAATCAATTTCGACAAGGAAAGCTGATTCGATCCAATTTCAGTGAACTTAGTTTATTTACACAATAATTATTTCAAAGGTTTCAGCGAAATTCAACTTAACGTAGAGCCTCATCATTCATATTTAATGAAATAATAAATATATATATTAAAACCTTCAACCTGCTATGCCATAATAGTTCCCGCACTTAAATTTTCTGGAAAAATAACTGGAGAGGAGCCTCCTCTTCTCTCCAGATGGAACCAGTCCTCCCATTTGGTATCTGTTGCGACACAAGCTCCTAAGGGGGGAACTTCTGATGCCAAGCAATCTTCACAATCCTTAAAGCATATGTTTTTCTGCTTATGATTTAAAAAGTTCTTTTTTTCAACTATAGTTTTAAAAAAAAAATTATATAAAAGCTATCATTCAGAGTTCAAAAGTATATTATTTTTTATTGATTATTTTTTCTAACATAAAAGTGGTCAAAAAACTGTCCCAAATGAAGCATAAGGGTCAGTTTAGAATGGTTACAATTTTTTTATAAAATTAGTTGTAAAGTTATTATGAGAAAAGCAAATAAGCTATTTCAGTTGTAAAAAGCAGTTTTCCATCATAAAACTTTTTGAAAAGTAGGGAAAAGCGACATGAAAGTAGCAACCGAACAAAATTTTAATTGTTTTATGAAAATCAAAACAATGAGAAAAATTGTCTCAAACAAATCCTAAATTGAGTTATATATATATATATATATATATAATATGAAATGTTTAGTGTTAATCTTTGCTACGTCACCAAAAATCACCTTGATCAGGCACGAATCCCGAGGTATAATTAAATTGAAACTTCTGGAATTAAATTCAAGACTATATAAACTCCAATTTCAACAATCTTATGGTCGATTTGAAAGTCAACGAGGCGAACCCAACAGTATCAAAAGTGGTCCAATCTAAGCCCAAATGAGCACAAATCAAACACCTAAAGTACAATTAAAATCTTCAAATATTAATTCGATGGCCAAATGAAATGACTCGACAAGACTAATCGAACAAGCCTAAGATTACTCAATTCTGAAATCATTAAAGTACTTAAATGCTGAATAAACTTTTCATGGTCAGGGGAATCAATATGGGTCATATGATGAAGTGTTTTGGATTCTAATTCAAATTTCCAAAATTCCCATCCTAAAGAACCTATAAATAGAACCCCATTCTTCACAAGAGGGGGAGGAAGAATAGAGAGAACAAGAGAGGGATCTCTTATGTTTTCCAGCAATCGCTGCCGATGACCACAACTAGCTATTATCGTCGACAACCACCATTGCCACCGACGATCAGCATCATAAATCGCCACCATCTCCAGAATACTGGGAAGATTTAACCCTACTGTTGGCTGTAGCTATCCACCTGTAGAAACCTATTTTTTTATACTCCAGATTGGATAATTTAAGTCTTATTATTAAGGGTTAACTATTCCTCTATGGACTTGATTTTTGTAATCTCCCTCAGAAAAAATCAAATGTTTGTTAAATCTCCCTCTTCTTCAATAGTGAAGAAAGGAGGATTCTTGTATCACTTAATACATAGTAGATTTTCAAAAAGGTCAGGCCCTGTGGTCTTCCCTTTTCGAGTTTTCCATAAAACAAATATCTGATCTTTCTACTTTTATCGTGCATACCCTCAGACTTTTTGTACAAGATTAAGACATAAAACACACACTCTATCTTAAATCATGGATAAGGTGTAGGAGAAGATGCTAAAGAGATTTAGAAGATGGTTTAATGTTACTAATAATAAGAATAAAATATAACTAAGGTTGGTCAAGGTAGGTCACCAAACACTAACCAAAAGATAATAACATCCTCCAAAGCTTTATTATCAATTAAAAGCTAAAATTTATCATTACATAAAAGTACTATTTATAAAATTATAATGACTATTATAATTCAAAAATGAGAAGGAAAATTTTTGGGGGGAAAGGGAATAGGTGGCATTTAATTTAGGAAGGTGCCAACTACTTTTACTAATTCATCTGATCTCCATTAAATGTTGATCCATACATATTTCCTGCTAAAAGTCAAATCTTCTTGACACTAAATTTAAAATTTACATAATGACACTCTAAACTAATTCTTTCTTTATGAGTTAGCTCTTGTAATGGGCCTTAATTGAGCTTTTAGTAACTTATTAGGCTCTTATAATTAGACATTTAGCTTCATGTTTTTTATCGAATTGATGTGCTACATTAACTGTGGTGCTGAAGGGATTGCATAGCAGCATGAGGACTTTGTCTAGTATTTAAATTTTCATTGGGAGCACTAAGACATTAGAAAAGGGGTGCTGTGACATCAAGTTCTTTCATCTGAGTGTCTGAAAATTTTCACTATGAGTGCTATGGCATTGAGAATTATAGTGTTGCGATATTGGGTTTATAAAAATATAAATCCATTTAAGAAAAATAAATTATTTTATCATTGAAGCAGTTAGTTATAGAGAGAATGGGAGGGATTTTAGAGAGAAAAAGTTACATATGATGGTTTTAAAGTTGATTTTGTTTGTCGGTCCAGGTAGAAAAGTTATCTAGATTGAGATAGGTTACAGTTACCATACTTTTAGATTTTAATTTTAATGTCTAAGTAATTTTTGTGCTTTATCTAATTTGGGTTAACACAGATACAAATTTACAAAGATTTATGAAGTTTTTACTATTTAACTTTTGATATGTTGTATAATAGAATATTCTTATCATATTGACAAAAAACATATAAAGTTTCACCGAATGCTTTTATTTACATATTATTTAAGTTTTTTTATGAGTATATTAACAATTATAGAAATTACTACCAAATAATAAATGCTTCAAAATGTTGCTATAAACATTCTCTATGAATGATCTTCTGAATATTATTGTTAAATGTGTATAAAATTTTACCCTATACACACTAGTAACTTTGTCATATATGTGAAATTTGATGTATTTATATATTATTTTAAATATTTCTTCTACATGTTGCTTGTGTTGATGTTTTAAATGTTTATGTGATAAAAATGTGAGGGAAGGAGGGAGAATGAAGATGTTTCAAGTGATGGTTGGTTTATATTATGTGCAATATAAGTGGAGTTGCAAACACCTATAATTCCTCCATCTATATGTATGACACACCTAATCATATATGAGATTCACAATTTGAGGTATAACTGAAGTGAAGTTATAAGGAAAATCAGGCTAATATGATCAAGTGGAGATATAAATGAAAGCGAAGGTATAAGGTAGTTTTGATAAATGTGCTATATACATATGAAACATGTTGTGATTTATGTGTTACATGTTATGTTTGATCATGTGTTCTGTTTTGATATCATATTCAAGTTCAAGTGATGTTTATGTTATAGCAATGTTCAAGTTCAAGTAATGTTTATACTATTGCTTTTGATAAGTTCCTACTGTTACATGTGACTGCTATTGATACTAGTCATACTATTGTAATCGTGTTAATGATAGAATATTACACAACTGTCATGTCACTTTAATTAAACTGTAGATCTTCCTATTTATATAATGTTTGACTCTTGTGTAATTTATTTTAAATTCAAATATTGAATTCTTTAGTAACTTGTAAAGTCTACTAAGGATGAGTTGGTCATTGTTGTTACTTACATACATGTTTTAGAAAAGGGTAAGACACCATGATGTAGTATCAAGGGGTTCTTTATGGTGAAGGCAACAACTTGATTGTTGTCCTCTTATGACAGTGATGGAATGGTTATTTGGGTGGTGGTGAAGTTAGAATTCAAGTTTTTGTACATATTTAACTCTGAAACTTCTAAGCTCCTAAAGGATAGATTTTTTATAAATAAATAATAAGAAACTCTATATCAGAGATTTGGGTTGTTAGGGAACTAATTAATTATAGTGTTTTTATGGATTTTGAATTAGTGATTGAGAAGTTATAAAACCTTTAATCTATTTGCTCACAATAGGAAATTGCTGCCTCTATATAATAGAACTTTGGCTATAGTATATAAGGGTTCTTAGGGATCTGAGGTCTTGGAAGGTTATGAGAGATGTGTGGGATATTTAAGAGAGTTTGGATATGTTTGGGGGTTAAGGGATGCTAAGCTTGAGGCTAAGCAGAGGAGATAAAAATTGTGTAGGGAAAGAGGAGGAAAAATGATAAGAAGAGATAATTAAGGACTCACCAAAGCCCTAGATGATTAACCACCATGCTTCACCAATGAGTAAAATAGTCACCAAGCTTTTTCACATGAATTTTCTCAAGGAAAAATAATTTTGATTCAATGAATCAAAAGTATAAAGCAATGTCCTATTTATAGGCTTTTTTTGAGCCTAGATAACTTTGGAAAGTCTTAAGAGCCAATAAAATAATATTACATGGATTGATAACATATCCTAATTTTAAAAGAAAGAAAATAAAAGAAATAAATTAAATTAAAAGCTTTCAAATACATAAAAATTTGGATTGGCCACAAATGGCAAGTTGTCTTGAAATCAATCAATTTATGAAGATCTTTGCCTTTTTTTTTACTTGTATGGCCCACCTACCCATCAACATTCCTTAAATTAAGTTTTCAAATTATTCTCCCATAATTTGAAAAGTAGTATGGGACATTCATGGGATTGTATGGAAAGTTTTGCATGATTAGTGGTCCAAATTTTGATGATGGGTCTTAGTTTATGATCTTGTCATAGGCCTTTATCTTAGTGTTGCATCAATTCTCCTCTTCTTTAAAAACTCTTCTCCTGAAGAGTTAAAGAATAGTAATGGGAAAAAATAATGAATGCAACTAAATAAGAATAAATAAATAAAATTATAAAAATAAATAAATAATGTAATAATAACTTGATAACCACTTCTTTGTTCAATAAGAGAAAAAATTCTAATCAAATCAATCATATCAAAAGGTGAAATCAAGGTCACCAAATCTGGATTCTTATTTAGACTGATATGGATCAAGACCCAATCTAAAAGGCTAAAATTAGAGAGATGATGGAGAGTAGAGTTTATGTCAAGTATATGAATCATGTAATCAAAAATAGAATATGGACTTTCATTTGAAATGATACATATCAAAATTAAGTCTAAAAGAATTCCAACTATGAATTGATTGAAATTGAAATTTTGATTTGAGTAAGGAGAATTGAAACAGATTGATCTGGATTTGAATTTGATAATTAAGGACAAAGATCTAATAAACTCAAAATTTTAATTAAATCTTTATACATTAAAAACATCTAATATTCATTAAGCATGAAGAGAAGAGAGTGGAATAAAAGAGAGGAACTCAAACTAGGCACCAAATTAGGAATACCTACAGAAGAAAATAATACAACATCCAAAGATGGAGAGAGAAACCTGTCCCACCGTGGTCGCCAGAAATCTGTGGGTCTCCGAAAGGATTCTGCTTGTGTGGAACAGAATACAAAGGGTACGACCGCACTATCCCGTAGGACAAAACGATCGTAGGCCTTTACACTCTACCCAAGCAGGCCAATGGAAGAGCAGATGGAGTCATACATACGATTAGCCATAGAGGATAGCGGCTTTCGCCTACACACCTCGATGGATAATAATATATATGACCCAAAAGGTCACGAGATTTCCCCCATTCGATACATCAGCTCGAATGGGGTTTATTTGATGTGGGGATCAGTCTCCCACGGGCGCAAGCCCCCGTGGTTAATTACATCTTAGACCTTGGCCTAAGAAGACTCTCGATTAAGGACGATATATTATTCTCTTCTTAATTTGGTGCATAAAGAAAGTTCCTAAGTTCTATTCCAAAAGGATAAACCCTTCCTCTTACCCTTAATGATGATTAGAATTTTCAGATGAGTAAAGATATGATTAAAGTTTTGAGTTTAGAAGATCAAAAATTAGATTACTATCCTAAGAGAAACGACAGACTCAGAATTCATCAAAGATGAAAAGAAACACATTGAGGGGTGTACAATCTGGGCTTATGCTTGCCTGGAGTGAGCTGCCAGCTAACATCCTAAACACAATCAATCGCCCTACATGTATGTAAGATAAGGAGGCTCTATCCTAAGGAATCAAGAATTTTTAGTTCAGAGGTTTAAATCAGGGACTCTGTAATATGCAAACAAATCTATCTAGCGCCATATATGATGCATGAGACGGATGCATAAGTGAAAGTGTTCTAAAGATTACTAAGAGACAATGTGACATTTTTATTTGAAAAAAAAATGCTAATGCAATGCATGTATGTATGCGGAGTGCACCGTGGAGTAAAGTGTATAAAACAATGAATACATGACATTCAGAGTACAGGAAATAGATAAATAAACACACCAAGGATACCCTCCAGGCAAGGTATCCTCATCACATCACAATAGAAAATCATCCTAACGGTGCCCACTTCGTGTGAGAAAACAACGATGCCCATGGCACAAACAGGTGGCCTACACTACAGGCCTAGATGACCCTAATGGTCTCTAAGGCTCACAGAAGGTGGGGGGGTATCATACCCAAAACCAAGAGAAAATGGAACATCCTAACGGTGCCCACTTCGTGTGGGAAAACAACGATGCCCATGGCACAAATAGGTGGGCCTACACTACAGGCCTAAGGTGACCAGAAGGGTCTCTAGGGCTCACAGAAGGAGGGCAAGCTTTGGCCTATAGGGCCAAAGCTTCGTTAGTGCACTAACCTATGGCCAACTACCTAAACATGCTAGAATATATATTAAATTAAAAGCTACTAACAAGATGTGTGTGGAGTGTAGCAGTTTCGGTATGTAATTAACAATTTTTTTTTTACAAGTTGCAGAGATTATACCTGACCGTGGCGCAGGCACTTAAAAAAAATTCCAAGCAAGTGAGCTATTCACTGATTACCAATCCTGCAAGACTTGTGGCGCAGCCACTTAAGAGCTTTAAGCTAGCAATTTATTCACTGATTCTTGATCATGCCTGACCCAATGTACCTCGCAAGATAAAATGAAAGGAAAATACACAAATGAGCGTAGATGCCATTCAGAAAATAAATGCATGTAAATAAAAATGTGACTAACAACAGATTTAATATTCATATTTGTAAAACATACACATGTTATTGCTAAAACATAAAACAGTGCAGGAGTTTTCTAACTTGGCGGGAGTAATTGCCATCAAATAATAAAACACAAAACATCGGCCTAACCTAGAACTGGAAGTCGTGTCCTAACAAACAAGCCTAGGTGTGTGTAACAAGCTGTGTGATTTCGGGTATGTCCTATGTAGGATGATTTAGCTAAAGTTGCTTGTGTTTTAATTTGTTGAAAGTTAAGGGGAAACTTTAATTTAAATATAAGTATTAATATCTTAGGATTAATTTTAAAGATTTTATCTTAGTGTTTGATTGATTACTACCTTTGTTGCTCACCGAGGCCGTGAGGTTTATTTCACCCTCCTTGGGGCTAACTTAATAGCCTCGTAGGCCTGGGTTACCCAGTAGTAACCAATTTTGTTGAATTATTTTAGTTTGTTATAAATTAAAAGAAAAGTAGATTAAGCAATCTATTATTGATTAAGAGAGATTTTGTTGGTTGATTATTAATGAATTAAGGCACAGCAGACCTAGGAAAATATGTCATTAAGTTTATGTTTTGGTGTCTCTATCCTATGAGAAGCATGCACCCTAAATCTATGTTATCTAAGACTTGATCCTTAATTTTTGTCCTTAGGTGTCACTAGTGTTATAGGGGATAAAAGGAAGTTCTTTTCTAACCCTTTGGACATCCATACATATATCAATAAACTTAAGAATCTATGAATAAAATAAGATAGTAAGTAGAATAGCAGTAGAGAGGAGAGAAGTAAAGAGAAAGACAATAAAATGTCAAAAGGAAGGAATGGAAATCAAAAATGATAAAAGGAATGTAGGCGTTTTATTATTGGGCATACCCCTTTGAAGTCAAGTATGCCTCTAAAACGACCTTCACCCCAATTCGATACAATACGAATAGAGGAGAAGGTGTTTTGACGCCCTTTGCTGTCCCCACGTTCCAAACAAAGCACCCAAGAAAATCCGACTCAATAACTTACACTATATCCTATACGAAACCCTAAGTGGCGAAGGGGAAAACAAGCTCCCAAAACTAAAACATAAACAAGCAACTTTCATTCCACATTCAATCCAAACTCAACTTTAGAAATAAATACTAACAAGAGAGACAATTCATACACTAAACATCACTTCATTCTAAAAAAGGAAAGACACTAGAGAGCTCTTATAAATACCACTTTATCCCAAAAAGAACTTAAATAATCTCCAACACAAAACCATGCATGAAAATAATGTCAATCCCAAGGTAACAATTGTAAAACTTCATAAACAAAGTGACACAAATTCTCTTCATAAGAAATCCATAAAAAGTCTTTTCTGACACAAAACAATTGAGTGCTTTTATTTTGGTGTGGGGTAAATTCATGAAAACTCTCCAACCAAAGAACTCCATAAAACATCCCATCATAAAATATTCGTAAAGCACATCATAGAAATTCTCGATGTAGCATAACTCACAAAACTTTTCCAACAAATACAACTCATAAAACCTTCCAACATAAATCAAGTCATAGAACTTTTGGCATAAAGTGAATCAAAGAGCTTTTCAATAGAAACTATCTCATAAAACTTTCTAACCATAAAGTAATTCATAAAGCTTTCCAACGAATTCTATCATCCATGCTACATGACATTAAAGGTTTCAAAAAAGAAGCTTTCAACTCGAATTCGTGGACCTACCCTTATGCTAAATACACAACCATTTCTATGTATCACACTCCACCAAACATGCTAAAGCTCCCAACACATGCCATTCTATAAAGTTATAGGAAAACACTTCATACAACGTGTAAAGGAGATAATGCAACCTTGTGTCAAACCAGATTAGACCTCCAAAGGAATCACAAAATAACTTGTAGATTTTTCTAACATAAAACAACTCATAACACTTTCACATAAAGCAATTCATAAAACTTTTCCATCTCGAAGCACTTTCCAACATGAAGCTTCACAATCTTTCTAAAGTTCAAAAAAAACTACCCAACATAATGCATGCAACACATGCATCAAATCAACTTGAATTTTTAGAACGAATCACAAAACACATGAAGGTTCTCTGATTCTCTCACATGAATAATATCAACAAGAAGGCTTTTCTTAAAGGGAAGCAGGAAAAGATATCATATTTCTCATGGGATTTGATATCAACCATAATTCTCAAACCAAAATAAGACAAGCCAACCGAAATCCAAGTTTCTTTTAACCAATAATTGCTTGTAGGATCGTTGCCAATGAGAGAAGAATTTCATACCACCGTACTCATTATCCCATCAATGAAGTTTGATGTCAAAAGAGAACAAAGAATTTTCTAAATATTCCAGCAAAAAAAAAAAAAAAGGATGAAACGGGAATACATACATATATATGTGTATATATAAAAACAGATTTCCATGTAACATTGAATTGAACTCATGGGAAAACTCACATTTGAAACAAAAGACATGATTGCTTTCTGATACTATTGCCAACATAAACCATGAAAAACTGCAGGGATTCTTGTGTAGAAACAATGAAAGATCCATCCAAAAGCTATGGGGATTATCGCGTAAAATCAGTGAGAAAGTCTCATAAAACCCGCAGGAATTTTTGAATATGGATTTCCAACAAAACTCATGGATTTCACTTTTAATGTTGAATGGGCCTACAATATTGAAACATATTCTTAAGCATAAACATTTTTACATGCTTAGTTTTACCAAATATGAAGCTCCACGCATAAACTGTTTTACGACTCATTAACATAGCAGATGTGAAGAAAGGGTCTCCCTTTTTTTAGAAACATTTCATCAAATAGTTAATATACAAGAACACAAAGCTAGATGAGTAGATCAATAAGAACATCATATTTCTACAATTACACCCCAACCATATAATGAAGGAAGCTTCAACTTATTCAGCTCAAGAAACTTTCCAAACAACAAATCTCCTTACATGGCAATCCCTTTCAAAAGAACACACATATATTATTATTACTGATTATGCTTTCCAAAGCCTCAAAAGCCAAAATGAGGGTAGCCATCAAACTTTTCATGAATTAATATTGAACGCTCACATAGTCATAAGGGGAGAAATCCATCGAAAGATTTAGAAAGAGAACACCTTACACTTCTTATATAATCCACTTTTCTTCCAATCATGCATCGGAGCATATGGTTTACAAAATAATTATTTCGAAACAACTTAAAAGAGTGATCACTATATAAAAAAAAAACTTTCAAGAGACTTTTCAACATAAAACAACGTATCCAACCATGAGACAACTTATAAGGATATCCAATATAAAACAACTCATAACATTTTTCATCCCAAAAAAGAAACAACTCATAAAGCTCTTCAACACGAAGCTATTCACGAAGCTCTCTAATTATAAAACACCTTTTAACAAACCAAGCAACCATCACCTTTTAATAAATATTACCCCATCATGAATATTTACAAAGAAACAATGGGAGCAAATCATTTGATAAAATACAAGTACCATTCTCCAATGCTTCTCCAAAGTGTGAAAGCATCATTCAACAATCAAATAAACATGACAGAGCTATGTAACAAATAATAGTGGTGGATGCATTCTCAAACTCATCATAATAGAGATCAAACCAACCATCCAAATCTCTTTAAAACAAAGCTTCATGACAAGAAAGATTTCCTTAGGCATTTGATCAAACATTTAATATGCAATCTTTGTAAAGTCACATAAACAAACTAGTAGGATAATCAAGGTTCATACACTTATTTGATTGAGCACACCCAACCAATCTACACAAGATTACTCATGATTTACATAATAATCATCTCAATAATATGCATAAATATAGAAGATAAAACCAACAGAAATCTCATTCAGGTTTTTTTTGTAAAGAGTTTAAATGATATTGCTCCTTTCTTTTTTTTTTTTAGACTAACATGAAGATATGGGAATGAGAAGGAGGAGGAGAGAAGTAATGGAAGAACAAGAAGAAGAAGAAGGAGAAATAGAAGAAGAAGAAGAAGAAGAAGAAGAAGAAGAAGAAGAAAAATGAAGAAATATAAGAAGGATAAGTTGAGAGAAATCTGAAAGGAAAAGGAAGCAAAGAAAGGAGAAGAATAAAGAAGAAAAAGTAAGAAGAAGAGGGGAAGGGATGAAGGTATACCTGCTAATAGAGGGGGAAGAAAATCAATGACGAGCTCCGGAACCGGTCGCGTACGAGCACTGGAGATCGGGAGTCGGAGCTGCAGGCGGAGGCTTCGGTCGGGTAGGCTCTCGGGCGGAAGGAGGAAGGGGCTATCGCCGGCTTCGGGTACGGACGAGGGTGCGAGAGAGAGACCAAGCGGGAGAGAGGGAAAGTCCGAATGGGAGAGGGAGTAGGAATCGGAGAGGAAAGGGGGTTTCGGCTTCTCCTACTCCGATCGAGAGAAGCGAAGAGAGATGGGAGTGGCTCCGGCCTTCTCTTGCCTGGGACGCACGAACGCCGGTAGGGAAAGGAGTTCGGGATTCCTGGCTTGCGAGAGAGGAAAGTCGGAGAGTGTCCGAATGCCTCTGTCTAGGGCGGGCCGAACTAGGGAAAAGGAATGGGGGGGATCCGCCCCCTGCCGCTCGAGGGACGTATTCCCGCTTCTCCCCCGTATGTAAATGGACTATGCCCGTTCTTCTCCCCTCGAAATCTCCCTGAATACTTCCCTAAATGAGGATAGCACGCGATCGAGGTGCCCGACAACGGCAGATTTCAGGTTTAAATGCAATCAGAGCCGTTGGTTGCATTTCCTGATTTTCTGATGGATTCAAATTGGCTCGCAAAGTCCACTAAACTTTAATAAAAAATAAAAAAAAAAGGAAATCATAGGGTTGAAATCAGGTCCCGTTTGGACCCAATTAAACCCAACTCGGGTCAGTCCGGATGCGACTCAACTCGACCAAATCAACAAAATAATAAAATAAAAAAAGGGCTCGAGTTAACGTCGATTCGGATTGAATCGAGCTCGACGAGGCTCGATCAACTCGATCAAACACACTCGAGGGCAAATCAAGATAAAAACGAGGTCAACAAACACAACCCCAACAGGTGCGGTGAATGATAAGTGAATCGTACGTGTTGGCGTTGACCTCCCTATCTCTAAGAAGGTACAACCCAACAAACAACGAATGAGACTCACTAGGACGATGCAACCTTAGACTCACTAAGAAGATGCAACCCTAGACTCACTAGGAAGATGCAACCCTAGACTCACTAGGAAGATGCAACCCTAGACTCACTAGGAAGATGCAATCCTACAACCAACTAATAGGAATTGAGAAACACACAATCACACAACAATCATATAATAAATATCCCACCATGTTATGCTCACACAATCATACAATGGTCACCCAAGTATGCAATCATGCAATCATATAATAATCATCAAATTACACAATATTCGTATACTCATGCCATAACCAACAATCCACATAAAATCATATAATCAAATAATACTCACAGATCATGTAATAATCATCTAACACATGCAATAATCGACCAATCATAAGATGATCACCCAATATTGCCCACATAACGATGCAATAATTATTCAACCAGGCAGTGATCATGCATTCATGCAATAAACACAGTAATCACTCAATCGTATAATAAATAATCCAACATGTAATGATCATTCCACGATCATCTAATCATCACTCAAGAAAGCATAAATCACATACATGTGATAATCATCCAAACATATAATGATCGTCAAATCATGTAACAATCATACATAATACAACCATTATATAATCATGTCATAACCATCTAATCAAATAACAATCACTAAATCACATAACAACCATATAATCATGCAGTGACCACACAATAATGACATAATCACACAAGCATATAGCAACCAATAATTAAGGAAATGATCACATAATGATATAATCATTCAAGCATATAAAAATCAATCGATCAAGCCACGATCATATAATAATGACATGATCATACAAGTATACAACAACCAATCCATCATGCAGTCATCATACATTGATAACATGCATACAACAACCAATCAATCATGCAATGAGCACATCACAATAATACAATCATGCAATGATCATGTGATCATACTACAAATCCAAATATCCAATAATCACTCGATCATACAACAAACAGTCCAACATATAATGATCATCCCACAATCATGCAATGAGCAATCAACCTCATAACCACACAATCACGCAATGACCACATACACATTCAACCAATCATCCAGTTATGCAATGATCATACAATCATGCAAACATGGTGGGATAGAAGGAAGAGAGAATGAAACCCAGCGCTCGCCTGACCAGGTCGAAACGGCAAACAAGAACTACACGAAACTCACCTGACCAGATCGAAACAGTGAGAAGGAGTAAGGAAAGTAACTCAACAACCACTAGAAAAGTGAACCACTAGGAAAATGAACAACCACTACGAAAGTAAACAACCACTAGCAACTCAACAGCCACTAGGGAAGTGAGCAATCACTCCAAAAAGTCAACAACCACTCGACCGGAGGTCAAGGGTGGGAAAGGACAAGGGACACTCGATGATCACCTAGAACAAATGTCTAAGATGAAGCGAGGAAAGAGTCCAACAACAATTTCAAAATCATAGCAAATAACAAAGAGTAACAATCAAGGGAAAGCAAGGAGAAAGAACAATCCAAGAAAATAATGAAATTATCTATCTGCCTGACCACATCGCAACAGCAGAATAGAGAAAGGAGAAGGGAGTCCCACATCCACCTGACCATATTCGAAAACGGCGAATGGGGATAACTCGATGTTCGCCTGACCGAATTCGAAAACGGCAGAACAAAGAGTAAAGGGAGAAGGGAGTCCAACATTCGTCTGACCAAATTCGAAAACGACGAACGAGAATAGTTCAATATCCACCTGACCGAATTCGAAAACGGTGAATAAAGAACCACTCACTACACACCTGACCAAATTCGAAAACGGAGTGTAGAGAGCATCCCAGGATCTAATGTCCGCCTGACCAAATTCGAAAACGGCGGGACAAAAGAGAAAGAGTCCAACACTTACCTGACCAAATTCGAAAACGGTAAATGGGACGACTCAATGTTTGCCTGACCAAATTCGAAAACGGCGAAACAAAGAGTGAAAGAGAAAGGGGAATTCAACATCCGTCTGACCAAATTCGAAAATGACGAATGAGAATCGTTCAATATCCACCTGACCAAATTCGAAAACGGTGAATAAAAAAACCTACTCAATACACACCTGACCAAATTCGAAAACGGAGTGTAAAGAGTATCCCAAGATCTAATGTCCGTCTGACCAAATTCGAAAACGGCGGGACAAAAGAGAAAGAGTCCAACACTTACCTGACCAAATTCGAAAACGGTGAATGGGACGACTCAATGTTTGCCTGACCAAATTCGAAAACGGCAAAATAAAGAGTGAAGAAAACTCAACAACCCCCAAGCAGGAAATGAAAACAGGGGGAATGAAGAGGTGGTGAAGTATGCCTCCCAGGGACTCTGTCGGGCACCCAACCAAAAGGGGAAGTTCAGCATTCGTCTGACCAAATTCGAAAACGACGAATGAAAAACAGTTCGATATCCACCTGACCTGTATTCGAAAACAGTGGATAAAGAACAACTCATCACACACCTGACCAAATTCGAAAACGATGTGTGACAAGCTTCCCAGAAGTCTAATGCCTGCCTGACCATATTCGCAACAGCAGAGCAAAAGAAAAGAAAGGTCCAACATTCACCTGACCATATTCGCAACAGTGAATGAGGACAGCCCAATACTCACCTGACCAGATCGAAACAGTGAGTAAGAGCAAGGAAGAAAAGAATCAACTGTCTGCCTGACCAGATCGAAACAGCAGAACAGAAGGGCGGGTAAAGATCCCATATTCACCTGACCAGATCGAAACAGTGAATGGGAGAAACTCAATGTTTGCCTGACCAAATTCGAAAACGGCAAAACAAAGAGTAACAGGAGTGACAAAAAGGGACTTCCTGAACAAAGGAACCCCAAAAGTAACATCGAAGGGAAAACACCCCATACGGGTCTGTCCGTAGGGGGAGCACCAATATGGAAAGAAGATGAGTATTCTTATGCAAAATCAGGGAAACGATGTCATGACATCAATATGAGGAAGAACATAACAATCACATATAGAAAGATCAAGGGAAAGAACCTAACTAAGAAATAGAATCAGGACTTGAATGGGAGAGTGACTCCCAAACAAGTGAACCAAAACAACAACTTGAATGGGATAGTGGATCCCAAACAAGTGGACAAAGCTCAACAACTTGAATGGGATGGTGACTCCCAAACAAGTGGGGAAAGAGAGACGACTTGAATGGGATGGTGACACCCAAACAAGTGAACAAAACAACGACTTGAATGGGATAGTGGCTCCCAAACAAGTGAACAAAACTCAATAACTTGAATGGGATAGTGGATCCCAAACAAGTGGACAAAACCAACAACCTGAATGGGAGGGTGGCTCCCAAACAAGTGAGAAAACTCAACAACTTGAATGGGAGAGTGACTCTCAAACAAGTGGACAAAACTCAATAACTTGAATGGGATAGTGGATCCCAAACAAGTGGACAAAACCAACAACCTGAATGGGAGGGTGGCTCCCAAACAAGTGAGAAAACTCAACAACTTGAATAGGAGAATGACTCCCAAACAAGTGGACAAAACTCAATAACTTGAATGGGATAGTGGATCCCAAACAAGTGAGAAAACTCAACAACTTGAATGGGATAGTGGATCCCAAACAAGTGAACAAAAAGAGACGACTTGAAAGGGATAGTGGCTCCCAAACAAGTGAACAAAAAGAACAACAACTTGAATGGGAGGGTGGCTCCCAAACAAGTGAGAAAACTCCACAACCTGAATGGGAGAGTGGCTCCCAAACAAGTGAGCGAAAATAACTTGAATGGGATAGTGACTCCCAAGCAAGTGAACAAAACTAAAGAACTTGAATAGGAGAGTGACTCCTAAATAAGAAATGGCGGCATATAGGATATCAAGAGAATAAATGCACACCAAATGGTCATTTCTAAGCAAAACAACCATGACTCAAAACAACCAGGATTCAAAAAGAGAGTGCAATCGGGGAAAGGATCACATCAGTCCATAAGAATAAGATATAATCAAATGTTGGGATTCAAAAATTTTCATGCATGAATTTTCAAAAGGATAAGGTGAATATTTAAACATACTCAATAGTAGAAACACTAAGAGATGTTAAATACTCACCAATTAATTGAGATAAGTTTGATTCATATATATTTTTAAAGAGTAGAAATTTAATCAAAGAGTAGGAGCATTATTTTTAAGAATGAAAAATTTACCTCTTGATTATATGAACCCACTCAAAAATGACAAATGGGACCAAATTTGAAAATTCAGTAAGAAGTTGGTTGGCTCCATCTAAACCCAAAAAGATTAGGGATTTAAAATCCGCTAACCCAAGTCAAGCTCCCTACAAGCCAAACTGGGCTCTCTCCCTTAGACATGAAATTTTTGAATTGAAATCTAACTCAAAAGAGATTTAAATTAGAGAAAGAAATTGAATCTTCTTCAACCTTCTTGCATGAAAAATATCTTATATCTTATAGAATATCATTGCATAATGATGAATCCAAAGTCATGATTTTCAAACTCAGGTATCAAAAATATCAAAAGACACATGAGTTTTCTGAGATTTAAAGATTTACAAGAAAGGGAAGTCAATTACTTATTTATTTTGGACTCATTTTGTGCCTCTTTCTTAATTTTGATGTACTTTGTACATCCTTTCACTTTTGATACACTTTGTGCATCTTTCAAATTTGGCGCACTTTGCGCATCTTTTCATTTTTGGCGCATTTTGCGCATCTTTTCATTTTTGGCGCGCTTTGCGCATCTTTTCATTTTTATAATTGACTTCCTTTCTAAATCTCTAAAAAAAGATTTTCTCAGTTGTGAAATTATCTTTCAAACATAAGAGAAGAAAACTCACTCTCTTATGTAAGGAAGAAAAATTCACAAAACAAACTCGATCCTATGATAAAGGTGAACAACCTGATTAAGAAAATTATAAGGTAGATTCATTGGTATGCAAAAGATGCCTACAATATAGAAAATTGCAAGATGATGGAGAAAATTTTCATTTATATGCCCAATTTCAATTTGACATAGATTTTAATTCAAAAATGAGAATCACCCGACATAAGGAATGAGAGGGAGAAGACATACTCTTTCATAGATCATCAAAAATTTTCTTCTCTAAGTGTTTAAAGGAGTCAACCAACAACACTTCATATTTTAAATAAAATAGGGGTAAATTTTCATTAAGAAAAATAAGTCCCATACTCTCTAAGAAAAAATTTTCTCAAAAGTTTGTCTTTTATTTGAAACCCTCAAACTTTTCTCAAATTAATTTTTCATTTTGAAAATTTTGCATATGTCAAATTTAAGGATCCCACCATTAAAGATAAAATCTGGATTCTTATTTAGACTGATATGGATCAAGACCCAATCTAAAAGGCTAAAATTAGAGAGATGATGGAGAGTAGAGTTTATGTCAAGTATATGAATCATGTAATCAAAAATAGAATATGGACTTTCATTTGAAATGATACATATCAAAATTAAGTCTAAAAGAATTCCAACTATGAATTGATTGAAATTGAAATTTTGATTTGAGTAAGGAGAATTGAAACAGATTGATCTGGATTTGAATTTGATAATTAAGGACAAAGATCTAATAAACTCAAAATTTTAATTAAATCTTTATACATTAAAAACATCTAATATTCATTAAGCATGAAGAGAAGAGAGTGGAATAAAAGAGAGGAACTCAAACTAGGCACCAAATTAGGAATACCTACAGAAGAAAATAATACAACATCCAAAGATGGAGAGAGAAACCTGTCCCACCGTGGTCGCCAGAAATCTGTGGGTCTCCGAAAGGATTCTGCTTGTGTGGAACAGAATACAAAGGGTACGACCGCACTATCCCGTAGGACAAAACGATCGTAGGCCTTTACACTCTACCCAAGCAGGCCAATGGAAGAGCAGATGGAGTCATACATACGATTAGCCATAGAGGATAGCGGCTTTCGCCTACACACCTCGATGGATAATAATATATATGACCCAAAAGGTCACGAGATTTCCCCCATTCGATACATCAGCTCGAATGGGGTTTATTTGATGTGGGGATCAGTCTCCCACGGGCGCAAGCCCCCGTGGTTAATTACATCTTAGACCTTGGCCTAAGAAGACTCTCGATTAAGGACGATATATTATTCTCTTCTTAATTTGGTGCATAAAGAAAGTTCCTAAGTTCTATTCCAAAAGGATAAACCCTTCCTCTTACCCTTAATGATGATTAGAATTTTCAGATGAGTAAAGATATGATTAAAGTTTTGAGTTTAGAAGATCAAAAATTAGATTACTATCCTAAGAGAAACGACAGACTCAGAATTCATCAAAGATGAAAAGAAACACATTGAGGGGTGTACAATCTGGGCTTATGCTTGCCTGGAGTGAGCTGCCAGCTAACATCCTAAACACAATCAATCGCCCTACATGTATGTAAGATAAGGAGGCTCTATCCTAAGGAATCAAGAATTTTTAGTTCAGAGGTTTAAATCAGGGACTCTGTAATATGCAAACAAATCTATCTAGTGCCATATATGATGCATGAGACGGATGCATAAGTGAAAGTGTTCTAAAGATTACTAAGAGACAATGTGACATTTTTATTTGAAAAAAAAATGCTAATGCAATGCATGTATGTATGCGGAGTGCACCGTGGAGTAAAGTGTATAAAACAATGAATACATGACATTCAGAGTACAGGAAATAGATAAATAAACACACCAAGGATACCCTCCAGGCAAGGTATCCTCATCACATCACAATAGAAAATCATCCTAACGGTGCCCACTTCGTGTGAGAAAACAACGATGCCCATGGCACAAACAGGTGGCCTACACTACAGGCTTAGATGACCCTAATGGTCTCTAAGGCTCACAGAAGGTGGGGGGGTATCATACCCAAAACCAAGAGAAAATGGAACATCCTAACGGTGCCCACTTCGTGTGGGAAAACAACGATGCCCATGGCACAAATAGGTGGGCCTACACTACAGGCCTAAGGTGACCAGAAGGGTCTCTAGGGCTCACAGAAGGAGGGCAAGCTTTGGCCTATAGGGCCAAAGCTTCGTTAGTGCACTAACCTATGGCCAACTACCTAAACATGCTAGAATATATATTAAATTAAAAGCTACTAACAAGATGTGTGTGGAGTGTAGCAGTTTCGGTATGTAATTAACAATTTTTTTTTTTACAAGTTGCAGAGATTATACCTGACCGTGGCGCAGCCACTTAAAAAAAATTCCAAGCAAGTGAGCTATTCACTGATTACCAATCCTGCAAGACTTGTGGCGCAGCCACTTAAGAGCTTTAAGCTAGCAATTTATTCACTGATTCTTGATCATGCCTGACCCAATGTACCTCGCAAGACAAAATGAAAGGAAAATACACAAATGAGCGTAGATGCCATTCAGAAAATAAATGCATGTAAATAAAAATGTGACTAACAACAGATTTAATATTCATATTTGTAAAACATACACATGTTATTGCTAAAACATAAAACAGTGCAGGAGTTTTCTAACTTGGCGGGAGTAATTGCCATCAAATAATAAAACACAAAACATCGGCCTAACCTAGAACTGGAAGTCGTGTCCTAACAAACAAGCCTAGGTGTGTGTAACAAGCTGTGTGATTTCGGGTATGTCCTATGTAGGATGATTTAGCTAAAGTTGCTTGTGTTTTAATTTGTTGAAAGTTAAGGGGAAACTTTAATTTAAATATAAGTATTAATATCTTAGGATTAATTTTAAAGATTTTATCTTAGTGTTTGATTGATTACTACCTTTGTTGCTCACCGAGGCCGTGAGGTTTATTTCACCCTCCTTGGGGCTAACTTAATAGCCTCGTAGGCCTGGGTTACCCAGTAGTAACCAATTTTGTTGAATTATTTTAGTTTGTTATAAATTAAAAGAAAAGTAGATTAAGCAATCTATTATTGATTAAGAGAGATTTTGTTGGTTGATTATTAATGAATTAAGGCACAGCAGACCTAGGAAAATGTGTCATTAAGTTTATGTTTTGGTGTCTCTATCCTATGAGAAGCATGCACCCTAAATCTATGTTATCTAAGACTTGATCCTTAATTTTTGTCCTTAGGTGTCACTAGTGTTATAGGGGATAAAAGGAAGTTCTTTTCTAACCCTTTGGACATCCATACATATATCAATAAACTTAAGAATCTATGAATAAAATAAGATAGTAAGTAGAATAGCAGTAGAGAGGAGAGAAGTAAAGAGAAAGACAATAAAATGTCAAAAGGAAGGAATGGAAATCAAAAATGATAAAAGGAATGTAGGCGTTTTATTATTGGGCATACCCCTTTGAAGTCAAGTATGCCTCTAAAACGACCTTCACCCCAATTCGATACAATACGAATAGAGGAGAAGGTGTTTTGACGCCCTTTGCTGTCCCCACGTTCCAAACAAAGCACCCAAGAAAATCCGACTCAATAACTTACACTATATCCTATACGAAACCCTAAGTGGCGAAGGGGAAAACAAGCTCCCAAAACTAAAACATAAACAAGCAACTTTCATTCCACATTCAATCCAAACTCAACTTTAGAAATAAATACTAACAAGAGAGACAATTCATACACTAAACATCACTTCATTCTAAAAAAGGAAAGACACTAGAGAGCTCTTATAAATACCACTTTATCCCAAAAAGAACTTAAATAATCTCCAACACAAAACCATGCATGAAAATAATGTCAATCCCAAGGTAACAATTGTAAAACTTCATAAACAAAGTGATACAAATTCTCTTCATAAGAAATTCATAAAAAGTCTTTTCTGACACAAAACAATTGAGTGCTTTTATTTTGGTGTGGGGTAAATTCATGAAAACTCTCCAACCAAAGAACTCCATAAAACATCCCATCATAAAATATTCGTAAAGCACATTATAGAAATTCTCGATGTAGCATAACTCACAAAACTTTTCCAACAAATACAACTCATAAAACCTTCCAACATAAATCAAGTCATAGAACTTTTGGCATAAAGTGAATCAAAGAGCTTTTCAATAGAAACTATCTCATAAAACTTTCTAACCATAAAGTAATTCATAAAGCTTTCCAACGAATTCTATCATCCATGCTACATGACATTAAAGGTTTCAAAAAAGAAGCTTTCAACTCGAATTCGTGGACCTACCCTTATGCTAAATACACAACCATTTCTATGTATCACACTCCACCAAACATGCTAAAGCTCCCAACACATGCCATTCTACAAAGTTATAGGAAAACACTTCATACAACGTGTAAAGGAGATAATGCAACCTTGTGTCAAACCAGATTAGACCTCCAAAGGAATCACAAAATAACTTGTAGATTTTTCTAACATAAAACAACTCATAACACTTTCACATAAAGCAATTCATAAAACTTTTCCATCTCGAAGCACTTTCCAACATGAAGCTTCACAATCTTTCTAAAGTTCAAAGAAAACTACCCAACATAATGCATGCAACACATGCATCAAATCAACTTGAATTTTTAGAACGAATCACAAAACACATGAAGGTTCTCTGATTCTCTCACATGAATAATATCAACAAGAAGGCTTTTCTTAAAGGGAAGCAGGAAAAGATATCATATTTCTCATGGGATTTGATATCAACCATAATTCTCAAACCAAAATAAGACAAGCCAACCGAAATCCAAGTTTCTTTTAACCAATAATTGCTTGTAGGATCGTTGCCAATGAGAGAAGAATTTCATACCACCGTACTCATTATCCCATCAATGAAGCTTGATGTCAAAAGAGAACAAATAATTTTCTAAATATTCCAGCAAAAAAAAAAAAAAAGGATGAAACGGGAATACATACATATATATGTATATATATAAAAATAGATTTCCATGTAACATTGAATTGAACTCATGGGAAAACTCACATTTGAAACAAAAGACATGATTGCTTTCTGATACTATTGCCAACATAAACCATGAAAAACTGCAGGGATTCTTGTGTAGAAACAATGAAAGATCCATCCAAAAGCTATGGGGATTATCGCGTAAAATCAGTGAGAAAGTCTCATAAAACCCGCAGGAATTTTTGAATATGGATTTCCAACAAAACTCATGGATTTCACTTTTAATGTTGAATGGGCCTACAATATTGAAACATATTCTTAAGCATAAACATTTTTACATGCTTAGTTTTACCAAATATGAAGCTCCACGCATAAACTGTTTTACGACTCATTAACATAGCAGATGTGAAGAAAGGGTCTCCCTTTTTTTAGAAACATTTCATCAAATAGTTAATATACAAGAACACAAAGCTAGATGAGTAGATCAATAAGAACATCATATTTCTACAATTACACCCCAACCATATAATGAAGGAAGCTTCAACTTATTCAGCTCAAGAAACTTTCCAAACAACAAATCTCCTTACATGGCAATCCCTTTCAAAAGAACACACATCTATTATTATTACTGATTATGCTTTCCAAAGCCTCAAAAGCCAAAATGAGGGTAGCCATCAAACTTTTCATGAATTAATATTGAACGCTCACATAGTCATAAGGGGAGAAATCCATCGAAAGATTTAGAAAGAGAACACCTTACACTTCTTATATAATCCACTTTTCTTCCAATCATGCATCGGAGCATATGGTTTACAAAATAATTATTTCGAAACAACTTAAAAGAGTGATCACTATATAAAAAAAAAACTTTCAAGAGACTTTTCAACATAAAACAACGTATCCAACCATGAGACAACTTATAAGGATATCCAATATAAAACAACTCATAACATTTTTCATCCCAAAAAAGAAACAACTCATAAAGCTCTTCAACACGAAGCTATTCACGAAGCTCTCTAATTATAAAACACCTTTTAACAAACCAAGCAACCATCACCTTTTAATAAATATTACCCCATCATGAATATTTACAAAGAAACAATGGGAGCAAATCATTTGATAAAATACAAGTACCATTCTCCAATGCTTCTCCAAAGTGTGAAAGCATCATTCAACAATCAAATAAACATGACAGAGCTATGTAACAAATAATAGTGGTGGATGCATTCTCAAACTCATCATAATAGAGATCAAACCAACCATCCAAATCTCTTTAAAACAAAGCTTCATGACAAGAAAGATTTCCTTAGGCATTTGATCAAACATTTAATATGCAATCTTTGTAAAGTCACATAAACAAACTAGTAGGATAATCAAGGTTCATACACTTATTTGATTGAGCACACCCAACCAATCTACACAAGATTACTCATGATTTACATAATAATCATCTCAATAATATGCATAAATATAGAAGATAAAACCAACAGAAATCTCATTCAGGTTTTTTTTGTAAAGAGTTTAAATGATATTGCTCCTTTCTTTTTTTTTTTTAGACTAACATGAAGATATGGGAATGAGAAGGAGGAGGAGAGAAGTAATGGAAGAACAAGAAGAAGAAGAAGGAGAAATAGAAGAAGAAGAAGAAGAAGAAGAAGAAGAAGAAGAAGAAAAATGAAGAAATATAAGAAGGATAAGTTGAGAGAAATCTGAAAGGAAAAGGAAGCAAAGAAAGGAGAAGAATAAAGAAGAAAAAGTAAGAAGAAGAGGGGAAGGGATGAAGGTATACCTGCTAATAGAGGGGGAAGAAAATCAATGACGAGCTCCGGAACCGGTCGCGTACGAGCACTGGAGATCGGGAGTCGGAGCTGCAGGCGGAGGCTTCGGTCGGGTAGGCTCTCGGGCGGAAGGAGGAAGGGGCTATCGCCGGCTTCGGGTACGGACGAGGGTGCGAGAGAGAGACCAAGCGGGAGAGAGGGAAAGTCCGAATGGGAGAGGGAGTAGGAATCGGAGAGGAAAGGGGGTTTCGGCTTCTCCTACTCCGATCGAGAGAAGCGAAGAGAGATGGGAGTGGCTCCGGCCTTCTCTTGCCTGGGACGCACGAACGCCGGTAGGGAAAGGAGTTCGGGATTCCTGGCTTGCGAGAGAGGAAAGTCGGAGAGTGTCCGAATGCCTCTGTCTAGGGCGGGCCGAACTAGGGAAAAGGAATGGGGGGGATCCGCCCCCTGCCGCTCGAGGGACGTATTCCCGCTTCTCCCCCGTATGTAAATGGACTATGCCCGTTCTTCTCCCCTCGAAATCTCCCTGAATACTTCCCTAAATGAGGATAGCACGCGATCGAGGTGCCCGACAACGGCAGATTTCAGGTTTAAATGCAATCAGAGCCGTTGGTTGCATTTCCTGATTTTCTGATGGATTCAAATTGGCTCGCAAAGTCCACTAAACTTTAATAAAAAATAAAAAAAAAATGAAATCATAGGGTTGAAATCAGGTCCCGTTTGGACCCAATTAAACCCAACTCGGGTCAGTCCGGATGCGACTCAACTCGACCAAATCAACAAAATAATAAAATAAAAAAAGGGCTCGAGTTAACGTCGATTCGGATTGAATCGAGCTCGACGAGGCTCGATCAACTCGATCAAACACACTCGAGGGCAAATCAAGATAAAAACGAGGTCAACAATATCATCTATTAGTAATAAATAATAAAAATAGATTCTTTAATTCAAAATATTAATGTACACATCTGTATTTATTCTCAAAAATTATATACACTACTCAGGATCTACACAATCATATCACAACTACAATGTCCTGAGTATAAAAGAATAACTAGAGCAAAAGAAAATAAAACCTGAAGAATCATGATCATCCTCACACTCCTACTTTCCTGCTCTGACCTGAAATCATTTAACAATATATAATGAGCTAAAAAGCCAGCAGGTCACCAAAACCTACAACTGAATTTAAAGCATGGTAAAAGAGTAATATTCATGTCAACAATCGAATCATAATAGTAGCATTTATATAATCATTGAATCAGTGCAGAAATAGTAAAATTCACATGTAGTAGTAGTAGTAAAATTTATAACCAGTTAAATATTATAGTATGAAAGCCAGTAAATAAATCAGTATAAGTGTTAAATCTATAAAATAATCATTATATCCAGAATACCAATCAGTATAAAAATTGTATAAAGCATCAAATCAAAATATTAGTAAAGTCTTTTGAAATCGAATTAATACAATAAAATTATATCAGAATATACACATGTTATTCAGTTATTCTATATCACATGCTTAGTATTAGTATGTAAATCGATTTAATAATAATCCAATGATAGAAGCAATAGAATAATGCAATAATAGTAAATCCATGCAGTAATAATAAATCTGCACAATAATAAGAATAATGTCTCAAGAACATATATTTCAGTAGTCACACTAAATAAGTAAGAAGTACTTGCTATCACGGTATTTTTTAGTATTGTATCAATATTAGTAAACTATTAGCTCAAGAAATAGAGTCGTCACTCTTTGCCCATTGGTATAGTAATCATCTATGTATAACTCCTAATCAGTGTATCACGTGAATCAATAGATGATAACACCAAATCATTATATTTAAAGAAAAATCTGTCGACCCACCATCCTGTACATGTCGATCAGTCTCCAACCAACGGGTCAACCAGTCTTTACTTGTCATTTACATACACATTATTATCACATATATTCATATTTTTTAAGGCATTGCAACAAATAAAGCATAATTGAGCTTAATTCAGAAAATGTCAAAATGTCCTAATGGTAAACAACAAAAATCATACTAAGCAACAATTCATATTTTTAAAATTTAACTAAATTACTAAATATTACATAAAATAACATTCTGAAGTTTTAGTTGAACTAAATCACTATTTTTAAATGTAAAAAAAATTATGTAGGCAAAAATTGCTGTATTTTCAAAATCACTTAGTGAAAAATCTTAAACAAATGCTCAAAATATTTATAATCTTAATATCTATAACATATAAAAAGTTACGGGCTGAAAGTTTAACCAATATAAAATTATTCTCATTTTTTGCTAACGAAAATACAAATTTGATCAAAAAAATATCAAAAATATAAAATCTTTAAAATCAGAAATAGGATAAAGGTTCCTTACAGTGAGACAAGTAAATCTCTCAACATGCTCGACTAACGAAAATTGCTCTGCTGCCTCCAAAATTGGGTTTCTCGTTTCTCTTTCCTCTCTTTTCTCTCTTAAATCCTTAATCCATCTCTTTGTTAAACGAATTGAGAAGATAAAAGGTTTAATAAACTTATATAATGCTTTTAGATATTTAAGATTAAAATTATAATATATTATTAATATAATTATTTAATTTAATTAATTTTTTAATATAAAATTCATGTAAATAATTTTGGGCTTTAAAAATTATTAAAAAATATCCTTAAAATAAATCATTTTATTTAAAAAATATCAATGAAATTTATTTGTAAAATAGACACCTGATGGTCTCAAAATCTCCAATTGTACTAACATGTGCCAATTTCTTAAAGATTTTTACTAATGTCCAAAAATTATAAAAAAGTTGTGCAAGTAAAATACTATAATAACAATGTTATGGCAAAGATGGTTTATGATTTAGAGTTATAATGACTCCAAAAAAAATTATTTACCTGCGACAAAATATGAGTTATTATATTAAGGGATGATATGCTTGAGGCTAAGTAAAGAAGATCAAAATTATGTCACAAAAGAGGAGGAAAAATAATAAGAAGAGATAATTAAGGACTCACCAAAGCCCTAGATGATTAACCACCATGCTTCACCAATGAGTAGAATAGCCACCAAGCTTTTTCACATGAAATTTTCACAAGAAAAAATAATTTTTATTCAATGAATCAAAAGTACAAAGCAAGGTCTTATTTAAAGGCCTTTTCCAAGCCTAAACAATTTTGAAAAGTCTTATGAGTCGATAGAATACTATTACATGGATTGATGACATGTCCTAATATTAAAGGAAAGAAAATAAAAGAAATAAAATTAAATTAAAAGCTTTCAAATACATAAAAATTTGGATTGGCCATAAATGGCAGGTAGAGTGGCCTTGAAATCAATCAATTTATGAAGATCTTTACCTTTTTGATTTGTATGACCCACCAACCCATTAAGGAGCCTTAAATTAATTTAAACTTATTCTCCCATAATTTTAAAAGTAGTATGGGATGTTCGTGGGCTTGCATGGAAAGTTTTCTATAAAGATTGTCCTAAATTTTGATGATAGACCTTAGTTTATGATATTATTATTAGCCTTTATCTT
The DNA here is from genome assembly GCA_019925795.1 of Dendrobium chrysotoxum. Lineage (NCBI taxonomy): Eukaryota > Viridiplantae > Streptophyta > Magnoliopsida > Asparagales > Orchidaceae > Dendrobium > Dendrobium chrysotoxum. The sequence continues at coordinate 23,999,746 of CM034304.1, read as the reverse complement.
GGTGCTGCATCACACTAGCTGAGTAGAAATGAGTTGATAAGATTAAATTCCAAATTATAGGAAACAGACGGTGGAGGTTTCATCTTCTTCGCGTAAAAGGCTGTGAACACTAGACTTATTCTTGACCTTATACGTTTGATACAATAGACCAAATAACTTGAGAGCTTGAACATGGGTAGGGTAGGGTCTAAGAAAGAGTGGGGGATCATTCCTAATGCCTTTTATGCATATTGTAAAAAGTTATATGAAAACCTAGGTAAGGGCATAGCGTTAGAGTTTTACCTATGTACAGATGATCTCAGAGGACGTATGAAGGCTTATTCTTCTTGTTAAAAGATCCTATACAATTTTATAGAAGATGCCGAGGCCTGAAAATGACAGGAAGAGAAATTGGACTAGCTGGGATGGACTAATTGTAAAAAGCTCCAAACGATAGGGGAATGGCTGGAAAAGGTAGAGGATACTCCTAGAGGATGAAACAAAATCAAAGTAGGTCTGGAGAATGGTTGGGTAGTGAGTAATGTTTTAAAGAGCCTTTCTTGCATCCTTTTCCCTATTCTAGCTACCAGAGCTGCTATGGATGGCTAGGAAGCTTTAGAGATGGTGTCTTGATGCTTGACATCAGCCTTAAGCCGTTGGGTAGTAGAGAGGCACGTTGTAACAGGTGAAAACGATAGGGGATCATTTTCAAGCATGGAGGGGATCACTAGCTGGGCTGAACCAAGGGCTACATTAGGTCTAGCTGGTTCCAAGGAAGGTTATATAGTCATTTGGGTCATGTTGGATGAGATGGAGTGGCAAGATAGAGCTTATTTGAATAGTGTTGAACAATAAAGATCTTTTGGTCGTTTGTTGATTGGTTTGACTAAAGATGGCTGAGGTGGATTATAGAAGAGCATTTATTTATTGCTAGAGGCATTAGACTAGGTGTTAGAGCCATGGGATTGTAGTTTGAATGAGTGGTCAAGCACATATGATGGGTTTGACCACCCATGGTGATTTGACCATGTCAAATTAAACATGGGTTGACTCATGACATGTTTGAGGGCGTTTGGATCATACATTGGAATGGGATTGAAGGGTTGAGGAGTTTACTTTAAGTGTATGCAAGAAAGTAGTCCAATGTAACCTCGTTTAACTTAAACTATATTCAGTTGACTAGATCAACTGATGACTGGATCATGGTGACAAGTTAAGAGAATTTTACTAGGAGTAATGTTCAAGGAATTTTGGTGAAGTTTAGTGATGCTGGGTTTGATGTATGAGGCTCCTATTGAAGTGGTGTAGACTATAATTGAGGTCAAAGGGTTCAGTGCACTCTATAAAGCAATACATTGGGCCACCTGGTGACAGTGCATGGTTGCACCTGTCCAAGTGATTGAAGCTTTATATAGACTCGATGATTGATTTTTGATTGAGTATATAATTGATTGATTGCAGTATATAATTGATTGATTGCTGGTGATTGAGTGTTGGTTGAATGTTGGAAGTGCAAGCTGATTAGTTGTGGATTGGATTGTAGAGAGGATTGAAGTGTTGATTGATTTATTGATTGATTGAAGGTTGAGTGAATTGGTTGCCTGTATAATGCAGGCTAATTGATTGAATGATGGTTATGAGCTGCATTGAGGCTAATGATATCAATGCTCTGAGCTACATAGTGCACTGGGTCAATTGACTGCAGTGTAGGACTGTAACTGCAGGTGATTATAATTTAGAGTATGGAGGTTGATTGAAAACTAGAGATGATTGAAGAGGTGATTGCAGACTATGATTGAAGTGTATGATTGAATGTAGTTTAATTGATGTGATTGATTGAAGCTTGATTGATATATAACTGAATATCTAGGGTGATTATAAATCACCTAAATATAAGCTAGGTGATTTTCAATCACCAGATGGTTGATCAAAAGTTTGGATATTCCAAAATTATGACTTCATATAAAAATGAGGTCCACATACATGTAATTAAATAATTTCAAGAAGTAACATACTAGAAAGGATAATAAAATGCACAACAATACATAATTTTGGATTGCCACCCAAGCAGCATTAATTTTATAGTCTTTAGCCAATATTGTTTAGATCTATCCTTTTGGCTTTGTCACATCACTACTATTTATCATATAATACAAACTTTGATATTTTTCTTTTTCTTTTGAATTAATCTTAGTGGTATTGGGTAATGTGCCATGGGTCCTACTACTAAAGGAAATTGTTAACTACCCTAAATGATTCTCCAAATTTTAAAGGACAACAGCTTGACTCAGTAATTAGTTTCTCATCTGAAGTACTAAATCTTCTAAAGGTGTATTCCTTTCTTTGAATTGATTATTCTTATTAGAACATAGGGGATAGGAAGGTCTAGGATTCACTATTGGCTGTTGAGGATTATTCCAAGGCCCTACATGATTAGACTGGTTTGCATTCCACTAATTTCCACCATTATTCTTACTCCAATTGAAATTTGTGTGGTTCCTCTAACTTTGATTGTATGTATTTGAATAGGGATTATTTGATCTTCCGATAACATTCATATTCTCAACCCCTTGAGCGCTAGACTCACTAGTATAATTCAAGTCATTCCCATCTAAATGCATAGGTGATCCTAAGATTATACTAACTCTAAGATTATCTGACTTCTGAGACATGATTGCTACTTGAGCGATCAAAATAGATAAAACATCTGACTTATAGACACTGATTACTCTCTTAGGATTCACCTTATTAGAAGACCACTGGAAGTTATTTGTTTATTTTTTCTCTATCAAGGCATAAGCCTAATCAAAAGATTTTGACATCAAAGATTATCTTACTATCGCATCACTTCTAGACCTAAGGGATCCTATAAGCATATTATAAAATATCTGAATCACAAACCAATTAGGCAATGCATGCTACAGGAACTTTCTAAGCATTTCCTTAAATCTTTTCTAGCTCTCATAAATTGACTCTCCATCATATTGAGAAAATAAAGTAATATCATTTTTAAGCTTAGTAGTTTTAGAAGGTGGAAAGTACTTTATTAGGAACTTATGTGTCAACTCATTTAAAGTGATTATGGAGCTTGAGGATAAAGAATTCAACCACATTTTAGCTTTGTCCCTTAAAAAAAAGGAAAAAAAATGAAGTCTAATAGCATCATCACTAACTCCATTGTACTTGAATATTGAATAAATTTTTAAGAAACTAGCTAAATATAAGTTGAGATCCTTAACAAGAGTTCCCTAAACTACGAGTTCTGAACCAATTGGATAATGGCCAATTTTAGCTCAAAATTATTGGCTTGGATAGTAAGTTGATTGATACTCTAATAAATTCCATCTACTAAGGGATTGGCATACTCCCTAAGAGGTTTAGGTTGATCGTAATCTGGATTAGGTTTAGTCATTCCTATTGCTAAAATCTTTCTGATTTTATGAATTTTTGTAAAGACCCTTTCTATTTCTAGGTCAAACAATAAGATTTTCTTACTAGATCTACTATTCATACACCAAAATAGTGAATCAAATGTAATAAAACAAATTGAATAATTACAAAATAATCACAAGTTCACAGCTTCACAAATGACAATAATAATAATAAATATAAATACAAGTAAAAATTAAACAAATCAAGTAGGATTAAATATATAACTTTTTGAAAAATATAAAGAAAATTGTAAAAGCACATGTTATATTCTCCGGCAATGGTGCCAAAATTTTATGGAGACTTTACTTTTTTTTTTTTTAATGTAAATGAGCTTGCTTGCTACTATGAATGCATGTGTTATATGCTCCCTACGTAAGTGTACATGCTGATTAAGTAATAAAATGTATGAGAAGAGTGTCGATCTCATGAGGAAATAAATGTGCTACAACTAACTCTAGTATTGTCCACTCAAGTCATATAATTTATCCTACACAATAAAATAAAAGGTGAGGTGCTATCGCTACTGAGAAATGCAGTAAATAGTGAAGATAACTAGATCTAAAGATATTTTGGACTAATGATAATGAATGAACCTATGTTTTTCAAAGTAGACTCGTCTACAATAATTTTGAATCAGAGCATATGCACCTTTAGATTTCTAACAAGCTTGTAAGGGTGTAAAGAAAAGTTATGGCCTTTTTATAATGATTGCATCTCCATGGACCCTAGAATCCTAATCATCCTATATCTAGGCATGAAAGTTTTCAATCTCAATCCTTATAATTGTTCTAATATTCCTTCATCTAGGTAATGTATCATATTAGATTTTAAATTCATATATGGACAATGCATAAATTAAATTAAGCACTAGAGTAATTATGAACAAACATTCATATTTACATACAAGAGTCTACATTAGGAGAAATAATGACTATTCACATCACCAACCCAAAATAAAGAAGTTAGCTGGCCATAGAATTAATTCAGGTAAAATATATTTCATTACTTATTTTAGAAAATATAAAAAAAGGATGAAAAAAATATCACCTGGCGTTGAGAATCACAAATAGATCTTGCAGATGGACTCTTTCTAGAGTGATTCCCTCCTTACACCTTCTCTCTCCACACTCTCTTTCACTCCTAAGAAGTGTTTTGCTTACTACAAGGATGACTAGCCACTCTATTAAATGTAACTTCACTATCTTTGGCCTAGCCTTAAAATAAAACACAAAATTATTTATATTTTTAGCATAAATTGACTCAAGCACCTCGGCGCTTGACAGAGTGGCATCGTAGCGTTATAATGATGAACTTGCGCCTCGACACTGTTTAGTTGATTTTGTTGTGGCATTGAGCTGACCATACATAACAGTTGGCTGACCCGACGTAACTTTTCCTTTCTTAACTACTCCATCGTAGCACTGTAGAAGATTGACACCGCAGCGCTTGAACACTTCTTCCGACGCTACTGTGCTCCAAAGGTTGGCACTTCAACATTAAATTACTTGTAATTTGACAAAGCATAGAGCACAGTGGTGTTCCTTTTGTGATGTTGAGGCGCTCATAGCGCTGCTATGCTATATGATGTTCCATCGGGATGTTACGTTAAATGGAAAAATGATCGAGATTGGCGTTGAAGGCGTTGCACTGTAGGTGTTCGGGGAGCTTGTTCTAACTTTGCCCAAATTTAAGATTTTTTCCTGAGACATTTATGTACAACATCAACTAAAATACACATTTTTATTAAAATTAAAGACTACAAATAAACATAATTTTTACTTAACATTACTAAATAAATTTTTAGATTATCGTACATCATATGTTGAGATATTGAGATTAAAATTTGGAGTGAATGGTAAGATGGATAATAATCGATTATTTATTTTATAAACAATTTTCAAAGAAAATTTTGTTATGGATATCATATGCCCTTAAACAAGAAAATTTTTCTATTTTAAGGGCAGATTTTAAGGGGAGGTGGATGGGGGACACAATGCCAGCCAGAGTTTTACTTGCCGAACAAACTCACGGACCACATGGCCGAATAGCTGCAGTGTTGTCTGCAGAACAGCAGGAACTCACAGACAGCAAGTAGAAGGAAGATGGTATAGTTATTATTTTCTTTTTAAAACCTGACAGCAAGTATTATTTTAAGTAAAAAAGTACAACAAAATTAATGTGATAGGACATTTGTTTTTAAGAAGCTGTTGCTTAGACAGTACTTTTAAATATTTTTATTAAATATTTAAATTTTAAATAATTTTTTTAAATGTTTATTAAAAAAATATTTTTAAATATTTGATTTATTTATATCGGCTCCCAAGCTTGCGAGTTGGGCCTCATCAAATGTGAACTCGAACTTGTTTAACGGAGGAGTTCGAGCTTGCAGCTCGATAAGCTCAATCCGGGAGCTCATTATGGCTCGGCTCACTTACACCCCTAATTAAAATTTAGTGTAAAATAAAAGAAATATAAAGGTTTCAATTTTCTTATTTAGATGAAAATCAAAAAAAATATAATGCTTTTGAGTAGGGATTAGGAATATCCCATAATACCTTTCATCAAATTTTGAATTCACCTAATTCAGAATAATTCAAGCTAGATGATGCAACACTATATAGTTAATTAGGTTTTCACTACATAAATAATAGGCTTTCGGTGTTGATTCAAAGGCTAAATAAAATTAATTTAAATATTTATGTGTGAGAAAAATTATTGATATCACTATGTTATTATAATGCATAAACCAAGCTAAATATTATTTTTCTCTAGTATTTAATGTCTAAATTTTTTTAATTTTTTCCAAAATTATAGAAATTATATTTGATTTGTAGAAATTAGAAATTGATGCTAGTAAAAGTAAGAAAAATTTAATAATTCATTCGTAGAATTTTCATATACATTTTTAGTCATTATTGGTGAATTGACCTAATCTTATAATTTTGGCCAATTAACCATCCTAATTAAAAATTTTAAATATATTTTTTTATGGATTAGAGAATTTGTTAGTTTGTATATTATAGCCTTCCTATTACACATACATAGGCACACTTACACATACACCCTTTTCTTTTACATTTTTCATAGATTTTCATTAGGCTTTGTATAGTATTGCAAATGGAGATATATTGGCATATGAGGATTTATTCAAAGCTATGTATAAAGAAGTTATAATGATGAGTAAATGAAGTAACCCATTTGCAATAAGACATGTTTGTATGGAGATTAGGTTAACATTGATATTATTAGTTATATAAAAGCCCTCATGTGAATTTTTTACCATCTTGCTTATGAGGCAAGAGCGTAGAACTCCTTACAATAATACTAGGTAGACTATCTTGTACTATATTAGATATAAATAATTATTGATATTGATTTTGGCTAAATACTGACCTTGGATTTATAAACCAACCTCGTGGCCTTAACTAGCTATGTTAATACATACCTAACTTAGGCATGATCTAATAATTCATTAATTTGGATCTTTTCATAGAATTTATTCAACCTCATACTACATTTAGAGGCTATTTGGTTTGTTGAAAAGGAATGCAAAAGTATTTCAATTATACAGGTTTCAGAAATTTATATTTTTGATTTGATGAAAATGAAATGCATAGTAAACTTTTGATGAATTTTCAAATACACAGCAAACTTGACTCTTTTGTAGCTACAGATAGCCTTCATCGTCACAAACACCATTGTTGTCACCCTATCATTGCCATCACTAGTCACCTCTCAGCCTTTGTCCAACAACTTTCTTAGCTTTAGCTTTAAACTTCCCTTCTTAACCTTTAAGTCAATTTCTCTTCTTAGCTATTAACATCAAGTTATCTTCTCGACTTTTTCATTGGCCCCTTCTCATCTCCTCACTGAGCTCTCCTTCTTGCCCTAAGTTGAATTCCTCCTTGGCCTTAATGCTAATGTCACATTTTCAAGTCCCACCATCAAGTTCTTTCTCAACCTCCCTATCAACGTATGCTTCTCGATATTTGGTGGACTTTCTTGTCGCCTTTGGCCAACTTCCTCAACATTAATGACCACTATCAACCCTCAAGAGGTTAGATGATATTTTTCAAAATATTCTTTTCAATGTTGTTGGGTTTGAGAAAAGTGCCTTGCATTTGACATCATCCTCATAACATACACCCTTATTTGCCTCCACTTGATATCTTTCCCTTTGGTGAAAGAGACTATAGATTCAAGATGCATGCCCTAACATTTTGCCAATACTTCTAATTGATGCCCATATCCTCATCAGCGGTGCCTAATTGTATAAGCATTGCAATTGCTAGCTCCTCTCCACCATATATATATATTATTTCAATTGAAATTTCCATTAAGATTTTTTGAAAGTAATGTTTAAAAGACAATTATTAAATAATAAAAAAGTATCATCCAAAAAATATTACTTTTTATTTGACTATTTTTCTATATAAAAAAAAATTTAGCAAAATATCTTAAATGAAACCTAATATTTTTTGTTTACGGACTTCGTAAATTATGAGTTTCTTGCATATTTCATTTAACCGATAAATAAAGATAAATATCTCTGCCTAATCAGTTCTATTTAAAATAATAATAATAAAATCATTAAATATATGACTAAATTTTATAATTTAAAAAAATAATATTTTTAGATCATTAGGTCATATATTCTAAGTGCATCCTTTGTACCAAAAAATGTCAGTCCACAGGCCATTAATAAGCCAAATGTGCCCCCCAAAAAACAAAGAAATTACTATCTTCACCGTACAATAAATTTCTCTTCATAATTAAAATTTCTTCCAAATATTTTATTTATTTTTAAATAAAATTAGAACATAATATCAATTACAAATAAAAAGACAATCACCTACAAATCAAATTTCACGCATAAAACTATTTAACATTTAATTAAAAAAATTACAAATAAAGACTCGAATTTATAATCACTATCCTAAAATTCAAAGAACATTTCATTTAAACTAAAGCTCTTAAATTTCTTGGATAGTTAGCTTATGGGACAAATAACTATTTTGTGCAATCCAACTTAGCAGTGGGTGATCTGATGGAAGATGGATATAAAAATTTTTTTGCTCCTGTAGCCTCCAAGATTTTTCTACTGAGCGCCTTACTTGAATCAACGCCAGGTTTAGTAAGATAGAATGATCTTGAATACCAGTTGATTATCTCAGGAGCAAAGAACATAATTGCATGAAAAGGTTGGTACCAAGAGGGCCAAGTCACATACTCATCACCTCTACATGCACTTTCCACAACAATTTCTGCAAATTTATCTGTGTATCCAACTGGGAAAAGTCCAACCTGAACCTGCATAGTTAATGAAACAGACTTAGAGTTAGTATTTTGAGGGAATTTCTTGTAAAATTTATAGAACTTTAAAATAAATTTTCCATGATGGAATAGATGTAGAGTTGTTGATGATTTTATCTTGACTAAGTAGCTTAAAATCATTCAATTCGATGATAGCTTAATTCGAGTTAGATATGACTTGTTCAATTTGGTTCGAGTAAAAAAATCAATCCAACTTTGTTCAATTATCAGGTAATCTAAGGCTTCGTTTGGGACGACTTTTTTATTGCTTCTTAAGCAGCTTTTTAGTATAAAAATTAAATTTTGCACTAAAAAGCTGCTTTAACAAACAGTAAGAAAGCCGTCTCAAACGAAGCCTAAACCAATATATATATATATATATATATATATATATATATATATATATATATATATATATATATATATATATATATAAGTCAAATGTGAAAACACAAATCAAATAATGCTCAAATTCAAGACCTCTGGGATGAGGGAGAAAGCCTTCAACCAACTAGCTCAAGGATAGAAAACACAATCTATGGTCTTCAAGCAAAACTCACAATCCAAACTATTAGAAGGTTCTGAATTGAGAAATAGTTAATTTACTTACATCTCTAATCTCCTCACTGACTCCAATTTCACCTCCTTTTTGAAGAAATTTCCCCTTTGTAAGTTCTGAAGCTACGTATCCTGGTGTCAGTATGGTGATTCGAATGTCTGATCCAAACTCTGCTCTCAGTGTTTCATAGAATCTAATTAGTGCAGCTTTGCTTGCCTATGAAATTGAAATATTAAACATTCAAACATTAGGTTGGATATCTGAGAGAACAGAAAAAGAGAGATAGAGATAGAGAGAGAGAGAGAGAGCAAAGATTTCTTCCAATACATTGTAAAAGCTCATTCTTGCAGTGGGAACACGTCCGGCTACTGAAGATGTCACAATGATATTCCCTTGACTATTCTTCAGGTATGGAATAGCGTAATAGGTTGTATATACTGCACCCCAGAAATTTACATCCTATAAAGAGTTAAAAGTTAATTCCAAGTAAATTGGAACTTAAAAATAATTAAATACTTCTATGTGATTCGGTTGTTGATTAATGATGATGTAAGAGAGACATTGTAGTAATATTTGAAAAAATTTTGGGTCTGAATATCCTTAGTGAATCAAAATTGAATTTGTTATATGAAAGAATGGTGGGGGTAATATTTTTTTAATGACAGAAAAATAAGTTTAAGTGCACTGAAAAAATATATTTAATTATTAAGACATGTAGATGAAATTAATATCAAATAATAAGTTTAAGTGCTTAAGATAATATTGACATAATTTGTTAAAAAAAGAATAACTCCGCCTCGTGCTTAACTATAATGACTTAAAAAATAAGGAGTCATTAAATCAAACCATAAATAGTGGGATAAAGCTAATGAATACTAGACTTTTATCTACTCCCAAGTGCTTTGGAAAATGAATGATCTCCAGTGTGTTAGAAGTCAGTTTACTATATTTTGTTTTCTTTAAGAAATTATTTCAAAACTTGTTATGGTTCAGGTTCAAACGGTTCTCAGATCTATATTTAGGGACCTTTAGATAATGTTTTTTGCATGTTTTATCGCATCATAAACTTGCCACAAAACCAAGATCAAAATTGGCTTTGAAATGAAAAGAAAAAAGAAAAAAAAAATTCATAGAACAGATTTTCAAGGAGCAAGTCAACTGAATGAACTCGTAGCTTGTGTACTCACCATAACTTGGTTGAAAGCAGATATGTTGGTGATCTCTTCAAAGAGAGAACTGGAAAGAAGCCCAGCATTAACAACTAGGTGATTCACTGCAATGCAAAGAAGATACTGTGTGATAATGAAGCCAATAAATTTATGAAGTAAGACATAAATACAATTACTATATAAAATGTCACATTGGGCAAAGTGAGCAATGGTTTCTTCAATGACCCTCTTGCATTCTGACTGTTTGGAGATGTCTGCTTTGATCACTAATACATCTGGTGAGCCTTTCCCCAATGCAGCCTTAGCAACGTTTTTTAGAGCGTGCTCTCTTCTGGCTACAAGAACTAGATAGGCTCCTCTAGTTGCATATTGGTAAGCCAGTTCCTGTTATCAAAATGTTTATAAGGATTATTATAAATGGGTTTAAAGTAAATATTCGTATAGGGCATTTTAAACAGCTTGTAGCTGATTACTTAGAGAAGCTTTATTTGATTAACAAGAAAAGGAGTAGGAACATAGCAGACAGCTTATGTGAGAAAGAAAGAAATCTAAAACGTCATAAATTTAATTCAGTATTACAACTTCTGCATAACGAAAGATTTCTTTCAGAATAATGAAATATAACTTTTGCATACCGGAGCATTTCCAATAGACTGAAAGAGTGCTAAAGATTTATGTTCTTAGATCTAGAGTTCTTGGCACATAAAGAGCTGAAGATTTTTTTTTTTTTTTTCATAGAAAAATTAATCTAAAGAGAAGACCACAGATCTAATATCAGATTACAAACTTACACTATAGATGTAAAGGCTAATGATGAATCCTACTGGCATGCTAACCCATTTTGCGCTCTCCATCAAAGATTTGTGTTCATCTCAGCTCCAGAATTTTGGACACATAATGAGCCGGATTTTTTTTTTTTCCATAAAAAAATTAGTCTAAAAAGAAGAACCAGATCCTAGACCAAATGAAAAAATTACACTATAGACGCAAAGGCTAATGATGAACCCTAGTGGTGTAACAACTTGTTTAGCGCTCTTCACAAAGTTGTCCACATGTCAAGCTAAATGTGAGTTCTGATTTGATCGGTTTAGCATTACTGGCTAATTTGATTCATAAAAAGATAAAGAAGAAGCTAACGTCGTACCAACTAAAATCAACCTAACTGAATCATCCAAGACTTATTAGACAATCTCAAGGTTCTTCACCCAAGTCTCTATTAGATCATCTGTAAGTTGTCAATAGGAATAACACAACATCTCGGCCTAGAACATCTCTTTATCTTGATCATATTCTTTACTTGAACCTTAGAAGATTTACCCTTTTTGTCCTAATGACGCCCACAACACACAACTATGGCCATCAAGCTAACCACTCCAAAGATACAACTAGCCACTTATTGTATGAGAAACTGCCACACCAAAAAAAATTCTCTATTCTGCAATGACTCTCCTGCATGTCTTCACACTGCTATCATAGGCTAATTGTCAATTAGTCATTCGATCATTCCATGTTTTTCAACAGATAATTGATATTTTCCAGGCCTACCCTATGTACCACATTCTCAATCACTACCAAAGTAGTTCTCTCACAACTTGCATGGTGATCTCCCCCTGTATACCCTCAAACTTTAAATAGCCTCAAACTAGGAATTGAGCTAAAATTACATCCTCCTTAACCTCAAAGAGGGATATGCCTTATGTATCACATCCTTCACCTAAGTGCTTTGCATAGCCTCAAACCAGGACTAATTGTCAATCACTCATTCGATCATTTAATGTTTTCCACCATTCAATTGATTTTCTCCAAGCTTGCTTGATGTACCACATCCTTTACCCCTATTAGAGTGGTTCCCTGACAAATCGAATGACGATCTCCCCCTATAGCATCAAACCAAGACTTTAGCTAAAATTACCTCCTCCTTCACCTCCAAGAGGGATTTTCAAATCTTTATTGAGACATACTTCTTAGAAGGAGAGAGAGATTTTAAAAGCTAGGAGACTTTAGAACTTATATTTCTTTCACAAGAACATTAAACTTTTCTCCCCTCTTCTCCTATAGCGGATGTAAGTTAGGGACTGTTTGATTGGTTGTAAAGTGAATGCAGTGCTAAGTAAATGCAGTATAAAATAAATACATTGAGCCTATTTGGTTGGTTGTAAACTGAATATAGAAAACTGTTTTTCCGATTTGGTAGGATGAATGCAGAGTAAAGTAAAATCACTTGAATCAAAATGGCGTGTACTCACGGTCGCTCGGGACGAACAGGGAAGAAGAGAATGCAATGGTCGCTGTCTAAATCGAAGCAGAGACGAGTGAATGGGGGCAATCGTTGAATGGTTAGACCCTTGCGTGCGGCTGAGGGAGATAAGGATTTGGCCCTTCTTGTGCGTAACAAAGAGATCAGAGGGGACTGGGCTTCAGCCCTTGGCAAGCTCAACATATCGAATGAAGCAGGAATGAATGGGGCTTTGGCCCTTCTCACATGAAGCATGATCTTTTTACGTGCGAAGTCAAATAGAAACGATAGAGCCGAAGAAGCGACTCCTCATGCGAAGCTGGATCTTCCTGTGTGTGAAGTCGAACATTAACGATGGAGTTTAAGAAGCGACTTCTAACATGAAGCAGGATCTTCCTGAGTGCAAAGATGAATAGAAATGATGGAGCCGAAGAAGCGACTCCTCACGCAAAGCAAGATCTTTCTGCGTGTGAAGTTGAAAGGCAATGGAGAAAAGCAAACCTTGGTACAGAACTCTGCCTCACGCGAAGTAGGAGGAAGAAACGAAGGAGTATTCCCATGGGGTTCTCTCTCTCTCTCTCTCTCTCTCTCTGCCCGCAAAATGAACTAATGCGGGGAATTCAGGAATTTACTTTACTTACTCAAGTGTCCAACTAAATACCAAAAAAGTGAAAAAGCAAAGCATTCACTATGCTTTGCATTTACTTTTCTTCCAACCAAACAACCCCTTAGTAGGTAGAATCACATAAAATCACGGTGTTGTCTACTAACTCCTATCTCTCTTCCTTCTACTTCTCCAGTCATATACCCATAGGTCGGACCTTTTCCTCTACCAAAGAGTATGTAGCTTTGAAGCTTACCATTCCTCTTTTTCCTTTTAGTGAAATGATAAAAACTCTAGTTCAATTTTATTCATTCTCCTCTCTGACCACTTCTTACCATCATAACTAGTGACTATGTTTTAACTATCAAATCCAATTTATAAGATGGAAATTTCAGATAGACACAGTAGTAAATGTAGCACAAAATATGATATAGGCTAATAAATAATTATGCCTATGTTAGCTCCAAAATTATAGGTAGGATTGACTATTACTTCGTAGTTCATCATATATAGTCATAGATTAATACTTTCAAGTTAGATACTCTTTTACAAACAATTAACATTAAAGAGGAGATTTATGAAGAATATGATTGCATTAACATTCAAGGTCGAGAAGTTTGATGACTCAAGCGTGTTTTGGACTATAAATAACCCTATTTTTTTAAAAAATTGAAATTTATCACATACATTTTATAAAAGTGCATAAAAACAATTACAATTTAAGAAAAGTTATTGATGGGGACAAACCAAGAGCCAAGCATAAATTTGTGTCATTTTTTTTCAAGAAAAAAAGAACTGTGTGAGTAGAGATCAAAATCATGACCTTATAATTGAGAGCTGGAGTATGAACCATTAGGCCAAGTCTTTGCTCACAAGGCTTTGGATGACAATGATGCACAAAGTTTTTGTCAAATAGGGTATTGTTAAGGTATACGTGGGGTTTGTTAAGATGCTTGAAATTATGAGTAGAGAAGATAAAAATAGATGAAAATAATTTGTTAACAATTGAACTAAGTTTGGTGGATAAGATTTTGAAAGAGTATTAGAGGAAACAATGAAAAATGTCTTATTTTCCTCTTCGACCACTTCTTACCATTCACAATCACTGACCTTGCTTTTACAAGCACTCTCCATTTATGACCGGAAATTTTCCAAATGGGCATGACAGATAATGTGGTTACATAATATGATATAGGCTAACAAAAATTTATGACTGCCTTAGCTACAAAATCTTAGGAAAACAGGACTATTACTTTATAGTTCCTTAAATTCACTCATGGGATAATGCATCCAAGTTAGACACTTGTTTCCTAACAATTGGTATGTGGGAGAAGGTTTATGACGACAATAATTATCATTAAGATCAACAAGTTTGATGACTCAGAATTTTAAGCTTTAGAGAACTACGATGCATGGAGTTTTAGTCTAACAAGGGTGTGCTAAGATGCCTAAAACCATGTGTAAGAAAGATAACATAAAGATGGATGAAATGACATTTTAACGATTCAACCATGTCTAGTGGATGAAGCTTTGATAGTGATCTTACAAAAAACAATAGAAGGCTTAAGGCTCTAATTTGGAGTATATGTATACAACCACAAGCCTCTAAAATAAATATGATAAAAAGAAAAGATTGAACTTGCTCAAAATTCAAGAATGCATGCTTATTAAATCATATCAAAATAAGTTTAATTCTATTATTTGAGCTTTAAGGAATAATAGAATGATTGTTGATGATGAATATTAATCATATTGATATATGCCCCATATCGCCCTCCTATATAAAAATTTCATGACAATATGTTATCTGAGCGAGATAATGCAAACTCATTGGATGAAAAAATAACTTACTTCCTTTTAAAGATATGATTATTGGTTAGGGGAGATCTTTTAAGAAAGGGCATGCTTCTAGTCATGACAGGGCTAAGTTTAAGACAAGTTCAAGGCCACGCTTCTATTATAAGAAAAAATAAAAAGAACACATATAGAATGAATGCTATGCTTTGTAAAAAAGGGAGTAACATGCAAGTGACAACCACAACGAGGAAAAAATACCATATGCAAAGGTTGTTGTAAGGTGCTTTTTGTGGATTTGCATTGAGTTTATATAATGAGTAATGAGCTAAAAACTCACTAAACAAACCTATAATTTTAACATGCATACAAAAAAGCATAATATAACTTTTTATGCATGCATGTTATGAAGCACAAACTCAGTAATGGAACACCCATTAATCATCCAAACCAAATCAAAACATTACTGAATTAGGATCGATTTGTGTTATCATAGTTCTGTCTAACTTTTATTTTGGAATAAAATATATCAAACATAATTTTTAGCATCATGAACACATGTCAGCTATGATGCATAGACACGGATATGGCGACACGGATACAACACGATAAGGATACAGGACACATCAATTATTGAAAATATAGGACACGAACACGGACACAGATATGGTATTATAATTTTATATTTTAAAAATAGTGTATAAAAATTGAATAAGTATAATATTAAAAATAATTTAGAAATAATAAGTCATTTAACTAGAATTTGTGCTTAAAATGATTAATATTAATATATCGAGAGTCGAGCATCGATGCCGTGTATTAGGCATTGAGAGAGAAGACGACAATACTATCAAGAGTTGGACATCGATGTTATGCAATAAGTATTTGGCGTCAATGTCAAGAGGACGTCTGTCGTCAATGTTGAGAGGGCGTTGGCTATCAATTTTAAGATGACGTCGGACAAAGATGAGTTGTAGTTGTGGGTGTAGAAATTTCTAACGTCGAGCATCAATGTCAAGACAGTGTCAGATTTTAATGTTGAGATAGTTTTGAAATATTGATGTTATAACGACATCAGAGGTTAATGTCATCAAGCATTATTGTGAAATCAAAGTCGCAACCATGGTTTAAAATTGCGCAATGTGAGGCGCGCCTTGAGGCGCGCCTCTGCGCAATTTGGGCCCATTTAGCCTCAATGCCTAAGCAATTATGTTGATTCGTGAGGCTTACGCCTCACTGGCATTGAGGCGCGCCTCAAGGCGCTATTGCGCAATAAACTTAGAGGCGTACGCCTCATGGGGGTCCCACTCACTTAAGTTTTACTTTAAAAAAAATCCCAAACCTTCCTTCTACCAGCTCACCCGAACGGAAGTTCCACTTCCGCACGGTCTTCGCAGGCGACCCTAAATCCCGCACCCTAGCCTTGCCGCTGCCTTTCCGCCGCCCCTCCCGCCGGCGCCGCCTAACGCCGGTGAAGCCATTGTGTCCGGCCGCCCTCCAAGACGTTTCTTCTACTGGATTTAGGTATTTTTTTTAAATTTAAGGAAAGATTTTTCAAGTTATAGAAAATCTAGGGTTTATAATTTTTTGAGTTTTTTTTTTTTGTTTTCGCATTTTTGCATTAGGAAGCATGAATAGAGCCTTAGAGAAAAGGAAAAGACATCCATTTTTGGTGAAATTTATTTTTTTAGGGTTTATGGAACATTGATTCATTTGATTGAATGGTAGCCATTGATAGTGCAAGAAAATGAAAATAATATAACTAAGATATGTGTGTTAGACTTATATGTATGTTGGTTTGGACAATAAAGAAGCATTGATAGTCAAATTTTTACCATGACAAGAATGAGAACACTAAGATATGTGTTACTAAAACTCGGAAGGCTTAAGTAATAAATGATTTTATTAGAGAGATGATTGGAGTAACTCCGATTGAATATAAGCTAGTAAAAAATAGATGAAGATGGTTAGGAATGTGCAACTCATCTATACATAAAATGCTTTGTTAATGAAATTATGAAAATAATATAACTTTTTTATTTATGTAATATTTAGATATCTTTTTGTTAGACTTATGTGTATGGATGCCATTGATATGTAAGAAAATGAAAATGTATGGTTGTTTTTTTTAGTAGTAACTTGATGTTTTGATCTTATATTTTATATTCTTCTAATCTTCTCATAAAGGATGGTCAGAAGTAAGGATAAAGCTGCAGCATCAGGTCATAGAAAAGATCCAGCATGGAAACATAGCACTCAGGTGGATGTAGGCGGAAGTGATAAAACATATATCTATCTAAAATGCAATTACTGTGACAAAGTTGTAAAGGGTGGTGTGACTAGGATGAAGGAACACCTTTCAGGGTCTCACAAGAATGTTGCTCCATGCTCCAAAGTTCCTGATAATGTAAGGGAGGAGATAAAATCATACATGAATAAGTCTACCACATCAAAACATCTTGCACAGAAGCAATTTGAGGACAGAGTTGATGTTGGATCTTACTACGGGAGTGAGCGCAGTGTTAGGGATTCATCTTCTTCGATGAAGCCCATTTCATCTAGGGGTACTAGAGGGCCTATGGATCATTATATGGTGGACACATCAGAGGATAGGCCTCCTACTACACAGAAGATGGCCCCAGAAAATACAAGGGAGGCACGGAGAAGAGTGTGTAAGGATATAGGCAGATTCTTCTATGAAAATGCAATTCCATTTAATGTTGCAACATCACCTGCCTATTACAACATGATTCGTTCAGTTGGAGCATTTGGGAGAGGGTTCAAACCTCCAACCATGTATGATTTGAGAACATGGATTCTTAAGGAGGAGTTGGAAAACACTGATAAAAGCATTGAAGAAATTAAGAGGACTTGGGCCCAAACAGGAGTAACAATTATGTCAGATGGGTGGTCTGATATCAAACATAGAAGTCTGATCAACATCCTCATTAATAATCCTTATGGTACTGTGTTTTTAAGGTCAGTTGATGCATCTGACCAGGTCAAAGATGCTGAGTTCATATTTGGTTTATTAGATAGCATTGTTGATGAGGTTGGAGAACATTTGGTTGTACAAGTTGTGACAGATAATGCAAGTGCTTATAAGGCTGCAGGTAAAAAACTTATGGAGAAGAGGAAACATATGTACTGGACTCCTTGTGCGGCACATTGCATAGATCTGATTCCAACTTAGGAGGCGAAGAGGGAAGTTATAGGGAAATTTGGGATATTATTGATGATAGGTGGGAGCTACAGCTTCACCGGCACTTGCATGCAGCTGGCTATTATCTAAACCCTCAATATCAATATGCGGAAAATAAGTCTACAAATCCTGAAATAAAGTTGGGATTGTATCATTGCATGGATAGGCTAATAAATGATGCAACTGAAAGATCAAATGCTGACATGCAATTGGTACCTTTTAGGAATAAAGAAGGCTTTTTTGGATTACAACAAGCAAAGGATACAATTGCCAAACGATCTCCAGGTGATTTTATTTAATGTTTAAACATTTATTTAAAAGTTATTTTTTCACACTAATTAAACTCTCTTATATAAATATTAGTTGAGTGGTGGATTCAATTTGGTGATGGGACTCCAGAATTGCAGCGTTTTGCTGTGAAAGTTTTGGGCTTGACATGCTCTTCATCTGGCTGTGAAAGAAACTGGAGTACCTACAACCAAGTACATACAAAGAGGAGAAATCGCTTGTCGACATTAAGGATGAATTCACTGGTGTACATTATGTACAATAGGAGACTCAGAGATAGAAATTTGAAGAAAAAAGGATTAATGGATGATGAAGATCCTTTGCTTTGCGAGGACGTGGCATCTGATGATGAGTGGTTTGTAGATGATGAAGTTGAAGTGATGCCATCTGAATTACAAGATGAAGATTTAAATGTTGATTTCTTTGATGGTCATAAAGCATCTACATCCACCATAACTCAAGAACAAATCAAAAAAGGTATATAAATAATATAGTTTTCTTTTCTTAGACTTTAATTTATTAATGTATTACACTATTATTCATTATGATATTGTTCAAAAATATTTAGGGAAGAGGAAGATAACTGATATTGAGGAAGAAGGAGCTGTTTGGGAGACATTGGAGTCATTGCACTCTATAGGAGAGGAGGAAGGAGAGAGAGCAGTTCATCATAATGATGATTCAAATGAAGACTCTCTTAGTGATGACAGTGCTGATGACTTATGAGTTTTTATGTGATATGTCATTGCTATTTATTTTTGGAATTATATGTTAATGAAAAGAAAACTGTGATTTGGGAAAGATGGAGTTTGAGACTTTGAGTTGAAGTTAAACTATATTTCATGTTCTCTTATTATTAGGATATTTTGATTTTACTTCATATCTTGTGCATTTTTATGTTTTATATATTATTTACTTATTAGAATATACAAATTTTTTCATTTTATGTTTACGCAATTCTTTGATTTTGAGGCTTACGCCTCAAAACGCCTTGAGGCTTACGCCTCGCCTCACGAACGAAAAACGCCTCAATACCCGATTACGCAATTT
Source organism: Dendrobium chrysotoxum (assembly GCA_019925795.1). Lineage (NCBI taxonomy): Eukaryota > Viridiplantae > Streptophyta > Magnoliopsida > Asparagales > Orchidaceae > Dendrobium > Dendrobium chrysotoxum. Next base: position 23,980,120 of record CM034304.1, on the reverse strand, counting down.
TAAACATTGGTCGCAACCCACCAAAGAAAAATGAAAATGAGAATATTCGATGAATGGGGTATTGAGTGAGAGCGATTGATTTGGTGTTGTGGATAGGAAAAAAGAAATTTTAGTTTTTAATCTTTTAAATAAATAAAAAATTAAAATACAAGAAAGTATATTTAAAAATTTATAAAATATTTAAGACACACGTATCTAATTTGTATTTAATATTTTTTAATCAGACACATTTTTGGCGTATCCGACACATGTCGAAGGTGTGTCAGACGCAGTTGTGCCAGATACGTATCGCATACTGTACGACTCTTTGAAGAGAAGTGTCGGTGCATCATAGCATGTCAGTAAAGCTTCATAACTTAAACGCTAAATTAAATTTTATATAATCTATAATTATGCAATGCACTTGTATTTTGTTTTCAATGTATTTTATTAAGAAAATTATAATTTAATTGAATGTAAATAAAATAAACAACCATTTAATGATCCTACTACCTCAAAACAAATTTAAAAAAAAAACGCTACTTGAAAAGAAGCTCGGCCATTTTCATAATATTTAAGATTTTATCCATTGTAAATTTGAACTATAATTACATATTTTCTAAAAATATGGTTAAATATTAAATTTTATTCATATTCATTTTATAAACATGAAAAAATCAATACTTCGAACTGCCCTTTGATTTTTTAATCATATACTTTGAAAAAAATGTGACAATTAATTGTGTAAATAAAAGTTTTAATCACATATTTTTATTAAAACATGATTAAATTATAATATTTAGTCATAATCATTTCAAGCGACACAAGTAATCATCAAAATGTTGAAAAAAGCATGATTTAAAAAAAAAGTGTCTTCAATATATACAAACAACAATAAAAACAACAAGCCTTTATCCTACTACGTGGGGTTGACTAAATGAATTTGTTTCCATATTATCTCATATTAAGAGTCAAATTCTCATTTAAATCTAATAAAAATGATCATTTTTAATAATTTGTAATCCTTTTTTCTTTTAGGTCAACCTCTACCTTTCTTAAAATCAATCTATAAATGCTAATCTCTTCTTTCTCTCTCCTTAATTCTCATTAATTTAATCTTTTCCCATTCTTCTTATGATTCCATGTTCAAATTCATTGAATGTCTCCTTTACATTCAACATATTTAATTGATCAAATTCAAACAGCCAAGCAACATTACAGCTTTACTTAAACTCACTTACAACCAAGGGATAATAACTACCTTTCATAACTTTTGCTGCTCAAATATAGGTTAAGTTCTGAAATTGTACTTCTCATACATTAAATTTTTGCTTAAATTAAAAAATAAATATAGAAATGGCCGGTGGGTACAGTATAAATAAGACACCAAATGCTCTGCAACCAGATTCGGAGAAACAATAAATGGTTGAAGGTGCATGTGACACAATTAATGATACGGAATGAGCGTTGATGGCCCCCGCTTATTGTAAGTCTAGCTTTAATAATTTAGATGTTCAGATAAGACACAAATAATGCATCAATTTAATATTTCATTAATTATTGGACCTTGCCAGTTCAATTAATAAAAATTTTAAGCAGAATAATACTATATATTTTTAAATAAATTAATGTTTAAAATGGACCAATAAGTTGCAGAGATAGCTGTTATATCTAAACAAATTTAAATTCAACATTTTTTAAGGTATTTTTAGATTTATAAATATGATCATTTGAGTGTTGTACCGTAATTTTGCATATATATATATATATAACAGTATTTTGATAAACAATTATAATATTTGAATAACAAGTTTAGATAATATTTTGATAAAATTTCATGCATCCTATCCAAATCTTTTTTATTTATAAAATCAAAGTGAAAAAAACAAGCAAATTTTTTGTGTGTTCTAATATCAAATCATTTAAAGTAAAAAAAATATGAATTATAATTATGTTATGCTCTTCCACATTTGGGTTGCATTATTATAATAGAAATAGTTAATATTAATTTCATAAATAAACAAATTTGATCATTACGTTAAAAATTGCCCTCAAGTTTGTATCTAAATTAAAGAGTTTGTCTGGCAAGCTTCTTTCTATCTATCAAAATCTTTATAAAACTTGATGAGTAAATAGGATATTTTACATCACGTAAATTTTCATATTAGATTTAAATATCACACAATACAAAACCCTTTCATTTATACATCTTTTTATAATATCTAACAAGGGCATCAATGTAATTTGGGAAAATATATTTTACTATATTTATATACATATTTGGAAAATGACTATGGGAAGCCCAAAGACCTCCACAATAGCATTCAAAGCCTCTATCATCTGAATAGCTGCCGCCCAGCAATAAAATATTAACAAACATATAAAAGAGTCAAAAAAATCAACGGTATTAAAATCCATCATAATCAGAATTTAATTCTAACTCAAATTTACCTTTTGTCCCAACCTGAAGCTATCACCATTCTTAATTAATAACCATACGCAGCTAAGTATACCGATTTGTAATAAAATTACTAACCTCTCCAATGCCGGAAGAAGCCCCCGTTATCAGAACCACCTTTCCCCTAACATCTTCTTTGTAAAAGGGCTTAACGAAGACGAATGCTGTCAGTCTCCAGATCCAGGAGATGGGGAGATAGACTAGCAAGAACACAGCAATCAAAACATGCATAATCACGCTGAGAAAGCTATTGAAGATATCCATCGCTGGTTTATATCCGAAATTAAAAGATAGAGCGAGAGATTTGAATTCTCCGGCGAAGAGACAGAGAATACAGAAAGAGAGAGAAGCGTTATCTGAAGTTGAACTTCAGAGGAATAGGGACGGGAGTAGGGCTTTTTATTGGCTTTCTTGAAAATAAAATGTGGTCCCGTTACCGACGGTGATCTGAAAGCGTGATGACCGTGATAAACGACTTTAGGGACAGTGACCCGCATAGAACAATGATGCGGTGGGTTCATTAAATTGGGAAATGGGGATGACCACCATCCAAATCCCCAACTGCCTCTTTATTTTTTTATTTTTATTATTATTTTTTTGAGAGAATTTCTAACGTCTTCTTCTTTAGAATATGTTTTTAAATTGTGAGATAATGAAATATTGTTTTTCTCGAACAGACTTTTAGGTTCAAAGGGTGGACATTAATGGGCCAAAAATTATATGCGAAAAAAAATATATTGTGGATGAGTACACATTGGTCAAATATTCTAATTAAATTTTAATAAAATTTTTAAAATTGATTTATATGAATTGTCAATTTATTTTTAATTATATTTTAAAATCAATTTTAAAATTTAAAATTCAGCCAATTATAAATATCCTCACATATGTTTGAGAGATCATTATGTGTGGAGTCTGAACTAAAGTTACGTCCAACTTTTGTAAGTGTGCATAACAAAAATACAATAAAAGCGCGGTGACGAATAGTAGTTGTGTTTTTACTACGCACACTCACAAAAATTGGACTATTTTTCGATCCGGACTCCGCACGTTATAATCTCTCTTCGCGTTGAGATATTGAAATTAGATTGGAGTTTAAAATATGATAAATGATGATTTATCATTTCTTATTGAAGAATTTCTTATATTTTTGGGTGGAATTTACTTACATACCATAGAAGTCTTAGGTATTTTTATATTTAATATATAAAATATTTATATTTATTTATATATCACTTTAATATCATAATAATATAAAAGATATATGTACGAAAATATGCATTTAACATTAATGATATGTTTATATGTTTTGAAAATTTTGGTGTTATAAAAGTAGATATGTCACCAAAAAATTATCTTGATTGGGCGCAAATCTCAATGCAAATATAAATTTGAAAATTTCAAAATTAAATTCGGAATCATTCAAATTGTGATTTCTGCAAACTTATAGTCAAATTAAACAACTCAATGAGACGAACTCAATCACACCAAAATCATTCTGATTTGAACCTAAATGGGTTCAAATCAAAAGACTAAAGCATACTTAAAAGATTCAGAGCATCAATTGGAGGATCAGATGATATTTGAATATGACATGCATATAGTCAAATCGAGCGGCTCGACGAGACAAATTCAGCGAGCCCAAGATCACTCAATTCTGACATCATTAAGTAATCTAAATGATTGATAAATATTCTATGATTAAGGGAAATAATATCAGTCGTCCAATGGAACAATCTCATCCTACCCTTGATCTTCTCCATATTTAATAGACATGTCATTTCTAAAAAACTTGATAACCTCTAATTCTTCACATGAAGGGAGAGAAAAAAAAGGAGAAAACTTAGAAACTCTCTTGCTCCCTCCATCCAGCATTGCCACTATCAGAGCTCTCTTACATCATCATCATCTGCCACCTGCCGACTATAGTCCCTCTAATCACTATTGCCTGCTGACTACGATCCTTTGGACCACCATCACATACAGACTACAATTTTATGGACCAAACAAATAGGCCAACACTTTCTTAATAACAACTGCTATGTTGTAAAGTGCTCTATACAATATGTATTTACTACATTGAGCCAGCACCCTTCTCCTTGGAAGGGTATTATTTGTAATCAATCGTCAATACTAGTGGATTCATTCAAACTAGACCAGGCCCCATTATTTTTCTCCTTTTAGGATTTTTCATATAAAAATCTTAGTGTCTCTTATGAATGATGCACCCATATCTCTTATCTAGTTGTTTGTTAGATCTTCATACAAAGCTAAGACGTTAAACTCTATATCTCTTTATCACCGCGAATATTCTAGGATGCAATAGTTTGGCGTCATCTGTGGAAACCTGATTCCTGACTAGGGGGCAACCTTGGCTACAACCTTGTTGCGTCCTGGAGTATTCGCGGCGGTAGAGAAATATAAAGCTTAGCGTCTTAGCATTGTACGAAAATCCAGCACACAGTCAGATGAAAGAGGGAGGGTGTAATATTCATATGAGACACCAGAGTTTTTACGTGGAAACCCCTGAAAGGGAGAAAAACCACGGGGCCTGGCCCAATTTAAATGAATCCACTAGTATTTGCAGTTGTTTACAAATGAGGTCCTTCGTTTTGGGGAAGGACTTGGCTTAATATAGCCAATATACATCATATAGAGTGCATTACATGGTGAGAAGTAATATATACACATTTGCTAGGTCGGCTGACCATAGTTGGCAGACGACGGAGGTCAGAAGGACTGTGCTTGGCGGGAGACAGGGGTCAGAAAGACCATTATTTTGTGATGGAAGTCGGAAAGATTATAGTTGACAGATGTTGTAGGTCAGGGAGACCATAGTCTGAGGATAAAGGTCGGGAAGAGCAGTGCCTCAGGCGGTGGTCCAGCGAAGAGCAGGGGCTCAGGTGGTGGTCCGGCGAAGTGCAGGGCCTCAGGTGGTGGTCCGGCGAAGAGCAGGGCCTCAGGTGGTGGTCCGGCGAAGTTCAGGGCCTCAGGTGGTGGTCCGGCGAAGCAACGGCAGAACTCCGGCGGTGGTCGAGGAGGAGCGAGGGGGCAAGAGCTCTCTCTTTTTCTCCTTAGGAATAGGTGTCCCTTTTCATGAGAAATGGGGTCTCTATTTATAGATTTTCATGAGTGGCATGGCCCGTAAATAGGTGGAAGATCATGGGTAGTTAGGGAGTGGTTTGAATGGATGGCTGATCTTGAATCCCTTGATTATAGACCGTTCGCTGGAAATTTGAAGGTCTTAATGATGTCAAAATTTGGCGATCTTGGGCTCGTTGGATTTGTCTCGTCGAGACGCTCGATTTGATTATAAGCATGTCACATTTGGAGACCGTTTGGTAATCCAAATTATGGTTTGAACCTTCCAACAACGCTTCAGACACTTGATTTGGACCCATTTGGGCTTGGATTGGGTCGAATTTGGTGTCGTTGGGTTTGTATTTCTGAGACGCTCAGTTCGACTGTATGTTTGCTGGAATCAGAGTTTGGATGGTCCCAGAATTAATTTCGGAAGCTTCCAACTTGATTTTGCCTCGAGATTCGTGCCCGATCAAGATAATTTTTTGATGGCGTATCAAACCTCAAATGTGTCTACGGTCGAAAATTTTTCCTATAATATTTTCAACATCTAAACAATAACATGAGCAATCATTTTTCAAAAAAATGCAAGGATGCTTCAAGTTAAGTCAAGCTCTATACAGTTTCCAGTTGGACTTCTACTTCTTGGACAATGTCTTAGTCTCGACTTCAAAAAGGTAATAACAATTTAAAAATAGACCAATCTTCACTTTTGATTTGGGATACACATGGTATTTACCCTCTCCCAATCAAGGTATCATTGATTCTAAGGGGATTCGATTTGATCTCTTCCACATAAGTTAATGTTATCGAGCAATGCCCTGACAAATAACCTTGGATAGGTTAAACATCTTTGGTAGATTCTCTCAGCCTCTTCCATATAGGTTAATGTCATTGAGCAACGCTCTGACAAATAACCTCGAATAAGCCAAATATCTTTAGTGGATTCTCTCAGCCTCTTCCACACAGGTTAGCATCATTAAATAACACTCAGATAAATAATCTCAAATTAGTCAAATATCCTTTGTAGATTCTCTAGGCCTCTTTCATACAGGTTAGCGTCATCGAGGAACTCTCTGACAAACAACCTCGGATAGGTCAAACATCCCTTGTGAATTTTTTCAACCTTTTCAATGTAAGTTAACTACATAGAACAATACTCTAACAAACAATCCTAGAAGGTAAACCTATGAGGTAGCCTCGAAAGAAAGCTAGTAGTGGACAAGGTCTTCACTAGAAATATTTCATGAGAGCAAGTGATTGATAGGGTCACCACTTATTCAAAGATCTTAAAAGACTAAAAGCCTCAAAAAGTATAAACTCATTCAAAGATCTTAAAAGATTAAAAGCCTCAAAAGGCACAAACTCATTCAAAGACCTTAAAAGACTAAGAGCCTCAAAAGGCATAGGTACATTAAAAATCTTAGAAGGCCAAAAATCTCAAAAGGTACATATATCTAAAAATCTCGGAAGGCTAAAAAATCTTAGAAGATATATATTTCTTTGATTCTTTAACAATCTCAAAAGGCTAAATGCTTAATAAATTCCTCTATTCTAATTGTTCTAACTGGAGATTAGTAAATCAAAACATATCTAAGTAATGTATAATGAACTATAAAACGAGTTCATATATAAGAATAAATATTCATTACTTTAAACATCAATCTCATATAAAAATCTATAAGATAACAAGAGATGATCAAAAGTATTCCATAATAAAAAATTTTACATAATCTTAATATCTTCATTATCACTTGAAGATATTTTCTCAGATCACTCTCAATACCAGCATCACTTGAATTTGAAGGAAAATCCTCGAATGTTTGGCTACGAGTCAACCTTTTAATTGAGACCCTAGTCTTATACTTTATCAAGCAAACTCCTTTCAAAAAACCACGAGCAAAGCCTTTCTCAAGACTTTGATACTCTAGATCATTCAATTCAACGTCAAATAATGTATCATAAGCTTCTCTGACGTAATCATGGATTTCTCAGCGATAGGCTGGAGACTTCGAGACTTCTTCTATAGCTTTTAATGATATGGCTTCAATATATGCTTCAATATTTGATATAGCTATCTTCCTCTTTGAAAGGCGGTCTTGTAAATTTTTATTCTATTTCTCAAGATTTTCTTTGTTAGCCTGAAGGACACACTTTTTTACTACAAGTGTCTTCAAAGTTTATTTTTTTTTGTTGAGTTATTTTTCCACAAGCTTCAATTAACTCATGATAGGAAAGATTAGCTTCCTGATTTTAAAGAAAAGATAAGTGGACTTCCTTGCCAGCTCAGCACCGTATTCCTCCAATTGGCTCTCCAAGCTTTATGTTTCTTTAATCTTCATTTTCAATCTTCGCTCATATTTTCCTTTTAGATATTTAACTTTTATAAATTCAACATTCCAATCATTCAATACTAATTCAAATCGGGATTCTAAGTCTATTTTTTGGATCATCTACGATAAAATACAATTATGTTAATAAATGTAAAGAAAAAGGGGAAGAAGATGAAGATTGAGGTAACTCATAATTTCGTTGGCACAATGTCACTCGATGAAAATATATTTTAATATCTCTTCCGGAATGAATAACTTTAATGGTCGACTCCCACTATCTGAATCAAGAGGTATAATATCAGTTATCAAAGGATGTGTAGTTTATATACATCTATCACCATCACTTGGCAAGAGTACTCTATCATCCAATTTCCTTTTCTTCAAGGAGGAGGATAAGACATTAAACTATATATCTCTTTACCGCCGCGAATATTCTAAGAAGCAACACAAGTAAATATAAGATGTAGGTGTTAAATATTAAATGGTATTTATGTAAATCTCTTTTATTTTCATGGATATCATAAGCCTTTTTCTTTGTGGAGCTTTTAAACAAGTTTAATTATTAAGTTCTAGCATAATATAAATATCTAATTAGGGGGGGGGGGGGGGGGGGGGGGGGTTAGATTCCAAAAAAAAAGAATTTATGTACCCCATTAAGAAAACTTGTTAGCTCCATGGAGTGTCGAAGCTAAGATTTTTTGTCAATGGGGGCACAAATTATGAATTATGTAAAAACCCTCAACCTTTTTCATCCGGGCTGGGGGCCAGCATTGGCGGCTTTAAATTTATTTTTATAATTGTTAAATTAAAAAGTTAATTATATAATTAAAAAACTTACAATTAAAGACACATGATATTCATATTTTTCTTTCATTACAATTTCTCTATTCGAGTCTTCATATTTTAAAATCATTATACAATCACTTCATTATCAATACTATTAAAAATATCTTTTTCATATAAGTAATTAAGTAATCATTCATCCAAGCGTCTCTCATACGATTGCGTAGACGATTCTTTAAAATTTTTATAGCGAAGAATGCTCGTTGGATTGTTGGTGTAACAATTGGTAATATCATAGCAAGCTTTATAAGCAATAATCAAAGGGTAAATATCATTTTTTTAGTCTCCATCATTTTTTATGCAAGTTCGCCTCTTAAATTGTTGAGTATGTCATAGATCTTCTTATATCAATAATAAAACTCTTAAGTTGACTATATAATATAATGAGATCTATATTTGAAAAATCTGACGAATAAAATTTAGTCATACATACCAATTTTTGTTTGTCAAAAGTTGAATATGAGTCACATGGATTCAAACATGCCACACATATAAGCAACTCAATATTTATTTCATCAAATTTATTGTTAAGCTCTTGAAGTTGCATATCTATAACTGTATAAAATAACTCAATTTTTATAATGGTGTTCATTTTTCCTTAATCATGGATCAACTGGTAAATCATCAAAATTTTTCACACAAAGATATTCAGATTATGTATTAATCTCATCACAATTTACATCTTGCTCAACTACATCAACTTTTCTTTTGAAGTGTATCTCCCTATCTATAACAATATATATATATATATATATAATGATATACGCTTTAATATAATAGAACAATTATATACTTTTAAATGAAAAATAACTTACTTGAGTCAGCTTTGAGATCCTCATCTCAACAACATATATAACTATAATTTATTAAATTCTCTTCTCTAACCTTCTTGTCAAAAGAGATTCAAAAATTTTAAAAATTAATATAAAATGTAATCAATTCTGTAATATTTTTCATTTATTAACATTGCTCTAATAATCTGTACGCCAAAAACCGTGTTGTGTAAGCAGTCCCTCGAGCACATAAACATAGCAATCAAGAGAGTATTTCCTAGCAAAAACTAATGAATGAAAGTCCATTAAGGCTTTGTTTGGGTCAGATTCCTTACTGCTTTCTAAAACAGCTTTTTAATACAAAAATTTTAAATTTAAAAAAATTTTGTACTAAAAAGTTACTTTTCAAAGTAATAATAAAGTTATCCCAAACGAAACCTAAGTTTCATTATGACAGTAAAAATAAGAATAGACCAAAATGGAAAAATAATGCACAGAATTTCCGTAGCAAATAAAATAAAGTAGTGTCGATAACAGCACTAGGAGAAATAAAGCCAATAATGATAAAGCTAATTGACCTAATTCTATTTTTACCTTTTATATCAAATAAATTACCTAATTTATAAAAAAAAATTATTGGCCTGTGGTGGCACGTGCCCCCAGTGGCCCACCGTGTCTCCGCCAGTGGCTCCATGTACCCCATTAAAAAAACTGGTTAGCTGTACCATTACTCAATCTTATAATATAACTAATAAATATAGATGATTTAATAAAAAAATTAATTGTATTATATACAGAGAAAACTTAGGTTAAGACGTAATAATTAAAATTTAATCATGTTGAGCTTTATAAAATTAAATTTATTTTAAAATAAGTATATTGTATTATTAATTAATTAAAATTTATATTATAGTTATTTTAAAATATATTTAATGACCCTAAACCTTATATACTAATTAAATGTAGCTTAGAATATTTTACCCAAAATTATTTTTTTACATTTTTAGTCATTCAATTTTTATAGATGCTCATATCATCAAAATAATTTCTCTTTAAAAATTATCAGCCTAAATTAAAATCCATTAAGGATCCAAAAATATTATGAATAATGCTTAATTCCTTGAGTACTATACTATAGATTTCTTTAATTCTTGGGAGCGTATAGACATGTAAGATATATTTTTATATTTTATATACATTATATAACCATCCTAATCTCCACTATATCTATGCATTATATGTATATCTGTATATGTCTTTATATATATTTAGCAGGTATATATTTGACGAGTCATGATAGAAGAATTCACTCTTTCAGAGGACCCACTTAGGAAATTCACTAAGAACTAATCAAAGAACTTGCTCGCAATGACCAACAGATGTCACTCTCTGGGGCCTTCCCAAAAGCTCTCCTTTTAGGATGTCATTCTCACCAATCTTAGGTACATAAAGGCACTCATCTATGAACCTCCAATTTGACTCACTGCGACCATTTGAGCCAGTGCTATCCCCTCCCATGACAGCATTCAATCACCCTTCTCTTCTCAGGGTGATCCCAGAGCTTCCATCTAGGTTGCCGACCACATCAATTGATTCACCAACTGCTAATCCCCTTTTCATCTCAGTATTTACTGGCAGACTAGCCCAAGCACATTCACCCTCATCTCCTCAACATCACGAGCTCACCCAGGGATGATGAGAAACAATTTGAAGAACTTTTCAAAAGGGCCTTTTAGGACCTTTTTGGATTGATAGTGGATACTCTGGTCATTTAAGTCTCATATTCTCTTAAGCATCCTGCAATTTTTTCTTTATTCTCTCCATTCTCCATTCTCACCGACCCTAACTGACCAGGTTCTACCTGCAAATAAGATATGGTGTCTTTCACACATAGATTTGGATCCAACACTAGATTACACTTGAGATAATTCACTAGATTACACTTGAGATAATTCAAGTAATCCTCCTCTGGGCTACCATGCTATCATGCTACCAATCCAACTACAAGTATTTCTTTAATTAAGAAAAAAAATTAAATACTTCTCTTAAAATTTATCAACATATCATCATATATGATTTCGTTTGGGACATCTTTTTTTATTGTTTTTTAAAGCAGTTTTTTAGCACAAAAATTTTCTGAGCTATAAATTTTTATACTGAAAAGCTGCTTTAAAAAACAGTAAGGAAGCTGTCCTAAACGAAACCTAAGTTTTCTCTTCATGAATAATATTCTTCGACATCATTCTTCTAGAGCATTTACAATCGCCATAAACTCTACAAATATATTTTTGGAGTGGATTTATAACCACCACAAAAACTTTGCAAAATTTATCCACCATTAAGAATTTTCGCAGTGTCTCAACAATTATTGAGGTAGGTAAACTACCAATAGTTTTCACCATCATATTTTTTTCAACTTAATAGCAATTTTAATTGCTTACACGAAACTGAAGGCTTAGGCATCCGTTCAAAATGTTGGTCTTTGTTATCTCCCTCCCACGAGAAGACTTGTTATCATCTCGCTTGGGAATGACTTTTCATCTCCAAGTGTAGCTCAACGTACGTCTTTGAATACCAAGTAATTATGTGTGCCTTCTTTGAATAGTCTGTTGAGGACCTTCCTCCTTCCCCCACATTAGCCATTTTCTATGGACCATTTTGGTGTAGATTCAAAGGGCAAATTAAAATTAACTAAAATATGTATGTGAGTGAAAATAACATAGATAATTGTGTCATTTAAAAGAATATTACCAAAGTGAGAGCCCTGAATTTAAAAAAAAAAAAACCTTCAATAAAATAAAATGTAGGCTTAAAAACTATATTATCATTTGATCATTTAAATATATTAATAAGTAAGATTAGCTAAATAACAAATATTTTTTTTCCTTTTAAAAGGATAATAATTATAGGAAAATTATACTTTATATTCTTCAAATATATATAGCTTGTCAAATATCTCGCTATATATTTATTTGGAGAAATATGTCTAAAAGTTCATTTTAAACAAAATTATCCTATGTGAGGGCAACCTCTTATATTCATGAAGTATTCATTCAATTCAAAAGTCATTTACGTGCAGAGTTCGAATCGCAGCTGCGTCTGGATTCTGTAAGTGTGCATATTAATTATGTTTTTACTGTGAGTACAGTTCTCACATCCGGACTTTGCACGTAATAATCTCTCTCGTGAGAGGAGTAGTTCACGAATCAAATTCTAACCTAGGTTCGAATTAGTTCAAATTCAAACCAATTTGATAAATTTAAAGGGCTTTGACTTCAATAAATAGTCTAAGAATATAGAAGGTTAGAGAGAGAGAGAGAGAGAGAGAGAGAGAGAGAGAGAGAGAGAGAGAGAGAGAGACTTCACAACGAGAAATTATTCTGTCTGGAATCCGAACATAGAGCATAGTCTGGATTGCTGCGTATTTACTGCGTATTTTTGGATACACAACAAATAAGCAGTAAATAAGCAGTAAAAAAGCAGCAAATCAATAATACTCAATAAATACGCACTAAATACTCACTAAAAACGTAGAAAAAAAATGCAATAAATAGATAGTGCGTATTTATTGAGTATTTTATGCATTTTTTGTTAGTATTTTCTGCATTTTTAGTGAGTATTTAATATGTATTTAGTGAGTATTATTGATTTACTGCTTATTTGTTGGTATTCAAAAATACGCAGCAAATAAGCAGCAATCCGGACAATGCTCTACGTTCGAATTCCGAACAGAATAATTTCTCCTTTGCAACACGCCTACAAAGCTGCCCTATAAATACACAAAGATGACATACATGTTGCAAAGCTAGCCGTTGGACTTACGAAATGGCAACTCCTTTAATGAACATGGAACTGAAGACTTTCACAGCTTTTCTATTTCCAAGATCTCAACTCGTAATATTTTTTTGCATTGCTAAACGTTAAAATCTGCATCGTGAATGTGGCATTCTTTTCTCCTCGCGCATGAGGGCCGACTGATTTATATACAATTAGAATAAGGCATCGATGTGCATTCTTTTTTCATGTTCATGTTGCCACATTTGGATATATATGCTTTCAAGAGACTCAAATGAATATTTTTCTTAAGAAAATGGGGGAAATAAACAAAGGACAAGACTGTATAGTTGGTGAAGGGCTATATGAGGTGGATTAAGGCTTCATTTGGGACAGTTTTTTTACTACTTTTAAAGCAGCTGTCTTGTAAAAAAATTTCTTGAATTAAAAATTTAATTTTGCACTAGAAACCAGCTTTAGAAACCAGTAAAAAAGTTGTCCCAAACAAAGCAGAAATTTGTTTAATGCTATGTATGAGGTATATATGTATCTTCCATCATTAGAAAATTAAGAGGTTGGTTTAGGTTGGTGTGTTTCTTAATTGCAATGGCTTAATGACTCTTAATGGTATACTTACCATAGTTTAATATTCTTCACATTGCCTTTTTCTTTACACTTGTTTGCTGACTATAGTTATCTCCTAGGATAATGTTAACTATGTGAGAGTTTGAGTTTAATCTGACTATATGGTTATAAAATATGTTGGAATAAAAATTTCTAAGGGGAGATTAAATTTTCATTGGCAAGACATCATCAATCTCAGACATATATATTTGAGTTAAAAATGAGTTTGAACATTAGCGTTTTTAGTCCAACACTGATTCATCTTTGATTTTACGCTCTCTAATAAGTGGCATTAGATCCGAAGATTTCACAGAGATCAAATTTTCATGTTGTTTTTTTCTACCCCAAGTCTCAATTCCCTTCGACATAGTCGAGCAAAGTTCAAAAGTAGTGACTGGCTCTGATGATGGCCTCATGTGGTTTAATACTTGAGTGATCTCTTAGTAGGAGTAAGATTATAGATTGTATTAAAAAGTTTTAATTTTGAAAGAATAATCGATGATGTAGAGATCTCTTACTAAAAAACGAGATAATTAAGGTTTCGTTTGGGATAATTTTTTTACTGTTTTCTAAAGCAATTTTCTAATACAAAAGTTTATTGAAAGTAGTAAAAAAGCAGTGGCCAAAAGCTGTCCCAAACGAAGCCTAAATCACTTGATTGTTGGGTTTACATTACAGGAAATTTATAAATTACCGACGAAATTTTTTGATTTTAAAGCTGATTTTTAGTACAAAATTTTTTCTAGTAATATGATCACACATTTGCGAAAGATGACTATTGCATCATAGAATCATTTATGATAAGCTCCAGCTGATTGTCCCAACGCTAATTATCAAGCAGATTTTTTGAAAAAAAAGAAAGAAAAAAACTGATTCTAAAGAAATCCTAAGAAAACTCTACCATTGGATTGAGGAACTCCAATTCAATTATGCAATGAAAAAAGCCCATTCGTAAATATTGCATTTTTACATTTTTGTTTTGCATAATTATAATTTAAAATTGCACGGGCTGGCTTCTAACTTGTTCAATGGCTGCTCGATGATCAACGTAACTACCAATACTAATGGAGTTTGAATATGTAATTAATAAAAAAAAATCACCTGTAATGCTTAAAAATACAATTAACGACACTTCAGTTTGAATCATTTGTAAATGCAAAAATTACTTTTAAATGTGTGTAACAAAACTGCAGTTGGAAAAATTAGTTTTACAAATGATTTTGTATTTACAAAATAAACCTTCCTTTCTCCATCTCGCCTAAATGAACTACTCTTTCACAATCGTTAAAGTTTCCATCTTTGTCTCATGAAAGAAAATGACTTTTTCCCTTTTTTTTTGTATGTTTAATGTTATGATATCATAGCTAAGGATTTATTTAAAATTATTTTTTTAAAAATATTTTTATTGTTATTTAGATATACTTTACAATGAATTTTAATTTTATATCAGATATAATTAGCTTTATGAGGATATATTGACTGAAATATTATAGTTTTTCATAAAGTTGGTTGTAAAGCTGATATCGAGAAAGCATTTTTTTTGAAGACTGCCATAGAAATAGCTTTCTAATACAAAAATTTATTGAAAACAATAAAAAACAATGGCCAGGCAAAAATTAAGGTTGTAATCAGAAAAACAAAACAATAAAAAAATTGCCCCAAACGAAGCCTAAATGCACTTGAGCTATTTTATTCTTGCAATAGTAATACTAATTATTGCACTAAAAAACCTTTTTCCTTCAAATTATGCAGCTTTTTGTACATATGGTTGTGAAGCTGCTGTGAGAAAATTGACTTATTTAAAAGCTGCTGTAAAAAACAGCTTTCTAACTCAGAAATTTCTTGAAAGCAACGTGAAAGCAGTAGCCAAACAAATTTGTAATTATAGTCTGAAAAGTAAAACAACAAAAATTAAAGCTATTACAAATATATCCTAAATCTCTATATTTATTTTTATAATATCTTAATGCCTGAATAAAATCAAATTATGTAAATAAAAATAGTATATGTTATTATAAATAAATTCATATTAGAGATTTTTTTATTTAATAATTAAAATATTATACAAGCGAATAAAAAAATATTAGGTAAGAGTTTGGTGGTATTTACGCATGCAAATCCACCTAATGTTTGTCATGCTCTTAATAGAATATTAACTATTACTATTATTATTATATTTAATCTAATGCTCTCTAATTTTAAGTTTTTTCTTCATTATGTAATTACCATCAGATTATATATATCAATTTTTAATTTCTTATTAAATCTGAAATTTGAAATAAACAACTTATTAATATTTAATCAAACCTCATTTTTTATGTTTTAACTTCATATAAATTAAGACATTATTTGAGACAGTTTTCTTGCTATTTTACTTTTCAGATCGTAACTATATTTTTCTATTTAACTATTATTTTTTGCTACTTTAACTTTTTTTTAATACTATAAAATTATATTTTATAGTAACTTTAAAAAAAATTAGGCTTCATTTGGGATAGCTTTTTTGATGCTTTTTTAAAATAGCTTTTTAGTACAAAAATTTCATGAATTAGAATTTTTTGTACTAGAAAGTCATTTTAGAAAGCAGCAAAAAGCTGTCCCATATACTGCAGGCTTCCCAAATGGATTCTATATATATATAATATAATATATAATTTTAAGAATATTTTTTATTTTTTATTAATTAATATAAATAGTATGGCTTTAATTTTTTTATTAATTGGGCTCGCTTATAGTTGGGAATGTGGTTTTTAGGTAATTAGCTGACCAATCATATCATGATATTAATAAATGCACGCGGTGAGAAACCACAAAAATCTTGGATGGCAACTCTTAAAGAAAAAAGAATAAGGAGGAATGTGGCATTAGTCAATGATGACTTCATTGGTTAAAATGTTAAATTTTCTTCATTTATAAGCTCCTTAATTTCTACACGGCTAGTTAGTTTGCACCATATGTATTGCATTATCATAATCATCAAATTTTCAAGCGGCGCGACTCTTTAAGTTGGGAGAAAATAAGTGCGTAGTCAGGCACCTCTGGGGCTGGTTACCGCTAGGTCCGCCGAGGAATTAGTTACTCTGCCAAACACCTCCTTTATGAGGGTGGCAGCGGGTAGATACCTCCGTTCCAAAAAAAATCATCAAATCAAATAATGAGTACTATTATAAGGTAATGGCAAATCTCTTTTTTTTGGAGATATTTAGGTCAATTGAGACAAATTCACATGCACGTTACACAAGAATTGAATCCAAAATCTCTTAGTTGCTAGCCAAAGCTCCTAACAAACAGATCTAAAAGAGTTGCATAAAAAAAATTATATAGAATTTATACTATATCATCATTTAATTAGGTGAATCAATAAAATTTTTTCTTAGTCAAAAGTTCATGACACTCTCCACATTTTAATTGGATCGGCTAATTAAAAATTAGAATCGAATAATTTTTCAAGTAAATTAAAGTTTCATTTGGAACAGCTTTTTTATTATTTTTTAAAGTATCTTTTTAATACAAAAATTTCTTATAAATGAGACATTGAGTTTACTTTGACATCATAAACAACATCAAGTCTTTTTCATTTATTTAAGATGTTGCTTCATGCAACCACCAATATTCATCACATCTTGCATAAAAGGTCTATCATGTGTCCATACTAATGCTATATTTTCCAGTTTAGCTTTTGCAGAACAACCAACATAAATGAAAAGAGAGAGAGAGAGAGAAATTATCAATCTATACTCGTTATGTACTCAAAAAATTGCAGTACATAACAAGCATACATCTATGTATTGCACCTAGCTGGCATGGTATGTTATTTGTGCCTAATAATTAGAGAGAGAGAGAGAGAGAGAAAATTATGAATAAAGGACAACGATATGAAGATCTCACCAAACAATTTTGAAGGAGAAGAAGACACCAAAATACTTCAAGACTTCATTTGGAACGGCTTTCTTACTGCTTCTTCAAACAATTTTTTAGTACTAAATTTTAAAACCTGCTTGAAGAAGTCGTTTCAAACGAAGTCTTTGGCTTCGTTTGGGACGGCTTTCTTATTGCTTCTAAAAGCAACTTTCTTGTGCAAAAATTTTATTTTTTGTACTAAAAAGCTGCTTTAAGAAGCAGTAAAAAAGCTGTCCCAAACAGAGCCTTAGACTTCGTTTGAAACGACTTTCTTACTGCTTCTTAAAACGGCTTTTTAGTACAAAAATTTTAATTTTTGTATTAAAAAATTACTTTAAGAAGTAATAAAAAAGTTGTCCCAAATAAAGCCTAAATCATTTGCAAAATAAGCTTCAAGTTCTCATTAATTTTTCAATGATATTCAGGGTTATAAAATATTGTATATACAACTAAGCAAGTGGATTGGAGGCAGCATAATTATATTATTTTACTTGGTTTCCATGCCTTTTCCATAACTTATTTAGAAAGAAAGAGGCATAAGAAATTATACAATATTGATTTCCAAAAGGGAAGATAATTTTAAAGCAAGTGGAAGCACTTCAAGATTTTCACATATTGATTTGCAATAATTAAATAATTCCACAACTTTTTGTTTTTGGGTGAGAGAAACTAAGAGCTGAACTCAAATTTAATTAATCAAAAAAGATTTATACGTACAATCAAGAGAGAAATAGTAGACAAGAGCAAACTCATGAAGAGAACAATTGTAGATCATGTGATGAGATATTTTTGAAAGGGAGAAGATTAAGCCTTCATTTAGGGCAGTTTTTTTATTATTTTCTAAAGCAATTTTTTAGTATAAATTTTTTTTGAAAGCTACGAAAAAGTTGTAGTTATAAGACTTTATTTAAGACAGTTTTCTTACTGTTTTGCCTTTTAGAAATAACTATAATTTTCTGTTTAGCCATTACTTTTTCGTTGCTTTAAAAAAATTTTTGTACTTTGAAACTGTTGAGTACAAATTGTGTTGATTCTTCAAGAATGCAAAACTGTTGAGTACAAATTCCTATGCTAGATGTTTTATAAAACATCAGTTATAGGTTTGATGATGCAGAAATTGGTTGTCAGTTTTCTTGTACTGCTTCTAGTTCTTTTATTTAATTTTTTCTTGTTGTCTTGCAATGCAGCATTGGCTGCTACTTGTTTTAAAAAAATGGTATAGAAATTTCCTAATCCTAATATTATTTGCATTTACAGACATGGATTTGAATAACTTATGCTGCATTGTCTTCAAATTTGGTGGATATTGGAGTGCTATGAAGGGCCATAACAAAATGAAATATGTTGGTGGAAGTAAGAAAACTTTAAAGCTTGAGAGAAATGAAATTAATTTATTATTGTTGAAAGAATGAACTGAAGCATTTTGTCCATGGCTTAGGGGTCATGCCTTTGACTTACATTGTCATATTAATGGAATATCATCTAAAATTTACATGCTGATTATGAGCGATACTGATGTATTTGACATGCTTAACATTTCTTGTGAAAGAATTAGAATGGAGGTGTTGGTTGATGTGAAAGATCATGAAGAAGATATGTATCATTCACAAAATATTCAAGCTGCAAATGACATTCAATTAGGGGATATAAATTTGGTGGATAATGGAGTGCTGTGAAGGGCCATAGCAGAATGAAATATGTTAGTGGAAGTAAAAAAACTTTAAAACTTGAGAGAAATGAAATTAATTTATTATTGTTGAAAGAATGAACTGAAGCACTTTGTCCATGGCTTAGGGGTCACGCCTTTGACTTACACTGTCATATTAATGGAACATCTTCTAAAATTTACATGCTGATTATGAGTGATACTGATATATTTGACATGCTTAACAGTTCTTGTAGAAGAATTAGAATGGAGGTGTTGGTTGCTGTGAAAGATCATGAATAAGATATGGATCATTCACAAAATATTCAAGCTGCAAATGACATTCAATTAAGTGATATAAATTTGGTTGATATTGGAGTGCTGTGAAGGGCCATAGCAGAATGAAATATGTTGGTGGAAGTAAGAAAACTTTAAAGCTTGAGAGAAATGAAATTAATTTATTATTGTTGAAAGAATGAACTGAAGCACTTTATCCATGGCTTAGGGGTCACGCCTTTGACTTACACTATCATATTAATGGAACATCACCTAAAATTTACATGCTGATTATGAGCAATACTGATGTATTTGACATGCTTAACAGTTCTTATGAAAGAATTAGAATGTAGGTGTTGGTTGCTATTAAAGATCATGAAGAAGATATGGGTTATTCACAAAATATTCAAGCTGCAAATGATATTCAATTAGGTGATATGCATGATTTAAGTGCGAATAGTAGAGAGAATAATGAAATAATATTAGATGGTCAATGTGATGGTTTCTTTATAACTCAGGTTGAAGAGGAAAATTCTCTATGTGTTGGTTCACATTTTGAGGATTCATTAAGTTTCAAACAAGCAATTCGTTTCAATGCAATTTTATATAACTTTGATATTAAGATTAAGGCTAGTGACAAATCTATAGATATAGTTACTTTCACATACTGTGGTTGTCCATGGAGAATACGTGGTTCATTATGTCCATATGGCCACTCCTTTGAAGTTAGAAAATTACATTCCACGCATTTATGCCTAGGATTAAATGGAATTTGAAGCAAGCAAGCTACTACAAGCTGGGTTGTTCATGAAATCAAGGATATTATGAAAAAGAATCCTAATATTACGCCGAAGGACTTCGGTAACAACTTGGAAATCACATTTGAATTATCGTTAACATATATGAAAATATGGCGTTCAAGAGAATTAGCAAGAGATATAATGTTTGGCTCAATAGATGATAACTACATGTGGGTGCTTACATTAAAGTCAGAGTTAATCAATAGAAATCCAGGCTCACATATAACATATATGTGTGAGTGTGACATTCATAACCACTCATTCAAGAGATTCTTTGTTAGTTTCAAGGTTTGTATAGATGGTTTCTTTGTCGGGTGTAGATATTTAATCGGCGTTGATGCATGCCATCTTAAATCAAAGTATTTAGATATACTACTTTATGCAAATTATTAGGAGTGCAATAATAGTCTCTTTACTATTGCATTCATCGTAGCCGAATTTGAATCCAAAAAAACTTTGGAGGGGTTTATGAGGATTTTGCCTAAAGCTTTTTGTTTTGTTATAGAATATTTGGCCTTCATATCGGATATGAAGAAGAGGCTATGTGAGGCTATCAAGGTTGTCTTTCCTAATGTCGAGCACAAAGTTTGCATGAGACACCTTTGGAAAAATATTAAGAAACTTTTTTGTTGTGAAGATAGCCATAAATTGCCAAAATTGGTGTGGGCAGCCTTAAATTCTTATAATTTGCATGAATTTAATGTTAAACTAGAAGCAATCTTTAGTATTAGTCCAGAAGTATATTCATATCAAAATTCATTGACATGTATGTGGTCCAAGGTAACTTTCTTAGAGTATATTAAGAACCACTGCAACACGAACAACATGACAGAATCTTTCAATTCATGGGTAGAAGAAGCTAGAAGTAAGCCCGTGGTGGATCTAATCAGCATGATTAGAGGAATGCTGATTTAACAATGTTCTCAGTGGAAGTTAAATTCTACTTCTTAAAAAGGGCCACTTGTTCCTTATGTAGAGAAATTCATTAGTGATGTTACTACAAGAAAATAATATTTCATTATTCGATAGTCCACTGCCAACAAAGCTGAGGTTAAAGGGAGTTATGAGCATCATGAGGTGGACAGAGAAGATGTATAGCTGTGGATTCTAGCAATTATCTAAACTACCCTGTATATATGGTACTGCATTCATTGGAACAAAACAACATAATTTATGGCACACATACGTAGATGAACTCTACTACAGTAATAGGTTTGTTGCCTTCCTCAATTTGAACTTTTTTTAATGTTATTTGTCTTAACAATCCTAATATGGCTAGGTACAAAATGGCCTATGATGGAGCTATTTTAACACTTCCAAGAAAGGAACAGTGGTCCATACTCAGTGATGGCAAAGAGGTTGGCACACCAATTTCACTTCTGTCTTTTGGTAGACCAAGGAAGAGACGAATAAAAATTTCTTAGAAGTTATAAAGAAAACAAAATGAGTAATAAATATGGTCGCTACAATTCATTGGGGTACATGGAAGCACTTACAAAAACCCTTTAAATATTGAAGGTGAAAATATTCAGCATGGCGATCAGGTGCCTACAACATCGGGTATTCGAGCAAAACTACTAGTTTGACGTACAGATTCTAAAAGCTTGGGTTAGCGCTGAGAAGGATGACTTTTTTTCTTTTGAAAGGCCAATATAGTTAGATGCCTTCTCATAGTCTTGTTTGTAGTTTAGCTTGAAATAGTTGATTCAGAATTGCTCAAGTGCCATGTATGTGGGCTCCCAAGATTGAATGATTAATGCTCAAATTCTCTGTTTTTATTTATAATAGGATTCTCTCATATTCATGTAGCAACCTAGGGAAGTGATCGCCACAAACATGCTTATCAAGAAAATAGTAAAGAAAAAAGAAATAAGGTATGATTATTTTGGATTACGACATGTAATCATTTGAAATTTGATGAGCCCCCTCTTATAGCCAATTATCGTTAATGGCATCACAAGTGCTCCTTTTAATCATTGGTTCAGAACCATGACTTGAGAATAACTTCACAGGAAGCAGTAACAATCACAGTAACAATTGCAAAGGGATATAGAACTTCAAGCTTGTTGATGCTATACAGTATATAGAACTTTAAGCGTTTACAAAAAACATAAGAGTAGATACAAAATTTTTATACATGAAGGTAAAAATAAGTTCTACTATAAAAAAATTATATTCATTTATAATTACAACTCTTTGATAGAGAATCATGGCAACTGCGACAAGAAAAATCAGGCTCACCAACAAGATTTTAACTTGGAGAAACTTAGATGTAATTAAGACAACATAATTGGAACGGACTTCTTCTGAAGAGATTCATATCTTTCGGTAAATTATTTAGTTCTTAAACCACTTAAAATATTCACAGTCATCTTCTGATCTATTTTGGGGACATCGATATGCCATAACCCAACCCGACCATGACATGTCTTCTCGTGTTGAGCTGTAACAAACAAATCGTAAGATCTAGTTTTGGAATTATTTTAGATTTTTTACCCATATTCATTTGAAATAAACTACAGACTACAAAGATACTAAAATATTTAAATATTAATAATAATCTTATCCATAAGATTTCCTTCATTTCATCAAAATGTATATATACAATATATTACATGGATACATGTAGAAGCCATAGAAATGAATAATAAACTAGTCATGATTAGGGGTGTCAAAAGTTGACACGACCCGAACCCGATCCAAACCCGACCCGGAAAAATCCAGGTTCGGGTCAACCCGTTTGTGAAACGGGTCGGGTCCGGGTTCAGATTTCTGACCCGTTTGAAAAGCGGGTCGGGTTCGGGTTGACCCGAAAACCCACGGGTCAACCCGAATTGACCAGTTTTGTCAACCCACGCCTCAGCTGTCAGGTCCCGTCCGAGTCAAGTCGACGTCGAGTTCGCAGGCGTCAGCCGTCAGGTCGCGTCTGTCGCGCGCATCAGAGCCCAGAGGTCGCATGATCGCGTCCTCCGTCACTCCAGGGGTCCCGACTCGGCGACTCCTGCTGTCCCGCATCCCGCCGGCGCCGTCCCGACTCGGCGACTCCCGCTGTCCAGCTGTCCAGGCTTCCCGCCTTCCCGGCTCCCGCATCGAGGGCTCCACCGCTCCAGCCTCCAGGCAACCAGGCTTCCCGCCGGACCCGCTGCAACCCGCATCGAGCTGTTCAGGCGTCGCCACAGCCGCACTCCCGTCCGGCGTCCGAGTCGAGGTTCTCCGCTTCGCCGGCTCCGCTGCCTCGTAGATGTTCGCGGGTCGGGTCGTGTCAACCCGGTAACCCGGACGGGTCGGGTCGTGTCAACCCGGTAACCCGGACGGGTCGGGTCGTGTCAACCCGGTAACCCGGACGGGTCGGGTCCGGGTTGACAAACCTGACCCGATTGTAAGTCCGGGTCGGGTTAGGGTCAACTCGTTTACGGCCGGGTCAAGTCGGGTTCGACCCGATCCCGACCCATTGACCCGAATTGACACCCCTAGTCATGACTATACAAAAATTAAAATAGAAATACCTATCAACTCAGATATTATAATGAACTATTAATCTATAATCTCCTTCCCTTTCCCAAATCCTAAAAATTAGAAGCAAAATCATAGTGAGCTATAACAGCTCAGTAGGCCACATAAACTAAACTAGATTTTAAAATATTATTTTATTAAATATTTTGCTCAATATTTAGAAGCAGTTAATTACAGATTAAATAAATTACTATACTGAGAAATATAATAAATGTATAGTAGTTATTCCATGATTTAAATAATAATAATGAATAGATAAATAAATTAAAATTCATATCATAGAGTAGTTCATATTACATTTCCTTGACCTAGATATAACCTCAAAGAATTTTGGCCCATTATGACTCTATTTTTTGTTCTATATTACCAGTACATATCACATATCCTTATCTTAGATAAAATCTCAAAGGATTCTGGCTCCTTATAGCTCCCAACAATTCCTTGACACATAAAGAATCTGAGCTCTTATAACTCAAAGAGATATAGTTTAATCACATATGCACGTATATCAACATATTATAACAGTTGAAAAGTAATTAAGCATGTGTCAGAAAAATATAATATTGTATAACGGTAGACAATAGAAAACCCTGTTAGGCAAAAATGCATATTTTTAAAAAATAACTACATTATGAGGGGATTGTGTAAAATAATATTTTAAGTCTTTTATTGTATTACAATACTATTTTTTAACATATAGATAATTTTTTATTAAATAAAAATTCCATAAATTTTAAAACCCCTATTATAAAATTTTTAAAAATATTTAAAATGTGCAAAATTATAATCTTTATAATAAATAAAAAGTTATATAGTGAAAGTTTTACCAGTGTAAAGTTTTTTGTATTTTTTGCTACCAAAAATAAATTTTTAATAAAAAAAATTCACTAAAAATTAGATATTTTTAAAAATTGATATGAGCATATTATGACTTACCTTGAGAAGAACAAGTTTCCCAACTGGAGTTTTCTCTTTCTCTCTCCTCTCTTTTTCTCTACTTCTTCTCTATGGCTTCTCTATTATGGTGAAAATAGAAATAAAAAAAAGGAAAATGGATTTTTAACATGATGCATTAGTGGATTAGGATTTTTTTATAAAAGATTCAAAATAAATAAATATAATTATTTATTAATTATTTAATTTTAGCTCAAAATAAATTTATATCTTCAAATATGGGGATTTAAAAATTACAGAAAATATTTATAAATTAGCTAATCATATCTGGAACATTATGATGAAATTGATTTATAAAATGGACACATCACCTGACAGTCTAAAAAACTTCCACTTGTGCCAACATGTGTCAATTTCTTAAAAATTTTTACTAGTGCCCAAAAATTATGAAAGAATTAGGGTAATTAATGAACTACATTATATATGTTCTGGCGAAGACGGATTGTATTTTGGACTTATAATGACTCCTAAAATAATTATTAATTATTTAAGGTTAAATTTTTTTTTGAAAATTTTAAGGGTATTTATAATCTACCCACATTAAAAAAATATCATCATGGACATTCCTAAAATAGAATGAGTCAGAATAAAATCATCCTGCGAGAATAAATTCATAAAATAAAATTTCTATTTATGTTGTATTATTACTTAAAAAATTATACTCACATGAGTTTTTCTCACCTTCTCATCAACTCGTGGATGATCAGCTTGATGTTGGTGAGTCCTTGTATGCAGCTCCAATGGTGTTAGCTCTCGACAAAGAAACACTTTCTATAAATAGAAAATATAGTTAAAATAATATATATATATATATTAAACTAATTGAAATAATCTTTTACCGGTCATCATCTTTGTTCAATATGAGGCACTGATTCACCAGTATGAAGAGAGCTTCCTAAATCCCTTCAGTCATATGCTATATTTTGCTTATTATGCTATCTCAATTTAGTAAACTCAGGGCTCGCCCAAGCTCTGCTCAAATCAACCCATACTCCCTTGCCAATCTATAATGGATGCTGCCCAAACTTTTTAATATCCATGAGCATATCCCTAAGACGAGTCAATCCTCTCATCTTAAAATTTTTTCTAATCCTCGTACCATGCTCAGGAAACCACCTAAAATCTTTCTTTAAAATATAGGTATAATAAATAATATTAATATAAATGAAATAAAAAATTTTAAGTAATGACAAATAAATATACCTGAAATTCTCTGAATCACATATCCCTAGCTTTCTTTGGGATCTTCTTTCATGATAAGTAAGGAGCATCATATTTTTTCAGCATTATGTCATGAATCTTGTGGATAAGCTGCCTGAGGGATTAAAGCTGCGGGTAAAATTTTTTTGTCAATAACATATAATAGATCAAATTACAATAATTTTACAAAATAATCTGAACTTATATATCGCCCTCAAGCTCGATGTATACATGTTTATCTGCTGCTACTACAAGCTCGATGTATACACGTTTAAAGATATGGGATTTTTAGGTGGTAAAAAAGTAAATATTGTAATTTGGATGTTAGGTATGTAATTAGAGCAGTTATAAGTTTTTAAGTATTAGGTATATAAAAACCCCATATCTTTAAATTTATATTGAGATCGTTCAGTCTTATAGATAATACCATAAACTACACTGTTATTAACATAAATCCAATAACATTCAAACTTATTTTAATGCAGCAACTCAAAAGGCATTTGACCGTCCAATTATAAAAAAAATAAACTTAGACTAATAATAGAGATGAGGAACAAAAAATTTAATTCATTTAATACATTCCATATGTATCCTTATCATATTCCATACACGTAAAGCTACGCAACAACATCACATTTAATTTTGAAGTTAGCGGTTAGATGGATTTCACACCTTGCACGGCAAGCTGCTTCATTCTTTTAATGGCCCATAACATGCTATGCCAGAAGTTCACCCATACCCGTTATAACTGTGTCATGTCTTATTCTCTACTCTTTCTCTATCGCTTTCTTGAGTGTGTGAGAGAGAGAGTATGTGATTCTATTCACTTAATATAGTGTCTTATTCTCTACTCTCTCTCTTTCGCTTTCTTGAGAGAGAGAGAGAGAGGAGTATGTGATTCTATTCACTTAATATACTGTCTTAGGCTTCGTTTGAGATGGCTTTCAAGAAGCAGTAAAAAAGCCATCCCAAACGAAGCCTTATTCTTTACTATTTCTCTTTCGCTTTCTTGAGAGAGAGAGAGAGAAAGGAGTATGTGATTCTATTCACTTAATATAGGCTTCATTCGAGAATGCTTTCTTACCTCTTTCTAAGGAAGCCTTTCAATGCATAAGTTTTCTGAACAAAAAATTTTTGTACTTAAAAGCAGCTTTAAAAAGCCGTAAAAATATTTTCCCAAATGAAACTATAGTCTGATATTGAGTGGACGGTGCTATGTAATCTGAGTATTAATATTGCAGCATAGGAGATGCCATTCAAAATTAGCTCGAGTAGGCTAACAAAGTCAGTGTAGTAGTTGGTGACATCCAAAATGGAACAGTAGAGAGTGTCAATTTTAGACGGGATCTGAGATGTTGGTGATAATTGGCCACCTTCTGAAGTACTCTGGTTTATATCCAATGATTCCCTCAATTAGGTGTATGGAACTATTCTTGATGGTGTTATATTCAGAATCATTGAAAGCTAAGTTTCTGCATAAGTTGATAGTCCAAAATCACAAAAAATACTTCAAAAAATGTTGATTTGAGCTACATTGTTGAGAATCGACCACTCATTTAAGGCACATTGGATCTCATCATTTGTTAAGAAAATCAAACCAACAGGCAATTAATATGGAACTATCTTCCTCTAGATTGATGTTAAGTTAGTTGATGGGCCATCACATAAGTATTTTGTCCAAATTACTTGGACAAAGTTGTTGTTTAATGCCATCACATCAACTATTTAAAAATTGGCAAATGCAAATTCGTGTACTAACTCATGAAAAGGCAATGATCCAATTACAAATTGAATTCCCAACTCAGGATCAAAACTTACCATCCAAATTAGCATATACTTAGAGTGGAGTCAATGCCAATTTGTTCGTTACTCTTTCGCCTGGTCCAACACTTTTGGGAGGCTATCAATTCAATCCATAATTTGTATATTTGATCGATTCAAATTTTATGATTGTTTTAATCATATCTACTATCGATTATCTATTAGGGAAGTAAATCATGCAGCGAACACATACAAAAAAGAGAAAATATAGTGAAAAGAAAGAACGTCTAGATTTGAAATGGGAAAGACCAGAAACAGTAAAAAAATCATAAAGCCACACCACACCAATAAACTCACTATGAAAATTGAGAGAAATTTGTATAAATCTTTTTCTCTCTCACTCTGTCATTGTTAGACTTCGCCGTTGCACCATTCTTTCTCTAGAACTAACAAAGAGATACAATAAAACCACCAAGCTAGGGACGCAACCCTTCAAGAAAAATAAGAAAGAAAACTACCCAGCCCGCCTCGCAGCACTGCGAGGCCAAGTTTGGAGAGACACAATGGTCCACTCTTTGTCTCCAGTTTGCCTAACAGTGCCACAGTGGTCTGGGGCGCTGTTGTGCTCCCCTCTCTGTCTGTCTCCAAACAAACTATACAGTGCTGCAGCGCTCGGATACACAGCACCACAGTGCTCGGGTATACAATGTCGCAGTGTTGTACAATTGTAAAAAAAATGGATGCAAAACACTCTAACCCAAGTAGGGGCTTCTACCACCATGAACTCGATCGATGAAAAAGAGATCCGAGGCAACAGTACAACTCTATTGATCGATACAATCAGATTCCACACAAAACTAACATTCTCATATAACTAGTTCTCAAAAAATAACAGGATGTTCCCAACTAAAGGGTGTCCTCAATATAACATCCAAACAGCTAAATGTCCAATTGCTAGTTCAATATAATCGTAGAATGATCCTATAAATGATTCAAAATCATATGTGTGATCCAAAATCATATCTAGGATTGTGTATCATATGCGCTGCCCCATAATAAACCATTTATAAGAAGTCTTGCAAAGTATCTCTCAGATATAATTTACTCATATAGTTTTGAAGTAATAATAACGAGAAGGGTTCTGCCAATTTTAGTTGATGTATTCATCACTACTTGAGATTGTAAATAAAGGTAAACTCAATTAATTTATAATAAGATCTAAAAGCTTAAAATAAACGTGGATGGACGTTTGCACTTCAACCTTCATGTATTCTCCCTCTTCATGTTCATTTCTAGGAGATCAAAGCTTCAAGCTAGTCTCATGAACTATGTCATTTTCACCATTGTTGCTATTCTATGAATAACTAATAGAAATACTAAGGAAACTATTAGATGACTCAGCAAATGATTTATTATCATCAAATATGATACATGCCATCAACAAATTATCTTGATCAGGCACGAATCTCAATGCAAATATGAATCTGAAACTTTCAAAATTAAATCTAGGACCATCCAAATTATGATTTCCGCAAACTTATAGTCAAACTGAAAGTCTCGAAGAGATGAACCCAACGACACCAAAATCGATCCAATCCGAACCCAAATAGGTCCAAATTGTGGGCCCAAAGCTTGTTTGGAAGCTTAAAAACATTAATTGGATAACCAAATGATATCTAAATGTGAGATGCTTTTTTTTTAAAAATAAAATCTTATTCCATCAAAGTAAAAGGATTACATCAAAGGCCAAACAAGCATAGAGCCAAAAAATAAAAAGAGATACAAGTAGAGAGTTTGAGAAGATACACAGAACCTTAAAGCCCACCGGGCTCAGTTCAAGGCACAGGCTTCCAACCACTTTGAACCTATACTCAGATCGTCCAGAGAAGTGAAGGAGCAGAAGACCACCAAACAACCAAAGAAGCCAGCACCCAAAAAAAGAGCTCCAGCACCAATGGTTGCCAACAAGCTATGGGTTTGAAGTGGTGAGCCCGAGCGACATCATTGACCAAATAAACCCTGAAAAGTCCGCAGAGGCAACAACAAAGCACAACAACTAAATTGCCACCACCAAAGGAAACCATAAAGAACCAAAATGGCAGCCACCAAAACAGGCCAGAAGCCAACCAAGCGGCCATCCCCAACATTGTCCACAATGCAACCACCGCCGAAGAGCAAAAGGAAAAAAACCAGTGCCTATTTATTATAACCTTTACTTTTGTACCTCTTACCACCATTAGAACAACTAGGTTTAACAACCTTAACAGGCACAACCTCCTCATATTCACTAAAATCTTCTTCCTCCCTCCCATCAGAAGAAGAAAAGGATTCATCCATAACTAACCAATCATTTTGCACCAAAACAGAGTTCTTCGCAGATTTAGCCACCTGAGACTTCAATTCACTATTGGACATAACAGTCATAGGAACATTAATACAAGTAACAGATCCACCCAGAGTAGCATTAGTAACAGGCGAAACTAGAATAGTTTGTTCCATATTAATGATAGGGGAGGACACACCACAGTCAACCAACGCATGTTCAGCAGACACAGAATCCCCCGAAATAACCTCAACTAACAAATCTTTTGGGCTAGGCACCACATCCACACAAGAAAAGCTAGCCTTTAAATTAGGATCACAGACCATATCTCTAACCTCACCAACAGGCAGGGAGGGAGCCACATCACCAGTAGGAAGGTCATTAGAGACCAAAGCCAAAGGACAAACATCACAGGAAACATCCAAAGCTTCCCCAGACTCCACATTAGTTATGGTATTAACTAAATTAGCAGCCATCATTTCATTACCACCATCCGCCACAGGCAAAATAGGACCCGTATTAACCAGATTCACCCCAGGCAATGCACACTGAGTAGAAGTGGGCAAAGGAATGGATTTAGAAACAGTATTCAGGTGAGGATGTAAAATACGACAATCCTCTTTCAAATGTCCTAAGGAACAACAATGTGTGCAAAAGTGAGGAATATCATAAAAAATGATAGATTGAATGTAACCAGAATTAGGTGAACCCACCCAAATTTTATCTGGTAGTTTTTTGGTGACATCTAGTTCCACAAGGATATGGGCAACCGAAGGACGGGAACCAGATGCAGTCGCAGTGTCCGATTTCAGAGTTCGACCGAACAGAGAACCTAACCCAGAGAGAATCCGAGGAGAGAACAGATGGGGCCTAAGATAGGGAAACGAAATCCATATGGGCACAATCGGAGAGTCAGCCTCAACATCCAAATTTGGGGACCATTTCACCACTTTCATATAACAGTTATTCACAAAATAAGACCAGTGAGAGAAGATTCTACACTAATCAAAATCATTGACAAGCTTGATCAAAACATTTCTAGGGTTAAGAATAGTGACCGAGCAATCCCCATTAAGTTTTAGGTTGAATAAAAACTTCTGAATGGCATCAATGGAGGGTCGCTTGGCAGGAAACTTACCAACCAAGGCAAATTCAAATGGAGTCGCAAGGAAGGAAATCTCCTCGTCCGAAATCAGCAACACCGGAAAACCACGGTGAGATGAAATTCTCAAATCACGAAAAGGAACTGAAGAGGAAGAAGCCCCAGACAAAGCATCTTTAAATGAAAGAGCCGGAGAAGCTCCATTCAAAAAACCGGGATCACGAAGCCGGGTAGACGCCATTAAAACCAAAAAACAAGTAAACAGCGAGAGATTAGGGAAGAAAGACTTCCCTATGACAAGGCCAGCAGCGGAGATTACCCACGCAACAGCGATCACCAAGAAGGGGAAAAAACCCTAGCAGAGCCATTTGTTCTTCACGGCTGTTTATACACACACGATCTAAATGTGAGATGCTTATAGTCGAATTGAGTGGCTCGATGAGACGAATCCAACGAGCCCAAGATTGCCAAAATTTGACATCATTAATACACTCAAATGATCAATAACCATCCATGATCGAGGGAGTTGATATCATCCATCCATTGAAACACTCCCAACATGCCCTCGATCTTCTCCCTATTTACTAGCTATGCCACTCCAAAAAAATTATAAATATATCCCTCATTCTTCACAAAAGGGGGAGGAGAAAGAGATGAAAAATGAAGGATCTCTCTTGCTTTCTCAAGCTTGCATCGCCCGGCCGCCTACTGTTGTTGGAGTTCCACTTGGCCTATCATCGTCAGACTTCCTTCCGACCACCATCACCTGACTACGGTCCTTCTGACCACATTCTCCCAACTACGATCCTTCCGACCACCATCGCCCGTCGACTATGATCCTTCCAACCACCGTCGTCTGACTGTTGTCTTTCCGACCACCATCGCCCAAGTACGGTCTTTCCGACCACCATTGCCCAACTACGGTCCTTCCGACCTTCATCACCCACCAATTATGATCTCTCCAACCTCCATTGCTCGTCGACTTTGGTCCCTGCAACCTCTATCGCCTGCCAACTATGGTCTCTCTGACCACTATTGCGTGCCGACTATGGTCCTTCTGACCAAACGGACACACAAACATTCTCTTGAATACAATTCTTATGTCATTTGATTTTTCCCAACTCTCATCATGTAATACACTCTATATAATGTATACTTGCTACATTGAGCCAAGGCCCTCCACTCCACCCCCCGGAGAAGCTCCATTCAAAAAACCGGGATCACGAAGCTGGGTAGACGCCATTAAAACCAAAAACAAGTAAACATCGAGAGATTAGGGAAGAAAGACTTCCCTATGACAAGGCCAGCAACGGAGATTACCCACGCAACAGCGATCGCCAAGAAGGGGAAAAAACCCTAGCAGAGCCATTTATTCTTCACGGCTGTTTATACACACACGATCTAAATGTGAGATGCTTATAGTCGAATTGAGTGGCTCGATGAGACGAATCCAACGAGCCCAAGATTGCCAAAATTTGACATCATTAATACACTCAAATGATCAATAACCATCCATGATCGAGGGAGTTGATATCATCCATCCATTGAAACACTCCCAACATGCCCTCGATCTTCTCCCTATTTACTAGCTATGCCACTCCAAAAAAATTATAAATATATCCCTCATTCTTCACAAAAGGGGGAGGAGAAAGAGATGAAAAATGAAGGATCTCTCTTGCTTTCTCAAGCTTGCATCGCCCGGCCGCCTACTGTTGTTGGAGTTCCACTTGGCCTATCATCGTCAGACTTCCTTCCGACCACCATCACCTGACTACGGTCCTTCTGACCACATTCTCCCAACTACGATCCTTCCGACCACCATCGCCCTCCGACTACGATCCTTCCAACCACCGTCGTCTGACTGTTGTCTTTCCGACCACCATCGCCCAAGTACGGTCTTTCCGACCACCATCGCCCAACTACGGTCCTTCCGACCTCCATCACCCACCAATTATGATCTCTCCAACCTCCATTGCTCGTCGACTTTGGTCCCTGCAACCTCTATCGCCTGCCAACTATGGTCTCTCTGACCACTATTGCGTGCCGACTATGGTCCTTCCGACCAAACGGACAGGCAAACATTCTCTTGAATACAATTCTTATGTCATTTGATTTTTCCCAACTCTCATCATGTAATACACTCTATATAATGTATACTTGCTACATTTAGCCAAGGCCCTCCACTCCACCCCCCCCCCCCCCCCCCCCCCCCCCCCCCCCCCGAGGAAGGACATCATTTGTAATCAACTTCAAACACTAGTGGAATCATTTTTAATTGGACCAGGCTCCGTGGTTTTTCCCCTTTTCAAGATTTTCCACGTAAAATATTGGTGTCTCTTATTACTTTCACACCCCTCTCACTCTCTCTTATCTGTGTGTGCTAAATTTTTGTTCAAAAGTAAGATATTAAGCTCTATATTTTTATACTGCCGCGAATGTTCTTGGATGCAACAAAATCAATCATGAGTTGTACATTAATTAATGAATTGATAGTGTCAACAAGCAAGATTGGCAATTTCAATTCTCATAGCTAGGCAATTATCATTTCTATTCAATTCCTTCTTAGTCATAGTAGCATCCACCGGCAGAGTATTTCAAAAATTCTCGATGGAGTGGAGAACCTTATTATTTATAAACTATAATCTTGGACCAAAAGGTGAGATTATATGGATTAAGGGGATGCTAACCAGCAAGTGAGCTTTCCAAATGAAAGCCTAAAATTTTTTATCGACCTGAACTCAAGCTTAGTAAACAAGCTCGAGCTAGGCTCAAACTTAGTAAACGAGCTCAAGTCAAGCTCGAACTTAGTAAACAAGCTCGAGCTCAGTAAGAGCTAAATAAGCTCAGCCTGATTATGCTGATACTCGACTTGACTCGTTTACCCCTCTAAATTATGGAGATGCACTCACATCATAAAACAAGTGTTCATTTTTTTTAGTTGAGTTGAAATAATTTTGAATAAATTAATGAGTAGAAATAAATCAATTTCAATATTGAGTCTACTAAAATTTGATTTATTTTCAAAATTTGGAAGTAATTATAGGCTAAAGACACTGCCGTTATTGAAGAAATTAATCAATATGATGACTCACTTTTTAAAGGAATAATAGAAAGCTAATAAGGATAAATAAATATTTTTTATTAACTAAGGTGTTATTTGGGATAACTTTCTATTTTATTTTTTATTTTTAAAATAAGATAAAAATATTTTTTGTTTTATTTTGATATTTCATAATTAGAGATCCTTAATAAGGATTAATTAAAATGGCACATTAATCAACCAAATCCAACACAAAAGTAAATCACTGCAAGCCATTGATATATTATATTGAAATTGCATTTGATAATGCAAAAATTACTTTTAAATGTGTTGTTTTAACATGCAAAATTTTTTATTTGCAAAACAAAACTGCAGTCGGGAAAATTAGTTTTACAAAATGATTTGGTATTTACTAAAAGAACTATTGATTCATCGCTAGTATTTACAGTGGCCTCAAAAATCACGAAAGAAATAGGGTGGAGTTGTTGAATTTTTTTTTTTTAATTTGGATAATCTAAAAGCTGATTTTGAAGTTTAATAAATTCTAATATGTGTTATGAAAGATTCAAATAATACATTAAGGCTTCATTTGGGACAACTTTTTTACTGTTTTTTAAAGCAGCTTTTTTGTACAAAAATTACTTAAATTAGAAACTTTTGTATTAGAAAACTGCTTTAGATAGCATTAAAAATATGCTTTAGAAAGCTTTAGAAAACTGCTTTAGAAGCTTTAGAGTTTGTTTGGGACAACTTCTTATTGCTTTGCTTTCTAGGCTGCAACCATAGTTTCTATTTTGCTATTACTTTTTTTTTTTTTTCTACTTTTAAGAAATTTTTGCGTTAAGAAGCGATTTTTTACAGCAACTTTAAAAAAATGTGCTTTCCCTATAATAATTTTACAACCACCTTTACGAAAAGCTAAAACAATCTCAAACAGACCTAAAATTCAAGCTTAACCAAATAGTTTTTTGATGGTGTGTCAAATTTGTATAAACATACTTCTCCACATTAGGCAAATGGAGTAAAAACATATAATGTTAAGGGGGGTTTATATACATATCACTAAAATTTTATGTATTTACACCAATAAATACTAAATAGGCTTTTAGCAGCTTTTTTATACTACAAATAGCAGTTAAAATCATCACAAAAATCATTGTTGCAGCGGTTTAATAACCGTTGGAAATCCGTTGTATATATATTCGCTAGGAGAACCTTCTACAGCGGTTTGCAAACTGCTTCAAATCTAGACATTAGCAGCAGTTTTAACAGCTTCAATTTTGAAATATAACAGCGGTTATCATTGCTAATCTATAGCATAGGTGAAAAACAATAATGCCAAAAAAATCAAATTTTGTTATCAAATTGCAAAAATCAACGAGATACTATACACATATAAATTGAGTGAATATTAACATGATATAAATGCAAAAATCAATAAGACACTATCAATCATCATATATATTAAAGCACAACTGAATGGAAAGTTGAGGTTAGGGATGAAAGGTATCCGTAAAAGAGTACAAGTGTGCAACAATCCATACTAATCACATTCAAAATAGATATTTTGGAACAATATCAACATATCAACAACATAAAGGAAAATCATGAGAATTTGACTTCTTGTGGAATATTTGCAATGCAATGTCATAGCACTAACTACAACTTAGGCTTCGTTTGGGACGACTTTCTTTCTGCTTCTTAAAGCAGCTTTCTAGTACAACAAATTTTGTACTAAAAAATCGTTTTAAGAAGCAGTAAGAAAGTCATCCCAAACAAAGCCTTGGTTTACTTCTACCTGAAGCAAATTAGAACTGCAAAATACAAGTCATCCAAACTGACATGTGGTAGATGCACATTGTAATGCCATGACAATAGCTAATCTAATTTTTTGCAAGTTAAGTGGTTGATAAAAAGACTCAACTAAAGTACAAAACTATGCGTTTGAAGTAAATAAACTAATATTATAGTTACAAAACCTGAACTATCGACATGATCGAAGCTGTTCATTATTCAAATTTGGATTGACTGGCAATTTGAGTCTAGCAGCAACCAATTGAATTAAAGCTAACCTCATTATCCACTTTTCAAAAATCAAAAGATTGGAAAATAAACAAAAGTCTCTAAATAAGACTAGAGAACCAACTAAGAGAGAAGAAAAATGAATTGAACTCAGTTGGCAAACAAATATTCCACATGAGAATTCAAGAAATGGCAATAATCCAGTGCGCCGATTACCTGAGTAGAGACACAGAGGCCGTCCAAGGAAGCATTGGGATGAACAAAAACCAATCATCGTAGTCCAGTAAAAAATACCAAAAGGCCAGAAGAAACAACATGCTAAATTCCACAACTGATGCTAGTTCTATTTTGAACTAGAGCAATCAGTCTTTTTCTTTCATCAGCATGAACTATTCTTTTTGCAACAAGGAATGCTTGCCATTATAAAAGTGTACACACTCATCTAAAAATTATAACGAAATGTTATCGTTTGATATACTTGAATCAAACACATCTATTGGCTTTACTTAATGGCAAACTGCTAGTTTTTATCTTTTGGGTCTTCAATGAAATAAATAGGTTCAACTTGTGATGAGAACATAAATAGGTCATGCTCTAACTTTTCACCAGCATGTATCAGACGTGAGAATTTAACTAATGTATTGCCATAATGATCTACTTTCATACAACTGTAGTTGTGTTAGCCCAATTATATTTAAATAACACAACGCAAAATAAATATGAATAATTAATCTTAATAATATCATTTAGTCTATCATAATAGTGAATGTTTCCCACTTCAGTTGTGTTAACTACACCATGGTTTTGTGTTTACCTATTTTCATCATGAGTTTTGGTTAAAAGTCTTTAAACCGTCGTGCAATATGTTTACGACCAACAAAAAGGGCTCTTTACTTCTTCAGAAGTTGTAGTGCCCAAGGTACATAAAATCTACATTAATTTAAGGAGTTAATGTTGGTATTAATTAGAAGTTGCTAATAGCTTACTTTATTTCTGAACCAACCATGAAAGTGCCTATTTACAAGTTTTTCAAGTTCCAATGGTGTTACAGACATGTAACTTGCTCTTTTTCATCTCTCTCCGTCCTTGTAAAGCTCTAAATATATTGTTAAATTATAGCAGTGTCTCAACACATATCTATGAGCTTGCACTAAGGAAATGTCATCTAACACGCATGTTACTAAGAGTTGCTAAGGCACCCAAGAGGGGGGTGAATTGGGTGTTTAAAAAAAAATTGACAATTAAACTTAGGTTAGAGAAACTTAGATTTTGGGTTGTAAAAAAATTATAGTGAAAAAGAAGTTAATGTTATTAAAAGAATTTGAGCAAGAGAACCACTTGAAAATTATATTTGATTTTTAGGTAAATTTTGGCCAAGTAGAGAAATAGATGATTAAGTTGGTTACTATTTAGCTCAAGTAAGCACACACAAAAGAGCAAAAGCTAGCACAAACACAAAGTACTTTTATGTGGTTCGAC
The DNA here is from genome assembly GCA_019925795.1 of Dendrobium chrysotoxum. Lineage (NCBI taxonomy): Eukaryota > Viridiplantae > Streptophyta > Magnoliopsida > Asparagales > Orchidaceae > Dendrobium > Dendrobium chrysotoxum. The sequence continues at coordinate 23,942,240 of CM034304.1, read as the reverse complement.
CAAAACAACCCACAACCGATCTACTCCACGCCTAGCCACCCACAACTATTTTGTGTTTTGAATTTATTTGCATATATTTGGAAGTCTTTTAATGCTTGAAAATAATTGTATGTGCTCTAGAATGAGTTTCAAGGGTTTGAAGCAAATGATGGCAAATTTGAAAAATATTATTATTTTAGCCCCTCAGTGCTGCGTGTCTAACCGCCTTAGCGCTGCTATAGTATCAAATACCAAATAGCGACACTGCAGCTTTCCAATTTCTATATTTAGAAAACTGAACTAGCACTGCAGCGCTAGGTTATTATCTTAATTTTTATATATTTTAAAGTCCACATTTCTGATTCATTTGAACACCGAGCCAGCCAAAGTAGAGAGAGGGGGAGGATTTTTAGGGAGAGAAAGTCTATTTTGAGCTATTTCGGGTCATTTTTAGCTATTGGGCCAGTTAGGAAACTTGTTCGGATTGAGGTAGGTTATAATATAACTATCTCTATTTTTAAAATTTTAATGTTTTTGAGATTTCTCTGATATTTCTATTTTTATAACTAAAAAATGTAGATAACTTTGCACTGGTAAAACTTTCACCAAATCATTTTTTATATGTTATTTGTTGTGAATCTGGTTTCAAGGACTATGATTTTGATGATAGCATACCTTTCATTTATATTTGAGGTTCTAACCTTTCAGGTTTACAGGATCAGTTGCAATTCAAGCCAGCTCAAGATCGAGTCAGTCTCTTTGTATTTTAGGTTCAATGTACTTTTTTATTTTTCTTGATTCAAGTGTAATGTAATAGATCTCCAAGCTAAGTAACCTTACACACACACAGAGGGGGAGAGCTAAAAATTTTTTTACTTAAATTAAATTTTTTTTTACAAAATCGTATTGTATAATTTTCAATTGTACTGTACGATCTGCCATTTAAACCTAGGGTTAACAGCTAATTCTGAATGATTAGGTTTATAAACTAATCGTATTGTATGATCCATATCATACTGTACGATCCATATCTTACTGTACTATTTATTTCAACATAAAAACCCTAGCTGCCAGGACTGGTTTGGTAAATTTTTGAATTTTGATTTTTTGAACTAATCGTACTATACGATTACGATCGTACTGTACGAACATTTTAAATCTTGCCAAAATTATCCCCCATAATCAGGTATTTGAATTATGGTTTCTTAATTACACTTGATCATACTGTATGATGTAAATCATACTGTATGATGAATCTAGACGATTTTGTTCGTCCCATATATACCAGATAAAAACATGATTTTTTGTACTGATCATCCCGGATGATATTTATATCATACAGGATGATGTTCTAAAAATGAACTAATCATTCTGTATGAAGAGTACAGTGCGGGATGATGAACAGAGATAATTTTGTTCATCCCATAGGTCATCCTGTACAAATAGTTGAAAATAAAAGGATCATCCAGTACGATGTTCATAAATTTTGTGAACTCTTCGTTTGCATTCGTACTGGATGAAACTATTTTTGAACTGATCATACTGTATGATATTGGATTGTATTGTACAAATAGAATCATCAAATTGAATTTTAGGGTAATTTTTTAGCCCTCCTATTTAAGATCTCTTTTGTGCAATCGTTGAGATCTTTTGCCACCTTTCTTGTAAGAGAGAATCTTGAGATAGAGAGAGAGCTTGGGAGAGAGAGAGAGGATCTTATTTGGGGGAGTTTGTGAGGTGTTCGCAAAGGTTACTCCAAGAAAAAATTTGAGTCGTCTTCTCCGGTCATCGTCTCTTGTCTTGTTGGTGTCTCTGTGGTAGTATCGTCCACAAGAAGATCCAGGTTCTTAGCCTACTTCAAGAGGAAGCAAAAAGAGTCCAGGTTCTCTGTCTGCTTCAGGAGGAAGCGAAAGGAGTCCAGGTTTTCTGGCTCACCGGGTTGGTGGAAAGGAGTTTTATACATGCTTCTCTGCCTTACTATGGGAGCAGAAGGAGAGTCACTTAGTGTTAGTGCAACACCCAGAGGGGAGGCTCCAGGGAGTGGATGTAGGTCAAGTTGACTGAACCACTATAAAATTTAGTATGTTCTTTCTGATTATCTTTCGTATTTATTTTTCTGTTGATGATCGTGTGATTGTGATTATTATTCTGTTATTGTTGAACATCTACACATCATTGCAAAATTGTAATTATTTTTTAAAATATTTAAAAAGATTTTTCTAAATTATTTTTGCTCATGAATTTTTAAAATAACTAATTCACCCCCCTCTTAGTTAGCCTCGAGACTAGTTCACAAGGACTTAACATCCCTAACAAACTTTCAAGTGGTATCAGAGCGGGATTCATAAAATCTTATTTTGAAGAACTTTTGAATTTGATCCATGGCTAACTTTGATAATAGAAACACTACTGAAGGCTATTCCATTACTCATCCACCTTTATTTAATAACATATCTTTTGATTTTTAAAAAACTCGCATGTCCACCTTTTTACAATCAATTGATTATTATATGTGGATGCTTGTTAAAGATGGTTATGAAGCACCTTTTAGACTTTTTAATGGTATTAAAACTGAACCTCTTTTTTCTGAATGGACCTTTAATGATCATGATTTAGCACAACTGAATGCAAAATGCTTGAACTATTTTTTCTGTACTTTAAAATCTGAGGATTACATGCGTGTCTCTACTTGCACGACTGGTAAAGAAATTTGGGATAGATTATGCATCACCTATGAAGGTACATCTGAAGTTAAACAGACTAGGTTAAACATGCTGCTTAATGATTATGAACTCTTTCACATGAAATCTAGTCAGTCCATATCTGAAATGTACACTAAGTTTACTCAAATTATCACCTCTCTACATACTTTAGGAAGAGAACTCACTAACTATGAAAAAGTGAATAAAATTCTGAGATGTTTTCCTTCTTCTTATGATGCTAAGATAACTGCAATTACTGAATCCAAATATTTGAATACTTATTCTATTGATAACTTACTTGGATCACTCATTGCTTACGAGTAAGGAGTGAACCAATGACAAATTGATGCAGGTAAGAAGAAGAAGAAGAAAACTGTGGCGCTGAAGGCCAATGATACTGACATTGATTCTTTCGGGTCTGATAGCGATGATGTTGCCTTAATCACTAGGCAATTCAAAGCTTTCTAAGGAAGAAACACAAAAACTTTCAGAAGTAAAACAAAGGTAAGAGTAGCAGAAATTTTAAAGGTTCTTCTGATACAATTTGTTTTGAATGCAAGAAGCCTGGATATATAAAGACTGATTGTCCTACACTTAAGGCTCACCCAAGCAAGGAGAAGGGTGAGGAGAAACCTAAGTTCAAGAAGGACAAGAAGAAGATCCAAAAGACTTTCTAGGTGGATTCTGCATCTGACTCCTCTGAGACTGAAGCTGAGGAGGAGACTACAAACTTATGTTTGATGGACAAACTTATGTTTGATGGCGGATGATCATCCTGGTGGTCAATCTGACCAAGAAGAGGTATGTGAGCTACTATATGATCAATTACTTGAAGTTTCTAAAAAAATTCATTCATCATATAGGAAACTTAAGAAAACACATGCTAGCCTGAAATTGAAATTCTTAAACTTGGAAAAAGAGCATGAAGTTTTGATTAAGGATCATTCTGTGCTTGATAGCAATCACATGTCATTACTTGATGAGTTTGATGAATTAAACAAAAAGTATTTTAAATTAATTATTGAGCATGATTCACTGAAAACATTACATGTTGAATTAGAAGTTACATTTAAGGAATTAGAATCTCATGCATCTGATTTAAATAGTAATGAGTATTATTTAAAATTTGAAATTACAAGTATTAAAAAAGAAAATAAATTTTTAAGTATAAAATTAGTGCATTTGAGAATAATAAATTACCTCCTATATTTACATAATTTTATAAACCTCCATCACTTGAAGAATTTAATTCAAAATCATCAAAGCATGTTTCATTCAAACCTAAGAAGAGGCACTATCACCCACGTAGATTAGTTAACCATTTTCCTGGCATTAGATATTTTTCTTGTGGCATGTTAGGATATATCTCTCACACCTGTACTGTTCACCATAGTACATATTTGGTGTGGAGGCCCAAATTATAGGTTTCATAGCACAACACACATGCATTGCATGCTTCTTTTCATAAGAAGGAACCCAAAACAAGTTTGGATTCCTAAATCTGATGTTTGATAATTTTATAGGGTTGCTCTCACACAAGGCCTCGTGAGAGCATGTGGTACCTAGACAACGGATGTTCAAGACATATTACTGAAGTTGCAAATCAATTCATTTTGCTGGAGGTCAGGGCTAGAGGCAAGGTCACTTTTGGAGACAACACCACTAGGAAAATGGTAGGTGCAGGTATAATTGAAAACTCTAAGAACCTTTTGATTGAAAATATTTTGCTTGTAGATGGACTAAAATACAACCTGCTCAACATCAGTCAACTCTGTGACAAAGGGTTCAGCATCAAGTTCCTGGCAAACACATGCATTATAAGCTTAAATAATAATATTGCTTTGCAGGGCAAGAGGATCAATAACATCTACATGCTTGATTTAAATAATATTGAATGTGCTGCTTCATTTTGCTTAAAAATTGCTGCTGATGAGTCTTAGTTATGACACAGGAGATTATGTCATGCCAGCATGAAAACCCTTAGAATAGTCACCCAAAAGGACTTAGTTAAAGGTGTCCCCAAGCTTAAGTTCACTAAGGACCACCTGTGTGATGCCAGTAGCTAGATTGTAAGCCATTAGAGTGCTACTAGCCTTTGCATGTTATAAGGGATTTAAGCTTTTTCAAATGAATGTCAAGAGTAACTTTTTAAATGGGGTAATAAAAGAAGATGTCTTTGTAGAGCAACCCCCAGATTTTAAAAATTCCTAATATCATAATCATGTTTACAATTAAAAAAAGGCCTTATATGGATTGAAACATGCACCCAGAGCTTGATATGAGAGGCTTAGCACATTTCTGTTAGAAAGAGAGTTTGTTAAGGGGAGCGTAGACACCACCCTTTTTCTGAGAAAATTAGAAGATGATTTACTCATTGTCTAGATCTATATTGATGATATACTTTTTAGATCTTCTGATAAAAACTTATGTAATGATTTCTCTAAAATAATGAGTAAGAAGTTTGAGATGAGTATGATGGGAGAATTATCCTAATTTTTGGGATTTAGCATAAGGCAAATAGATGATGAAACTTTTATCAATCAATCAAAGTATATTAAGGACATCTTAAAGAAATATGAAATGGATAAAGCTAAGCCAATAAACACTCCCATGAGTTCTACTGCCCAGTTAGACAAGGATTCAAATGAAAAATCTGTTAATTAGAAGAAGTTTAGAGGAATAATTAGATCATTGATTTACCTGACTGCTAGCCGACCTGATATCATATTTAGTGTTTATCTTTGTGCTAGGTTTCAAGCTGATCTTAAGGAATCCCACCTGACTGCAGTTAAGATAATCCTTAGATATCTCTTAGGGATCCCAACCTTAGGAATCTAGTATCCTAGGTACGGCACTTCTTTGAGATTATTGAATATTTTGATTCTAATTTTGCAGGGTGTATGGTGGATAGAAAGAGCACTTCAGGAACATGCCAATTCATAGGATAGTCTCTAGTCTCCTGGTCCTGTAGAAAATAAAATTCTGTAGTACTTTCACTGCTGAAGCTAAATATATTGCTTTAAAAAATTGTGTGGCCCAAGTCCTTTGGTTGAAGCAATAAGTTCTGGATCTAGGATTACCTGTTGGCACAATTTCAGTTCTATGTGATAACACTAGTGCCATCTGCATCTCTAAGAATCCTATCCAACATTCAAGAACCAAACACATTGACATAAGATATCACTTCATTAGGGACCATGTTATAAAAAGGGACATTGAGCTATACCATGTAGCAACTAAAAATCAACTGGCTGACATCTTTACTAAATCACTGGCCTTTGACTCATTCAGCATTTTATGGACTAGATTGGGTGTGATTGACATAAATGCATGAATTTGATGATTGCTGATTTTTGACCTTTTTTTTTATTTTTCATTTAGTTTTTTTGTTTGATTTGATTGTCTGTTTCATTTTAGCATTTTTTTCTTGCTAATTTCTGTTTGTTTGATTCGCTTATCAGATTTGGTTATTTCCTATTGATTTTAGTTTGCTAATTGTTGGTTGTTTATTGGTCTTCTTTTTTTGTATTTACTATTTATTTCTTTCAGAATCAGATCACTGTTCACTACTACTGATAAACTAGATTTCTGACTGAGAGTTTTACCTTATTTTTATTTAGAAGCTTGTAAGCAGTGATTAACTCCATTGAATCTATTAAAGGGAAGAAATATTGATGATTATTTCTCTTCCTCTAACTCCTTTAATAGTGTCTTATTTCTTTTGGATAAAAAAATCTTCTTCAAAATTAAAAAGTTGGTTTTTGAAATAGAGATCTATTTTATCTTCATATAGTAATTACCTCATATGAATAGTATTTTCAAAGCTTTGAATCATTATTATGGTTTTCTTAATCAGGTGATTAATCTTATCATATATAGTATGGTTTTATTCCATGGATTACTCCTCCTTATTCTAGAGTGAGTTTTATCTTCTCTTATGCCTGGAGGGTAGGCTCACAATTGTGATTCTGTAATAATTATGAAAGGAAGCAAGCTTGCAAAAAAAAAGGGGGGGGGGGAGCACAAAATGGGCCAAAAATAAAAAGATGCGTAATAACACCAAAAATTAGAAAGATACACAAAGTGTATCAAAAATTAAAAGATGCGTAAAGTAACAAATATTTGCCATCATAAAAAAGGGAGAGATTGTTGCGAATCTGGTTTCAAGGACTATGATTTTGATGATAGCAAACCTTTTATTTCTGTTTGAGGTTCTAACCTTTTAGGTTCACAGGATCAATTGCAATTCAAGCCAGCTCAAGATCGAGTTAGTGTGTTTGTGTTTCAGGTTCAATATACTTTTTTATTTTTCTTGAGTCAAGTGTAATGTAACAGATCTCCAAGTTAAGTAACTTTACACACACACAGGGGGAGAGCTAAAATTTTTTTACAAAATCGTACTATATAATTTTCAATCGTACTATACGATCTGCCATTTATACCTAGGGTTAACAGCTAATTCTGAATGAATAGGTTTATAAACTAATCATACTGTATGATTCATATCATATTGCATGATTTATTTCAACATGAAAACCCTAGCTGCCAGGATTAGTTTGGTAAGTTTTGAATTTTAATTTTTTAAACTAATCGTACTGTATAATTACGATCATACTGTATAAATATTTTAAATCTTGCCAAAATTATTCCCGTAATCAGGCAATTAAATTATGGTTTCCTAATTACACTTGATCGTACTGTACGATGTAAATCATACTGCATGATGAACAAAGATGATTTTGTTCATCCCATATATCGCACCAGACGAAACCATAATTTTTTGTACTGATCATCCCGGATGATATTTATATCATATAGGATGATGTTCTAAAAATGAACTAATCATATTGTATGAAGAGTACAGTGCGGGACGATCAATAGAGACAATTTTGTTCGTCCCATGGGTCGTCCCGTACGAACAGTTGAAAATAAAAGGATTGTCTAGTACGATCTATGGATCATACTGTACGATGTTCGTAAATTTTATGAACTCTTCGTTTGCATTCATCCTGGACGAAACTATTTTTAAACTGATCGTACTGTATGATATTGGATTGTACTATACAAACATAATCATCAAATTGAATTTTAGGGCAATTTTTTAGCCCTCTTATTTAAGATCTCTTTTGTTCAATCATTGCGATCTTTTGCCACCTTCCTTGTCAGATAGAACCTTGAGAGAGAGATAGAGAGCTTGGGAGAGAGAGAGGATCTTGTGAGGGGGAGTTTGTGTGGTGTTCACAAAGGTTGCTCCAAGCAAGGATGTGAGTCATCTTCTCCGGTCGTCGTCTCTTATCTTGTTAGTGTCTATATGGTAGGATCGTCCGTAAGAAGATCCAGGTTCTCTGCCTGGTTCAAGAGGAAGCGAAAGGAGTCCAGGTTCTCTGCCTGCTTTAAGAGGAAGCGAAAAGAGTCTAGGTTTTCTACCTCATAGGGTTGGTGGAAAGGAGTTTTGTATAGGCTTCTCAGCCTTGCTGTAGGAGCAGAAGAAGAGTCACTTAGTGTTAGTGCAACACCCAGAGGAGAGGCTCTGGGGAGTGGATGTAGGTCAAGTTGATTGAACCACTATGAAATCTGCTGTGTTCTTTCTGATTATCTTCTGCATTTATGTTTCTATTGATGATCATATAATTGTGATTATTATTCTGTTATTATTAAACATCTGCACATCATTGTTAAATTATAATTATTTTTTAAAATATTTAAAAAGATTTTTCTAAATCATTTTTGCTCACAAATTTTTAAAATAACCAATTCACCCCTCTCTTGGTTAGCCTCAGGACTAGTTTACAAGGGCTTAACATCCCTAATAAACTTTCATTATTAAGATTGTGATTATGAATGTTTTGAATAATTTCTAAAATTATTAGGTATTTTAGAATTTGTAAGATTTTAATTGAATAAAAAATAATCCAACCCTAAAAAATAGTACTTTAGTATAATTAAGGACTTGAAATAATATTTTACAGAATCTTTGATATTTTGATTATATTTTGAAATGGTGTATTTTTATTCAGTAGATATTCTATTTAATTATATTGTTATACAAGCATTGATAATGAAAATAAATATGTGATTGGATAATAGCTAGTCACTATTACTTTTATTGGAATTTATGTAAAAGATAAGTAAAGACTGGTTGACCTGTTGATTGAAGGCTGATTAACCTATACATGTTGGTGGAACGATGGGCTTTCCTTTAAATACTATGGCTTGGTATTATCTGATACAAATGATATAACCTAAACCCTAAACGATTAAGAGTTAGGAGTTATTATTATGTCGATGGGTAAAGAGTGAAAAATCTATTTATTAAGCTAACGATTTACTGAGTCGATATAATACTAAAAAATACTATGATAGCCAAGACTTCTTACTTATTTAGTGAAACTACTGAAATATATGTTATAGATTCATTATTACTAGATAGACCATTATTCTAGTATTGATTTATTTTTACTACCACTAATTTTATTGGTACTGATACAAACGTCGAGACTGTTACTGATATTACTATTGATTCACTATTATTATTATTATTTCACTATACTAATTACTGATACTAAGCATATAATATATTGAGCATATGATATACTGAGAATATGATATACTAAGCATATAATTAAGATACTGATATGATACTAATATAGACTCACTATATAGTATGTGTATACAATTATAAGATTTTGCTGCATTGATCTAAGTTCGATAGTTCTTTACCAATGCTTTGGTTTTTACTCATTTATATGACTGCTTTATTAAATGTTAGTATTGATATGATGATTGCATTATTGATTTGACACACGTATAAGTTTACTGATTCCTTCACTCTACTGATTTGCTGGCTTTAATACTGTACAATTTTAATTTTTACAGATTATACTATTACTGTATATGAGTTTTACTATTTCTGTACTAATTTTTAATCATATGAATGTTACTATTATGAATTCACTGATGACATGCAAATTACTTCTTTATCATGCTTTAAATTCAGTTATAAAGTTTTAGTCTGACATATTGGGTTGTTTAGCTCATTCAATGTGGTTTAAATGATTTTAGGTCAAGGCAAGTGAGTAGCAGTGAGAAATTGATGAGGATCTCTCATGTTCCTTTTCTTTTATTTTAGTTATTCTTTTATACACAGGATTTGGATAAATATCTTATGATTGTACTATTCTCAAGTATTATATATGATTTTTTAAGTAATGAATATAGATATACATTAATGTTTTAAATTATAGAATTTATTTCTACTGTTTATTACTGATATATTATATTAGATTGTTCTGCTTGTTGTATAATAAAAGATAAAAAAATTCCAAATTAGATTATAGGGTGTGGCAAAGTTAGTATTAGAGCATAATTATTTAAAGAATTGAATTGTTACTAGATCTATATGAATTGATTATGAGTCAGGTAGAATGGATATATTAAGGTATAATATTTTGCATATATAATTAATTACATGTGTGAATTATTAAGATCAGACAGAAGTGTGTAAGTGAATAGCTGAAATGGATTTGCCAAAGCAAGATGCACCAAATAAGCAACATAATGTAGCTCCAATACTGTTAGACATTATTTTGTAGCTGGCTAGTATTCTAGCATAGGTAATGGGTGATATGCGAAGTAAGCTATCTGGGAACATGGAAGAAGAGGGAGATAAGCACTTAAAATATTCCATAAGTTGAAACCTCCGTTGTTCAAAGGAGTTGTAGGACCATAGGTAGTAGAAGATTGGCTACTAAGGATAAAGAAGGTCTTTAACAGCATGGAGTATCCATAGAATCGAAAGGTACCATTAGCTATATTTCAATTTGAAGGAGAGGCTGAGAGATAGTGTATTACACAATAGAGAGAAATTCTAGGGGAAGACCAATATTGAGATTACTTGGGATGAATTAACTATAGAATTCATAATATGGTTTATTCTTCCTTCAGTATGATGATATATATAAGAAGCTTTCATTAAGCTAGAGTAGGGATAAAAGATTGTGATGCAGTTTGAAGCTGAGTTCACCGCATTGGCTAGATACTCTGCTCATTTGATCTCTACTGTTGAAGAAAAGTGCTATAGATTTTTGCAAGGATTGAAAAGAGAGTTGAGACATCCATTAGTACCTCTGCGGATCCAAAATTTTTTGAGTTAGTGGAGCGGGCCAAATTAATAGAGATCGATTTGATAGTATCAACATTTAGGTACGATATGGGCTTTATGTACGATAGTAGCAGAATGAATATTAGAGATGAAGCAGGGATAGAGATAGTGTTAGTGAGAAGAAAAGCAGATATACTAATGTGAGGGGATCTGGATCAACAACATTTACTAGTAGTAAATGTATTCATTGTAGAAGAAGATATTCGGGATAGTGTTACCTTTTGACAGGATAATGCTTTCGATATGGACAACAAGGACACAAGGCAGTGGATTATTCATAGAGATGAAAAGCCTATATTAGAGCAAGATAGAGTAGGCAGACAAAATGATAAGAGGAATGTAGGATTGAGAGATTAAAATGAAAGATCAGCAAACATTGATAGAGTTTCTTATGGTGGTCAGAGGGAGGTCATTGCACCAGGATTGATAGCATCGATATCAATGACAACACCTACTCTAGAGATGCCACGAGTGCAAAACTTGTAGTATTTGGAAGACCGATAATAACTTGAGAGTTCGACAGGTAAGAAATATGTTTTAAAAGATTGACTGACATGGTATTTCATTGCATAAGTAAATGATATATAATTGAATGAAATGAATGATTGTATGATACGAATTAATTGCCTGCTACGAGCTTTAGATTTGATTTTTGAGTTGATAGGGATTTTGGTCATTTGGATTTTTGTCATACTGATTTATTTATACTGATTTCATGCCTAAATCCTTAAGAGAAATATCATGGATGATATTTTTCTAAGTTGGGTAAATTATAATAACTCAAAAATATAAAAAATAATGATTTGAAATTTTAAAAGGTTAAATTTTGAAATTTTGTGTTTTAAATTCATTTGCTTGTATTTGGAACTCTTTTAATGCTTGAAAATGATTGTGTGCACTCTAGAATAAGTTTTAAGGATCTGAAGCAAATTTTGGCAAAATATGAAAAATGTTACTATTTAAGCACCTTAGCACCGCATGTCTGAGCGCCTCAGCACTACATATCTGAGTGCCTTAGTGCTGCTATAGTGCCAAGTGCCAAATAGTGACATTACAATGCTCTAGTCTCTATATTTTGGAAAATGAACTAGTGTTGCAGCATTAGGTGGTAGCGCTGCAGCGCTAGGCTATTATCTTAATTTTTATATATTTTAAAAACCACTTTTCTAATTCATTTGAATGTTGAGCCAGTCGAAGTAGAGAGAGAAAGGGAGAGGGTTTTTAGAGAGATAGTTTATTTTGAGCCACTTCGGATCATTTTTAGCTGTCGAGCCACTTGAAAACATTATTCGAATCGAGGTAGGTCACAATATGTTGTAGTTTTTATCACTTTATATGATTGTTTTACTAATTGATAGTATTGATACGATGACTACTTTATTGATTTAACACTCGTACTGGTTTACTGATTCCTCCACTGTACCATACTATTTTACTATTTATATATTCTACTATTACTACATATGAGTTTTAATATTTCTGTACCGATTCTTAATCATATGACTGTTAGTGTTATGAATTGACTAACGACATGTATATTACTTCTTTACCTTGCTTTGAATTTATTTATAGAATTTTAGTATGACCTGCTGGGCTGTTTGCCTCTTTATATGTTGTTTAAATAATTTTAGGTTAGCTCAAAGAAGTAGAACTGAGAGATTGATCAAGATCCCTCAGGTTCATTTTCTTTTATTTTAATTATTCTTGTATTCTTAGGATTTGGATAGACATAATATTATTGTGTGATTCTTAAGTATTATATATGATTTTTAGAGTAATGAATATATATATATACATTAATATTTTGAATGATAAAATTTATTTTTACTATTTATTACTAATAAATGTCAGATGTGTGGAGAACGAGTGTGTTGATTCCTATCTTTAAGAATAAAGTTGATGCACAAGATTATGCAAATTATAGAGGAATTATATTGATGTGTCATACTTTAAAACTATTGGAGAGAGTTATGAAGCATAAGTTACGACCTGATACTAATGTTTCTCAAAATCAATTTGGATTCATGCTGGGTAGGTCTACTATGGAAGCCATATATTTATTAAGAGGTTTGATGGAGAAGCATAGAAACAAAAGGAAGATCTTCTATCATATTTATTGATTTAGAGAAAGCACATATGATAAAGTTCCAAGAGAAGTGCTATGGATTGTTCTAAAAAAGAAAGGGATTAATAATGCTTATATTCAAGTCATTATGGATATGTATGCTGAAGTTGTTACTTGTGTTCAAACACAAGGTGGTTTGACCAAGTATTTTCCAATTTCAGTTGGATTGCATCAAGGATCAGCCTTAAGCCCATATCTTTTTTGCTTTAGTCATGAATGTTCTTACTAGAGATTTGCAAGAGGATGTTCCCTGGTGTATGCATTTTGCTGACGATATTCTTCTTATTGATAAGACTAAAGAGGGAGTTGAAGGTAAACTTGAATTATGGAGGTCAACCTTAGAGTATAAAGGTTTTTGTTTGAATATATCTAAAATTGAATACATGGAGTGTAATTTTAGTAGTAGTAGATCTAGTGGGGGGGGGGTTGTGACTTTGAGTGATCAAGTCATTAATAAGAGTACACATTTTAGATGTCTTGGGTCTATTATTCAGAGTGATGGTGAAATAGATGATGATATTATTAATAGAATTCAAATTGGATGGATAAAGTAGAGAAATGCATCGGGCTTGTTGTGTGATAGAAAAGTACCACTCAAACATACGAAAATTTTTTATAATCTAGTGCTTCGACCTAAAATGTTTTATGGTGCATAATGTTGGCCATTAAAAGAGAAGCATATTATTAAGTTAAGTGTTACAGAGATGAGGATGCTCAGGTGGATAAGTGGCTTTACTCTTAGAGATAGGATACAAAATGATCATATACATGAAAAGGTTGGAGTAGCTCCAGTGGCAGATAAGATTAGAGAGAGTCGCCTTGTATGGTTTGGTCGCATAAAACGACAGCCTTCCGATGACCCGGTTAGGAGAGTAGATGTATTAGATTTAACCTATGATAAGAAATGTAGGGCTAAACCTAAAAAAACTTGGTTAGAAAATATTAGAAATGACCTTTCTTTATTAGATCTAAATGAGAATTTAACTCTTAACCAGACATAATGGAGAAAAAGGATTCATGTAGCCGACCCCACATAATAGGATAAAGGCTTGATTTTGTTGTTGTTATATTTAATACTGATAGATGATATTAGATAGCTCTGAGTGTTGTATAATAAGAAATAAAAGAAAAAAATTCTTCTAAATTATATTCTAGGGCATGGCACAACCGATTAGGATTCCTTTGAAACCACCAAGGTTACAACAATAGTATCTTCTTAAAATCAGGAAGGGACAACCTCACATGACAATGAGAACCTTGCAACAAGTTTACAATGAAACAAGGAATAAAATAAAAAGTAAATACAAATCTCACTATAGAAAGGAATAACAAGGAATGTAACTCCCACAAAAAATAAGCAACAATATCCAACAAATTTGATAGCTTACATATCATTTTTTTTAATTATGCACTTTAAATATCAATGCAAATGAAATTACAAATTAAACTTGCAAGCAATCTAATCTAATAGATGAGTTTCACAAAAGTATATGAAAAATTTCAACACAAGTTAGCAACACATGAACAGTAACTTAAGATATTTTGCAAGAGGAGATACACAAAGGATTTTATACAAACTTTTAAATTAACACAATAATGATGTGAATAGTAAGAGATCACTGTTGACCTTTATTTTCATTCGAGTGCCTTTGAGGGCCTTTAATTAATTTAATAAACCCCCGTCGAGTCCAATTCGAGCTCGAATTAGCTTGAATTGAGTCAAAGTAGACTCGACCGTATCCGATTGAGCCCGATTAGTTTGCCTTAGGCCCGTCGAGGTTAATTTGATTCGAGTGTTCATTTTATTTAAATTTAACTGGGTTAATTTGAGTAAATCAAATTGAATCCCAAATTGACCCAAATCGGATCTGATTGTAGGCTTGATTTTAATCTAATATGCTTAATTTAATTTACTTACTTATTTATTTATTTATTTTTTCATTCTCATGAGCTTAAATTTATTCCTAAATCAAGCAATGAAACGGATGGCTAATTAAATCACCTTAATTCCCTCCTAATTAATCTTAGGATGAATCCTAGCCGTAGATCTAGGGCCTTAATCATTTAAATACTCTTTTAGGGCTTCATGAAGGGGGATGGCTTCTTTTTCTTTTTCCTAGCCGCTCTCAACCCTAATTTTCTTAGTGTGAGAGCTCTTCCAACATCTCCACATCTTCCTCCACTCAAATTCGTTGGTAAAATCTTGCCGGCCGCGAGATCTCCGGCGACCCGAGTCATTCCCCTTCCAAAGCTTCTACCGTCCGATCCAAGGTGAATTGGAGTTCAACTTCAACTAGAGGAATATACGAGGATAATCTACATGCTCAGATATTTCAAAATCTAGAAGATATAACAGTAAGATTTTATCAAAACTTTAGATCTAGGTCACCACACTTAGATCCGTATATCTTTCTAATAAGCGCTTTTCAGAGCTTTTAAATACCTCCCCATGACTTTTATTCATGTTCTTAATCTATATTTAAAATTTCATCAAAATTAATAAAGCCATTCTTGAGAACGAAACCCTTTTTTTTTTAATTTTAGGGTTATAGAATTCGGCGTACATGAATAGCATGAGTCGTTAATTTTCTCTTTCTTTTTTTTATAAATATTTTATTAAAATTAAATACATTTTTTTATAAAATATGTTTAAATAATTTAATAATTATTTTAAATACATTAATTTAAAATTATATCTATTTTATGACGTATTTATTATTATTTAAAATATTTTTAATTACTTAAAATCTAAACACTTAGTTAATACTAATAATTATTAAATACTTTTAAAATGATATTATTAAATATTTCTTTATCTATTTTATTTTAAAATAAATAAATAAATAAATAAAAAATAAGAAAAAATTTATTATTACTTTTCAATGATTTAATTTTTAAAATTATGTTAAAATATATTATTTTAAGTAATTCTTAATTAGTTAATAATTTAAATATCTTAATATTTAATCAAAAATTAATTAATTACTTTCTAAAATTAAAAAAAAAATATTTTTTTATGAATTATTTTGAAATATCAGAAAAATTATTATTATTTTTATTATTTAATTTGAATTAATAATTACTTTCCTTTTTTAAATTATTCTAATTGATTAATTACCTAAATTACTTAATTAGGTATTAATTAATTTAAACTTTAAATACTTTCTAAATTTAAAAAAATTATTTTCTTATTGAATTATTTTGAAATAAGAAAATTTATTATTATTTTTATTATTTAATTCGAATTAATAATTACTTTCCTTTTTTAAATTATTATAATTGATTAATTATCTACATTACTTAATTAGTCATTAATTAATTCAAAATTTAAATACTTTCTAAATTTATAAAAATTATTTTCTTATTAAATTATTTTAAAATCAGAAAAATTATTATTATTTTTTTATTATTTAATTTGAATTAATAATTACTTTCCTTTTTGAAATTATTCTAATTGATTAATTACCTATATTACTTAATTAGTCATTAATTAATTCAAAATTTAAATACTTTCTAAATTTATAAAAATTATTTTTTTTATTGAATAATTCTAAAATAAGAAAATTATTATTATTATTTTTATTTTATTATTATTATTTAATTTCGAATTATTAATGATTTTTCCTATTTTTTTAAATTATTTTAGTTTATTAATTACTTAAATTACTTAATTAATAATTAATTGATTTAAAATTTAATTATTCCTAAATTTATAAATAATAATTTTACTAAATTATTTTCAAAATCAGATTAATTTTTTTTTATAAATTTATTTACTTTTTTTATTTTTAATAAATATTTTCTATTTTAAATACTTTCCTTAATTATTAATTACTTAATTTTCTTAATTAATAATTAATTGATTTAAAATTTAATTATTTTCCAAATTTGTAAAGAATCTCTTATTCCAATTATGTTAACATATCAGAGATTTTATTTATTTATTTGTTTATTTACTTTTTTAAATTTAATAAATATACCTTATTTTAAAATACTTTCTTAATTACTTAAATTATTTAATTAATAATTAATTAATTTAAAATTTAAATATTTTTCAAATTTGTAATAAATAATTTTATTAAATAATTTTCAAAATTAGATAATTATTTTTGTTATTTATTTTTTTTATTAATAAATATTTTTTCCATTTTAGAATATTATAATTAATTAAATACTTAGATTATTTAATTAATAATTAATTAATTTAAAATTCATTTATTTTTCAAAACTTATGAAAATTATTTTTATTAAATTATTTTAAATTCCAGAAACTTTAATACTTAATTTAATTTAATTTGATAATTATTTTTAAATATTAATTATTTTGAAATTATTTAAAAATCCTTTTTAATACATTAAACTTCAAAAATTCATAACTAATTCATTTTAAATCGGATTTTTGTGTATAATACCTTAAATTTTTCAGAAAAATATGAAATTTTATTTAAAATTGTTTTCTGGATTCAATTCTGTATTGTTTGGATTATTTTCTGTGCTACCTAATTACTTAATTATTTGATTATTATTTAATTACTTTAAAATTAAAAATTAATTTTAAATATGAAAATATTTTGAAACCCCTTAGTGGTGGCCAGTGGATCTCCTAGGGATATAACATAAAATTATTTTCAAACTATCTTATTTTAAAAATTATATATTTGTGTACTTAATACGTATATGTATTTTAAACATTTTTAAAACTACATATATTATTAAATCCTTAATCTTGGGTGATCCACTTGGTGAAATCTTAAACCTAGGTTATGTATGTGAAGAGCAATTCATGTGGGAGAAGGATTAGTGGGTGATTGTGTCCCAATCATTCACTAATCACTTCATTAGGTTTCTTTACTTAGTGTTTTCATAGTCCTTGCATGTGTAGGTTGCACAAGCACTTAGCCTAGGCTCTCTTAGATCTAAGGACTTGATTGGTGTGTTTATATTTGCTGCATTTACCCTCTTTATGTTATGCCTAAGGGTTAGCTAACTCACTTTATTCCTGCTTAGTGTAGTGACACACTAAGGACAATAATTAATGATTGTCTAGCGAACTTAGAATATTTCTAGGAGCTAAGATAGATCCCGGATTGCTATGAAACTTTAAACACTAGTGCTTAGTGACATCTGAAACCCCCTAGAATTTTCTAATAATTTTTTGGACTCTTTAAAACACTTAATTGGCAAACCCTAATTTACCCGTTAATTAAGCCTTAAAAACTTCAGAAAAATATAATAAATCCATTTTAAATCAGAAAAATACCCATAATACCTTAAAATCTCCAGAATTCAGTCCCCAACCTTTGATAATTAGGGCCCCCTTAATTGGAGCTTAATCTGGACTTTAATTTAACCTTAATAAAAAATTACCTTTTTATCTTAATTAAATCATTAAAAATTATTAAAAATCCCAAATTTTCCCCAAACACTCGGGAACACCTTCTTAGGTCATTTCTGACCTTTGGGGGTGATTCCAATCAGTTTGGAGCTGATTTGGGCCAAAACCCCCAAAGTACCCATAATTAGGAAATTCCGATAATTCATTTAATTGCCCCAACTTCTAAAAATCATAACTAATTACAGAAAACTCCAAACTGGGCAAACTAAAAGGCACCTAACTCTAATTAAGGTCTAGTTTTTTTTAAAAATATTAGGTGTCCAGAAATCAACCTAAAATAAAAAGTCAACTCTTTGGTCAACCGTAGCCTATAGTCTAGGGCCCGAAACTTCTAAAATTCATAACTTTGCGTAGGAAACTCCAAATCCAGCAAACTCAAAGGCACTCAACTCACATTAGGGTCTAGTATTTATTAAAAATATTAAAATTCTAGAAATCAACTTAAATAAAATAAGTCAACAATTCGGTCAAACTTAGTTCAAAACGAGACCAAAACTTCAGAAATTCATAACTTTGAATAGAAGAATCCAAATCGGGCATACTAACTGTCTAACTGATCAAGTTAAGGCCTAGTATTTTATAGAAATATTAGCTGATCATAAATACCCTTTAATCAAAAAGTCAATTTTGGACCCCCTTTTGCTTAGTGTATAGGTGGACCCCGAACCCCCTAAAACTCACTAATGCAATTTAAACTTTGAATATTATTACCCTAAGCATTAAAACTGACCTACATACCAAATTAAATAAAATGGATCTTAATTCGCTAATATCTATACTTTAATTAAAATTTTCTTTTAGACCTACAACCAACCTGGACAGTAGGCAATTGTAACTAACTACCCAGCTTAGGATCTACCTCAGCTACACAGATTTTCACACACATCTAGATGGTTTATTAGGGCACCACTTCTAGACCTAGGCTAGGCCGGTGTTTACCTTTCTGTTGTGTGCCGAGATTTCTGAGATTTCACTGTATGTTGTGATTGAGATGATGCTGGTGTGTTTGTTTACTTTTACTGCACTCTGGGAATTGATGTGATTGCACGATAGACTACACATAGGTTATGATCGATCTTGATACTAATGATACTTTCTGCAGGTGGCCATGCTCATGCCATGCTAAAATAAAGGGGGGGTAAAATTCATGATTTAAATACTAACATTATTTCATGTAGATGCTCCAGAAATTGCTCAGCCCCCCTAAATAAATGAGGGCTAATTAAAATCATCATATAAATTGCTACAGGTGCTCCAGAGCTTGCTTAGCCCTCAAATAATTAAGAGTATGGCCAAGTGTGGCTGTGATGAGTACTTTTATTTTTATATAAATTGCTTGGGATAATATAAACTGCTTGGGATGATTTTCATTAGGATAACCTTGCAGGAGAGTCTAGATTTACTGCTTTCATTTAATGTAACTATTTGTAATATTGGTTGAGAGTTGTGAAAGTCTATTTTGAGTGGGGATGCTGAAACCCAAAGAGAAAAGGACACCCAATATGAGGATAGTCCTTTTCTATTTGGGAATCCAAATTTGGATTATTCTACTACCCGAGGAGTCCAAGGAAGCTGAGGTCCAAGGAGTCCGAGGAAGCTCAGATCCAAGGAGTTTAAGAAAGAGAAGATCAAGAAGATGAAGACCAAGTGTATCCCACTCAAAATAACTTGCGTCAGTCTTAGGATTAGAAATCTGGGTTGTTGGCAGTGGTGCCCGGCCACTTTAATTTTCTGCAGACCCTGGGTTGTAATTAAGGACAGTTGGCCTATGGACATTTAATTGATTTGTTTAATTATGTATTATGCTTGATTTGATGATGATTGCGTATAGGTTGTACGCTTTTCATAGTTTATTGGCGATCTGCATGCCGCTTTTGTTTTAGCCTAGATTTCGTTAGGCTCTCTAAGGACCAAAACCTTTTCTACTCGCAACTAATATTTAAAATTGTAAGTTTTAAGCAATTTAGAAACTTAACGACCAAGGGAATTGCCGGAATCGTCCGGGGTCGCATGCATATTAATGCATTTCTCTTTCCTTCTATAAGACACTTCCCCGCCTGCGGGTAGAGTCCGGATAATCTGACCTATGAGGATGAGGTGCCGGACCTGGGGAAGCCCAGTCTAATTCTAAAAATTATTTTATAAGCCTTTTTAAAGTTCTGTGTATACCTGATTTGGATACTTTAACCAGCATGCATTGCATTAGAAATCAACTAAATCAAAATTTTAATTGCATTAGTCATAGGAGCATTCACCCGACATCAGTCCGGGGCCAATTAGGAAATCCTCTAGATGTCGGCCCTATTTTTAAGAACTATAACCCACCTAACCATCTTTCATAAATGACTGGACAGCATGGTTTTAAAGCGATTAGGTGGTTAGCTGGCTCCCCCTTCCAGGCCGGGGTAAGTCCAGGTTTTGCATTGCATTAGTTAGGACACGGGTGTTAGTGTTACGTAGAACACTAAACCCATTAGATTTAGGATTCAAGGCTACTATTGTTTCATAGTACGCCTCATCAGTAGGTAGGTCTTCTGTCTTCCAGAGACCCTAAACCCTACATATTCACGTCACACGGATGACGCCACCTCCATCCTTCCCTCCTGCATGTTTCGAGTGCATGATTTATTTATTTTTCTCCAGTTTCTTCTCACTACCTTAGTCCCTCCGGATGCTGATGTGAGCCGTGCATGTTGACTAAGCCTAGTTGAACCTCTCTTTCCCTTCGAGTAGGACTTCCTAGTCTTCCCCCTATGTGCCAATCCCAATTCAGAAAGTATAATATAGAATCCTTAATCGAGAGTATTCTCAGGCTCCGGCTTGAGATGTAATTAACCACGGGGGCTTGCGCCCATGGGAAATCGAATCCCACTCTCAAATAAACCCCATTCGAGCTAATGTATCGGGTGGGGGAAACCCGTTATGATCAGATCATATATATTATTACCCATCGGGGTGTGCTGGTGAGAGCCGCTATCCTCAATGGTTAATCATATGTGTGATCGAATCTGCCCTTCCATTGGCCAGATACTGTCTCCCCTCGCGGGGCGATGGTGTTTGTGTCCTTTCGGAGGTCCACAATCACAAGTAAGGTTCAACTAAACTTTGATTTCACATGAATGATATTATTATAATAAAATGTCAAACTAGCATGAAGAGAATCATAATTTGAATCGAAGATAAAAAGACTTCACAATCATGTACAAGATTAAGAGAATTAAAACACCACAATTGAAAATAAACTCACCAAATTATCTTCTTGAAGTATGGAGAAGAGTAAGAGAGCAAGGAAGACACTTCAATAAGCATGAGACATCTTGAAACCCATATCAAAGGCAAGATAAATGATCTAGTACTTTGAGAAAAATTTTTGGCAGAGTTTCGTTATTATGAGAGCAAAAGAGGTAAGAAAAACACTAAGCCTATCTCTCTTATCTACAAAGAGAATTTCAGCCAAGGCATGGGGAAATTGGGGGAAAATATTTTAGGTAATAATTTGAACTTGAAAGGAGATTTGAAATAAATTAAATTAGCCTAAAACAAAAAGCATGTGGCCATCCAAGGCAAAATAGGATGGAGCCATGCAATTTTCGACTATGATAATTTGAATTTGAATGTTGAAAATTTTGGCCAAGAGACGAAAAAGGGATGATTTATAATATTTGATTTAATTTGTAGCCATTATATTAGGGTGCAATCCAAAGGAAAGGTCAATTGCCAATAGAAAATTTACTTAATTAAAACAATTATAAGTATAACCAAATTTCGGCAACATAGTTTCCAAATAAGAATTAAGAGAATTTGGCAAGAATTAACTGAGGGATTTAATACATAGGATAGTTGGGAGAGGAAATCATGTTCTAATTTATTAATCCATGTGTTGAGTATGTTAGCCAATAGAATCAAGTCTCATGAATTACATAATTAATGACAATTTATTATATTAATTAATTTTAGACTTACTTCATTTGAATTAAACCTATATTAATTTAGTCTTAATTGATTTAAATGTGATGTGCACAAATTTTAGTGATAAAAGTGATGGTATATAATTAAAAATAATTTTTATTAATTAATTCTATTAGTTAGTTAAGACAATTTAATAATATTAATTATTTATTGGATAAAAAAACTAAAACATTAAATTAAGTATCGAATTTTTGTAAAATGAATTTCTCCTATTTTTAGAAATATGTTATTCAATTTAAATAAAAAAAATTG
The DNA here is from genome assembly GCA_019925795.1 of Dendrobium chrysotoxum. Taxonomy (NCBI): domain Eukaryota; kingdom Viridiplantae; phylum Streptophyta; class Magnoliopsida; order Asparagales; family Orchidaceae; genus Dendrobium; species Dendrobium chrysotoxum. The sequence goes on along the minus strand of CM034304.1, from coordinate 23,919,657 downwards.
TTAATATTGGTCTTGATAAAAATCCATGGTCAAATTATTGTTTTGAATTTCTAAAAAGAATATTTTGAATGAGAATTCAATTTTAGTTTAATTTATATGGCTAAATTAAATAGTGCAAATGATATGCCATGATAAAATGTATGTTCATGAATGATAAGTGAACATTAGATTAAGTTAGATTCAAGTTCATAAATAAGAAATGAAAGAATGATACGATTTTCAAAATTAGTGCTAAAAATGATAATATATAAATTTAAATAATCATGAATTAATTTTGAAAGAATTATGCACATAAGTTTAGCAAATTTTATTTATATGTGAGTGATGCAGGAGCGTAGGGTGTACTTAATATAATTACGCTATTAGATAAATAATTACTATTTTTAGGTTTCCTGTTACTTTAGCTGGTTGTATAAATAAGGTTTGATATCAGTAATAAAGGTAGCTTTTGGAGTCTTTTTATTTCTCTTGCAAAGCGAGTCCTATATTTTGAGATGTCTCAGGTGGTGATTCCCATCATCTTTTTTGGATGAGAGAAGTTTTCTCTTCTTTGTGGATCGGCTTCATGCTAGGATGGTGTCAAGTGGTATCAAAGCATGGAAGCGATGCTGCCTCGATGAAATATGCAACGACCCATTCAAGAGGCTGTGATTGAAGATTTGTAGCACAAGATCGCCCAACTCCAACAAAGGCTAGTCAAATTAAAAAAAAAGGTGCCAAGGGGAAGGCAAGAAGAGGAGGTTGAAGAGGTAAATCCATTCCATCAAGAAGCGTCAAGTGAGGATGAATTGGGAGGAGTGTTATCCAGGAGATCGAAGAGGAAGAATGACCTTTCTAGACAGCAACATCAAATTGGAACTTCCTGAATTTGAAGGGTGTATGGACCCAAACGAGTTCTTTAATTGGCTACATATCGTTGAGAGAATTCTTGAATTCAAGGAAGTGCCGGTGGACAGAATTGTCAAAATTGTAGCCATTAAGTTAAAGAAGAATGCATCCTGTGGTGGGAAAACTTAAAAATAACTCGTAACCGGGAAGGAAGAAACAAGAGCGTCACATGGGCAAAGTTGAAGAGAGAGCTACAATGGAAGTATGTTCCTGATCAGTATCGACAAGACCTGTTCTTGAAATTATCTCAACTATAATAGCATTCTTCTACGGTGGAAGAATATGTAGCTACTTTTGAGCAGCTCTCGCTAAAATGTGACCTGGTAGAAGCCGAAGAGAACAAGATTGCCAGATTCTTGGGCGGGTTACAACCTGCGATTCCGCATGTGGTACAATTACAACCTTACTGGTAATTGCAAGATGTAATTAATTTGTCCCTTAAGGTGGAGAGGCAGCAAACTAAAAGCAAGATGCATGCCAGGTTACCTAGTAAAGAATGTAATGATGACCGATACCAAATGACGGCCAAAGAATCCTGAGCATCTAGCAGAAGCCAGTGTACATCGGAAGAAATAACCATCTACCCTAGTCCAAGAAACATGGCGTCGACCCAATATCCCCCAAGAAAATGTTTTAAGTGCCAAGGAATTGGGCACATAGCATCCAATTTCCCAAATCGAAGAGCAATTACTTACATTGAAGAGCCTTAAGCAGGAGAATAGCCTGAGTGTGAATAGATGGACGACGAAACTCTTGAAGAAACAATTCTTCATACAGGTGAAGAAAATTTATTAGTACTGTGGCAAGTTCTTAACACCCATAGAGATGAATCCTGATTATGTTATAGCATTTTTAGAACTCGTTTCATTGTGCAAAATTGAGTTTGTCAAGTTATTGTAGATAGTGGGAATTGTGAGAATGTTGTAGCTGCAGACATGGTGGAGAAGCTTAGCTTGGTCACAACCAACCATCCAAATCCCCACAAACTATCTTGGATTCAAAAGAATAATGAAGTATGGGTGACTAAACAATGTTTGGTGGCATTTTTTATAGGAACGTTTCAAGAACAAGTATTGTGCGATGTCATGCCGATGGATGCTTGCCACTTACTTTTGGGTCGGCCTTGACAGTATGATCGCAACACCACCCACAATGGAGCTGCTAACTCCTACTCATTCATTCATTAGGTCAAGGAATCACGTTAGTTCCTGTGAAAACAAACGATAAAGAATTCCAAAATGTTAGCACCACAAGGTTGTTAACATGCTCTGTCTTCTTAAATAAGTTGCAAATAGCCCAAGAAGGCCTTGTGTTGATTGTACTATAATCCAATGAGGGGCAATTACAAATTTTTGATGATGTAACACCCTTGTTACAGGAATATGCTTATGTTTTGACCCCTGAATTGCCCATCGGATTACCACATGTGTGTGACGTATAGCATCATGTTGACTTACCTGCCTACCTGATGCATCCCAAAGAAAACTAGAAGATTCAAAGGAAAATTGAAGAACTTATATTTAAGGGCTTTGTGAGGATGAGTGTCAACCCGTGCGCTGTTCCAGCCCTCCTAGTTCCAAAAAAAGATGGCTCCTATCGAATGTGCATTGACAGTAAATCCATCAATAGGATTATGATAAAATACCAATTTTCCATTCCTGGTATCAATGACTTTTTCAATCAGTTACATGGGGCGACCATCTTTTCTAAATTAGATCTATAAGTTGATATCACGAGATCCGACTATGCCCTGGTGATGAATGGAAAATCACCTTCAAGATGTGAGATGGTCTGTATGAGTGGACTGTCATTCCATTTGGTTTATTAAATTCCCCAAGCATATTTATGAGGCTTATGAGTCAAGTTTTGCAACCTTTTATATGCAAAGTTATCATTATTTACTTAGATGATATTTTAATCTATAACAAACCAATCAAAGAGTATATCCAACACTTGTATAGAGTCTTGGACACTCTCTGTAAGCAACAGTTATTTGCTAATCCAAATAAAGTAAATATCTTACATCCAAAGTGAACTTTCTGGGGTTTATCATTTCAATGGCTGGAATAGAGGCCGACCCATCCAAGGTGGAAGCCATTTATTAATGGCATGTACCCCAATTGTTCACGGATATAAGGTGATTTTACGACCTCGCCACATTTTACCAAAGGTTTATTAAAGACTTTAGCTCAGTGTGTTAGTCATTAACTGAAATACTAAAGTCTCCCCAGTTTTACTGGAATGAGTTAGCTCAAGATAGCTTTAATCAGCTCAAGCGATGGATTACGAGTGCACCAATACTAGCTCTACCGAATTTTTGAACACATTTTTCAAGTAGAATGTGACACATCAAATGTGGGAATATGGGCTATTCTGAGTCAAGCTGATTACCCCATTGCATTTTTCAGTGAAAAATGTAACACCACTAGTGTAAATATTCAGCATATGATAAAGAATTTTATGCCATTATTTGTGTCTTATGCCATTGGGAGTAGTATTTACTTTCAAGTGAATTTGTGTTATATTTAGACCATGAGGCTCTTCACTTCCTTAATTCCCAAAGCAAATTAACCAGATGCCACGTAGCCTGGGTCGAAGATCTTAACGCTTTTCATTATGTGCTCCGCCAACAATCGTGTAAGAATAATCAAGTAGTAGATGCACTCAGCTATAGATATATGCTTCTTCAAATGATGCAGGGTCGAGTGGTGGGCTTTGAAATATTACAAGAATCATACAAATTGGATCCTGATTTCAAATAAATCTGGAAGTAATACCAACAAGGCCAATTCTGATTATGTCACATAGAGAGTGGACATCTATTTTTGGGAAACAAATTATGCATTCTATAAGGGTCTATCCATTTAAGCATTTTAAATGAGTGTCATACAGGTGGCATGGAGGGACACTTTGGGTGGGATAAGACTCTTGTTCTAGTCAAAGAACATTTTTTTTTGCCTGGCCTAATCAGGGATGTTGCCAAATGTGTTAAACAATACAGAATTTATAAGTTGGGAAAAAAGCAGGATCAACACACAGGACTATAAGCCCCACTCCCAATTCTGGAAGTCCCTTGGGTTGATGTTAGTATTGATTTTATACTTGGACTTCCACGTACATAGCAAAATAAGGACTCTATAATGGTTGTTGTCGACCGCTTCTCAAAGATGGCACATTTTGTGCCTTGTAGTAAGACATTAGATGCCACTCATGTGGCTGATCTATATTCCAGAGAAATTGTTAAGTTGTATGGCATTCCCAGGACAATAACGTTAGATCGAGATGTCAAATTTCTTAGCCATTTTCGGAGGACACAATGGGGAAAACTAGGAACAAAATTGCAATTCTCCTCTACTTCTTATCTTCAAACTAACGACCAAACTGAGATCGTAAATCGTAGCTTGGGAAACCTCCTCAAATGTTTTGTAGGGAAGAATATTCGATAGTGGGATCTCATCTTATAGCAAGAAAAATTCACATTCAACATATCTACAAATCAATCAACAAAGAAAATCCCATTTGAGGTTGTATATTGTACTAACCTGCTATCTCTTATTAAGTTTATCCCATAGGTACTAGCTACAACGTATAACCTAGATGGCTAGCAATGGAGTAAAGACATTTAACAAATGCACAAACAATTGCAAGATGTGACCCATAAGCAACATTCAAAATATAAAGCTCAAGCAGATAAGTTTCACTGAGTTCAACACTTCTAGGAGGGAGACCTTTTATGGATCCGTCTACGAAAAGAACATGTTCCTCACCACTCCTTCAGTAAGACAAGGCCAAGAGATGATGATCCTTTCCGTGTAATCAAAAACATAATGCATACCAAATATATTTCCCCGGCGACTACAATATCTCAGCCGCTATTATGAACCTGACGTCCCTCCTACCCCAAGAGAATGATGCAGGAGTGTAGGGTGTACTTAATATAATTACGATATTAGATAAATAATTATTATTTTTAGGTCTCCTGTTACTTTAGCTGGTTGTATAAATAAGGTTTTATATCAGTAATAAAGGTAGCTTTTGCAGTCTTTTTATTTCTTTCGCAAAGCGAGTCCTGTATCCTGAGATATCTCAGGTGGTGATGCCCATTGTTGTTTTCACGTGAGAGAAGTTTTCTCTTCTCTGTGGATCAGCTTCATGATGGGACGGTGAAAGTGAGATATTTCATTTGAGGTATTGAGCTTTAAAAATTAAATACCCAAGTCTTCAATCTTTAAGTCTTAAACCAATGTAAGTCTTGGCTCGGTGATTTTCTTTCTTGAAATACACTTAATGTAAATCATTAGTAACATCCAACATAACCTTTTTTATCATCAAAATCTAATGACACCATACACCATGGCTCATGGGGATAACAGTCACCGTGCTCCGGCACTTAAGAACATTGTGGTTGATGGATTCTTTATATATTATAAGCAACACTAATCTTACAACTAAAAATATCGTAAGGTCAATCAAATCATCATGCTCTTTTTACTTACAAAACACTCTTTGCTACTGAGTCATTCAAAATTTTATTTTGCTGAAATCTCTTCAAAGCAAATAATTTATTTTTCTTATACAGGACACCATAATAAATATTCATCTTTAATGTAATTATTTTGAAATAAATATAATAATAATTATTAATAAATTTCACTCAAAGATCCCCTTAATAAAACAAAACTATTAGCAAGATAAGGAAGCCATAGAATAAAATAGACTTATTATTTCAAAAGAGAAGCAATTAAAATTTGTTTGATGTAGTGTTTGAGGATTTTGAAAGCTTCTAATTCAAATATTTACATTTGAAGTAGAATCTCACAAAAGCTTATTAAAAAGTCTTTAAAGTTTATTGCAAACCAAAATAGTCGAATGTAAGGTTTGTAATAAATATAAATGGAATTGAAAATAGTATAGTTTAGATAAGCCAATACCTACCAGACTACCACCATCAAAAAGCATTTTAAATTTCCAAGCATTTTTTTTTCAGAATTATGAATGGCTAAGGAAGACTGAGATTGAACTCTAGGTTTTTTGAGGAATGACTGTGTAACATTATTTTGATTGAGCTTTTAAGGGCTTTCATCACTTGAAGAAAAAAATTGCAGGAAATGTCAAAAAATTTTGGATAATTTCCCTATTTATGCAAACAAAACCCCAAACGAACTAAGAAACCAACTTGCACCATTGATTCCACATCCCCCACAACCCGACGACACCTACACAACCTTCTCTCTTGTCGCCGATCTCACCAGAGTGAGCATTAAATTTGTGCCAAATACTTATGCTTGAAAAATAACCTTAAAAGCCTCATAAAATCCTTGTCAACCAATTGCTTGAAGATTGCTTGGAGATGGAGAGGAAGAGCTTGATTCGATCAAATGGGAGAAGAAGAGATCGGTGTAGCTTCAAATCTGCGGTGATGACATTTCTTAAAGCCTTGAGCAAGCAACATAACGACTAATGTGCAAGGGCATTTGCATCAGCTCGCACGAGATGATTCGTGAAGAGAACAAACCTTCTAGGTCTTTCATTTTTGGGATAACAAAGGAGAGTGAGTTTTGTTTGGTCATCTATTGAACTAGGCAAATTTTTATTGGGTGTGGACTCCGGACGTAGCTTTATGTCCAGAGTCCGGTAATATCATGCCACGTGGATCATGATGACCCCACCATTCTATTGACCATGATTTTCCCAATTACAACGCGGCCCGATGACCCAACCTGCCCCATTCGCGAAAAAAAAATGTAGCAATATCTAGGGTTTTTTTATAATGGCATACTTTTTTCCTCACTTGAGACAAGTTATAATAGTTGAGAAAGAGAAGAGAGGAGGCTATGAAGATGAAAACCAGTTTGGAGGATGGCGAATATTGTGAAGACATGGGAGGTGTTACGCAAGAGACGCAGGAATCTAAGGAAGAAGTACCTCATTAAACTACGAAAGAGAAGCCAGAGATACTATCGGTAAATATAATACTCGGAAGAGGTTTTATGCTTTTTTCTTCAAGAAATCAAGAAGCTAGAGTTATTTTTAGTGTGTGAAGCTCGTGTACCGCTGCATTACTACTAGGTACCACTAGGTACTACTAGGTACCTATTGGTTTAGATGTTGTGTACTTGTGTTCTTTACTACTAGGTACCACTAAACTTCTTTTCTACTAGGTACCGTTAGGTACTGCTCGATACCGCTTGGTACCTCTTGATTCAGATGCTCTATACTAGTGGGTACCGTTGGTGTGTTTTTTTTCATGTTAAATTCGAAGTGTTTTTATAATTTTTCTTCTTCATAGGTTTATTTGTAAGTGTGAGAAGGAAGCATATGAGATGTATTGTCATTACGCTCATAATGTTGGTTTTAGTATTTGCGAAGAACATCACAGTTGTTGGCCTAATTCGAGAAGAATAAGATTCAAGGACTTTGTATATTCGAAAGCTGGATTTAAGAAGGGTATTAACTTAAATTCCAAATCAAAATATAGAAAATTCAATATTATGACCGAGTGTCCCGCAATGATTAGATTTTTAGTGGACCTAGATGGAGTATGGACAATGCAAAAATGAATAGAGTGCCATAATCACGAATTAGCTAGGCATGATAATCAATATTTACTTAAATCATTTAGGAATATTAGTGATGAGAAAGCATATGTTCTTAAATCAATGACCGAAGCTGGGATAAGAACCGTTGATACATTTACATACCTAGCTGATAAAGTAAGAGGTGTGCAGAATATAGGAGTTCTGAAAGGGATGCATATAACTATATTCAAAAAGAGAGAATATCAAAGATTGAGAAAGGGGACATGAATTCCCTAATTGAATTATTTAAAGAATGACTTGTTCATGACAACATGTTTGTATGGGACGTCCAAACTAATGAGGATGATAAATTATTAATTTTTTTTGGGTTGGGGAGAATAGATTATGACTACTTTGGAGATGTGATAATATTTGATAATAGCTATAGGCTTAATAAATATAATTTAGCGTGTGCATCCTTTGTTAGAGTTAATAATCATTGGCAAAATATTCTTCTAAAGGTGGTATTTCTATCAGAGGAAATAATTGAATCATTTACATGGTTATTTAGAATATTTTTGCAAATAATGGGCTATAAACATCCCATTATAATATTTACTGATCAGGTCCAAGCAATGGCTATGGCAATAGAGATTACATTACCTCAAATACGCCATAGGTTGTGCCAATGACACATCAGTAAGAAGGTGTCGTCCAAGGTGTGCTGCTTCAATAGCAATAATAAAGTTAGACTCCTTTTTTATAGATATTTAAGCAAGTATGATTCTAAGGAGGAGTTCAAGAGAATATGGGTTGAAATGATCAACAAAGGGGACCTCTACAACCATGATTAGTTGAAAGAGCTTTATAGAATAAGAAAGAAATAGTCCACAGCCTTCAACAAGAGTTGTTTTAACCTTAGTATTCTTTCAACATAGCGTAGCGAATCTACTAACATGGTGTGTCATGATATTTTTAAGCCAACAAGTAGTATAACTGGTTATTTTTTGGGGCTAAAAAAGGTGATGAAGACATGGCGTCAGAATGAACAGGATGAAGATTTCAAATGCAGCTAGTCCGAAACCATACCTTTAATTTCAAGGTAGTCTAATACTCAAGCAAACTGCTCGATTTAATTCACAAAAATTGTATTTATACTTTGAGAAGGAGTTCTTACAGGGTGTTGGTGGAATGTGCATATATCATGCCTCAAGTGACTCATTAAAATTTTATGTCAGAAGCGTCGACAAGACTGATCAGTTGCACCATTGGATAGTTTATTTTGATACAAATGAAGGTAATATTCAATACAGCTGTGGCAAGTTCAACATTATGGGGTTACTATATTTTTACTGCATGAGAGTAATAAGGTAGTTAGAGATAGTGAATATTCTGCCAAAGTACCTACTTTTGAGATGGTTAGTCAGGGCTAGAAAAGATATTTATGCTGGTCGGACATGCACATGTATGGGGAATAAAGTGATCCCATCTCATGAAGGATAAGGAGTTATAATATTCAGAAATCATTTTAATAGATTTACATATCAAATTTACACACGAGCACAAGGGAATGAGGAAGCAGAATAGTACATGTTAGCTACAATGACTGACATGGCTGAAAATGTCGACTTGATATTGGATGGCAAGAAGAACCATAGGTTTGTTACGAATGCAGGTGGGGAAAAAATTAAAAGACCTACTAAAGTGCAAGCCTAAAGGCATCTCTAATGCAAGGTTGAAGAGTCTCTAAGAGAAGAGAAAATGTAAGAAAAAGAAAACTGAGGAACAAGCTACTCCATCAACTAAATAATGCACACCTGTGGAACCAATTAGGGAGGTTATGTTTGTAAACATATAAGAATTCTTCACAAATGATCATACTCTCCATCGACCAACCAACCAGCCAACACCTGAATATGTAAAGAAGATGATTGGAATAATTGAATCAGAGAAACATGATTGATTTATAGTTTTTTATTTAAATTTATTATTATTAGTTGTACCAATTGTTACTGTACTCTTTCATATTCCCGTTGTTATTTAATTGTATAACGTCAGAGTTTGTTTAAGTAAATATTATTCTCTATATTTTTTGCTTGTTAAAAAATTGCATGGGTTCCACTCGGTACCGCTAGGTACTTCTCGGTACCTCTATATACTGTCAGCTTCTACTCAATTGGTACCTAACGGTACTACTTAGAGCTCGGTACCTCTACAAATCTCCAGCTTCTATTAGCTCAACACTGCTAGGTACCAGCTCGGTACCTCTGTGTACTATTACCTGCTACTCAATTGGTACCTAGTGGTACTACTTAGAGCTCGGTACTCCTACGTATCTCCAGCTTCTATTAGCTCAGTACCATTAGGTACCGCTCGGTACCCTTGTGTACTGTCAGCTTATACTCAATTAGTACCTAGCAGTACTACTTAAAGCTCGGTCCCAGTATAATAGTTAGTTACATGGCAGTATATATATTATCTTTGGTTTGTGAAGACATTTATAATTATTAGTTGGTTAGTACAACTATTTAAGACAAGTTATTATGATATTTACTATGGTTGGTTGTTATCAGCTATATAAGTTATTTTTGTTTAGCTATTGAACATATTTTGATTATGGTCTATCAACTGAGTTGGCTAGATGCTAAAATGCATCTAGGTATGCCTATGAAGGTTTTTGCCGATATTATCACCATTAGGATGCATAAATGTATGTTGAACTGTTATGACGGTTCTCTTGAGCAAAAAGCCAAAGAAAATGAAATATATAGATATTGCGTACATACATGGCAAGATCATTATGCTGATGTGGTTAAAGAGTTATGGAGGGAGGCGATTGTAATTGAGACCAACAGAATTGGAATTTTCCTGAATTTAAAAGGGTGGCAATGTGTGAAAGTTAAATTTTTTGAGAAATATCATCACCTAGTTAGTGCTCAATTTCTTCATCTTCGTTATCATGAGCTAAAATGGCCCAAAGGCAAAGCCGCCTGTTCAAATTATGTTAATAGGTTATCTTGTGATCTAAAAAATGTAATTCTTTATCACCCTTGGGATTCAGTTGAAGATGCATTTATATTAGATCTGTATAAGCAATTACTGAAGAAGTGTTCGCATGGAGGTAAGCAAAAGAAGTTCCTAAACTGAGTGATTGGTAAGATTTATAGTTTAAGTTCATGACAAGTTCAGATATTGTCCTACACAAACTCAACTCCAGCAACGTGTTCGCGCTTTACTTAAGAGGTAGTTCTGTGTGATGTTATTATGTACAACTAAAATTACGTATGCAAGTTTTATGTGATGATATTATGACAAATATAATATATTATATCTGAACTACAAAATAGAATGATTTCTGTAAGAACATGTACAAAATTTGATGAATGAGTCCATAATTAATGTGGACTCATTATTTTATCATTCCACATAGAATTGCATATGCAAGTTCGGCTCTATATTTAGGCATTTCAGATTGCCAATATAATAGTTCTTCCCACTTTACAGCATGAGGAAGGATAGCAGCTTCCATATATTTACAAAAAATATCCCACAATCGAAGCCATTTTTGTGGGTTAGAGTATCATTAGCAACACTGAGTGGCCAATTCTGTATGTCACTTTCCACATAATCCTGTGTTTCCTCATACAAATGATTAATCTGCATAGAATTTTATTATTTTATGGTTAGTATATACGAAATAAGCTCTTAGTAATACTATGTACTGCTCGGTACCGCTATGTATCGCTCAGTACAGCTTGGTATCGATCAGCACCGCTCGGTATCTATTTTTGATAAGTTAAACATACAAATTTTTACTTACTACATCTGGAAGCATGGCCCTATGAGTCAAGTTAGGCAATGAATCGAAGAAAATCTAAGCTGAGATCTTCAAATTTGCTATCAGAAGTGTCCAATGTGACTTATCCGATACTAGCATCTGCAGGAAATTGGAAGCCCAAACCGACTCCTTAGTGACATGGGAAACATATTGTTTGCTATCAAACTTATATAATATAGAACTCTGTTGTGGAACATGTTCAAGGATATTAGCATAACTTATACATATTTATTTAGGAATAAGTTTAATACTTCGTAGCTTATCCAATGCAGGCTAGAAATAAAAATGAATGGTTAATAAAGGCCTGGACACAGTTTGTTCTTCTCAGCTAGCAAAATGGCGAAGGCATCAATGTGGTTGTTGTCGAGGTATTGGTCCATTAAAAGTTTGTCTATTTGACTTCTAAAAATATAGACGTTCCCTTTAGAATAAGTAATGTCACCTCTACAAAATAGAGAAGGTCAGCAGCAGATATTTCAGTATCCAGCTGTCAGTATCGAGTGATTCCGAGTGGTACCCAGCGGTACCCAGTGGTACCCAGTGGTGCCCAGCGGTGCTGAGCTACACTAAACTGTACTGAGTGCTACCCAACAGTACTCAGCGGTACTCATTGGTACCTTATACTACAAATTTTTAGTACCGACTGATTAAATAAAACAACGGCAACATAATTCAAACTTACTTATTAGTATACTTTTGAAGACAGCTCTCGATGAACATCCTTATATCTTCACTTATCAATGCCCTCTCAGGATATTCTAATTCAGCAACTGCTGGTCTGGGTTTGGATGATTTTATGGTAACAATGTGAATTATAGCAGTGGTAGTAAGAGGAGCATACCTTGTAACTGCTTTCTTCATTAGCGTCATCTTCCTCTTCTTATTTTGACCGGTTGTAAATGGGGTCGTAACCTCTTTAGGCTTCCGTTAAAACCCTTCATCACACCCTTCTTTCTATATCAGTACTACATGTTGAAGCAAGGCCATCATCCGCATGATGCCCCTCAACCTTCGCTGCATAAAGTTTTTTGTCCTCCTTGGGTAGATTAGGTAGGTTGGCGTTCTTCAATTCATCTTATTTAATTGGGGTATCGATGATAATAACATTCAGAGTAGGAGAAAGAGTCTTCTTCTCATTTGTTACAATCCCTGAAGAAGACTCTGGTAGCTGTCCTGTATTAAAAGGTTTAAATGCATGGAAGTTCTCAGACAAAAACTTTTCTATGGCCTCAAATCTCCCATCCTTCTCTCGCTACTCAAATACATGATGTTCTACTACAACTACTTGTCACTCAAGCAGAGCAGTTGTTACCTCAAGATGCACTAACCATTTCTGAAAAATTTTATTTTAAGCCATGATCTTGCTGATGGCTTCCTCAATGCTCTCATAGTATAGTTTAGTAGGGGAAGTAGGTTGCTACTGTCCAAGTGACCTTGGGGGGACGTGGGTGCTTTATGGGCTAGGAGGTTTGAATGGGCTTGGGGGTTCGGAGGGAGAAGGTGAGCTGGAAGGTGAAGAAATAACATAACAAGGTTTGCACAAGGTGAGTTGTAAATTGGGAAACATTTGAGGTGAAGTGGATGTTTGATCTAGGGATACATATCGGTGTTGAGGGGGATAAGTATCTAATAATTTTCTCGCCTCACTAGTTATTCTGTTAAAAGAAATTAATATATGCATATCTTCGAGACCTTTAAATAAATTAGAAGCCTCTGCTTCGCTATATATTATATCACAACCCCAACGAAGAAAACATGGTCTTGATTTAGAATTCACTAGTGCGTGTACTGTTGTATGCTCTAGAAATCATAACTGTAAGCAAAACAGAATATTGTCAGCCAAAAAATTAAAATATAGGAATCTCGCATAAATATAATATATTGTATGTACTCACAATTAAAATATATACAAAATCATTCATGTATCCGAGTGGTTACCCTTTTGCAAACTTCTTCGCAATTGCATCAAACTCACCCACAAGAAAATCTCTAATTAATTCTGGCCAATTGTAAGATAAAAAATAATCTACATTACGAGCTACACTAAGGATAGAAGCTGGTGTTCGGTAGTTACGTAAAGGAATGAAAAGGTTCGATAACAAGTAAATAATGAATTTTTTTACGACATTGGGAAGTGGAGTTAAGTCATCTAGACTAAGAACCTCCTTCTTAATGCCATTTGTGGATTTCTCTGTGATTCGGGCACTTCCAAAGTCAAAATGATTTCCTTTATTCAGCAAGCCTAAGATTAAAGAAACTTCATCGACGATGAATGCTAACTTCTGATCCTTGATGATAAAGCATTGCTTCTTTATATCCCAGAATGACAGCAACTTGTAAACTAATGAAACATTTTGAACGTAGTGAGGCATCAAACGAAACTGATGTAGATAAATTTGCGTTAGTCTATCCACAAAGTCTTTCCTAAATGTTTCAACCAAATGATCGCATATTTCTCTAAATGTCAATGTTCTGTAATAGAAATTAATCTTTGGAACATATCCCTACAATGTTAGCTATAGTTGATTAGTAAAAAATATGCAGCGGTACCCACAAAAACTAACCAAATGGATTAATCAGTAGTACCCAGTGGTACCCAGATGGGGTACCTAGTAGTACCTAGAACTGGGTACCCAGACGGTACCCAGACGGGGTACCCAGCAGTACCCAGTGATACCCAGTAGTACCGACGGTACCCAGACGGGGGACCCAACGGTACCCATATACAAACTAGTATCCTCTAAGAAAATACAAAAAACCCTCACCCTAAACGTGTCATTTACAGGAATTTTAGAACTTGCCCTGTTAACAAAAACTTGATATTAGCCATGCATTATTGTTTTCGCAATGAACAGAGAGGTACCCAGACGGGGTACCGCTGGGTACCCAGACGGGATACCGCTGGGTACCCAGATGAGGTACTTAGTGGTACCCAGATGGGGTACCCAACAGTACGGAGAGATACAAACCATAAACCACTACAGCATATACAAAAAACCCTAACCATAAACCATAAACGTGACAAATATAAATGAATATAAGTTATTCTACTATGAAAAAATATACCTTAGCCATGCCTTCTGTTTCTGCAACGAAAAAGTGGAGTAAACGAAGTGGCCTCGTGTAGAAGATGAAGACAGAAGATGAAGATCGCCTACAACTCTTTCTTATAAATGTGGAGTAAACTGAAACGCTCGTTCGATAGTGCAAAACTGAAACGCTTCAGGTCATTTTGTTGTGCAAAATTGAAACGCTTCGGCTCATTTTGAAAATTTTAATTTTTCACGAATGGGGCGGGTCGGGTCGTCGGGCCACGCTGTAATTGGGAAAAATGTGGTAAATAGAATGGTTGGGTCATTGTGATCCACGTGGCACGATATTATTGGACTCCGGACGTAGAGCTACGTCGGGAGTCCGCACCCAATAAAAATTTGAACAAGGCAGGCGAGTGTGGAACTAGACCCAAAAAAAAACTACTAGTTAAAACAATTGGGAATGAGTGGCTAAAGCAACGGTTTAGTTACCGCTGCTACAAATAACTGCAATAAATATCTAACATCCCCCTGTCTAACTGAATTAGTGTATATATATATATATATATATATATATATATATATATTATAATTTAAATAAGTTAATACTTAATATGAGTATCATTAAAAAATTATGATATTATATAATTAATTATCAAATTTTATGTATTAGCTAGATATATAAATAAAAAAAAAATTAGTAGTATATATGTATGTACGTAAATCTACCTAATATTAATCATGCTCTTGATAGAATATTAATAACTATTATATTTAGTCTAATTTTGTGATTTTATAAGAATAGGATTAACATCAAGTTCTAATATAATTATTAAGTCTCATATTTAATTAAACCATAAAATTTGAAATAAACAACTTATTAATATTAATTTAATCAGATTTGCTAGTTATACTTAGAATTTTTTCTTAAAGAAATAAATTATAAACATATTAACTTCAAATCTTTCTTAAACAAAATCTACGAGGAGAAATTTCAAGTTGATTGAAAAACTTCAAAGAGATCGAGATTTTCTTTTAGATCTTCGAAGAAATCAAGAAAAAATCATAGAGAAAAGGCTTTGATTATATTTTTTGTGATGGCGATTTTGCCAAAAATTGCTTGTTTTGCTTCCGCTGGAATTTTTTTTTTTTTTTTTTTTTTTTGATTCTTCACCATTCGTGATTAAGATTTTGTTTGGAATAGCTTTCTCACTGCTTTCTAAAACTATTTTTAGAATTATAAATTTTTCAAGTAAAAAATTATTTTAGAAAACAACAAAATTGTTCCTAACAAAGCCTAAGAAAAGGCTATTATTAACCATGATATGCATGCTATACAGTTAAGAAGCTATGGTTAGTTCATTATTTTCGAATATATCAAGTATTGAGGCATAAATTTGTTATAAAAAAAATTAAATTTTTAGATAATAACATTAAGTTCAAATATCATTATCAATTTAGGTACTAAGTAACATCCAAAGCACAGAAGCACAACACGTATTCCCTATATTTTATTCGTATCCATTCCATCAGCATGCATGAATAGCCATTCTCTCTCTCCCTCTCTCTCTCTCTCTTACTCTCACTTGTTTTTTTAGGCAAATGGCAATGCTCCAAGTGGGTATTGTACACTCCAAAAAAAAATTTATATAAAATTTATACTATATTATCATCTATAAGGAGAATTTTCGAGTTTTGGTTTTTCAGAATGGCCAACATATAGGAAAAAAATGGGAGAAATTATTAGATGCGGACAACGTACGTACTTCTACATTCAAACAACACAAACATGTAACTGTATAGTAACTATATACTTAGCATTGTGTACTCAAAAAGAAGAGTGCATAATGAGCATATAATTCTACACAGCTCATTTTAGTCTGTTAGTTGGGAGTTTCAGTTACTAATCAAGAGGTTTTGAGTTTGAATCTTACGTATGTGATATGTGTGCATATGAATTTGACTTAATTGACCTAAATATTTCAAATATATATATATATACAACTCTACTAAAGTACATTGCACTTGACTGTCATATTACGTTGTCTACACCTAATAATTTTTCAGAAAAGAGAGAGAAAGTGAGCAAAGCACAAAGATACGAAGTTCTCACCAAAAAGTTTTGGAGTGGAGAAGAAGCCACCAAAGTGCTTCAGATCATTTGCAAAATAAGCTTGAATTCCTGATCAATAATCAAAACTAATATGAAGCCCAAATCCTGACACAAATCGAAATATTTTTCCATTACAAACGAGCTATTCGAAAGGTATTTGTACATCAAATTATAAAAGACAAACATAGATTAATAATATAGATGAGGAACAAAACATTTAATTCATTTAATACGTATACTGTATGTATCCTTACCATATTCCATACATGTACAGCTACGCAATAACAGCACATTTAATTTACAAGTTAGCGGTTAGATGGATTTCACACCTTGCACGGCAAGCTGCTTCGTACTTTTAATGGCCAACAACATGTTATGTAGGGGCGTCAATTATTGATCCGATCAGAAAAATTTCGGTTCGGGTCGACCCGTTTAACAAACGGGTCGAGTTTGAGTTTTAATTTTTGACCTGTTTAAAAAATCGGATCGGATCCGGGCAGAGGCGGAGCCAGAATTTTTTTCATGTGGGGGCACAAATTATTGAATTTAAAAATATATATAATTTTTCATGTGGCGGAGCCAGAATTACTTTCATGTGAGGACTCCAAATTATTTAAGTAATGGCACTAATCTAACAATATAATTTTCAAATATTAATAAAAAATAAAAATTATTTAATCTAAATCTTAAAATAATGCAAAAAATTATATTAACAAGCCACTTTTAATCAAAATTAAAAAGCTAAAAATTCCTCATATTTTCTTAGCACTGTTAGAAAAACCGTTAAAAATTAAATAAAGAACAACTACTCGACAACACACCATTTACAAGATTTAAAAAAACTACCGTAAGAGCTTTCATAAAAATAATCAAATGAAGAATTCCTAACCAACGAAAGCCTCAGTAGGTCAAAAATAAGCAAGAAAAGATAGGAAAAAAATAAAATTATTAAGCACAAATTATTTTAACTTCAGAGAAAGGCATTCTCACCTCAGAAATTTGCCTTGGGGAAGAAGATGAACAAGCTAAACTTCTTATCGTCGGAACTGGAGCCAAAGGCCAAAGCTTGAGTTGGTCTCGAAATAGATACTGCAATAAATGAGGAAATTTAAACCTAGGGTTCTCAAAGGAGAAGAAAGAGTAGAGAGAGCATGAGATACAATTAAAAAAAAAAGCCAAGAACCTGAAGGAATTTCTGGCTTGCGGCAGTGCAAAGATGGCAAGCAAAGGAAAACAAGAAATCCCTAGAGGTAGAGGCGAACCGCTTAGCGAAACAAATTAACGAGAATAAATATAAATATTACATTAGATTGTTTTTTTCTTCTCTGCAGCCCCCATTCGACCACACTTCTCAATTCACACGTCTATTTGAGCCGCTTGATGAGTTACCTTCCTGAAATAAGCGGGGTTGCGGGGGACTCTTCATGACTGTCAGAAGAAAAAACTGACAGCAGAACGGCGGAAGGAAGTGCAGGTTTGAGAACTGGAATGAAGCGCGGAACAGCCGAAGGAAAAAATAATTAAATTAGGAGGTAAGCACGTAGCGCGGTTTGATTCGGTAATTAAGGATTACCATAATTAGTTTTTTTTTTTTTTTTTTTTTGGCAAATCATAACTAGCCTTAACCAGGCATTACTGAAGCAATCAGTGGGGGCACGTGCCCCCCGGGCCCCCATGCTAGATCTGCCCTTGGATCCGGGTTATTCCGCTAACCCAAATTTAGCCTGATTTGACACGAGTCCATGCACTTCGACCACGCCAGCAACCCCACAGGCAAAGGTGCCTTGCCCCAACCCGGACTCGCGCACCCGCTCCTGCATAAGCAGCATTGCTCGCCTAGGCCTCGCCCTTGCCTGCGAAATGGCCTCATCCTTGTCCGCAGCTGCTCTAGGGCACTTACGTGCGGTCCCACACACTTGCCTCCCCATCTTCCAGGCCTCACCTTCACACACTCGCCTAGCCCTCGTGCACGCGCCTCGCCTGGAGGCAATCACACCCACAATTAAGCACTCATGCACGGTCCTGCCTCGCCTAGTCGCATTCGCACAACCTCGCGGTCACGCTCATGCGAGTTGGGTCAGGTTAACTTGGTAACCCGTCTAGTCAGGTACATGATTAGTTTTTGGACTCATTTGTATAATCAGGTTGGGATCAGGTTAAATCAGTCAGGCAGGTCAGTTTTGATTTCTGCTACCTCAAGCTGCTGTAGTAGTCTTAGGGGGAGATATCTGATCTCAGCCCTTCGATCAAGGGCATAATAGGTGTTTCCTCGCCTCTCTCAAGACTCATACCTGCGGCCACTTAGATCGTGCAAGTAAGGGTGAAAATGACTACACAACCCACCCTGACCTGTTGGTTGAGAGCTTAGGCAATCAACTAAGAGGTCTTGTGTTTAAGTCTTTGTGTATGTGATGTGTGCACGAATTTGCCTTAATTGGCTTAAATGAAAATGACTTGAGTGGAGCTAGAGTTACTCCAAACTTGAGCTTGAGCTAATTAATTAATCAAATTCAGATCAAGCTTATTTCTACAACATGATACTCTACTCGAACTAATTAATACTTTTAGTCTCTCTTGCTTAGCATTTGTCCTTTGCTTTATCAAACTTTTTTTTTTTTTTTTATTAAACTTGAATCATAGTTACTTTTGATTATTATTTCAATCTGATGTTCTTTTTTCAGCTTCATAAAAGACCTCTTAAGGAGGAGCTGATTTGGCTGATGGTAAAGATTTGTTTATTTTTCTTTAGAAGTTGAGGTTATGAGGCAATTAATAATATAATAAAAGAATAAAAAATTTAAATGAGAAATAATTAAAAATAATTTACTAAAAATAATAAAAGAGAGAGAATTTTTAAATTTTTTTAACTATTTAATTCTATAATCTTTTAATTTTAACATATTTTAAGTTAATTTGTACTAATAATTTTTCAAACGAGTAGGCTTACGAACTGATCAGTCAAGTCGTGATTGGCTCAAATTTGACTCATTAACTGAGCAGAACCCAAGCTAGCCCGTATGCCGGCTTGATTCAATTACATCCATATGTGCCGGCCACTTAATAATCTTATCATATTGCATTAACCATCTATACGCCATCAAATGAAAAATAAATAAAAAGCTATGAGAAGTATTATTACTCGCAATTCGGAAAACCCATTAAAAACTCTCTTAATAATAAAGCTAAATAATTTTATAATTCTTTACATGTAGCCTAACAAAAATTATGATATGGATCCACTAATGAGTTTGAAATATTTACAAAAGTTAAAATATTGGTATGAAATATATTTTAACATGCCCTGAGAATATTTCAATTAGTTTATTGGACTATTAATAAGAGTAAGGCTTCTTTTGGGATAGCTTTCTTACTGCTTTCTAAAGTAACTTTTTAGTATAATTTTTTTTTCAAAAAATGTTGGTACTAAAAAATTTGTTTATAAAGAGTACGAAAGCTGTCCCAAACAAGTCTAAGGCTTCGTTTTGGACGGCTTTTTTGCTTCTTTTTAAAGCTATTTTCTAGTACAAAATTTTTTTGAAAGCAACAAAAAAATAGTGGTCAAAGACTCCATTTGGGACAGCTTTCTTATTACTTTTTGAAAAAAAACTTTTTAGTATAAAATTATTTTGAGCAAGAAATTTTGTAATAAAAAGCTGCTTTAAAATATTAAGAAAGCTGTCTCAAATAAAGCCTAATATAATATATAATCTAGTGTCTTCTAATTTATATAATATTAAAAAATGTATACCCAAGTTAGATCTAAATAAATAAAAAATATGTTACTACATTAATGGATGCATGTGGCATCACAAGGATGTTGTGATCAAGAAATTGAATGTGATCAAGAGCAATTTAAATGACTTCTTCAGAGGGCATCCCACAAAAACTTGTTGATTCACTAAAGAATAAGAAAATGTGGGCTGTTTTGAGTGATGGTGAGGAGGGTGAGGTTGAAAAAGTTAGAATAAGTTCCTATCAGGATACTAAGGATGTTCATCAACTTGCTCTGGTGCCTATAATAATTTTGGTTGACATATCCTCATTGAAGTTGGTTTGAAGGTCAAGTTTATAACAGCATGTCTAGGATTCATTTGCTCTGTTACCTGCATTTCCCTAACAAGAAATTTTCCTTGAAGGTCAGTTCTAGGATCAAGCATATCAATAAAAGAATGTGGAAGGCCATCTATGCCCACCGGTTCGACAACTTCTAGTTGATCTTCAAAGATAGAAAAATAAAGTCGATTCTTTGATGATATATGAAAAATAAACTGCATATTTGAAAATTTTATTTTTATAATCAAGTATGATATTAAGAATAGCATATGATCTCGAAAGACATAAATAATTTTCTACAGTGGATTCAAAATATAAAAATAGGGTTTTAGAAAAATATCCACATTATTGAGAAGCTTCCACAACACAACTCTTTGTCCTAGACTACCCACAATGCTAGCATGGCTCAAATCAGTCCCAACATGGTCTAAGCCATCCCTATGATTGTGTTCGTGCATGAATAGAACGTCATGTCTTAACAACCCATGCCCAATCCCCACTATAGGAGGGTGTAATGTGTTATAATTCCCCCTAAGTTATCATTCCTTTTGGTACCTTTCAAAATTCTACTTTCAAGAGGAGACATGAAAGATACAGAACAATTATATACCATCAAGGAAGAGAAAAAAAAAAATAACACAATCCTAGGGGACATAACATCATAGATTTTGATAATAGTTCAATCAAATGACCTATGCCCACTATGCAATTGATGGAATAAGCATCACTATTCAGGGGGAATCTAGTTAGAATAATTGTAATAAGTAAGATGAGGATGCCCTTATTATTCAAGCTGAAGAAGAGAAAGACATCCTCGCCCCCCCCAGACAACATAAGTTTCTTATATCTACTATATATTCCTCCAATTTCCCCCTACATTTATTTTTTCCATTTTTTATGTTTGTGCATGTATTTGATGCTATCCTAATGTTCCCTAGTAGACAATATCAATGCTCGAGTCAGGGCATGATCTGCAGCTAATGATAATGAAGCATGGCAAATTAAGCCTTGGGTTGTCACACAAGGTAGGTTGATAAGGTTGTAGCTTGTGGTGTCTTGAAGCATTACTTTTGACTAACTGGAGGTTGTAAAAGTAGAGATTTGAAAGGTATAGGTCATTCGATTGAACTATTATCAAAATCTATGATGTTCTATCCCCTAGAATTGTGTTTTTTTTTCTCTTCCTTGATGGTATATAACTACCCTGAAGCTTTTATGTCTCCACTTCAAGTAATCATTATGGATGATGTGTTCTCATCTATATCTAAGTACTATTGACACATGTACTGCTCGGATCCACCTCAGTTCTATGAGTTTTATTTGTTAACTGGGAGTTGAGTCTTACTTGCTCTAGGATTTACATTAGCAGGATAATCTTTTACAATGGTATGCCAATATACTAAATCACCCATGATCCCATGACATGATGACATTCACCATGCTATTCATGCCTCAAGGAATTTGGAAAGTATGCCCCATAGAATGCATTCAATGGAGCCTTCTTTAGAGGGCTCATAAAAAAGGAGGTAGTAGGTAGGGATGATTGAAGAGGTATCACCTAAGATTGGACTCCGTAGATTCAGCTTTATTGCATGTTAGAAAATTTGAGTTGGTGGAATATATATTTTACATCTTAACATTGTATAAAAATTTAACACGCAAAGATAAAAATAGTAAGACCAAAAATTTTTATGTGAAAAATCTATAAAGGAAAAAAATACCGGTCTAGCCCAATTGAAAAATCTACTATGTAGTAGGTGATACAAGGATCTTTCTTTCTAAAAGAAGAGATGGTTTAAACAAACATGTAATTTTCCTTGAGGGATATTATAGAAATTAAGTGTCCACAGAGGGATAGTTAACACTAAAAAATTAAAAAATAAAAAATTCAGTGTGCTCCATTAAATGGTCTATATTGATTCCCTTAATTATAGATCATTTGTCAAGCATTTAGCTGCCTTAACGAGGTTAGAATTAAATGATCTTACGCTCATTGAATTTGTTTCATCGAGCCGATCGATTCGATTATAAGCATGTAAAATTTGGAGATCATTTGGTCATCCAATTAATGTTCTAAAACTTTTAAATATACTTTAAGCCCTTGATTTGAGCACTTTTATACTCAGATTGAACAGCTTTTGGTGTCATTGGGTTTATCTTGTCTAGACCTTCAATTTACCTATAAGTTTGCTGAGATCAGAGTTTGGATGGTCTCAAATATAATTTTGAAAGTTTTCAATTCAAATATGCCTCAAGATTCAAGCCTGATCAAGGTGATTTTTGATGGCGTATCAAGCTTCAATCTTCTTCTTCTTCCTTATCTATACTTTTCATCTTCTATTCTTAAGAGAGATAATTGTAACAAGAAATCAGTGTATTTTTATATTTAATGTAAGTGAAGACAAGGAAATCTCTTATATTATTTTGCACTTCATTAAGCCTTCTCTCTCTCTCTCTCTCTCTCTCTCTCTCTCTCTCTCTCTCTCTCTCTCTCTCTCTCTCTCTCTCTCTCTCTCTCTTAACACATTCTTATTTATTTTCCTTCAATCAACCCATGTAACCTGAATAAGCTAGCTTAAAGGCTCTCACTTTTATTTTCTTCCCTTTCCCATGTAGCAAGGAAAGCTCGAGCTCGAGTCCAACCCAAGCTAGCATTAATAACTTTTATGCATTGGCAATTGATTTCTATTTAAGAGAATTTAACTCAATTACTTGTTTTAGGCAACACATGGAAAGTGCAAGTAGGTTCGGCTCTCTAATCCAGGTCAGGATAAGTCCAGATTTGCATATCATTAGCTAGGTTCAGGTGGCTATGGTTTGGTGCCCAAAATAGATTTAGGATCCGGGGTGAACCCAAAATTATAAGTCCCAATTTCAAAAATATAATCCCAACATTCTAATAAAATGATAACTCAAATTAAAATCTCTCTCTAAACCAAACTGTAAAGCCAAACATGTAGGATAAACTGAGGCATTTTTGAATTGTTTTAGAATCTCAAAAAGCCTCCTACTCCCCTATTGGCCTCCAAAATAACTGTCCAAATTTGATTCATTCCCAATTGAAATTCTAACCTTACTCCTTTGATATCACTCCTTGAAAATTCAAAATGAAATTTCTATTATTATTTTAATCGAGAGTATTTGTACAAAACTTGAGCTTCCTACAATGTACTTAACTTCAAAGGCTTGCCTTCGTAGGAGATATAAAGATCCTAGTTCAATTTAAAAATCAATTAATTCTCTTTAGAAAAATCAAGAAAATTAAAGATGATCATTATCGTCATATTCAAATGATTGATAATAAACGATATTTTCTTTCTTTAAGAAGATATATCATTTATTACCATGATTTGATTAAGAAATTAATGATAACACATCTAGATTATCATAGTTAAATATTCGATCGAATATTATTTTGACCCTTCGGGATCATATGTAGTTTCTTCTTAAATTTGGCTATGATATTCATGATAAATTTTATAATTCTAAATTTGAACTCATTAGGAAATTTTATCTCTGTCTTCCGGGGCAGTATATCATTTCTAATAGCATGTTCGATTTTAGAATTAAAATTCAAAAGTTAATTTCAAATTTCTCAAAAAAATTAGAGTTTCAATTGCTTTGCACCTTTCCAAAGCTAAGCTCAAAAACACAGATATGTCTCAAGAAAATTTTAAAAAAAAATTGAGCACTGTGGCTGTTTTAAGCGTAATGGTACTACAAAATTATGACGGTTAATATGGTCACAATTCTGTAAAAAAATTTCATTTTTGACCTTATAGTGGCGATCATAACCACATCAATTTTGTAAAAATATGGTGGTTATAACTGCTGTTATAGCCAACACTTTTGAACATCTTCCCCAACAGTCTTGAAACCACCGAGAAATGTCATTGCACATTATAATCACGGCGGTCTTGTAGTAGTTTTCAAACCACTACAAGAAATATAGTGGCGATGAAAACTGATGGGAAAGCCTATTATTAGCACTACGATATCCCTTTTTTTGTGGTATTGTTGGTTCTAAAATTTAATTTTGTTGATTTCTCCCAGTATGAAATGGTCCCAACCCATTGGACTCCACTAAAAATTATCATGAAATATGAAATCGAGGATGTCTTCTTAGATGTTTATCTTATGCAAACGACAATACAACCTAAATAAGAAAAATTTAAAAATAGTAAACATTTCTAGTATAAGGATATAGTTAATAGAACTGTGCAACATTGTTAGTTGAACTTCATATTTTTCATATAAGATATTTTTACTCATTTATATTGTTAGTTGAACTGATCATTTTTTTTTTAATTGATAGAAAATGTGATGGAAGTTAAATGAACAATAATTTAGTTTTAAAGGAAAAAATGAGCAATCTTTTTTTCAAATTATTAATGCAAATTAATTAAATAGCCAACATCATTTGAGTAGCTATAAATTTTAATATCCTTTTTAAAAAATAAATATCACTAAATATTTATAACATCTAATAATTAATTTGTACCATCAAGTGATTTACATAATTAAATGAGGATGAATTTAATATAGAAAGCATACATGTAGAAATTGGAAATAATACAACAAAATTGTCAAAGTTTTTGCAAGCTTTGGAATGGTCCATATTTGCACAAATAACCTTCTTAGACAGAAAAAACTCTCATGGAATAACCAAATGTAGAAGAGAATGTTTGCAAAAATAAAATAAAATAAAATAAAATGGGAGCTATATATAGAGAAGGGAATGAGAGATATCGTATTGTGAAATATAAGAGGGGATTATAAATAGTTTTCTTTCCCAAGCACGCTCTCTCTCTCTCTCCAGGTGATGGTCTTTTTTCTCCTTCCGCGTATGCGCTCGCTAACCTACATGGGAGGGAAAAACTTATTTCTCCTTTTAAACATAATTCCCACTCTTTCTCGTACAATGAATTTTACCACAAATAATACTACCAAAATTGCATAATATCTTATAGTATACACTCTTCTTTAAAAAATTTCCCCTACTAATATCATCTAGTAGCTGACTAGAGCCCCTTTCAATATCATGGGGATTTTTTATAGATTTAAGGTTCATAAATCATTATAATTACAATAGTATTATGAGCTTTTCATATAAATGTCATCAACTTGCGTGCTCATAAGATAATCTAATCTCCTCTCACTCTAACTTCTTTAAGAAATTTGATTTCTATCAACTTGATTATAACCATATACAAAAAGCTGAGGTATAATGGCTTTATTTCTCATAATATTACATTAGATCTTTGACTTATCATATCATATATTATTCATTATTAATATCCTCTTCTTAGACTTCATGTTCTATTAACATTATTATTGGACTATGTTCATCCTTGATTATGTTCATAGCCTCTTATTCAACCACAACCATACCCTTTTGACTTTCTCCTCATTTAATTCTTGAATTTTTGTAGTCTTCTTCAAAGAAACCTTTGATTTTAGAACATGCTCTAAAGACTCTTGGTATTTATTATTTATTTATTTTTAGCTCGTGAGTAATGTAATAATATATAATTTTATTATAATGGAGACCTTAATATTGAAGTTGTGTAACTTTAGCTTCATAATGAGAGTTATTGGTAATTGGCCAATAGGTTAGATTGGTTAGCTAAATGTTGAATAGAGAATGCTGAGTAGATTGGAATTTGCTTAGAAGGTGGAGATATTTTCTAGATGAATACCTTGATTTAGGAAGGGCTAAGAGCAAGAAGCAATGAGAGTAATTAGAGAAGGATCATGACTTGATTACTGATTTCACTAACCCTTCATACTACCCTTTAGGTGGCTTTACAATGGCACTCATTCACACATTGTTGTTATAGATGCAAAATTAAAAATTTTGTTGTTAATATGAAAATAAATATTTTTATTTTTATTGTCATATTAGTAAATCCAAAGTTAGAGAGGCTTTAAAGAAAATGAAGTGTGGAAAAGTTATTAAACCTCTTGATATTCCAATAGAGGTATAGGAATGCTTAGGAGATGAAGGAATTGTTTAGCTTACAAAACTTTTTAATATTATTTTGAAGACTAAAAGATGCCAGGTGAGAAGAGAAAGAGTGTGTTGATTCCAATTTTTAAGAATAAAGGTGATGCACAAGACTGTATGAATTATGTAGGAATTAAGTTAATGCTCCTTACATTGAAACTATGTTAGAGAGTTATTGAGCATAGGTTACGACGTAATACTAATATTTCTCTAAATCGATTAGGATTTATGTCGAGTGAGTCTACTTTATAAGCTATACATTTATTAAGAGGTTTGATGGACAAGTACATAGATATTAAAGAGGGTTTACATATGATATTTATTGATTTAGAGAAAGCATATGACAAAGGTCCAAGAGATGCGCTCTGGAGAGTTCTACAAAAGAAAGGAGTTATAAATGCTTATATTCAAGTCCTTAAGGATATGTATGCGGGAGCTATTACTTGTGTTCAAATACAAGGTGGTTTGATCAAGTATTTTCCTATTTCAATTTGATTACATCAAGGATAAGCTCTAAGTCCATATCTATTTTCTTTAGTCATGGATAATCTTACTAGACATTTACAAGAGGATGTACCCCGGTGTGCTTTTTTTTTTTATGATATTCTTCTTGTTGATAAGACTTTTTATTAAATTTAAATGAGAATTTGACTCTTAACAGAACACAATGGAGAAAAATGATTCATGTAGCCGACCTCATGTAGTAGGATAAAGACTTGATGCTGATGTTGTTGTTTTATTGTTAATATGAAAGAACTCATTATAATTAACTTCAACAATACAATATTTTCATATATATTTATATTTATACAAGAAAAATATGAGGCGCATAACAACAAAATTTGGTGTGGATGGTATTACTCGACATTAATTCAACCCAAATGCATGGATGTAAGAAAAATGATAATTGACCACCCCTCAGAGTGATCCAAAGAAAGCTATTATCACAAGAAACTAGTTATGTGGCAAGAAATTGAAAAGCTTGTGTGATCCATGTTGAAAGAGATACATCATGAAGGTGGTCTAAGCAGGACTCAAGGTGATGCTAATGATGATGAAAATGGTGGTGAAGATGATGAAAATGATGATAATTAAGATGGTGATGATGATGACTAACTAATTTTTTTGTGTTTAGAAGTTATTTTTATATTTTGCTTTAATGAAACATATGTTAAAACTATTGTGTATATTGTTGGTAGTATTGTTGCACATACTCACTAATATGATCGGAAGTATGCAACTGCTGTTAGAATTATTGTATTAGTTCACACTTTTTCGACCTAGTCAAGCTATTTGGATAGATATGTAAAAATATTCAAAAATTCTATGTACATTTACAATTTAGTTTCCATATATTTGTAAGTGTAGAAATTATAGAAATGAACATTGGCAGTCTGTAATCCATTTGCAGATGGACTTGCAATGATATTATTCACAAATTGATGCATAAAAACCCAACTTCCAACAACCACAAAAGCAATTTGTGACCCATGTTTTATGGTAATTTCTTGTCACAAATTAGCGACAAGCTACATAACAGCCAACACCATGATAATAAGGTCGGTCACAAAATTATCTTTGCGACTAGTTTTGCCATAGATTGTGAGCTCACAAGAGAGTTATTTTCTAATACTGTCATGAGTTGATTACTGACTTCCCTTGTCATTTGTGCTACATTTAAGGGGGGATTCTTAATTTGTTAGTGGCTTTATATTATGATTGTTATCGAAACTCTTCTTTCTTTGTTATACATGGTTGAATAGCTAAGTTGTTGTCATAATTATTTTGAGCGTATAATTTAATTATTTTTCTTTGTTTCTTACAAGAATGTCAAAGTTATGGTGATAATGCTATAAAATGAGAAGTGAGACTGAGAGTCTTGGTTTGCCTCCAAGAGATCATTCCATCACTATGTGATCTTTAATATTTATGATTGCTAGTGTAATTTTGTAAAGATCAACAATTTTGTGTGATCTTTGACAAATGCTTAATATAGATGATGTGTGATCTTCAATCATGACCTCTACATACTATATGATATCGATGAAATTGAAGAAGTATATGAATGAAATCTTTAAAATATTTTTAGTTTTTTTGTTAAACTTTTTGCATATATTATCAGTGAATGATCTATCAAAAGTGATGGAAACTACTGTTGTGAGATTTTGATCTATTGGTGGCAATATTGGATGCTATCCAAATGCCTTGAGCTGATCAACCAACCAAAGTTTGTCATATTATTAGGTTTCCTCAATTTTATTAATGTGTCAAATCATTTTCACAAACTTATTGTTTCATTTTTTATAAATCATTAGGCGGTGAATAAAAAATGAGTGGCATAGGTGAATATGCCATAGAGAAAGGGTCTTATGGTTTAATTATTTACTTCAAGAAATAGCCGACCTTTGGGTTTATCTAAAATAAACCCTTAATAGTTTTGTTATATTTATGTCAACCTTTGTCCTTGATAATTGTAGGCCATCTTTCGGTTTACACATCTTGTATTTAAACACATTTGTTTATGTACTCCTTATATATTTTTTTACACTTACTAGATATCTTATTCTTGTTAGTTAGGCATATTTTCCTTCAGTACCATTAATTTCCTCCTAAAAATTTCTAAATCCTATAAGCCAGCAATGTGGAAGTTGACAACAACCCTAGGAAATTGGCCAAGTAGTATTTTAGATGATTACTATTTGTATTTAGGTGTAAATAATCAACTCTATAATTAATTGATATGATTATCCTTCCTTGAACCCCATCCAAGCCGATCAACCTAGCTTTCTCATTATATTTGGATGAAATTATGATGACTAAATTCAGGATAGTCCAACCAACCAAATTCTGGGCGATGACATAAAACATAAAAACTATATACACTAAAGACCTTTGACTCTTTTATGGCCATTGTGTTATAATCAACATTGCCTTCAACAAATATAAATTTTCTCAACTACTTCGATGCGATCCAAATTATTTTAATTACTCTTTAGCTAACTAATTCACGATTACTCTTATGATCTTAACACGCATCCAAATCCTCCATTTAATGGTCTTTAAATTCACCTCAAGTGATTATGAGGCATACACTTTACCTTCCTCACTACTTCACAAATATTTTGGAGGCTAGATCTCACATACTTGCTTAGATGTAGTCTCTATCATGAACTTTCAAGTATGGGTTTGTCATCAAGTGATATAGAACAAATAAACCTTTTTCCTTCTAGGATATAAGAACAACATCTCTTTATTAATTGATGAGCTGCTACATCTTCTTGCTCTACTCTTTCATAATAACTAACAAAATATCTTGGAAAATGAAATGAATGGAAGATTTTAAATCTCAATATACATAAATATTGAGATTATATTGAGATTTGGTGTTAATTTTTTTAATATGAAAAGTATTTCTTAAAAACATTAGACTTTGTTTTTCAAATCAATGCTTTAGGGGGGCTAATTAAAAGAAGCAAGCATCACTTCTTTTTCAAAAAAAAAGAAAAAATCAACACTTTTTTCAAGGCTTCAAGTGGATAGCATATTCTAAAAAAGCCAAAACCAAACAATTTAAAGAAGACAATTATTCAAATCACTATGAGGATAACAAGAGGAAACTAAATCCTCTTCTTGAACATTCAAACACAAAAATAATTAATTCCTTGCTTATATCCTCAGGTTGAATTAGTGTAGAGAGTCTATTGTCTTGCTCAATTCCTCCAGCTTTTTCATCCTCAATCTCTCGCTCTCACTCACAAGCTGCCAAAAAATTCATAAAATATCATATAAGAAATGAAACTATGATTCATAATAATGACGTATTTCATGTCAAATACGAGCACTTATCCAACATATGCTCGACACGTGCCAAACAAGCTATCAATGTGTCTATTAAAAAAAAAATTTAATGGCGACATATGTCTACTACCATATCATGAATAATAAATTTTAACCTTGCAAGTAGGGGTGTCAAAACGGGGTTTCGGGTAGGGTTCGGGTCGAACCCGGAATTGACCCGGGCTCAAACGGGTCGACCCTAACCCGACCTGGGTATGTAAACGGGTCGGATTCTTGAACCCGGATCCGACCCGTCGGGTTGCCGGGTTGACCCGACCCGACCCGGTTGCGGCTGCGGGACGGCGGGCTCCGGGCGGCGGGCGGGCGCGGGCACTCGCGGGAACGTGTGGGCAGGCGCCGGCAGGGCGGGGCAGCAGCGGGCGTGTCCGAGCGTGCGGGCAGGGCGGGGCAGTAGCGGGCAGCCTCGGGACAGCGCGGGCAGGCCTCGAGCAGCGCGAGGGAAACCTGGGGCAGCACTGGAGCAGCCTAATGGGCAGGTCGGGCAGCGCTGCCAGCTCTTTGTAAAACGGGTTTCCGGGTTGACCCGGCAACCAAACGGGTCAACCCGAACCCAACCCGTTTTTCAGACGAGTCGAATCCGAGAACCCGAACCCGACCCGTTTTGAAATCGGGTCGGGTCAAACTCGAAAATTCTGAGTCGGGTTCGAGTCGGATTTTCGTGTCGTGTCAAATATTGACACCCCTACTTGCAAGTATATTATATAAATAACTTAAGTCATATATTTCCTTTTGTTTTAATATATGTTACTTGAATAATTTAATACCTACTTAACACTAATTTTATTTTTCTTATTCATCTATATTTTCCTATAATTTTTATAATATTTTATTTTTTCAAAACAAAAAATCTAAATCAAGCTAACAATCTATAATATCTTATGATTATCTCTTCTTCAATTGAGTTTAAGTTATTTCCTAAATTTAAATGCACTTCTCATTTTATGAGCAATTAAAATAAATATATTACCCTATAAATTTATTTATATTAATTTAATTTGCATAATTACCATATAATTTTTTAATTTTTAAGATATAAAATTATAATGAAGTATTCAATTTGTATCTATTTCCTATATTTATAATAAGAGCCATTTTTGTATCTGGGTCATATCGTGCTTATGCTCTCGTATTCATTTAGGTGTATCATATAAATAAATTTAAGAAGAAAAAGTATAAATGAGATGAAAAATCATCTCTTATAATTTGAAAAATGGAAACAAAAATATTTCAAAAAATTATTACCTCCATCAATTTATTGACTAATTGGCCCTTCTCTTTGTTCTTCTCATTGAAGGCATCAACAGCATCTTTATATTCCTTCTCCTTAAATAATAAAAAAGAAACAATTATAAACATAATTTATAGATAATTAAAGTTCAAAATTTTTATTCACTTATTCATTAATTATAAATTATGAATAAATAACTAAACCTTCTTCAGGCAATTCTGTCCAAGGGACTTTAGCTCACGATTAGCTGTATCAATCCTCTTCCTAATTGCTCCAACTTCCTTTCTGGTAGGATCAGCCATTGTTTCCAGCTCCTGTCATTTTCTGATTTTTCAGTAGAAAATAAGACAATAATCTACAGTTTTGTTTTTATTTTTTTTATTAGAGGGATTGATGTATATATAACACTTAAAATTATGTTATTTTAATATGTAGCACCTTAAGCTTTTTTTTTTTTACTTAAACTAAACTACCAACCCACCAAGGCTTAGGGTGCTTGTTGGGCGAGTATGGTTGGGAACCCCCAATCTAGGGTTCGAATCCCCTCTACTACAGCCTCGCCTCTTTAGTGGGGCAAAGCAAGTGTGGGCCCGATACCGGTGGGTGGCCTCATTAGGTTCCGCCAAGGAATTAGTTACGCCGTCAAGTGCTCTTTTTAGAGTAGCAGCGGGTAGATACTCCCGTTATCAAAAATAAAAATAAAAATAAAAAATAAAAAACCTAAACTACCACTTTGTTGATGCTGTTTCTTGCCTTTGCCTTCTCAAAATGGTGAGATCCTCAAAGCAAAAGAAAGAGGTGATGAAATCATGACGGGATCTCGTTCGAGAAAGGCATCAACAGATTGGCAGCGTGTGAACTACGAGGAAGAAGAAGCTGTGATCGAGAAAGTCGTGATGGGATCTCACTGGAAAGGGCATTGGGAGAATCAATGGCGTGTGCATCGATGGAAGTTAATGGTGAATTTGAGGAGGGTGATATTTTTCTAGTTATTTGAGGAAGGTATAATATTTAGTGGTGTTATATTTGTAAATAGAAAGTTTTAGGTTTTATAAATAATAAATAGTATATTATTAAGTGTTATGTATGTAAATGGCCTTTTTATATAATATAAACTAGATGTTAAAACATATTTATTTGATCTAAAAGCTCTACTTACAGCTCGGATTTCTGCCAAACGTTTGGATTCCTTTTCTACTCTGCCCAACTGAGAGAAAACCTTTTCTCTCACCTCAGTTTTCTTCCTTTCAATCTCTTCCTCCTTTGCTCTGAATGCAGAGAGAGCTGATCTCGGCATTTCCTCCTGATCTTCTCTCTCTTCATTTGTTGGCATTTCTCCATAGATGAGCTCAGAATCCTTCACACGCTGCTGCTGCTGCTGCTGCTGCTCTCTCACTACTCCCTGCATCTCTCTCTTTCTCTCTCTCTCCTTGTAGAATGTTTAGCTTGTGTTCTCCAACATCTTCTTTCTTCTTCTTATCAAAAGGCCCTTCTTTTATCTTCCAACCAAAGATATAAAAAACAATAGGTACAGTAGAGTGACTGTGAAGTTCATTTTTTTCATTTGCCAAAATTTAAAAATATTTGGGGTAATTACATATACATCCAAAACTTGATTATTCACAAAGCTAACATCCCCTTATTTTTATTTTTCAAATTGTCATCCAAATACCAAAATAGTCTAACCATGACAAGCATAAATACATAACCTTAGTGGTTCAAAAGCATAACAAGAGTGCAATTTTTGTAAATATCTAAATTTGGAATGTTATATATAGAGATAAAGACCAAAATGATTTCCTAATTCTTTACAAACGATCAAATCGACTATTTAAAAATCTCGTTTTAGTCTCTTGAATTTTTAAATATGCATCTAATGATTTCTTGAGATAACTAATTTGGTCCCTATTTAAAGAGCAAGATAACCAAGTTGATATTTCTATACAATTGTGAACTATTTTGATCATTCAGAAAAAAGTTAAAAGACGAATTTAATTCCTTTTTTTCATTATATATGTAATTTCCTCAAAATATTTAGCTAATTTAATCTAAATCTTTAATTTTCCTATTAAAAAAAAAGCTGAAGAGAAGGATTAAGCAGCAATCCTAGTCTTACTAAGTTCAGCCTATAAATTTGTACTTTTTGTGCTTTAATTTTGGATTTTTATGTCTTTGAAATAAGAAAATCTATCCAGAAAACAGTTCAGGTGTTTTGTAAATTTAGAATTTAGCTTCCCAAAAGTCTGATAGCCACAGACAAGCCAATGTTTTGGTGGTATATGCATTTCAATGTTTGGTGTCCCAACAATGCCCTTAGTTGGTAGAAAGCTTATTTTTTTTAAATTTTCTTTGAAAGTGAATGAGATGTGCAAGTAATTTAAGATTTTGCTCTGGAATGCCTGTAATGGCCTATAATAATAGCTATAAAATAATTTCTGACAGCAAAAAATTTGTGAAAAAGGCATGAGAACAACTGTCTGAGAAGCAAAATTGTGAAAAAGCTGCTTAAATAAATGGATTAACAAACAGTCGACTTTGTTAGCATTTTATTTTATTTTCTTCTTGAGAATGCACATTTTACATTTTATTGATTTTTATATCATTTTTTTCTGATGAAAGGTGCTTGGGACTCAAGTCTTGTCTTGATGGAGTAGAGGGAAAGATGGCATTCCTGTACTACAGCAGGAAAAGTAGAGACTTGGGAGCTAAGGCAAAGTAGAGTGTGATGTGCCATCACCAACCCTTGCCCATTTCTTGGGCTTCCCTTCCATTATTCTTCTTATTATTCTGACTTTCATTTTTCTTCTGTTTCCTATTAGGATATTACAACTATATTATTCCATTAATCTTCTTCTTATTCTGACTTCTATAACTATTTCATGTTGAAAGGAAGTCTGATTTCTAGTTTGGCACCTAATATATGGCCACTATGGTTTCTCTTATGAATATAAGGAAATTAAAGGAATGATTTTGCTACCACTTGCTTGGGGATAAGCTAATCGATTATTAACTGCAATGGCCAAATTCATAATAGTCAATACCCAAATGACTTATAATGCCATATTTGCTCCTTAACACTTTTAAAGCGATAGTTTCAACCTAACGTGTCTCCGTTAAATGCCATTTAGGAGGGCACATCGTGAGTATCCACAAAAATTTATTATAGTATCAAGCATATTACTTGAAAACAGTAGGAAGTGTACAAGGGGAGTAACTACAACTTGATGTTCAAAGAGGAGTTGAACTTGAGACCTCCGAAGCAATAGGGTTAGTCGTCATGCCTTAAGATGACCCAATTCACACCCTTCCAATTAGTCGTCGTGCCTTAGGAGCATTCATACCTACAAAGATAATTTTTTTCTTGCTTTTATGTTAAAAATTTAGGAATCCAAAGTGATAGGCAAAATCCGTTGCAAGGTAGACTAAGGCTTCATTTAGCCCAAAATTTTGAACTAAAAAACTACTTTATAAAGTAATAAACTGTCCCAAACGAAGCCTAAGTATGCTTATTTTAAGTATTAAGTGATTTTAAGACTAGGATTTTTTATTTTTACAATGAAGAAGTACACCACTTTAAAAAGCAGTAAGTAAGCTATCCCATCAATTACAATTTATTTTTTATCTTTGTTTATTAATATATTTATTTGATTTAAAATGATGAACATAATTCACCCGGAGGTTCACACCAACGAATAATTTAAGGATTCCTTTAAGCATTCTTTTAACGATTTTTAATATTTATTTTGGATTTATTGAAAATCATAAGAATATTTTAAAAATAGGAATTTGGCCGTCAAATTCCACCAATGAAAAAAAAAACTAAATCACCTTTTAAGAGTATTACTATCAATTTTCATTATTTTCATAATTATTTCTAATTTTTAATCCCCTAAATAATTATTTAAATTATTAAAGAGGCCTTAAATAATGTAAAATAACCTAAAAATGTCTAAATTTAACTTCAAATTGCATGTGTTTATTTCAAAAAAATTTGGAATGACTTTATATATATATATATATTTGAATTTTTATCATTATTAAAAAAGAGAGATTCTGACCCCACTAACAAAGCTCTAACCCTAAAATGAGACAAAACATACATCAACAAGATTGAAGGTCAAAAAAAAAAAAAAAAAGATTGAAGGCATTTACTGATTTAAGGTCAAATTATTATGATGGCTATCTTACTACTTCTTAAAATAACTTTTTAGTATAAAAATTTTATTTGTTGTATTAAAAAATTGCTTTAAGAAGCAGTAAGAAAATCATCTCAAACAAAGCCTAAGATTTCATTTAGGATGACATTCTTACTATTTTTTACAACAACTTTTTAGTTTCAAGTTTAAAACATTTTTGTTCCGAAAAATTAATTCAAAAAGTAGTAAGAAAACTGACCGAAATGAAGCCTTAGATGATCAGCTCAAATGTACACATCAAGTATGAAGCATGGAGTTGGCATGCTAAATTTACTTTGAGAGAGTAATCAAATAAGTTCCATCTTCTTAAACTAATGTGATCATGTTCTACAGTATAGCCCACAAAAAAGAAAAATAAAAGTGTAATTAGGCTCTGCTTAATACAATTCAAACCCTAAACTTGTACAAAAATGAAAATAGCATGTAGCTCTTCAACTGCTTGCTTAAATAAATCAGGGCATCTTAGCTTCACCTTCAAGCATAGATAACTTTCATATGTAGAAAGTTTAGCATAGCATATCACCTGCAGAAGATAAATGTCCATCAAATGTGCATAAAATTACAACTAGCATATTACAAGTGCATCACTTCATGAAACTATGAAAGGAGGGAAAAATAATATAAAACACACTAAGATTTCGTTTGGGACGGCTTTCTTTCTAATTCTTAAAGCAGCTTCTTAGTACCAAAATTAGGAAGCTGCTTTAAGAAGCAATAAGAAAGCCGTCTCAAACGAAGTTTAAGACTTCGTTTGGAATGTCTTTCTTATTACTTTATGAATCAGCTTTCTAGTATATAATTTTTTAGTTTAAGAATATTTAGAAGAAAAAAACAGCTTTAGAAAGCGATAAAAAAGCTATCACACACGAAGTCTAAATTTTAATAACCTAAGCATATACTTCACCATAGCAACTGGTTGTGTGGTGGAATATGTGGGTGAACAATCTAATCAAGGTTTGGTGTTTGAATTTTGATGTTTGAGTGTTAATATTTTAAATTTATTAATCATAATTGATTATAATTTCAATTTTAATTATATAAATTTTTATGTTTTATTTATGATTCTTTTTACTTTTAGTAAATTTTAAATTATTAAGAAAAATTAATTCTTAAGGATTTAATAACCAGAATTGTTAACCATAATCCACCAAAGGATAGACTAAGCCATAGCATGATCTTATTTTTAAGTTTTTAAGTGATTTTCAATGCTCTTGAAATTTTAAAATTTTCATTACTTTTTAACATTTTTCTATAATTATTTATTAAAGGTTTTATTGGACAAAAATGTTTCAAAAGGAATCATTTAAGTGACGTTTTTGGTTGTTTTAATGATTTTCATTTTTTTTGGATTTATAAAATTAGATTTTAGGAGTTTAAAAATATGTTTGGGCATGAAAATTCCACCAAAACTGAAAAAGATCTAAAATACCATAAAATATTATTCTTATTATTAATTTTCATGATTTTAATAATTTTTACTATTTTTTGAATCCCCTATAATAATCATTCAAATCATTAGAGGTTTAAAATGATGTAAAATATCAACCAAAACTGAAAAAGATCTAAAACCCCATAAAACATTAAGTTCAGTAGTTCAGAAAGCCAGCATCTGACTGGGATAAACTTCCAAGTGAGAGTCAGTTATTGGGCAATGCTCGGACCCACCAGATTGGATGACATGCGACACACAAATTTTGTTAGCGAAGGATTTCAACTGAACGAGATATGAGTAGGATGCAACTGAGTCAAGCTAACTCACGAGTCATCTTGGGCTTGACTCGTTAACGAGCTCGATGAGTCGAGCTATCGAGCTTGTGTGTCGAGCTCGAAATCATTTCGAGCTCGTTGGGCTTATTGAGCTCAGGTTTAAATAGGCAGTCGAAAAGCGAAAAAATGAGGGTGGATGTCGGAACGGCGGAAACTCCCATTGCGTGCCAACGGCAGTGGTGGGATGCTAAACTGCGTGTGATTGGTGAGAACGGTGGGTGTGAACCATGCGACACTGCTTGTGACAGAGAACGGCGGACACGGGCCACGCGATAGCTTGCGATTGGTGCGAATGACAAACGGCGGATTCAACGGACGAGATGGACATAGCACCGTGTGCAAACTGCGAGCAAATTGCGGATGCGGCAGATGCGGGCCATGAAATTGCTGCTCGACCAGCTCGCTTTCCCCTGGCTCGAGCTCGACTCGACTCGTTTCGTTTGCACCCCTAGATATGGGTGAGAAATGATAACAATGACTTGAGTTCCAGCTCGATATTTGGCTCAAGAGTCGAGCTCGAACACCCCCGACTAGCGTTTGCACCCCTAGATATGGGTGAGAAATGATAACAATATTTGAGCTACAAAGAACAAGCTGAAATGTAACTTAAAACATAATAACAACTGCATTGAGGTTTCATTTGGTACAACTTATATTTTTGGTTTATGTTTTTAAATCTCCATTTTCAACCACAATTTTAAATAAGCTTTTCAAAATATAATTTTAGAAGACAATTTTAAAGTTATTTAAAAACTGTCATTCAAACATACATCATTTTTGTTGACTATTTTTTCTGAAAATTTGTCCCAAACAGTCATAAAATTGCCTTAGTCCTAAGAGTGCTGGCTAGCAATAAATGCCTAAGTGCCAGATAAGGTGGTGATGTGGTGCTCCCTTGGATAATTTTATGTTTTAAAATGCTTTTTTTATTAATTTTGTTATATTAAATGATTCCTTGAAAAATTTATCACTGATGATGATGCTTGTTAACTTCAAAGCGGAGAGTGCACAAAGGAAGCTAGAAGTTAGGGGCAGTTTGGCTCCTGATACTATTATATGTAAAATATTTCAAATTCTACTAAAATAAATGCTATAAGAATGATTTTCAAATCAAATTATTATAAACAAAATACAGATAATAATGAAAATAACAAAAAAAATCATTGTTTTAAAAAGCAAATCAGATCGACCAATTCGACTAATTCAACCGGGATTCGAATGGCAGGCCGATGCAAACTATTTTGAAAATCAATTTCTCAATGAACTGAGAAAAACAGATTTGTACCAAGGGTTCGCCCGACAAACCGTTGAATTTATCCCGATTTGACCTGGACAATTCTATTGCTACCTCATGTATTTAATCATATATATATATATATATATATATATATATATATATATATATATATATATATATATATATATTACTAAAGATAAAATGCCCAGGTGATGTGAGACTAAATAACTAAAGTGGAATTTCAAATCAAACTCTAAAAAAATAAAACAAAACATATGTATTTACTCTGCACTAATTTTGAAGGAAATCAAACAGCTCTTAGAGTTTACCTTGGATTAGATGGCTATAAGTCTGTTATTGTTGCAAGCTGAATTTGATTCCATAGGCCACTTATTGTCTTGAATACCTGTCAACAAATGCCTTTGCTTTCTCCGGAGCAAAGAATCTTGCCTGCTAGTTAATGAAGCCACAATACAGGGCATCATAACATCAACTATAAAAATTGTGAATGCATAAAATGGTTGGCATGTGAATACATAGAGATTCTGCTCATTACAAGGTTACAATTGCAGTTTCTAAAAGTAAACCGAACTGACCCATAATTGTTAATCATGAAATGTAAGTACTCATGGAGCAGCACAACTCATGATTATAATGACACATTGCTTGCTAATTTCAACATTTTCACCACAAACAATAATAGATGTAAGAGCTACTTCCTGCTGTGGAGATTGGAGATGTCCTGAGCAGCAGTGAGTTCGGTACCTTTCTAGCACAGACAACGGTAAACTTACTAGTTGCGCACTGTTGTGCCGATGAGGGATATATTTATATATAACTTCACCTTATTAGTTAATATAATTATTTTGGGAAATTATTTTATGGAATAAATGGATGATATAAAAAATAGGCTCCACAATTCAACACGAATTGTAAGAGATATATAACTAGTTAAATGCCTAAACATATCTATGGGATATATTTTTTGAAAAAAAAGTGAGGTAGTACTCTTAATGATTTTCAGATAGTTATATGTTAAGCATGATGAGTATGAATATCAAAATCATAGTTATCACAAGCATGATGAGACCAGTTTTTCACATACCAAAATAAGTTACATTCTACTTATCAAAGTTTTAGAATTCAAAAACTTTTTAATGGTTAATGATAAACAATATTTATTAATGATGAACTAAAATTATGTATAGTAGATGGCCCAAAGGTAGACTTGCCTGGATGAACATCCTTTCTGCATCTCCATTTTTACCATTTTCTTTCAATATGATTCCCTAAAAAAGCATCGAAGCAAATGTTTAGCACATTTAAACCAAGAAAACCTCAAATCTATGCGGGATTAAATTAATGAATAGTTACAAAAAATGGAAATTTACAAAGAAACAAAAGCAGAAAAAGCATAAATTCAATCGCCAATCTGAAGATAAGAGCCATTCTAACCATCGGATAATTGGAATCGTTAAGGCTCAACTAAATAAATTTGTGCTCCATATAAAGCTTAAGCAATAGTAGTAGCTGAGCTAAAAATTTACAATCATCAATACGAAAAGTAATTTCAATGACATTATTTTAAATTTTGGGTGTATAGGCAGTGAGGATTCAATGTAATATTCAAGTTGAGCCTATCGTTGCATATAGAATAGTATTGGATGTTCAACTGCTTCAATTGAACATACAAACTACAAAAACATCCTAAATTTATTAAAAATGTCCTGAAGCTCATTTAAAACACCAGAAATTCTGAGAAATATCCAAAAAATATATATATAAAATTGCAAAAGCACCCTAAAATACTCCCAAGATCATTTAAATGTAAGAAAAAATATAAAATCCCCATTTTCCTCTCCCAAGAGATTTTTTTGAAAATCTCAAAAACAATCATAAAATTAGTGATAGAGGATGTTGAGCGTTATTACTCAAAGATAGAACCATACAATCCAAAAATTATGTGAAAATCGTAAAGTTGTTGCAGTTGATCCATGACAGGAGAACTGATCAGGAACCATAACTCATCAAATTGTATATTGTATTGCCATACATAAAATATCATAAAAAAGGATGGCTTCTATAAAAACTTTACCGAATGCTGATTCTCTCCAACATTTTCAAGTAAAATATAAAACATCATAACTTAATTCATCATCATTAGCTTTATAGCATCTACTTATGGTCATCAAAATTAATTGAGTATAAATGATACTTTCAAAACTATTTGATTTGGAGAACCATCCTGGCACGCCAAATCCACAGATCATTAATCTCATTCTCCAAGTCACTCATTACATCATAAAATCTACGAATCATAATCTCGTTCTGCAAACCACACATTAGAGATCAAACCACTCAAAAGTATGTGATATCTTATAGCATACCAAGTTTAATACCCTACCATTCGTACTCTAAATCCAGAAAAATTGTGGAGATCTACCATTGGGAAGTTATATAGTTGAAAAGTATTTGTGAGCAAAGTTGCATACAAATGATGCGGCTGAACTATTTGGTATCCAACACCTTCAAATGCATGATTTCGCATTCATATCGCATCTCCTCCATCACCTACAACTAAACCATAGGATAGGTGATTACATTTGATCCAAAATCAAATGTCGAGCTATAGATCTTTTCAAACATTGCAAGTTGTGCTCACTTTCTTCTTATCACATGTCATGATAAAATTGACACTCCAAATTTAGGAGAGTTTGCATGCACTGAAACTAATAATCCCTAGAATTTTGTCTAATGCATGTACTAAATTTGATTGATTTGGGCTTTCTAATCGTTGTGAGACATAGACTTTCAAGAGCCTATATAACAAATCTCACAACATGAATGATCAATTAAATTTATGTGTTGCATCACATGAAACTTAGAATATGGAATGACAATCTTGAATTGATTGTTTGTTGAAGCAATTTAAGTATGTGAGAATGTTCATAAACTTGAAACTCACCCCAAACGCATGCACCCTTCTTTCAAGTACGAGTCATGGCAAAAGTGGCTTACGAGTTGCAAGAAGTGTGTATATGTTTAAGTTTGTGAACTCTAGTGAGCTTTTGTGAATGCTTGAATATGAATTTAATCAATAATCCGGAAATATCAAATCATTGTGGGGTCCCCCATAGACTTTTCAAAGTCTATGTTGTAGATCCCACAAATATATTATTGATTAAGTTTATGTACGACATTTTACAAAACAAACACTTGATTGCTCTCAATTATCAAAATTCCTCAATTTGAAGAATCATCTACACATGCATACTCTTAGGTTTCTCCTAGATCTTGTTAGAAACTAATCTTTAGGATATTCCTAGAAGCTTTCAAATCCCCTAAATCATATCAAAATTGATAAAAAAAAAACTCTCCAAAGCTTTAGGAGATCAATCCTTCCCTTCTCCAAATGAGTTCAAAACATTCGTAGGAGTGTAGGAAGTTCGCTTCCTCACACCCATGCCCCCTATGCATAATAGTAGGAGCGTTCTAAGGGCTCCAATTATTGTATTGCATGGGTCATGTGAAGCTTGAAACCAAAACTTTCAAGCTCCCTTATTCTGTTTGTTGGAGCACCTAACCAACAAACATCCTCTTCCATGTATAAAACTTGGAGCCTTACTAAGGCTTCAAATGTTATATACATGAATCGTGGGTCTTAAAACAAAACTCTAAGTTACCCAACTCTTTTGTTGGAACCCCAAAACCAACAAATATTCTCTCGTGCGTGGTGATTTGAGGCGCCTTAAACCTCTAAGTATATCACTAGGTGAAACCTTCAAACTTAGAACCAAACTCTAGGTTTCTTCATTCTACTCGTTGGAGCATAAGGTAGCAAATAAATATTCATCTTCTTTCATGTATGATGACTTGAAACCTTCAAGAGTTCCAAGACAAAACCATTCCTTGAATCATACAATCCTAGAATCAAATTCCTAGGTTTATTTGACCTTATTTATTGAAAAAAAAAATAACAAATACTCACCTCCATATCTTCTTCATGCACGATACTTAGAGCGTTCTCAAAGCTCCAAGTGTTAGATTGCATGAGTCTTATAGCCTTAGGATCAAAATCCTAGGTGCACTCTACCATGTTTGTTGAGACAAAATCAACAAGCAATCATCTCATTCCTCTCTCAAGTATTGTAAGTGGGGCCTCCTCAAAGTTCCAAGTGCCATGATTTGGAGCTTCTCCAAGCTCCAAATGTTCTATTGCATGAAACGTTGAGACCTTAGAACTAAATTCTAAGTGACCGATCCTTTGTTTTGTTGACACAAAATCAACAAACAATTACCTTTTCTTCCTTATGTCTTGTACTCCTAGATTTCCCTAAAATCCTAAGTACACGCTATGAGCTCTTGAACTTGAAACCAACTTTTGAGTTCTTTCATCATTTCTTTGTTGAAGCAAAAATAAAAAAAAACATAAACCTTCCTTTCATGCATGATGCTTGGGGTTTTCTCAAAACTCTAAGTGTTAGATTGTACAAATCCTAGCATACATTAGAAGCTTTCTAGTGTATCCCCTTCCTTCTCATGCGTAATGATTTGGAGCACCTCAATGCTCCAAACACCTCATTGCATGAAATGTATGACCTTAGGACCAAATCCTAAGTTGATGATTTGTTTGTTGATACACTAAAATCAACAATCATCTTTCCCTCATGTATTGAATGTGGAACCTCCTCAAGATTCCAAATGTCACACTACATAAGTTTTTTTTGAACTTAGAAATAAATTCTAAGTCACCAATTTCTTGTTTGTTGAGACAAAATCAACAAACAATCATCATCCCTCTCATGCATGATGATTGGAACTTCCTCAAAGTTCCAAATATATTATTACATGACTCCTAGCTCACCTTAAGAGCTATCACCGATATCCCCCATCAATGATTTTGTGGATTTTCTTAAAAGTCCTAAATGTGTCATATTGTAAACTCTTGAACTTGAGATCAAATATCAAGTTCTTCCATCTCATTTGCTTAGCCATTAATTAGGCAAATGAATACTCCCCCTTGAACGTCAAATGTTCAAGGAATTTCTTCCGACTTGCAATCCAAAGGTTGCTTGTTGCTTCCCTCTTCTTACAACTCAATGATTGTAGGAGATTCCTACATTCACTTGACCTATAACAAGTGAATCAAACATACCCAAATCAATTCACTTGTTGAACCAAAATCAACAAGTAATTCCATCCCAAGCACGTGAATCAAAGTCTTATTTCCAACTCACCCTTCTAACCCAAGTTGGAAGGGTAAAACACTCTCTTTGATCA
This sequence comes from Dendrobium chrysotoxum, assembly GCA_019925795.1. Lineage (NCBI taxonomy): Eukaryota > Viridiplantae > Streptophyta > Magnoliopsida > Asparagales > Orchidaceae > Dendrobium > Dendrobium chrysotoxum. Next base: position 23,875,642 of record CM034304.1, on the reverse strand, counting down.
CCAAAATGTCTAAAGAGCTTTCAAGAATTCACAACTCCTAAGTTGCACATTCTTTTCTTTCATCCTTCCAACTCAAATTTTCAAAAACTTAAATTGATCATGCATGGCCTAAAAGAGTCTCATGTAGAAAGCCCTCACTTAAGGATTAGATAACAAAAATTTATTTTCTTTATGAGTCAGCATTCTGCATACCCTATATAAATAGGCATCTTGGCCTCAAAGCCAAGCTATAAGTCCTACTTGCTAAACAAAAATAACCCTCCAATCTTCATATGTATTGAGACCGAAAAATATGGTTTTAAAAACGCTTAGGTGGGTTTAGCTGGTAGTCCTTTCCAGGCAGGACAATAAATCCAGAGGTCGGGCTGGTTGTGCCTCTTGTGAAGTATAATTTGTAAGTCCTTTTGCATTCGTTAGACTTAGGTTCGAGGTACTGTCTTAGTAGTCCTCACCTTAGTTTTAAGATCTGAGGCAGTGGTTGATTTCAATTACCACACAAGTCCTCACCTTCTGGGCAGTTCCTCCAATATGTTTTGTTGGAACGTAAGCCCCAACATTCTAATGAAAATCATCAACACAAACAAAATTAGATTTCTAAAACATAAAGCCCAACATGGGATAGTTTGAGCACCTCTGAGTTTTCCCTCAGAATCAAGTGCTCCTACTTCATTCCCTTTGGCTCTCCTTTTAAAAATCTGATTTCAAATCAATCGTTCTCTCCTTGAAATTCCTAAAAGACCAAAATTCTTTAAATAAGACTTTCATGGATTTTCAAAAATAAAATCAAACTTTAGCCAGTATCTAAATGACTCTAAAAAAAAATAAACCACTAGTTTAATCAAAAAATTTCTCAAGCACCAAAGCTTGAGATGTAATCAACCAAAGGGGCTTGCCCCTATAGGGCATCTATACCCCAGAATAAAATAAACCCTGTTCAACCAAACATTGAACGGGGGAATCTCTGTTAAATTGTAGATTTTATCATTGAATCCATAAGAAAATAATATTTTTATCCTTTGGGATAAAATATCATCATTCTTATGCCGTATTCAATCATAAAGTATGCAATCCGTTAGAGGACAAAAAAAAATTCTACAACATTAGGTGCAGACAAATATCTGGATGCCGACCTAAATCAACAGGTAAGAATTTCTAGCATAAACATAACGTTGGCAATAACTCAAAAATGATTTGGAAGACAACGTTTTTAGAGAATACTGTGCCTCTCTTTTCTTCCAAGCCTACCTAATAAATTTCTCTATTTTCTCTTGTCGCTTACTCGCACTTTAAGACAAACGGAAGATTCCTCCAAATCATCATGCATTATCAGAAAATGGAACAGAAGTTTTGAGCTTTTGATGGTTATAAAAATAAAATGGGTATGTGAGACTCAAAACTTTATTGAAAGGAACACTGACAATTAATTAAGAGAAAAGGTAAAACATTGAATTGGTTGAATGTGAGTATCAAAAATTTGCATGCCTCAACCTCTTCGCACCTTTTTATGCAAGGAAGAGAGTTTTAACGGATGATATTCCAAGTCAAAATTTCAGATGGCAGATTATATTTGAGATAAGACACTACTAAAAGATTTCACTCTCATTTTATAAAGATATTACGATCTGAGTTCATGTTTCCCAAAGGAGCAAACCCCTATGGTTAATTACCCTCCTGGTGACGAGAGAAAACTTTTGATTAAGACTAGTTGTTAGATAGACACCAAGTGCCTGATGCATAGTAGCAGTAATTTTAGGGTTTGGATTTTTACATCTAGAGCTTGAAATTTACAACCGTATACTTAAAAACGGATAGTCGGGGAACGATATCAAGCGCAATGAGGATCCCATGATTCCATCATTCTGGGTTATCATTGCCCCTACTCTACTTAGCCAAAGGAGGTGATCAACCCAACCTAACCAAAGGATCTAAATTCAAAGGTAACAAACTTCAAATTTTCATGAAAATATAAGAAAAAAATTATTTGATAGATACAAAAAAGTAATTGAGAATGAAATCAAATGATTTTAATATATGAATTAGTGATGTTTGATGAATAAATTTTTTCTACTCTATCGGATTAGGTGAATCTCCAGAAAGTTATAGAATCGAATCAAAAGAAGAATTACATGCGAAATGTTAAACTATCACATAAAAACCAATTAAATTCATAATAACATACATGCAAAAGAATTAAATCTTCAAATTTGTTAATTCAGAAAGTTACAGAATCGTATCAAAGGAAAAATACATATAAAACGTTAAATTGTCACAAAAAAATATGTTAAATTCACAATAACATACTTGCAAAAGAATTAAATCTTCATGATTTGCAAATTGTATGTTTTACATTTCCTTTATCACACTAACTTACAGATGCGAAAAGCAAAGATACGAAAATTTATTTTTCTTGGAGTTAGAACATATGAGTGGAGAAGAGGCGAATAAATAAGGAATACAACTTAATTGTATGGGAAAATTACCTCATATAAGAGCATAAGGAGCAAATAAGAAAAGAATTTTTGATAAAAAAATATTTCCTCATATAAGAAAGGATTATTATGAAAGAGGAGAAATTAAAACTATTTTTTTGCCAAACCACCATCAATTTTTACCCAAAATATATTTTCACCAAATATTTTTTGTAATTGATTATCGAGAAGATTGGGATAAGCTTGGCATTGGTGAAGGACAGAAGAATATTAAAAGTGAGAGATGAACTGTCATTTATAGATTAACTGAGAAGAAATAAATGCCTAGTTGAAAGTCTTTTTGACCCGATGACATTAATTGATTCTAACATTTTTGCCCTTGAAATTAAATAAAATAGAAATTCAATATTTTGCAAAACTGCAATGAAGATGATTAATTTTTTTGCCTAAGAAAGGCTATTAAAACAAATAAAAAATTAGGTTTCAAAATTCATTAAATGCAACTAAAATTGTTTAAATTCAATGCAATGAAAATCTTTGGGATTTCTCTTACTTAAACGCAATCAACGTAAATGCAATTAATAATATGTAATGGAAATAAATAATAAATTAAATGTATTTGAATATGAACATAAATGCAATTAAAATCTTTGGGAGTTTCTAACATCCAACTCTTACTTCAATGCAATTGATGTAAGAGAAATTAAAAAAACATAATGCATTTAAGTAGGTAAATTAAGTGTATTGTAACACAAAATTAATGCAATTAAAATTTTTGAAATTCACTAAAAGCCAACTCTTAACTAAATGCAATTACATAAAAATGTATATACAAAATGAATGGCTGGGAGTTTCAAATTATATATATGTATATATATATATAATAGATAAATTAATATTATTGAAATTCAAATTAGCATAAATGTAATTAAAATTTTTGGGAGTTTCTAACAGCCAACTCTTACTTAAATGCAAGTAACATAAGTGAAATTAAAAAAAAAAAAAGCATAATCCATTTAAATAGATAAATTAAGTATATTCAAATATAAACTTAATAGAATTAAAATTTTAGACAATCTCAAAGAGCCACCTCTTAGTAAAATGCAATTAATATAAATAAAGTTTAAAAAATATAATTAAATAAAAACGTTTATATAATATGAATGGTTGGGATTTATCTTTGATAAATAAAATGAAATGTTAGGATTGTGTTTGGGAAGAAACTCAAGCTGTTTTTATAATATTAGTATAAATTTGAGATTCTCTAAAAGCCGACTCTTAATTAAGTGCAATTAAAATAAATAAAATTTTAAAAATATAATGCAATTAAATAAAAGTGTATATATAAAATGAATGGTTGATATTTATCTTTGATAAATAAAATGAAAGGCTAGGATTGTATTTGGGAAGAAACTCAAGCGGCCTTTATAATAGTAGTATAGATGCATACAATGAATTCTCTTTTTATAGAATTATTTTGTTTAGTATTGAAAACGGCTAATGCCTTATTTTTCCCAAAAAAAAAGGGAGTTATGTTTTAATTTTATTTATATTTTTTAATTAAATTTAATTTTTTGAGAAAAAGGACCAAAGTGGTCCCCCGACTCTTTGTGAGGAACCAAAATAATCCCCAACTATTTTGAGAGATCAATTTTGCCCTCAACTCCTCCAAATGGAACTTTTTTTTATCCTGCTGTCAATTTTAAATATAAAAGTGAGATGGGTAGTATGGTATTATCGGAATAAGCAAAGAAGAAGAAGGGCGAAAGGAAGAAAGATGGCTACCTTCGCAATGAGCAAGCTCCTGTCGTCATCGTTACTGCCGATCGCAATTGATTTGGTTGAAGAAGCGCGCAAACGGAAGAACGAAGGCTACCTTCACAATGAGCAAGCTCCCGTCATCATCATTACTTTCAATCGCATTCGATTTGGTTGAAGAAGCGTGCGAATGAAAGAAAGGTGGCTACCTTCGCAACGAGCAAGCTCCAGTCATCGTCTTTACTTTCAATCAAACAGATGAACGACAAAGTGTGGTTTCGAATCCGACAGGAAGGAACGTCGTCGAAGGAGGCGAAGAAGTTATTTAGCTAGTCGTTCAAAACTCTACCCGTCACACAGAGGCGAAGTCGAAGAGCAACGAATAGTGGAGAAGGGGCAAAGAATTATGTATAATTATTAAAACTAAAATGATGTATAATTTTTTTATTAAAGAAAAGTTTAATAATTTTTTTTACAAAAATTATAATCTCTAAAAAATTATATTTATTAAATATTTTAATTAAAAAAGACTAAATTACTCTCATACTTGACACCATCAACTCTACCATTAATGGCAAGGCTAAAAAAGTCTCATTTGGAGGAGTTGAGGGACCAAATTAGTCTCTCAAACTAGTTGGGGACTATTTTGAACCCTCAGAGTTGAGGGACCATTTTGGTCCTTTTCTCTTAATTTATTTATTAAAATTTTAAATTTTATTTATAAAATTTAATATTTAAATGTTTAAATATTTGTTTTAATTTGCTCATAAAAATTTCGTAGCTCTTGCATGTCGTATTTTGCCGCATTTTGTGCGTGCAAAATTTTGATTTTTTTCGATCGAAAACCCTAGCCAATATGATTGTAGATCTTTGTTGTTTCAATTGTTTCGAACGCGTCGATGCTGCTCATCTCATGAATGAATGTTGTTTTGATGATTTTGACTTGTTGATGCGTTTTATCTGTCTCGCCGTTCGCTAGACACTTCGTCGTGATTAGTCGAGTCTACCCCGGAACAACAATCGAAGTCAACATTGAATAAAAAGCAAAAAAATAAATCATAGATAATGTGAAACACTTTCTTCTCAAGGAAAAATATAAAATACCAAGTATGGATGAGAAAAGCTTATAATTCCTCTAAGTGCGTTTTATTATGCAGGTATGCATCTGTTTATGCGGTATGCATCTGTGCATACCCATCCATGATAACTCAAAATGTTACATAACAGCATTGAAGAAGCAATTAAAAGTCAACAAAAGCATTTTATAATTTGCAAGTTTAGATTGTACATTATCATAACCAACAATCCATTACTCACTTCAAGTGCAGCAGAATCTTTGGGCGATTTACTGAGGGTCTCCTGAAACTGTCGAGCTATTTCCTGAAATGAATAGCAGAGTATACTAAAATGTCTGATGATGCAGTCCAAGGATAAAACAAACATCATACGAACATGTCGGAGACATGGTAACGCAAACATAAAAGCAAAATCTAGACACAGATCTGGTGTTGCTTGATGTGGATGGCCAGGAAAGTAGCAAGATGATTTTCTATATCAAGATATAAATACGAAGTTATAATACTCAAATTTCTGTCAAATATAAGCATGAACATTTCCCAAAATCATCCCTATTTTATCACTCATATGGAAAATGTCAACCTTATTTTCATTAAATTGTAATTTCTATTTTGATCCATTTGAGATATATAAGTATATCCAAAATATGTTTTCATCAAATGAATTTTATTATATCAACATTTTCTATGTTCATTTAATAGCTGCTAAACCTATCTAATATTTCATTAAATGAACTTTATTATAGCAGAATCTTATTTGCCACTAGCAGCATTTTGTTTGCCACTTAAACATGCATGCAGTGGCTGATCTGAAATCCTACGGTTGGAATTAAGGGAATAGGGTAGTGGGAAAAATATTAGTATATTATATGAAGATATGAGTTAAGTGAAAAAAAAAGTATTTCCTTCATCCCATTTCTTCTCCACCCGCCATCCTCTCTGGAGTTCAAAGCAGCAGGTCATGTGAGCTGATGCCTGAGGGTTATTGGCTGGGAAAGGTTGCTGCATGCTGCTGGAATATTCAGAATTAGAAAATGGCTGAAATCAGGTAAGGAATCAATCAAGTGCTGTAGGGTTTGTTGAATTCAGTATTTGTTGGACTTAATGTTGCTGAATTCAGCAAGGAAATAAAATTCATCAAGGAAAACAAAGACTGTAGTTGTGTAAGGGCTGATGTAGTGTTTACTGAACTTAATGTTTGCTGAATTCAGAAAATAGGGAAGGACCGCTCCTACTATTTGCTGAAAAATAAAGAAAACAGTAAGGAAAAAAGAAGGGGCTGTTTGCTGAATTTTGTAAGGAGAGCGGTGTAGTTGTTGCAGAAAACAATAAAGAAGAGGAAAAAAAGAAAGGTAGTAGAGAAGGAGTTTTGGAAGAGAGGTAAGGATAGTATTGAATGAGAAGTATGGTGGAAGTGATATACAAAACAAAAAGGAATCAAGGTATTTTAGGTGAACCAGTTTACCCGACTATTCTAGAAAACGAGGTGAGATATCCAAACGATATCATAGGAAATATATAAAATTTGATATAATTGCAAATTCATATTTGTTATGTTTATGATAGAAATTATTTCAATTTATACAAGTTTATCCATGTATAAATTGTTGATTTATTAAGTAAGGATTACAATAGCATATTTTATGATTATTAACAAAAAGAATGACATTTGGAAAGGCGAAATAAGTCATAAATGGGGGATAGACCCGCACAAGTAAAGGCGAAAGACCTGACAAGGTAAGCCTATACTCTTGAAATTTTAAAAGTTGGGAATTCGGACCCAGCTATGAATGAGAGAGCAGCTTCAATTCTAAAAATTGAAAATTCAGATCCAACCTTAAATTGGAAAGTTGAAAAGGTGCAAAGCCTATAGTCATCATATGAGTTATATAAAGGTATTGAATAGTAAACAAGATAGAATTTGATATTATGCATTTCTTATGACCAGTATAGAATTTACATATATTTTAAATTAATTGTCAAAATATTGCTATTATTTTTTATACATTATTTGTGTATTTCATTGAGCTCTACCTCATTAGATGTGGTCATACTGCAGGCAAAGGGAAGAAGCTAGTGGGATAATAATCAAGACAGTTGACTACTCTTTTGTGTACATACACTTTTTTGGGTGTATCTGAGTAAGAGTTGTACAGACTTTTGGGTATGTAAGTAAATTTTAAAAGTTTTAGTAAAGCTCTATATTTCAATTGAGATGTGCATTTTATTTGAGGTATATTACATATGCTTCCTGTTATGAAGTATAAAGCTTGGTATGTTATGACATGTTAAAATATTGTAAATAGACTACTTCTTACTCCCTGATTCTGATAGAGATATTCTTCAGAATAGGTGTCAATAAGAAGCAGGTAGGATCAGATTCTCCTTCTCTGTTATACTCTAGATTGACTCGAGGGGGGTCAAAATGGGGTGGGCAAAAGTTCTAATCAAGCAGCAATAAAGCAACAGAACACCATAAAAATGAAGGCCTCTCAATTCCCTAGGAAAGTGGATCTAACATTCTCACTTCTGAATAATTGCAACGGACTTTGATTAATGATTTCAAATATATATTTGCAGAGACTTCGCTACTAGGAATAGGAAAAATAACCATTTTAATGTGTTATTTTCTCTCTTATAAAATTGAGACCCAAAATAGTTGGGATGAGGGTTAGAATGACATTGTTGAAATGAAGGAAACGATGAGCATTGCGAAGCTTAACCTTCAGTCTTAGGTAAAATTTAGTGTTGCATCATTGTGCTGTGTTTGAGTGATCATGTAGTGAGATTTAAATATATTTGAGTCCTAAAAGTGGTTTTTGGAGAGTATTGACGTTGAACTAACATATGTTGAAGGACTTGTACAAAACAGCATGAACATGCAGTGTGCTCCATCCATCACATCTTACAATGGAAATTTATGTATGGTACAATGGAAATCAGGAATCAATTTGAGTTTTGGGCCTGAATGTAAGGTTTGTTAAACGCAGTATACCTTATGATGAGGTAATCATAATGTACACTAAAAATTTCTCTATGCCACGTCTTAAAACCTAAGTATGCCCACCCAGATGCTAAAAACATTGGTTGTCCTTGTTCTAAGTGTCAATAGATAAGTCACTTTGGACATGAATGCACAAAAAAAAAAAGAATCTTTTCATTAATGAACATGATGAAAAAGTAAATAAAGATAATTAAGTTTATTCATGAACTTGGTCAGCATATTGATAATGCAAAGCATGCTTTTGGATCTTTCTCTAGAAGTATTTGTGGGGTCATTAACATGCCCCTAGAGTGGAGACAAATTAGCAAAGAACCACAATCTTCTACAACTGCTTCATGAGAGGTAAAAAGGCATGCAAGCTCCCTATTAATAGTAAGAAATGCATGAAAGTGATTTCAGTGAGCTTTACAGCACATGAAACAAAAATAAGAAACAAAAACAACTTTATAAGATAGCGAGGATACATTGTTGGTGGAATTTTGTCACCTTCAATGGATTGGAATATTTTGTGAGCAAATATAGCATAAAAAATAATATATTATTCTAAATATAAAAATATTAATTCACTTTGGGCTTAATAACAAAACTCACTTTTTTATATTACCAGAAATTTTTTCCTACTCAATATCTTTAATCGAGCAAGATTTATTTTATTTCTAAGGAACAGGTTCCCAAGCAAACTCCTATAGTTAATTACATCCTAAACATATCCCTTAAGAAAACTTTTAATTAAAATGGCGGTTTGCATGTTTCATCAAAATATTGGCTAACACTTTAAATGATTTGTTCCTTAAAAATTCTTATCAAAGATTTCATCTTTGAGAATTTCAAAAGGGATTGAATTAACTCGAAATTAATTTCAGAATAAAAGCCAAAAGAGGAAGAGGCACGAGTACTTGATTATGAGAGACTCAGAGGTACTTAAACTATTATATGTTGGGCTTTCATTTTAAAATTAGATTTAGGATTAAAATCAATCAATTTAATCTAGAGAGTTGGGACTTATATTCCAACAATATGAGTTCAATGAAATTCCTAGAAATGTGAAGACTTATGATGCAACTGAAAAGAACATCAGCCTCAGATTCTAGATCTAAGTTGAGAACTACTGATAGGTATTAACTCCGACTTATATCTAGCAAAATGCAAGAGACTTATAAACTTGAAAACCCACCTGGAGTTAAGTCGGTCCAACTCCAGACTTACAATGTTGCCTAGAAAGGACTATCAACTAACCCACCTATGTGTTTTTAAAACCATTAAATTTAGTCTCAATGCATATGCAAGATAGGTAAGACTGTTTTGATTTAGAGGATATGACTTATAACTTAATTATTTAAGCCAAGATGTCTAATCATGTGGATATGCAAATATTGTCTCACAGTGCAAGTTTTTTATTATCCAGTCCTTAATGTGCAGGCTTTTGTATATAACTCAATGGGTCAAGCATGATCATTTTTTATTTATTTATTTTGAAAATGTAGCTTCATTTAGATAAGCCATACAATTTTAGTAGAACACAAGTGTTATCATATGGTTGATTTTTTTATTACTTAGATTTTAATTAATAGAAAACTTAATTTTGTACAAAAAGCTTACAACATACACATGTCCAGGCCACTCCCACATAAAGCTAGAGAAGAAACTTAAGAAAAAACAAGTATTTCTAGTGTGCATATAAAGTAAACAATTAAGCACATGCATATAAAGCCAACCATAAAAAATTAAAGTATAGAGACCAATTATTACATTTAGGAAATGCAGTAAAATGACAATTGAATTGTCTGTCCTACTCAACCCAGTTATAATTTACAAATTGAGCCTATGGGTCTTTAAGTTTTGGCTTCTAAGCATTTACGACTTCACCTTAAGGCACATTCCTTAGGTTCATCCTTCTTGTAATTATATCACACAGGCTCGCACAACTTCCTAAGTCGGTTAATTATTTTTGAAATATAAAAAAATACTCGAACCTAAAAATAAGGATGAGAAAGTATGTATAGTATATAAACAAAATTGCTTAGCACTTAAAGTAGTCAGCCAGCTTCTACATTATTAGTCATGACTCTTTGGGGGTTTTAAGTAGTAGCTACAATAAAACATTATTAGATAATCATGAGTTAATTATTTACCCCCCTTTGGATATGACCACCTATATAAAAAAAAGTATATATTTGTATCTTAATACTCAATGGAAAGTGCCCACAATACAAACAATTCAATAAACATCACACCAAATAAATCATCATATGCATAGAAAAGAAAAAATCCTAATCCTAAAATGCCTAGGGGGCTATGTATCTAATTATGTACTGACTTGTGTGATGTGTCACATTATGATATGGTGTATTGTTTCAGTTGTAGAATAAGAAGAGATTTATTTTTTAATTCAAGGGGTGGTTCTACTTTAAGTTGTTTATGACTTGAAGCTTTTATTTTATTTTTAAGGTTTTATATTTCGAGGGTAATAAAGAACTCATAGAGCAACCACTGTTTATTTTTAAGCAAGTTTGTTACTCATAATGTTCTAAAATCCAATGAAGTAGACATTCCACCTTTTGGATGGAATGACATATTCATTGCATCAAAATAAGCCTAGATGATTTTTATGCATTTTCTTAGAGTTTTCTTGGAGTTTGGATAAAAGGGCAATATTTGCCTAATAGGATAAGACAAACATGCCTAAGAATTTGACTTAGAACTTGATGAAATTCACCTAATTGGATAAGGTGAATTTCAGGAGGAAGGGACTTCGGAAGAACATCTAGAAACTTAAATTTTAATTGTCATGACAGGATGATCATCTGTTTGATTAGAGGCCAAACAAATGAAGATGAGGGGAGGATCTATAAGTAGAAGGAGTTTCCTATATAGCTTTTGGAAGGCTAGCAGAAGAATTTCCTCTCTTAGCTTTGAAGCATTAAGGCTAAGGAAAGTGAAGGGTCTCTCTTTAGCTTTTAGGCTAAAGAAGAAATGAACTAACACATAGCTTTGGGCTAAGGATAGGGGGTGTTTTGTGACTTTTGGTCCATAGGAATGAGGGATAATTTATAAATTCAGTGCTACAAATTATTAAGGGGACCATTATAATAGCCCGCATTTTGACTTTGCCAATTTTTTTCAGGAGTCATTATAACTCCAAATCGCAAGCCGTCTTCGCCATAGTATTTTGATTGTAGTATTTTACTTGTACAATTTTTTTTGTAATTGTTGGGCAACAATGAAAATCCTTAAGAAATTGGTACCTATCAGTACAAGTGAGGATTTCAGGATCGTCAGGTGTCCGTTTTGTAAACTGATTTCATCAATATTTTTTAAATAAAATGATTTATTTTATGGATATTTTTCTGAATGATTGCTTTATAGATTTGACACTCGTATTGATTTACCACTTTACTTGCTTCTGTACCATAGTATTTAACTGTTTATAGATTCTACTACTACTGCATGTGAATTTTACTGTTTCTGCACTGATTCAATGATCATATGAATGTAACTGCTATGAATTGACTGTTAACATGCCTATTGCTTATTTACCGTGCTTTGAATTCAGTTATAGGTTTTTGTGACCTGTTTGGTTTTTTAAGCTCATTATATGTGGTTAAATGATTTCAGGTCAGGACAGACGAACAGGGGTGTGAGGCTGGTCAGGATTCTTCAAGTTCTGTTTGTTTTTATTTTTCTTTTGTACTTATAACATAATAGTTATGATATGATTGTATAAATCCTGAGTATTGCATGATTTTTGGGATTGAATATAGATGTATACATTAATGTTTTGATTTGAATTATAGAATCTATTTTTTTTTATTACTGATATATGATATTAGATAGCTCTGATTATTATTTATTAAAATATTAAAAGAATAATTTTTCAAATTTTGATTCTAGAGCATCACATCTATAAATTATTTATATACAAGGATGAAAGTTCACTTGCTTAACATGGGTTTAGGTAAATCTGGGAGGTTGGGATTGAAGTCCTATGCCTAAGGGTAGGAACTATTTATTGATTTTAGTTCAACAAACAAATGCATATGACTTAGGATTTATTCCTAAGAATGTAACCTATAACTTTTAAACTAAAGATTGGAGAACTTCCTATGGTTTAAGCTAAGAAAGATGGAGAAATTTTTTTATAACTTTTGGGTTCATAGAAAACTAGAGGCGATGGATAACTTAGGGGTTACAAATCAATGAGGGTCTCTTGAATTTCTGTGTTCAAAGAGAGGTGTTCATGTGCTTAATTTGAGCTAAGCAAATGAAAGGGACTAGGCCTTTAGGATCTATGCCTAGAGGATCATTTGTTGATTTTAGGTTCAACAAATGGGCTAGGGGAACTTAGGATTTTGTTATAATATTCCAGTCGTCATAGCATGATGTGTTTGGGACTTTGATTTCAAAAATATCATACACAAGAAAGCTAACTTAGAAAGATCCGAGTTGAATTTAGTTCAACTTAGATCTGGAAGACCCTAGGATTTATCTAAAGGGTGTAATAGCTCTACGGAATCCTAGAGATCATGCAATGATATATTTGAAATTTTAGGGAGCACCAGAACATTATGCACCGTGAAGGGCAACTCCTAAAAGAGAGTTCGTATATATTTTTGAAAGATTTGGATTCATTTAAATGGGAAAATTATTGCTACAACTTTTAAGGAATTTTAAGGTCAATTTGATGTGATCTAGAAATCCTAGAAGTGTGTGAGGGTGCTTGTATTTTTAGGAATTTTAATCATCTCACTTAATCACCTCATTTGAAAGCCACATAAATAGAATAAAATAATACTAAAGCATAAGAGAATTTAATTTATGGGCCTTGGAGGACTCATAACATACTTCAAATTTATTTCAGAATTAAATGAGCCTATTTAGTGATCTTCCAAAATTCTGCGGGTCAAAGATATTTTAAGTGAATTATGATTATCATTCTAATACTCCAAGTTCAGTAAAGTGCCAATATGAACCCAATCGATCCTGCACAGGCGTATAACATAGACCTTTGAGGGTCTACGATAAGTCTCGCAATGATTCAATATTTTCTTAAATCAATCACATTCATTTAGAAGCATTCACCAAAACTCTAGAGTCTATCAAATTTAACATACGCAAATCACCTAAGCTTATAGAGTCGCTTATCTATAATGACCTAAGGTTTTATGGAAGAGAAATGCAACTTGCAAAGTTTGAGACATACACGGCAACATTTGATTTGGAATCAAATGGCAACACCTCCCTAGGGCTTGATCATAGGCAAAGGCTTTGGGTGCAACATGAATGTGTTCTATGCAAGGTAGGGGCATTGGACATAAGTCCAATAACACAGTGCTTCGTCACCATCCTCTTTCAGCTCTCAAGTGAGAGCAAATTATGGGAAATCAGTGGATTTTCACAATTTTATCAGAGGGCGGAAAGCATTTGGAATATTCTGGAGCACAAAAGAAAGTTTCTACAAGACCCAATGTGTTTGGGAGCGTCATAAATACAACGATTGGTTTGGAAATCTAAAGTTATCTAAGTTTTAGAAATTTACCTCATTGAAGCTAATGTCCGATGGTTCCAACCGTAGCACCTTTATCTTGTGTTTGAAATGCAATTTCTCTGCTGTTTGGATCGCTCTCGAATGTCGCATCATTGCCACCAGCAAACCCTTAGCCGTCAGTCACCTTCACCGCTTTCTTATTTCCTCTCTTTTATTTGAAGGAGAGAGAACAGCAACTACTCGGTTTTAGCGTCCAAACGCATGAATCAAATGCAAGAAAGAAGTCGAGGGCACTCCTCTCTTTCTCAATTTGGCCTTTAGGTACACACACGAGACCCAAGCCTTTGTTTAGTTCATCCTCAAAGAGTTCCAGGTGGCCATCTCCTCCTGATTGCTCAAGATGCACGTGGAACCAGCGATAGGGAACGCTGACTTTCTCTCTAATCCACTCAATTCAATCCCAGTCGTGCCCAACTTCTCCAGATTCCGCCCCAAGTTCACTCGTCTCAACCAAGATTCACACGAGAGGTCCTAGGCGCAATCCTCCTTGCTTGATCCAACTGCAGACACGCACAATCCTTCCTTCCCAGTCACACACGAGAGCTCTACTTTTGCTCCCCTTTTTCTCGCTTAATTTATCTGGATAGGAAGCACGTAAGAGAATCCCCCCAGCTCTCTCTCGCTCGGTTCTTCAATGTGGGACGAAATAGGACTCCTCTCACCCACTTGTTTTCTGATCGCACGACAGTAGAGCCCAGGCCGCTCCCCTCTTGACGTCTCAAAAGAGACCTTGAACTGTTGAAAATGTTCATAAATCATGGGATCGGACAGGCAACAAATTGAAGATTTTAAGGTAATCGGAGCCATTCGATGCAATTTCATGATTTGGGAGATATTTGAATTTATTTAGGAGATTGAGATGAACCAAATTAGTCGATTCGAGCTCAATTTTGAGTTCGATCAAGATCGATCGAATTGATCAGGCTTATTTGAACCCAATAAGACCTGGACGAATTCAATTCGGCTCGATTTGTGTCGAGACAAAAATTGTATCAGCAAAAGACGTTCAATATGTGTAGTGAATGTTTGGAAGTACACCACACATATTAGCGCGCGCCAACAATGATCAAATAAGGTCCTCCAAACCAAATAAGGTATCATTTGAAAGGGGATGAAAGCTCCAAGAATGCTTAAAATTGAATTAGACAATATACACAAAGATAAGAGGATTTCTTTCTATCACCTTAAAAAGGAAGAGTTTTGATGACTCTTGGAAGAGAGATCTAGAAGCATTTTGGCAACTCCTAAAGATTTTTCTAAGGGCGTTTGCTATCTCTAAAAGAATGCAGTTTGATTAGAAGCAGTTTGGCTACTTCTAAAGGATCTTAGGGATATTTTTCTCTCCTCATACCTAGGAGTATTTTGGCTAACACCTATAAGGATTCAAGGACAATTTGGCTATCACTTCAAGAAGGATTAGGGACATTTAGTGTCTCCTAAAGGGTCTTAGGAATATTTTGTTGTCTCCTAAAAAAGCTAGGGATATTTGGGCTACGACCTAGAAGTTTAAGGATATTTTAACTACCACTTGAGAGGGGTTAGGAACATTTGATGTTTCCTAACAGTTCAAAAGGCATTTTCCACCTATTGAAAAGTTTTAAAAGGCATTCTGGTAACCAATCAAGAGTAGAATTTGCTTTGTTTGGGAAAAACAAAACTCAAAAGATATTAAGGCCAAGAGTATTTTGACTACTACTTAAACATTAATAATATTTGAGATAAGATCACCTATTTTGGTTAGATAAAAACCTTAATATTTGGGTAGACTAAAAGGAATTTCGGGACCATAAAAAGTCTAAATTTTGGATAGATCTATTAATGTTCAATTTGGGAAAAACTAGATCTAAAAGAATTAGCTAGGGGAGAACTTGGAAGATTTGAATTCTACCTAGACTTGCAAGTCGCTAAGAAGACTCCTATTGAGGGATGTCTAAACTTAGTTGATTCTAAAAAAATGGAAATGTCTTTCTTTTGTAGAAAGAGAAGATTAACTTTTTTTTGGAGAAAGATGATTGATTCGAAATTTAGACCAAGGTTTTAGTAATCTGGAACCAATCAACAACCAGATGAAAGGAACATTTCTATTTGGGAGAAACATTCATTCATTAATATGATTGAAATTTGAATACAATTAGTTGCAATATTTTTAAATAACGTTCATTGATAGGTAACATAGGATGTTCCCCATTACAATCAATTAGCTGGTTAGACCCTCCTTGATAAGCTTTTTCTACCACAAGGGGGCCTTCCCGCGTGGACTTGAATTTGTCACCTATTTTACGGTGAGTTAGAATCAATCTATGAAAAACTACGACTAAGTCATCGACCTTGAAATTCCTAGAATGGATCAATTTGTCATAAGGTTGAGTCATACGGGTTCGGTACAACCCGAGGTTATGTTGAGCTTACAAATACTTCTCATTTAAACCATCAAGTTCTTCCAACCTCAGTTGGGCATTTTTTTTACTTGTAATTCTATTATTTATTTCAATTTTGAGGGATAGAAGTTGTACCTCCAAAGGGAGAACAATCTCTTCTCTATAGACTAAAGCAAACGATAAGACTAAGTCGAAGTTTTGTTGTTGACCTCTGTTGTAGTGAAACAAAACAAAATAAAAAAATGCCAAATCATTACCTACTCGTGTCGAGCCCATGCCGAGATCCTGCGCAAAATCGGCTGAACACGCCGCTGCTACAGTGTTACCCATCCCTCTGCGACGGCGCCGAAAATGTCCTCTCATGCATGCATCGCCTCGATAGAGCCATCTCGCGCGTCGTTAAAAGGCCAAGGAACCGAAGCCTTTGGCACTCGATCCCTTCCTCTCGCAGAGACACGATCTTCTTCCTCCACGACCACTGCTTCTCCTCCCACGCGAAGCTCTTCCGATCACGACCCCATCCAGTCGCAAGCCTCGGCTGGATCCCGAACCCAAGTGGCCGACGCCTCCTGATCTCCTCCTCACGCGAAAGCTTCGAACCCCAGCTCCTTCTTCTCCGACCTAATCGGAAGCCCCCGTAGCCTCAAACCTCCGCCTTCAACATCTGCTCCTCCCGCCGACTCCACCAGTCCCGATCTCCCACAGAGAGAGAGAGAGAGAGAGAGAGAGAGAGAGAGACCAACCTCCTCTTCTAAAGCCCTAGCCGAACTCCTCTTCCCTCCGCTGCCTTCAACGACGTTCCCCTCTTGTGGAATCGAAAGTTACGACATTTCTATCGGAAGCAACAGTGGGAGCTCGCTAAGTTTTAAGGTAATTTCCCCCCTGTCGAACGCTTCTTCGGCCAAATCCCGCGAAACTGTTGAACCAGAAAGAGGAAAGGGAATGTTTAACTCTCTGTGAGATTTAAACAGGATCTAGAACGAACCCTGCATAAATGCTATCTTAATTGTGCCTTGATCATGCGTAACCTAGCATAATTTCTGCTCAAATTTTGTAATTCTACCCAAATCTTATGTAAATTCCTTGTAGTTTAATTGTAATTAATTACAATTAAATTTTTTTATTATACTTAATTATAATCAATTATAAATTAATTATAATATATTAAATTAACTATGATTAATTAGTTCTAATTTTAATTAATTATTATTATTATTAATTAATCATAATTAATTAAATTTAATTATGATTAATTATTTTTAATTATAATTAGTTATTAATTATTATATATTAATCATACTTAATTAAATTATAATTATTTTTTTAATTATAATTAAATAAAAAAAAAGAAGAAATGAAAAAAATGTCTCTTGCCTCGATCCATGGGCCAACACATCCCACCGCCGGTCGCCAAGGTATAACTTCTCAAACTTAAAACTCCGAAAGCTCGTTTTCGTCGTTCGCAGCGGACTGGAGAACCCCCTATACGCGCTCTCGTAGCACGGTGGGAGAAAACCCGGTGCGGTGCCTACAATGAGGCGGGTAATCACTTAAAATCCCATTTTCGTCGTTTGTAGCGGACCGGAGAACCACCTATACGCGCTCTCGTAGCACGGTAGGAGGGAGCCCGGTGCGGCGCATACGGCGAGGTGGGTAAGCCCTATACACGCTCTTGTAGCGTGGTGGGGAAAGCCACTTGTGTTGTTCATACAGGTACTTTTGAAGACCCCATACACGCTCTCGTAGCATGGTGGGATGAAAAGATGTAAGGCCCGGTATCCAAGGACACCTACCATACACGCTCTAGTAGCGTGGTGGGAAAGGCCCAGTTTTCCGTAATTTCCTCTAAACGGGGGAGATGCCGGAATGCTGCCGAAATTTCGGGTGAATATATGAACTATACATCAGACCTGATTTGAACTAAATGATATCAACTTAAGCTTGGACTTAAATTCAAAAGGACAGATACAAAGAACTTTGATTTGAATTGAACTTGCAAGGACAGCGGGGGACTTCTAAGCTTGAACTGAATAATTTGAACTTGAACTCAAACTGTATAACATCAAGTGAAATTTGAGCTTTGAGCTTGCAAGCATTTGACCCGAATCCGAATAAACTCAATATAACTATATGAGTCATGGGACTTGAATTTGATTTGAGTATCAAGTGGACAAAGCTTGGATTCAATTTGAACAACAAATGAATGTGACTTGGACTAGTTGGATTCAAACTCAAATGAACAAAGAACTTGATTCAAACTCGACTCGCTTGGTTTGAACACCAACAAGAACTTTCAGCTTGACTGCAGGGAGCTTACAAGATGTGAACATTGAACTTGAATTGAACCATGAACTGAATGTGAACAAATACAAAGAAATTGAATCAAATTCAACCAAGAAGAACCCGAGTTTGAACTCAAGCATGAATTGAATATAGAACTTAAACCTTTAAGAAAGATTTCAGGAGACTTGAACAAGACATGAGCTGCAAAGAACTCAAGTTGAGCTTGGACTTGATTGAATTCAAAAAAAAAAGCAATAGGGGACTTGTGAACTCGATGCAATTGACCTAAATGAACTCGAACTGTATCTGAACTCGAACTCAAAAGAACTAAGTTCAAACGAAACAAAAGACTTATTTTGGATTTGAACTTGTGTTGTGAACTCAAACCAAATTCAAGTCCAAAATTGACTTGAACAATCCAAAAGGAATATGAAACGATTGTGACATTTCATATAGCATTCAGATCAAAGCGACAAATAAAGCTGGTGATACTCATATTAATCATGTGAGCGAATATATTTGTCTCTTGTTGTTGGAGGGATTTGGTATGCAAACGAATGCATCGGTCTCTTGCAAGCATAAGGAAATTAGCACACAAGTGAATGTAGCAAGTGGGAGGCCAATGTGTGCGAAGAAATTAACAATGGATGTGATTGACCTGATAGTCAGTAACCATCTGCACATAGACACATCGATCTCTGGTGGATTGTTGAAGTTCATATGCCATGAGTTCAATGAGTCACCAACAAACATGAATGAGAGGGCCGTAGTGAACATATCTATCAATCTGCAACAGTAGTAGATATACAATGGACCAAAGACTACGACGAATGCAAGTACCTACAAACCAGTGTAAGGAGATCTCTCATGCATATAAATGACGGCAGTCGATGTGTAGTACCCATGGCAGTCTTGTAAGGAGAAATGGTAATCCTTGCAAATAACAACCACAGAGGGATTACAAGGATGATCAACATTCTATGGATGTAAATATACACAAAACATATCATCTACAGATAAGAGTAGTATACATGCAATGCCTATGAGGTATTTACAAGTTGCTGTAACCAAAGGCAGTGTGTTTGTAGTACACACATAAGGCACTTATGAACTGTTGCAGCACTCTTATGATCAACAACAATACAATGACAACCAAATGTAGAGATCCCTCACAAGCAAAAGATGACCGATCGATGACAAATGCAAATGCCTATAGGTCATTGCAAGAGACTTGTTCCATGTCTAACATATTATCTACAAGTAGACAAGAAAGAATTGCAGCAAGAGCAAGCTCCTACGAGCCGAAGCAGGAGATTCGTTAGTGTACTATAATCTACCTGCGTAAGTCATGCAAGTAGTACACGACAGTCTACCTGTACAAGGCAATAAACTGTTCAATCCCCGAGCTGCTGCAAAACGCCACCGGATCCGCAACTTTCATGCAAGCGGACAGAAGGCGTGTATAAATATTACAAGAATACCCCTGCACGTGTGCACTTTAATTTGTATACACATAGGTACACTAAAAGGGGAAAATATAATCATAACCCACATGGGCCCCGGCGAGGGTGTTATTGGTACACACGTGACGTCTAGGGATGCTGCGCGGGTCAATAGATTTGAACCCGATCCTCCTATGCAAGCAGATAGGAGTAGACAAGGTTCAATAAATAATTATAAAATGCCCCCAAACACCTGCATGGGCCCCGGCGAGCGTGTTATTGGTATACACGTGACGTCTAGGGATGTTGCGCGGGTTAATAAGTGAATTCAAGTTCGAGCCCGATCCTCCTATACGGGTAGATAGGAGTCGACACGGCTCGAACCATTAAATAAATATGCAGTCGTGAGATCGACCAAGATATTTATTTTATACATTCATATTAGGCCTTCAAGGTCTATAATCAAGTGAATTCACCTACAAAAGGCTCAAAGCCTACGAAACCCGATCCTTTGTCGGCCAGTAGATAGAGTCGACAGGGTCTAATCAATAAAATATAAATGCGCTTATGCACCCCGATGATGGCCGTGTTGATAGAAAATCTCAACCGGAGGGGTTAACTTCAGCCATTTCAAATATTCTTAAATTTTCACAAAATCCAGATAATTTTCAAGTGACTTCAAGGTCACCCTGATGATGGCCGTGTTGAATGCAAATCTCAACCGGAGGGGTCCACACAGATCATTTCAAATACCACCCAAATACCCAAAACTCCACAAAAATTCCCAAAATCATTAAAATCCCAAAAATATTTAAAACTGAAATTCAACCCAGCTAACCACTTAAAGCGAAATTCATCCATCCTCCGCAACAGTTTGTCGAGGTGGACAAATCAAAATATACTTCAGCTCACAAGAGCTAGTTCCTAGTCGAAAATATCACTAGGATCCATTCTCAAACAATCTCCTGCCAGCAAGGACGTGGTACGAGTCCTATAACCGGCAGTTTCGCCGCCAAATGGCACTGCAGGATAAACGGTTATGACTCGGGGCCCTCTGAACCAGGTGGTCGCCGCCAAATGGCACCATTATATTATGGTTATGGCCATAGCCCGTATGCTCCCCAATGACATCAAATCCTTGAGATATGAATCAATAGGATATGATCGATAGGGCATAAAGCCCTCTGTTAGCTAAGGTGGATTCAAATTTGTCCCCTTAGACAAACATTCACCCCAGGTCTACAAGGTACCCTTGGACGAAGCAACCCATGGCTGCCGACAAGGATCCTTCTGTCAGGTTGGGTCGACTACCTCCTCTGACTAAGTAGACCGGGGACCACGATGGCCCGGGACGACGGAACCATGGGATCTTGATCGGGTCTATCATCCATTCCCCCACCATCCGCTTTAAGTGCAAGATGGTGAAATTTCAATTTTAAATATTAAATCTCCAAATCTTTCAATCTTCCAAATTCCCAAATTCTCCAGATTTTAACATCCCAAACCCATGCTGCTACTATATGCCAGACTCACGTATCTTTACGTATCTGATTGACGACTAGCCTTAATTGAAAGTTCTCTCTCGTTACCGGGAGGGGTAATTAACTATAGGGGCTTGCGCCTATAGAAAACCAGAACTCAGATCATAAAGTCCTCGCAAAATGAGGGCGAAATCTCTGGGTAGTGTCTTATCTACTATCTCATCTGCCTTCCAAAATTTACCCCGGAACTTAGTTCATTAAAACTCCCCTCGAAAAGCAAAAAAGCGGCGGAGGCCGGGGTCGAATTTTCGGAGCCCACAGATTTCTGGCGACTCCACTGGGGATTGGTTTCTCTTTCCATCTTTGGCTAGTTGTCTCAGTGCCATAGTAGCAGCTATTTCAACCTGCATTTAAAATTTTAAATCTCTCAAGATGATCATTTAGAATCAAAATTTTGAATATTCTAAAAATGAACATTCAACAAGTTTATCAGGATAACGTATTTAGCAGTATTTTAAATTTATATTATTTGAATTTGCTCGCTAATGTTATCTATTTTTATTTTCTATTCTGTGCAAGTCTCTGCATTTTTGAAAGTGTGGGGTGATGTATCAAATTTTGATCACTAACCCTTACCTTTCATTTATGCAGATGGATCTACAGAATACACCAATGACTGTCCAACTGGGACAAGGAGCCAGGATCCAACTGGCAAATGCCATTATTGAAACTGAAAATACTGGAGCTACTATCCAGTTTGGCAGTATCGACTTTCCAGCTATTACTGCAAGAGCTGCTGGTATCCCTCCATGCGGCATTGAATCTGAAGGGCATGCTAGGAGGCCCCACTCCGCTGAAACTGCTAGCCGTCGTGTGCATCTGTCAACGCCACGACCTGCTGTCAAAGACCCTCAAAGGAGGATCTTTGTGTTTGAACGACTTTCTCAATCTGAGATCCCAGCCACCAGAAGGGTAGTGACTTATGGGAGAATCTCAGTGGTACCTACCAGGACCACTACGCTGCCAATAGGGTCATCTGTACCTGGGAGGAACAATACTGAAGCTTCCTCATCTGGAGGAAGGCCCACCAGGAGGCAGAGAAGGAAGATGAATGCTGAACTCCGAGCTCAGCAGCTACTAGTGCCAGTGCACCCCTCGAACATGCCTGCTCCAGAGCATATATCCAACGTTTCTACCCGGAACAAGTTTACTGACCTGAGATGGGTTAAGAGGAATAGCTCTACTGGTGAGCTGAAGAAGTCTTTTTGGGATCGACGATGTGAAATCCCAGCTCCTCAGAAGAAGAAAGAACCTGAAACCCTGTCAGCTCGGGTGTACAGGGTACTAAAGACTGTAAAGGAGAAGGGTCTGAAGAAAAAGAAGTTCCAAAGGCCATTGGTTATTGAGACCAGAAGGACCCCTCCGAGGGAAAGGTTGTCTTATGATTTGATAGCCGAAAGAAGAAGAAAACAAGTCCCACACGGTGAACATCGGGGTGTGACACCTGAACCACGCGTTCAGGGATCCACCGCCGAAAGGTCCCGGTGGAAGGGAAAACAAATCTGGAGGCCAAAGCCTCGCAGAGAAGAAGATAATAAAAGAAAAAGAACTTATTCGGGCGTGACATCACGTACAGCTTCCCAGAGATCCGCCCCCATCAGTAAACAATATCAGAAGTGGGTCCAAAAGAAGACCCATGATGACGCTCCTCCCAACGGTAGACACCTTGGAGAATCCTCCAGGGGATCCCGTCGTTCTCTGACCCCTCCCAATAATGAATCTAACTTCGACCGTAGCCCACGGGTTGAAGAGATCTTCCTGCCTAACCAAGAACCGGAGATCCAGTGGCGCCGCCGCTCGGAGATCCGTTCTAAATTCATTATTTTAACTAATTTTACACTAATTATACTTAATTTATTAAAGTATAGTCATAATTATTTAATATTACAGTATAATTAATTATTAATTTTAAATAATAAGTAAATAATTATAAATATTGTAGAATACAGAAAAATATGAAAAAATAGGGAAATTATTTAATTATAAATAATTATTAATTTTAGAAAGAAATAAGAAAAATGAATTTCCATATTCGTGTACTTGGTTGAATACGAAAATTCATTTTCCATATTCTAATGAGGAAAATTTTTTCCCATATTCTCTCTTCAAAATATTTTCCACCAATCAGGCTCCTTTAAATTAATTAGGCTGCTAATACCATCCTTTTCTTAATATCGCCAAATAAAAACTAGCTTATGTGAAAACTGAAGATTCAAGTTGAGGTGCAATCACATGACATTGGAATTAAGAATCCACTTTGAAAGGATAATTATTTCAAGTTAAGAAGCTCCCCATCACCAGCAGGAGTATTTTTAAATTTATGAACTTGTTAAACATTAAAAAAAAAAAGTGTACCTCAAATGTTGACCTTTCTTTCTCCGAAAGTTTTTTCTCAATCACAGAATTATCACCAGAAGGCACATTGCTGCCAGAAGCACACAAAAATGAAAGTTTCAAAGGTTTTGTTTTGCAAAACTGATGATATGAAACACAAGAAAAGACAATTAAAATATAAAATTCTGGTTATTTATGAAGGCAGGACATAGAATTTGTCAGAAAACACTATTCAGGAAATGTCAGTAAATATGTAAACTTAATATATCACATCAGAGGCATGGATATGAACTTCGGTAGCAATGCATGTATCCTATGAGCACAACAAGACAGATACAAACGATGGAAACACCAAAGAAAATACAAGGGTTTATTGGCAACAAATATGGACCAAAGTACCAATTTTTAACATATTCTATTATTCCCCAATGCACACCCGTCATAGAATTCACGGCTAAGGATTACCAAATTCAGACAAGTGCACTGAAAGGATTTAGTGTTTTGGTTCAATTCTAACACATCCTGTAAAAAGTACGTTTTATGTATTATGAAACCCTCATCAGTTGTTTGAACTAATTGAAGTGGCTTTAAGAACTATACTATACTAATTGTTCATTATGAAGGCTAGATTACATATTTAGTTAAGAAAACCATAGCATAATCAAAACAATGACAAAACTTTAGAAAAATAACAAAAGATATGGCACATAGGTTTTTTACTTTATCGAACGAAAGAAGACCAACTATAATGCTACCAAATACCACTTCAAGAACAGATGTGTACAAGCGTAAGTGTTATAAAGACCATTGGATAAAGCA
The DNA here is from genome assembly GCA_019925795.1 of Dendrobium chrysotoxum. Classification (NCBI taxonomy): domain Eukaryota; kingdom Viridiplantae; phylum Streptophyta; class Magnoliopsida; order Asparagales; family Orchidaceae; genus Dendrobium; species Dendrobium chrysotoxum. The sequence goes on along the minus strand of CM034304.1, from coordinate 23,851,033 downwards.
TCAGCAGCAACAGCTGCATCTATAATTGAGAACTCTTCTTTTCCATTTCTCCCAGCTAAAGTACTTCTAACTTAACGAAAATCTTTCCCAAGAAATCCTAAACATCTTGGATAACCGTTGTCAGTAAAACTTATGCACCCTCTGGGGTATTTCCTTTAGCTTATTAACGGTGCATAAGCTAACTATCCACTTGGTTATTTTTCTTCTTCTCTTAAATTAATTTCTAACAAAATAGGTCTTTCAACTTTGTCTCATCACCTCGAACATTCAGGATGGTTGGAATGAGCGTTAAATAACATAAATAAAAAGGTTTTTCCACCACTCAGTTATTGGAGTGAGTTTTAGACAAATCCTCACCTTGCAGTATTACGCCAAGTGTCTTAGAAACCAGCATGCAAGTGAATACCATGGTGGTTAGCATCCTGGCAAGTTGAGCATATGAATTAAAAGATATGATGACAAAATTATGAATTATTTTAACTTCTCTGAGTCAAATATGAAAGCAAAGATGAGGACTAGGTGCCAAATGTTCAACCGAAAATTTGCAAACATTTTAAATCTATTTCAAATTAATTTGCAGCGTTTTTTTTGGTTCTGCTTTAACCACAAACATTTGGGCTTATTATTCTGAAAGAATAGCTTTCAAAAGATTTTGAATATATCAGACATTCAATGACTGCAAAAATTGTCTTTTTTTCTGGGAACTTCAATCAAAGACTGGTGCTTCTATCATTTTGGACTGCTATAGACTCTTTTGTGAATTTCCAGAAACTCTTTCAAGGATGCTATTGAAGTAGACTATTTTGCAGAATGGACCGATCTGTACCCAAATAAATGAACTTAATAAAGAGTCTGCATGCAGAGTTGTTTTCAAACAAAAAGGTTTAATAGAGAGATCAAGCAATCTTTCTGGAGCTGCACGATTTGAACAAGCTGTCCGTAAAATATGGATCAGTGATACAAATGAATTGTTGATAAAGGAGAAGGATGATAGGATTTCAAAGATTCCTTGCTAACTTAGAAGTCAAAACAAATTAACCAAAATCTACAAAAATTTGTATTTCTGCCTTCTTTGGAGATTCCTCTGAGAACCTGCCTGCCCACTCTTTTGTCTATCTAACATGTTTTAGTTAATGGTATTCTGCATTATATGTTTATACCTACTATTGCTTACCTTAGGATGACTAATAGATGCTTTCTAACCTGTGCTAAAAAATGCATCATGGATTCTATGAATTTTGCTTTCATTCTGATTTCAATAGTGGGTTTGATGGAGAAATATAGAGAGAATAAAGAGGAACTACATATGATATTTATTAATTTAGAAAAAGCATATGATAAAGTTTCAAGAGAAGTGCTATGGGGAGTTCTTGAAAAGAAAGGAGTTAATAACGCTTATATTTAAATCATTAAAATTATGTATGCAGGAGCTATTACTTGTGTTCAAACACAAGGTGGTTTGACCAAGTATTTCCCTATTTCGATTGGATTACCTCAAGGATCAGTCTTAAGCCCATATCTTTTTGCTTTAGTCATGGATGTTCTCACTAGACATTTGCAAGAGGATGTATCTTGGTGTATGCTTTTTGTTGATGATATTCTTCTTGTTGATAAGACAAGAGAGGGAGTTGAAGGTAAACTTGAATTATGGAGGTCAACCATAGAGTCTAAAGGTTTTCGCTTGAGTAGATCCAAAACGAAATATATGGAATGTAATTTTAGTAGTAATAGACCTAGTGAGGGGATTGTGACTTTGGGCGATCAAGCCATTAATAAGAGTACACGTTTTAGATATTTTGGATCTATTGTTCAGAGTGATGGTGAAATAGATGGGAATATTATCACCAGAATTCAAGTTGGATGGTTGAAGTGGAGGAATGTATCGGGCTTGTTGTGTGATAGAAAAGTCCCCCTCAAACTTAAGGGAAAATTCTATAAGATGGTGGTGAGACCTGCAATGCTTTATGGTGCCGAATGTTGGCCATTAAAAGAGAAGCATAATACTAAGTTAAGTGTTGTAGAGATGAGGATGCTCAGGTGGATGAGTGGCTTTACTCTTAGAGATAGGATGCCAAAAGAGCATATGCGTGAAAAAGTTGGAGTAGCTCCAGTGGAAGATAAGATTTGAAAGAGTTGCCTTAGATGGTTTGGTCACATAAAACGGTGGCCTTCCGATGACCCGGTTAGGAAAGTAGAGGTATTAGATTTGACTTATATTAAGAAAGGTAGAGGTAGACCTAAAAAGCCTTGGTTAGAAAATATTAGAAATGACCTTTCTTTATTAGATTTAAACGAGAATTTACTTTTAACAGGACACAATGGAGAAAAAGGATTCATGTAGCCGACCCCACGTAGTGGGATAAAGGCTTGATGTTATTGTTGTTGTTGTTATTCTGATTTCAATAGTAGACTTTTCTAATGTTATGTTCGTTGTGCAATCTCTCAAGTACCATATCGTATATAGATTTAGAATTCCATGTCGAATCATATATGATAATGGTACTACCTTCAAAAGTACCAAATCAATCAATTTGTTAACAAACATAACATTGATTGGAGGTATAATACTATATACTACCCTCGAGCTAATGGATTGACCGAACATTCAACAAGACATTAGTTCAATTGTTAAAGAAAATCTTAGATAAAAATAAACGGCAGTAATACAAAAAGTTTGTTGAAACCTTGTGGGCCTATCGGACCACATACAGAACCCTGACTCAATCTACTTCATTTACTTTACACTATGGAGCAGAGGCTATTCTCCCGTTAGAGGTACAGCTCATGTCTCTTAGAATTGCAATTAATAATAAAATTACAAGTGCACAAAATGCCCAATTGATGTTGGAATGCCCAAGTGATGTTGGAAGAACTTGATGGTTTAGATAAGAAGCGTTTGCAAGCTCATGAGAACCTCAAGTTGTACCAAACCCGTATGGCTCAAGCTCATGAAAAATTTGTTCGTCCTAGGACTCTTAAGGTCGGTGACTTATCCTAATTCTTCGCAGACCGATTCTAGCTCAACATAAAATAGGTGGCAAATTTGACCCTACATGGGATGGCCCCTTTGCGGTAGAAAAAGCTTATTAAAGAGGGTCTTACCAACTAATAGATTGAAATAGAGAACGTCCTATATTACCTATCAATGGATGTTATCTTAAAAAATATTACAACTAATTGTATTCAAATTTCAAACTCATCAACGAATGAATGTTTCTCCCAAACAAAAAAATTCCTTCAATCGGTTCTTGGTTGGGTCCTGATTACCAAAACCTTGATCTAAATTTAGAATCTATCATCATTCCCCAAAAGAATTTGATATCCACTTTCTCCAAAGAAAGACAATTCCAATCAGGGCCAACTACTAAGTTTAGGCATCCCCATATAGGAGTCTTCTAAGCAACTTGTCTAGGCATAATTCAAACCTCCTAAGGTCTCTCCTCGCTTAGTCTTTTAGATCTAGTTCTACCCAAATTGAACATTAATAAATCTATCCAAATCTAAATTTTTAGTGGTTGCTAAAATTGGGTATTTTCAAATGTTGAGGCTTATCTAGCCCAAAATAGATGACCTTAGTTCAAATATCATTATAGTCTAAATAATTGCAAAAATACTCTTAACCATAACCTCTTTTGAGTTTTTTCTTGCCCAAATAAGGCAAATTCTATTACAACCCAATCCAATATGACCCACAGATATATGTCATACCATGTTGGATGGTGGCAGAACAAAGATGGAACCGCACATACCAAGATCCTTTATTTGGAAAAAATATCATATTTTTCTTTAATAACAGACACGAGAGCTTCTACTTTTTCCCTATACATAAATTTACTCATCCACAAAGTTTCCTTTCTTTCTATTTATACACAAAATATATATTACATATTCTTGCTATCACAATTTCCGACAAAAGACAAACACAGGGCAGGAAATACAGAAATGCCAGGACTGTTCAAAAATCTAAATAAAAAAAATAGAAAATGACGCTTATACACCAGCGAGACTTCAAAAAATCAGCCTTATTTACTCAATCGACCCTTTACCCCTGCCTTAACCTGAAAATGGAATGCATAACACAAAATGAGCAAACACAACTCAGCATATTACATTACCTAAATCATTTCATAATAATTTCAAACCAAATAAATTAAAAATAGAAATTTATTCCAAGCTTAATAGCAAACTTACAGTAGAGTGGTGTCATAAAATGTAGGGTTTTGCAGATAACTAAGTAGGTTATCAAATTCAGAGCACAGTATGCTGAATAGAATGAAAAATAAACTGAATGGAAAATAAACAATCACGCAATTCATAGCAGAAAATAATAGAACTCCAGTTCTTATGTCTTTCATTTAGAACTCAAAACACTTATACTCCCGTTTAGAACTCATGGCCCTCAGGCTTTTCAGTTCCCTAAGCACTTTCAGGATTTTCACAATAGAACTCCGGAGATATATATGAATAGCAAAACTCCAAATAGAACTCCTCCCGAACTCCTCAGACGTACAATGTATAAATCATGCCACATAACATTACAGTTACGCAGTTAAACATAAGGTGGGTTATTTACAAAATTTAAAAGAATAGCCCTCAATGCAGCATTTTAGCAATCAAACCCAGTGCAATGTAACAAAATTCCACTAGCTCCGAATTCTACCAAATTATTAGAGACTGAGCTAAACTATATCCCAGAAGTTTAATTGTTCTACGGTGCTATTTTTTAGTGTCTGGATATTTTCCTATAGCCTTAGAAAAGCAGTATTTCAAAAATACCATCAGAAATTTTATAGAAAAATACCTAAATATCTAGAACTACGTTCTCTACAATATATAGCAGAAGTTACACAGTGAAAATTTTGCTGCTTAAAAGTTATATCAGTTCAAACATCAAAATTTATATTTTAATCAGAAAAATTTCAATACCATTGAATTATTAAAAGCTAAAATAGGCAAAATACAAGCTACCTTGAGCCGAACAACTTTAAGAACTATGTCATCAGTTGAAAACAGCCCGAAATGGCTCAAAATAAACTCTCTCTAGGATTCTCTCCCTTTCACTCACTAGGAAGCAGCTCAAATAAAATGGAATTGAACGGAATAGTGGATTTGGATATTTTAAATATTAAAATTCTAACACCGTGGCACCATGGTGATCCCTCAGAAAGCTTAAAACGCCATCGCAGTGAATTAATTTGCCAAAAACCCGAGAGCACTAGTGTCAGAGCGCTGCTAACACCAACATAGCGGCGTCTTGGGGGAAAAATTCAAACTTTTCCAAACATGTAAATAGATCCCCGGAACCTATTTCAAATCACATACAGACTTTCACATGCACCCAAAACATTCTCAGATATATACAGAAAGGTTCAAATGCAAAAATTTAAAAGAATACCTTGAATATGGTCGTGTCAGAATGGGTTGAATGGTACACCGACTTTACAGGTGTCACAACCCTCCCCTCAGAAAAATGTCATCATCGACATTTCAAAGCTCAAATCAATAGAACAGATTAGAATATAACAGCCTCATCTCAGATTTATTTTCTCAAGTAGCTTCTCTTTCAATTCTATGCTTTCACTATAACTTGATCATTGGAATTATTTATTCCATAACTATCTAACATTATATGCCAGAATATTTTTCTGGTTCTTTTTTATAACTCAAATTTGGATGTACCTCAACCTTATCTGCGTATAATCTGAAGCCAGACTCAGATGCCCACTTCCTCAGAGAAGACGCATGAAATACACTATGTATGTGAGACATGTGGTCAAATAGCAGTAACCTGTAAGAGGAATTGTCAAGCCTTTTAAAACCTCAAAAGATCAAATATACCTTAGACTCATCTTACCAGTTCTTCCAAATCTGTTGAAACCCTTCATCAGACTAACCTTAACATACACAAAATCACCTACTAGGAACTCTATATAATGGTGCTTCGCATCATAATACTTTTTTTGCCTGTCCTGCACCACTATCAATCTATCTCGAATTAGACATATCTTTTTTGTAGCATCTGTTGACCTCTATACATATTCCACAATAAATCGAGTGCATTAAAGAAGGCGGTTAATGGATATGTCGCTTATCACAAGTATCGGGACACCTCGATCGCTATCAAAATTGTCTAAAACTTCACCCAATCGTGAAATAGATCACATCGATGTGCTCAGGACACCGTATTTGTTCAAGAAAAGTCATTGGTGTGCAACTCAACCGAAAGTGATAATGAGCATGATTTTTGGCAAGCATGATGCTACACAAAATTGCATGAAACGGCTTCTGATTACCAAACAAATTGTGTCGATGTGATCAGAGCATCGAATTTATCTAAGGGGAGACCCCTCACAATCAAATTGAATGAAGGCCATCAAAATCGATATATTACAGATGGAACATTGTGCGACGTTGCCCGAACATCGTCTGTTCGCAAAAAGGACTTCGTCGTTGAGTCTGAAACGTCGAAAATACTAGGAAACGACTGTAATATTGTCTGGGTCCTTGCATGAGCAAAAATGCAAAATTGTCATAAGTTACGAGGTTTCGACATGCAAATCATGATGCATAAAAAATGAGGAAATATGTGAGGAACAATCCACATTTCTCTTTAATTATAGGCTAATTAATTTGAGCTACATTAATTAAATTTGTATATATTTCATTTTTCAAATATATATAAAAAATAAAAAGATAAAAAAAAGTCAATCCTATCTACCCATATTACCTCATCCTGCCAAAAGGTTGCTCAAATCCCTATCCCAGCCGCCCTTATCCACATGCCTCCATCTAAACGCCTTTGTTGAATTTTACATACTTATGTGTCCTGCATGCAAGCGCATCCACCGCTTAATTTTTCTTTACTGCTATTATTCTTCTGCATATTTGACTTATCTACTAAAAAAATATATATTCACTCACATAAGGCCCTGCTCTCTCTCTCTCTCTCTCTCGTTCAAGCCCCAACTCCCTCACATGAAAAAACCCTAGCCCATCTCCCTGCTCTCTACAAGCCACAAACCACTACATCCACCAAGACCAACAGTTACACCTCCCAGCCCGAGCCTCACTCTCGTTTCCTACACTTCTCCCAACGGAACTCCCTCTATTCCCAGCTCCCTCACGCAAACCTCCCCTCAACTCACATGTCAACAGCAGAAGAGGCCCCTCTTCTTCACGTGAAGACCTCCTACAGCAAGCCTTCATGGCCTCCTCACAAGCTCCAACAGCTCCAACTCCCAGTTCCTGCATCGAACTCCCCTCCTTCCCCATAGTAGCAACATAATTCTCTTCTATTCGACACCAACCGGCCTTAACCCCAACTCCCTAGGCTGAAATAACTCTCCACAGTGCTGCAAGACTCCCCTTTGCCTACTTGCATTCCAAATCGCCGGCATTACAGGGGCGGAACCAGCCTTAATTTTCAGGGGGGCAAACTTATAAGTAAAATTATAGAGATTTCGCAGATATGCCGGGGGTCCAAGAGGGCAGCGCCCCCTGGCGGGGTTCGACCTGTAATAAAAACAAAAAAATAGATGGCGGGGCATAAATTACCTAAAAAATCCTATAATAAATTTTTTTTTAATTTTTTAAGGGGGGGGGGGGGGGGCAATTCCCCCCCCCCCCCCCCCCCCGCGGCATTAGGTAGATCCGCCCTTGACCGGCAAACCTACATGAACCCATCAAACCGTTGTCAACCCATTCACCTATATATATATATATATATATATATATATATATATATATATATATATATATATATATATATATATATATATATATAAAAGTAGAGAAGACTCGCACTCGCCCGTTTTTGAATCAAAACGGGTCCGCAAGTCGGGTCGGGTCAGGGTTGAAATATTTGACCCATTTGAAAAAATGGGTCGGGTTTGGGTTGACCCGTTTAGACCCGAGTAACTCGGGTTCGACCCGAACCCAACCCGTTGACCCGTTTTGATACCCCTAAGCCGAGATGCTACTAAAATTTTCACTAAACGGAACAGAATAATTTGAGGGAAATCTGAAAGATGAATTTAATTTTAAGAAATTAAAATTAAAAAATAAAAAAGTTATTTAAATTGCATTAAAAAAAGGGAAGAAAAGAGAGAATTTATTATGCAAACTAACAAAATTGTGAAATTTCCATCCTGTAAATCTCTCCAAGCCATCCTGCTAAGACAAGGCATGCAAACTTAGTTGATAATGAATGAGAGCTTCTCTGTTAAAGCAGGCAGCAATTGTATTCAAAGCTTTAACAAAGCCTCATGCTATGGTGCTTTTATTCTAAGTCTACCTTCAATTGTATCGTTTGAGATGGATGCAAAAGCTATTGTTCTGTTGGTTCTTTTTGTATTGGAAGCTGGCTTGAAAACGCAATGTCTTTTCATTGATATGTTAGTCAATATGGAAGGTATTACAGCTTAGTAGTGCCCTTGACTCTTATGGTGCCTATAGATGTATACTGGTTGAGCATGAAATACTTTAGTCAGCAAAAATTCCTAGATAAGGAGATCCTGGAAGATATTCATATATGCAGGGAGGGAGTATAATCGTGAGTTATCACTATGTATATAAAACTTCGGGAATTGGTTTCCGGAGAATATATTGCCAGTCGTTCTTTTTGATGCCCGAATGGTTTGCTGACTTGAAATGATCCAAAGTTGTACATAAAAAAATAAAAAAAAATTAAAATATTGAGAACTTATTTGAGGGATGCGCCAACCCCAAAGAGGAAAGAAACAGCAGTGATTGAATAATCATAAGTAAAGTTATAGTATAGTTGTTTTTGGCTCCCTAAGTATAGAATTACTTTTGCACGACCAGTAACTTTATAAATTAACATCAAAGTCGATGGTACAAGATTGGTTAGATGAAGAAATAATACTCCATCAGATCCGCAACACTCGTACAAGCAGACAGAAAGCATTTCTTGAGTTTCAAATGAAATCTTGCGCATATTTTGACGACAGTTACTTGTGCAAAAGATATATTTAACTATTTTAAAATGCCCTTCATGCATTAAAAAATAATTCTCTAAACTTAAATGTGACTCAGTGAAAAACGTGTACGGTAATTTAAAAAAAAATAATTCCCCGCAGATGCTCCAATAATGTCTAAATTTACAAACGTCAATGTTTGAGAATGTTACGTCGGAGCTAAAAGCTCACCAATCTAAAACCTTATCTTCAAACAAAATGCCCGCATGTGCTCTAATCATTCCTTTGAACTCTTAATTCAAATGTCTAAGAATGCTACGCGGGTCAAATATTCAAGTTTCATCCTCCTCGAAAAGAATGGAGTCCACACGACTTGAATTAATGAATGAACAACTAATCACAAATCTACCGGGATATTTAAACCTAAAGTTCGCATTAGGCCTTCAAAGACTCTTTAGATGAAATGCATCATAAAACATAAAGCTCTCATTCTTAGCATTAGTGCGATAACTTATAATGTCAGAAATCGAACCAAATCTTCTGTTAGCGAGCAAACAGAGTTAAATTGAAAATATACAAGCTATTTAAATACCCCAATGATGGCCATGTTGAAAGTTAATCTCAATCGAAGGGGATTCTACCTTTTAAATGCTTTTAAATTCTAACAAAATACAGATATTTTCAAATGACAATCATGTCACCCCAATAATGGCCATATTGAGTATAAATCTCAATCGAATGGGTCAATTCTCAAATATTTACCAAACTTCAAAGCTCAACTTCTAGTAAAATATTAATATTTAAAATTAAGATTTAATCATCTAAACTTAAAACAAAACTCATCCATCTTCTGCAACCGTTTAATGAGGGCAATGAACTCAAAAATAACTGTAGCTCACAAAGAGAAAATGTCCAGTCGAGAATACCACTTAAATTTATTCCCAAATAACTTCATGCTAGTAAGAACGTAACATTTGTCCTCTAACCGGTGGCTTGGCCAGATGGCTCCACAAAACCCGTAGCTTGGTCAGATGACCCTAAGCAGTAAATGATTGTGACTGGTCCTCTAATTAATGGTTTGGCCAGATGGCTCCACATAGTAAATGATCAAGACCACAGCCGTCTGACCTAGTGGCTTGGTTGAACTACTCCGCTATCCTACGGTCATGGCTAAAAGTCTGTATGTCCCCCATTGGCCAGTTACCATTCAGTAATAAATTATAGGTATAATCGATAGGGCACAAAACCCTCTGTTAGCCAAAGTTGACTTGAATTCATTTCTTAGATAAACATTCACCCCAAGTCTACAAAATATCCTTATACGAAGCAACCCATTGTTGGAGAATTTTTTGTTGTCCTCTAACGGATTGCATACTTTATGATTAAATACGGCATAAGAATGATGATATTTTACCCCAAAGGGTAAAGATATCATTTTCTTAAGGATTCAATGATAAAATCTATAATTTAACAGAGATTCTCCCGTTCAATGTTTGGTTGAACGGGGTTTATTTTATTCTGGGGTACAGATACCCCATAGGGGCTTGCCCCTATGGTTAATTACATCTCAAGCTTTGGTACTTGAGAATACTTTTGATTAAACTAATGGTTTTCTCTTTTCTTTTCTTTTTTAAGTCATTTAAATATTGGCTAAAGTTTGATTTTTGAAAATCCATGAAAGTCTTATTTAAAGGATTTTGATACTTTAGGAATTTCAAGGAGAAAGTGATCAGTTTGAAATCAGATTTTTAGAATAAGAGCCAAAGGGAATGAAATAGGAGCACTTGATTCTGAGGGAAACTCAGAGGTGCTCAAACTATCCTATGTTAAGCTTTATGTTTTAGAAATCTAATTTTGTTTGAATTGATCATTTTCATTAGAATGTTGGGGCTTATATTCCAACAAAATATATTGAAGGAACTTCCCGAGAGGTGAGGACTTATGTGGTGATTATAATCAACCGCTGCCTCAGATCTTAAAACTAAGGAGAGGACTACCGAGAGGTAGTGCCTAAAACCTAAGCCTAATGAATGCAAAAGGACTTACAAACTACACCTCACATGAGGCATAGCCCGCTCGACCCCTAGATTTATTGTCCGCCTGGAAAGGACTACCAGTTAAACCCACCTAAGCGCTTTTAAAACCATATTTTTCGGTCTCAATGCAAATGAAGAGTGGAGGGTTATTTTTTTTAGGAAGTAAGACTTATAACTTGGCTTTGAGGCCAATATGCCTAGTTATGTAGGGTATGTAGAATGCAGACCCACAAAGAAAGACTTTTTGTTATCTAGTCCTTAAGTGAGGGCTTGCCTACATGAGACTCTTTTAGGCCATGCATGATCAATTTAAGTTTTTGAAAACTTAACTCTTTGAAAGAGAGCCATGCAAGTTTCTTTTATTAGAAAATCGTGGAGCATAAATTTGATTTTTTAAGTTGTTTACATTTTAAAGGGTAAAAATCTTAAATTTTTCCTAAGAGCCTACCGCATTCACATGTTGAGGCCACTCCCAAACAAACAATAGAAGAAACCTAAGAAAAGCATGCTGTTCTAGTGCGCACACAGTAAACAAACAACACATGCATATATATAAATCAAGTGCAGGAAATATAAATAGAGTCCAAGTTATTACAAACAATTTTGGCAGCTGAGTTACCTGTCATTATACAACCCAGTTAATGTATTACAGACTCTACTTATGGGGGGTCTTCAAACTCTTGATTTCTGAATAAACATAGGGCTTCACCTTTGACGGGTACATCCTTCTAGTCCACTTCCTTCTTTTGCTCCAAACCCCCACAAGTTTTACATCCTAATTCTATCAAATACATATTTGAAAAAAAAAGACTCAAGCCTGCAAAACAAAGTTAGAAAGCAGTTTATATAATAATCACATCATATCCAAAATTTGCTTAGCACTTAGAGTGCCAAGCACCTGCTTCTACCCTATTGGTCATGCCTCTTGGGGGGTTTAAGCAGCACCTGCAAGCAAACAACGTTAAGATAATCATAATTTATTTTAGTTTACCCCCTCTTGGATACGGCCACCTGCACAAAAAAGCATGTATATACTTCTACGCTAACCGCTTAAGGGCAAGTGCCCACATCGCTGACAATCCAATGGGCAAACACACCAAATCATCAATCACATGTGCACACAAAGAAAAATCCTAGTCCTAGCATGCCGAGGGGGTTGTGCACCTAAGTGTGTGAAACTTATGTGGTATGTCGCACTAAAGGTATTCCACCTAGAGTTTGGATTTAAGGGAAGGATATCCAACACTAATTTTGGACTAATGTTGGAAGAATTCTCCTTAATTTTTAGAACTAGGAAAAAGAGATTGATACTTCTTTTAGCTTTGAGGCTAAAGAAGAGAAAGAAGTGTCCAACATATAACTTTTGAGCTAAATATTAGAAGATCCTCCTTAGCTTTTGATGCTAAGAAAAGAAATTTAGAAACCCAACATGTAGCTTTTGAGCTAAATGTTGGAGAATTCTCCTTAGCTTTTGGAGCTAGGGAGAAAGAATTCTCTTTAACTTTTGGAATTAAAGAGAGAAAAATCCCCTATAACTTGGAGGTTGGAGAAGAAAGATGAGTCACCAATTGATTTTGACTCAATAGGTGAGTAAGATTAGCAATTTTGAGATTACAAATCAAGAGGAGTTATCATTGAATTTTATGTTCAATGATGGGCATTTAGTTTGCTAAATTTAGGCAAAGCAAACATGAAAGAATGATGTGTAGGTTTGGGCTACACATCAAGAGTTCATTGGATTTTTGAGTATCCAAAGAGAGGAACTCATTCACCTAATTTGGATTAGGAGGATGAAAGAAAGCTAGGATTGACTCATTTGCTTGACACTGAATCATTTGTTGAGTTTAGTTCAACAAATGAATGATTTTGATTGAACTACTTGTTGATTTTGATTCAACAAATAAGTTATTTTCATAGGTTTAATTCACTCAACATGGGTTGAATGAATGAGAGTTTTCATACAACTTTTGGGTAGTAGAAAGAGGAGAATTTCTCTACAATTTTGTTTTGTAGAGAAGATAGGAGAAAATGCAACTTGGGGGTTGCAAAGTGGAAGTATCTTTGAACATTTTGGTGTTCAAAAGAGCTCTACACTCTCCTAATTCGGGTTTAGGAGAATTATAAAATTTCCTATAACTTTTGAGTTGTAGGAAGAAGGATCTCTCTACAATTTTGGATTGCGGAAAAGAGAGGAGAAAATGCAACTTGTGAGTTGCAAATTCATGGATGTCCTTTGAGTATCGGATGTTCAAAGGGAGGAGATCATCTACCCAACTCGTATTGGGTAAATAGGAGAAGGTGATATGTATATTTGGACTACAAGCCACCACGGATTCTTTTGAACTTTTGGGTGTTCAAAGAGAGGAATTCATTCTTTCAAATTGGGTGGAAGAATGAAGTTCTCTACAATTTGAATTTGTGGAGAAGAAGAGAAAAGATGCAACATATGGATTGCAAATTTATAGATGCTGCTTGAACGTTTAATGTTCAAAGGGAGATAACCACTCTCCTAAATTTGGGCTTAGGAGAATGAGGTGATTCCTACAACCTTTAGGTTGTGGAGAAAGATAAAGAGATACATAACTTATGGGTTACATATGAGAGGATAAATCATTGAACCATGTGTTCAATGATACATGACCATTTATCAAATTTGGGTTAGGTAAATGGAGAGAAGAGATGTGCAACTTAGAAGTTGCAAGCTCATAAACATTCTTTGAGCATTTGGTGTTCAAAGAGGGGTGTACATTCTCTTAATTTTGAGTCTTAGGAGGATGAGATGATTTCCTACAATTTTTGAGTTGTGGAAGGGAAAAATAACAAGCAACTTATGGGTTGCATGTTGAGGGAAATCCCTTGAGCATTTGGTGTTCAAGGAGAAGATATCATTCACTTAGTTGGGGTTGAGTGAATGGAGAGGGAGGACTAGGATTTGGATCCTAAGTCCAGAAGATTATTCGTTGGTTTTGTGTTCCAACGAATAAATGATTTGATAAACTCCCTACAACTCTGGAGTTGAAGGAAGGAGATGTGACTTAAGAGCTATAAAATTTCATGAATGTTTTTTGAATATTTGGTATTCAAAGAGAGAGGATCATTCACCTAATCTAGGTTAAGTAAATTGGAGAAGGAAGACTAGGATTTAGGTCCTAAGTCTAAACGGGATGTTCAATTGTTAACCTTAGGTTCAAACAAATTGAAAGAAAGAACTTGGAGTTTGGTTCTAAGTTCAATAACCTCATGTAATAATAAGTAGAAGTTTTAGAGAAACTTCAAGTTACTATACATGAAAGGAAAGGTGACGGATAGGTGTTTGTTGATTTTGTGCATCAACAAACAAAGTAGGGGAGCTTGAAATTTGACTCCAAGCTCACAAGATTCATGCAGTGATATGCTTGAAGTCTTGGAGGACTTCAAGCTATCATGCAAAGAGGAGGGATATACATTTGTTGACTTTGTGTCTCAACAAATGAAGGAGGAAGCTTAGAATTTAACTCTAAGCTCCAAAATCTCCATGCAATGGTATTCTTGAGGCTTTAGGAGACTTCGGACCACCATGCATGAAAGGGGAAATGATGGTTATTTGTTGATTTTATGTTTCCAACAAACAAGGGATGGAAGAACTTGGAATTTGTCCCAAGCTCACAAGATCTCATAGCATGTATGTAGAATTTTTAGGGAAATCCAAGATAACATACACAAGGAGGGAAAATGCTTGGTTGTTGATTTTGGGTCTCAACAAAAGGGATGGGTAACTTAGAGTTTGATTATAAGATCCACGATTCATGTATATAACATTTAGATCCTTGGTGAGGCTCCAAGTATCATACATGGGAGAGAGATACATTTTGAAAAGAGCCTCCTAGATTGATTTGAGTGTTTTAGACTCATGATGGGGAGGAAGGTTCATCCACTAATTTTGTGTTATTAGCAAATGAAAGAGAGACTTAGGATTTGTTCCTAAAGCCCTAATGATCCATGTAATAGGACATTTGGAGCTTGGAGATGCTCCAAAATATCACATATGGAGGTAGTGCTCGTTGGTTAGTTGCTCCAACAAACAAAGTAAGGGAGCTTGAAAGTTTTGGCTTCAAGCTTCACATGATCCATGCATCACAATAATTGGAGCCTTGAGGATGCTTCAACTATCTTGCATGAGGGACATGGGGTTGAGAAAGAGAACTCCCTACTCTCCTACGAATATTTTGAACTCATTTGGAGAAGGGAATGATTGATCTCCTAAAGCTTTGGAGAGTTCTCCTAAATCAATTTTGATATGATTTAGGAGGTTTGGAAGCTTCTAGGAATATCCTAAAGATCAGTTTTGACAAGATCTAGGAGAAACCTAAGAGTATGCATGTATAGATGATTCTCCAAATTAAGAAATTTTGATAATAGAGAGCAATCAAGTATTTGGTTTTGCACAATGTTGTACATAAACTTAATCAACAATATATTTTATGGGATCTACAACATAAACTTTGGAAAGTCTATGGGAGATCTCACAATGATTTGATATTTTCGATAGTTGATTAAATTCACATTCAAGCACTCACAAAATCATACTAGAGTTTACAAACGTCAACATATGCACACTTATTTCAACTCGTAAGTCACTTTTGCCATGGCTCGTACTTGAAAGAAGGGTGCATGCAATTTAGATGAGTTTCAAGATTGCTACTCCACACTCCAAGTTTTGTATTGTACAAAATATAAATTTAATTGATTCTTCATGTTGTGAGATTTGTTACATAGACCCTTGAAAGTCTATATCTCACAACGACTAGAACACCCAAGTCAATTAAATTCAATACATATATTAAACAAAACTCTAGAGATTATCAATTTCAATGCATGCAAACTTTCCTAAATTTGGGTGTTAATTTTGTCATGACAATGCATTTAAATGAGAAGTGCATGCAACTAAAGACAAGCCAAAACTTATGCATCATCATTGACTTTGAGATCAAATGATAGCATCTATCCTAGGGCATGATTGTAGGTGATGGATTGGACACAACATGAGTGCATGAACATGCATTGGGAGGTCGCCGAACACCAATCCGACAATCCTACGCGCATCACCATCCCCTACGGGCACTCACATGAGAGCAATCCATGAAAAATCACGAGATTCTCACAGATTTATGGAGTGGACAGCAAACATGGGTTTTTGGGAGCATAAATTTAAGTTTCTAAAGGACTTAGGGCTTGGGGACGTCAACCACACAATCATTGGCTTTGAGTGGCCAAGAATTTACCTCACCCGGGCTGCCCAAGCGCTCCCATCCAAGCTCCAATGCAAGTTCCAAGTGTTCCCAAGCTCCAATCCAAGCTCCAAATTGCTGTCCTTGCTGCTCCGGGGGAAGAAGACTGCTGTCCAAGCTTCTCCCTAAGGCAGGTTTGCTGTCCAAGATGTTCCAGACTGCTGTCTTTGCTGTTTGGGTGCTTCTG
The DNA here is from genome assembly GCA_019925795.1 of Dendrobium chrysotoxum. Lineage (NCBI taxonomy): Eukaryota > Viridiplantae > Streptophyta > Magnoliopsida > Asparagales > Orchidaceae > Dendrobium > Dendrobium chrysotoxum. The sequence goes on along the minus strand of CM034304.1, from coordinate 23,834,607 downwards.
AAAGCAGATTTTGATGTCCAAAGTGTTTCAAATCGCTGTCCAGAACATCCTAACTGCTGTTCTTGCTATCTCGAGGTCGCCGGAGTTGAAGAAGGAAAGAGTAGAAGCTTTCCACCTTCTCTAGTTGAAATAGAAACTCACTACAGCAGCCCATTTGCTTCTGATTTTGAGAGATGGAGGAGAAAGACAGCAGCAATGTCTCAAATCACCTCAGATCTATATGTAGAAAGATCCCTATACGTATGAGGAAGTCATGGGTTGCTTGATTCCCTTGCCTGGTTCGACTGCAAGAAGCAGTCGGTCCCTGGTTTTGCTAGGCTTAGGCGCACGCACATGGAAGCCGCAGGGCTTCCACCTCCCTGTCTCCTCTCCTTGTTCTGGACGCATGCAAGCAAGAGAGCCGAGCGGCTCCCTCTCTTCCACTCTCGGTTTCACGCAGGGGGGCCGCCGAAGGAAGCCGCGCAAGGGGGGCTCTTCCGCCTCCTGCTCTTCCGCTCTGTCTGGGACGGACGAACATGCATAGGAGAGCCGAATGCCTCTTCCTCTCCCCCTATCGTTCTCTTGGAAACCGCAAGGCCAGCAGGCCCCGTCGCCCAAAGGACCCAATCGGAGCCCTCATTGCGAGAAACGAAGAAATTGAGCAGGATTTTACATGTAATCTAAGCCCTAGATTAGAGAAATTTGATTTGGAGAATTAATTTAGTCTCAATTGATCAATTAGGGTTGAAATTGAGCCCGAATTAGACTCAACCCTAACCGATTTGAGTCGATTCGGGTCCGAGTGCGCCCGATCAAGTCAATTTTGTGAAATTAAACTTGAACCGGCACCGAATTGCATCGAATTTTGCTCGACGAGGTTCGATTGGACCGATCGGATTCAATTTGGATCAATTTTGGTCGATGTTGATTGAGTTGATTTTAATTTAATCGAATTAAATTTAATTAGATTAAATTGGGGTCCAATGTGAGTTAATTTTGCTTCGACGATGTTCGATCGAATTGAACGAGTGCGATCGAGTTCAGTCGGGCTCAATCGGGGTTGGGTCGATACGAAAATATTCGTCAACAAAAGTGGCTACCGACAAAGATCCTTCGGTCAGGTTAGTTTTACTATCTCCTCTGACTAAGTGGACTAGGGACCATGATGACCCGAAACAACGAAATCATGGGATCTTGATCGGGTTCATCATCATCCCCCGTCATCTGCTTTAAGTGATAGGCGATAAAATTACCAATTTTAGATATCTAGATCTACTGCTACTATACGCTAGGTATTTATTTAACAACTAGCCTTAATCGAAAGTGCTCTCTCATTATCGAGATGGGTAATTAACTATAGGGGCTTGCGCCTATAGGATACCAGAACTCGGATCTTAAAGTCCTCGCTAAGATCACTCTATAGTTCTAGAACATTCTAGCAATAAAATCTCCTATTTGTCTAACAGCTAGATCACTAATTTAGTTATTTACTGGTTACCAGTTTAGCGATTTACTATATCACCACAGAGAGATAACAGCTGACCATCTGGATAAATAATCTTACTATAGCTGAATGTGTTGATATCAATCTCTACAGGAATTACTGATCCTAGACATCCTAGCAAATATTGCTGGATAGTTGTAATTTCTTCATTATTTTGTAGTTGATTTATTACTTGAATTTCTACTCCTTAGCAGGAACTTTTAATTAACATGATATCTGGCTTGAATTAGCTTCTAAAGCAAGAGCTGAGGGAGAGCTTATTTGAAGAAAAAAATTTATCACAAGCAAAATCTATCATATACTTTTAATTTTTTATTTCACATATCAAATATGTAATAGAAGATTTGACATTTTATGTTGGTTTTCCCTACTTTTAAATAATTTATAATGCAGTAGCATATTTTTGTTAATCGAGGTATGCATACTTCAGAATATAGTCAAATGAAGTTGTTTAGGGCCAGTTTAAGATTTTCTTTTTTTTAAGAAATATATTTATTTTGTGTGTTTTTCAACTATTCCTATTTTTTATTTTTTAAAACCAAATCAAAACACTCAAAACAAAAACGAGGTACTTTGAGTGTTTTTAAAGACAACTATCACAACTAGTGATTTCCACCGCAAGTGCCCCAACCACCACTACTGCTATCCCAATAGCTACAGCCACCACTACCACCACATAAATCAACTTATTATATATTTAATAATAACAAAAACAATATATTTTTTAGATACATATCAAAATATAAAGAAAATAAAATTAAAACAAAAATTTACAAAAAAACAAAAGTGATACGAAATGGGTCCTTTTACTGATTTGGATCATTTATAGCTAACTCAAAAAGATTCTGATTTCGATCATTTATAGCTAACTCAAAAAGATATGAGTTGGCTGGAAACAACTCAGTGGAGCTTGAGACACCTCAATTCCCATAGTGAATCAATTTGTATTGAGTTGAAGTCAAATTTTGAGTTCAGTTTCATTAAAGCATACTTCAAAAATCTGTATGCATTTACTATATATGAAACATAATTAAAAAATTATTAATAATCCGTATGCATTTACTATATATTAAATAGACTTCAGCATGATTTAGCCTGGAATTAAATTACACTAAAAATATAACGAGCTAATTGTTAATTGCATGCATTAAAAATAAACCAGGCAAAGCTTGACTACAACAATAGATAAGCAATTTAAATTTCCGAAGCCAGTATTCGACTATTACAACATCTATTCACTCGTTTTGCTGCTTATTACAGTTCATATTAAAGCTAAATGATCATTTCTATCGATCAGTTCTAGTAAATAGCTTATTAAAATATGACTGCAAAGTACACCTACAATAACATTAGTTCATATAATACATCAAGTTAGTTATAAAATTAAATGAGAAAATGATCAAAATGATCCATCGACTCTTTATAAAGGACCAAAATGATCCTCAACTATATTAAAGGATCATTTGGATCCCTCAAATCTTTAAAAAGGAATCAAAATAGTTTCATGGCGGGACTATTTTGGCTCCTCTTTAAGGAGTTGAGGGGCCAAAATAGTCCGTTAATAAAGTTGAGGATTATTTTGATCTTTCGTAAAAAAGTAACGGAACCATTTTGATTCTTTTCTCAAAATGAAATAATCAAGCAGCCATGAGTGAATGAAAGAATGGATAACGTTAAACGGTTTAAGAAGTTAATCCACAAATATATAACTAGAAGAATTTTTAAGTATTAAAAGAATCAACAAACTCATTCTAAATGAAATGCATATATGTTTAAAAAGTCATACATGGAAAATCAAGCCTTCCATACTATAATGCACCATAGTTACCTTCCAGAAGGGAAGGAATCCCCAAAAGCAAAAACCACACCAAAAACAGCAACAGCAACTCCAACACCAATCTATTTTGCAATCAAAACCCGATCAATCAATTTCCAGCATTGAAAAACCTTCACAAATAGCAAAAGAAACGTCAAGATATACTACCTTCGTAGCTAGTCCAATTTTGGATTGTTCAGATTCAATAGGAGCATCATAATCAATAGGCTGAAAATTTCTCTCTCCCTCAGCTTTCTTTTGCTCGTATGCTGACCTAAATATTCAGGGGAAAAAAAGAACCAACAAAATAGACAAATAAATAAAGTAAAAAGAATAAGAAGTCTACCCCGAAAGAGAAATATGCTACGGTACATAAAAAATTAGTTGGCTTCACAAGTACATCATAGAGGTAATCAGCACTTGAAGTGATGTGATCAATCAGACTTGAGTAAACTATATATTCTAGAAATCACTAAAAGATTTGATATAAGCCATCATCCTATTCATGTTATCAACATCTTTCTTGATGCTATAATAGATATCATCAATTTGCAACTTTCTCTTTGCTAGAATAAGTGGTAGAACTATTAAATATTTGCTAGGCCATACTCTGTCTACAAATAGCACATGTACACCCCATTATAGTATCAGTAAACTACATATTCTAGAAATCACAAAAAGATTTGATATAGGCCATCACTTATTCATGTGATCAACATCTTTCTTGATACTATAATAGGTGTCATCAATTTGTACCTTTCTCTTTTCTTTATTTTATTTGTCAGCTAGAATAAGTGGAAGAACTATTAAATATTTGCTAGGCCATACTCTGTCTACAAATAGCACATGTACGCCCCATTAAGAGCCAATGCTTGAAAAATGTTGTTTCCTCCTCCCTTGGGATTTTTCATTATTACTTAGATGGTTGTTAGCTTTTGTGATACTTCCCCACTTGATCAGAGAGTATCAGAAGGCTGTGTGAGAACCAAAAATATTTCCATAGGGTGTCAGTCCATGCAATTCATTACACAGGCCTCATAGGTTTCTCTGATCCCACAAAATCCAGAACATTATCTATTTCAAGCTCATGATCCAAAACCTTATGATCCTACTACTACGATGATCCTTATTATGATATTTATGATGATAAATCTCTTCAGATAATGATTTTTATGAAAATGTTTATAATGACACACGTCTTTCATATGATATGATGAACTGGAACTTGAGGATCATTATGAGTTAGCAGTACAAACAGTACTATTATGCTTGAGATTGATTCCAATACATTATTGGGTGTTAAGGAAAAACCCATATTTGATTTAGTGTTTGAGCTTGAGATTGATGTTAACTATGAGATGATGCTATATAAAAAAATTGTTGATGCACTAAAGCATGCAGTTATTCTTCTCCAACTTACTGTAGTGATTCCTTCTCTAATTCACTTATCACGAGTAATTTAAAATTATTATTTTTACACCAATTGCACTTATCAACGATTGTGTTTGTACTGCCACTGCTGCCACCATCATCACCTAGCTAATTGCTTGTTCAACTTGCAAATATCCTTAGGTGCTTGTTGCTTATAACACTCAACACCTAAGCCTACAAATCCGTTTTTTAGGTTTCTTTCTATTGTTTGATGTTCTTCATCGATGCTTTTCCATCAAGCGATCTAGTGCTCCCATTTCCTCCACCTCTTTAGGAGAAGAGTACTTTATTGGCCAAGTGAATTTATGAAGAACAATTCAACTAATTTAGCCCAAAAAGTTAGAATTTTCTCAGGCTGACCAAAAGAAATAAAAAACGGATACAAGGTGATGAACCAAACAAATTTTCAAGCTTTGTTTTAATTATATTATTTTTTTGGCTAAATTTCTATCTTTTATCTTAATTTAAATTGAATTGAATCATATTTTTTGAATAATTATAGATTAAAATTTCAATTAATAGATAGGATTTGATTAAAAATATAATTAGATTATATTTAAATTGGTTTTATCCCTATAACTTAATTTTTATAAATAGGGTATGATGATTCGTTATCAAGATTGAATTTGCCTAGTAATTTAATGAAACAAGAAGATCATGTAGTTACATGCATGGTTTTGAAAAACGGATCAAATAGGCCGGTTCGATTGATTCAACCGTGACTGGTCCTATGGCCGGTTCAATCCTCATGAAAAATCGGTCCAGCATCAAACAGGTGAGAACCAGTTTGAACCGCCAGTTCAATCAGCCAACCGTTGAACTGGTTTGGGTTTTTAAAAACCGGCCAGTTCAATTCAAAATATATTTAAATAATTTAATTTAATATAAAATATTTTATTAAATGTTAAATTAATTTAAATATAACATATTTTATTTAACAATATATATATCTGAAAATTTAAAAGTATTATGTATTAAGCACTAGCAAATCATACCCACATGGTTCCATCACCCCATGTGCGCTCTTAACTCATAGATACAGGAAAAGCTATATAAATAATACAATACAACTCTCCCAAGTGATGTGGGACTAAACAACTAGTAGAAATTTTCACAATGTGTGTATGGTGGATTACTTCCATGAGAATTTTTTGAAAAAATTTTGCATGGAATATTCAAATAAAAAAAAGATTATAATAATTTTTTAAGTTCTTAAATTTATAATTATTCAAATAAAAAATGATTATTTATAATTTTTAAAGTTCAAAAAATTCTCTCTAAATATGAAATTAAATGATAATAAGAAAAATGAAAAATCTAAAATAAATAATGTAGTATGACTTTATAAATAAATTTTATAAGATGAATTTTTAAATAAATATGTACATGAATAAATTCAAGATTGAATGTTTAAATTATTAAATGGCATGATATTGTTCTATATGACATTGTAACAAGCATTCTGTTATTACTAGCCCATATGAGGATATATATATAAATTTATTTTATAAGTAATTTACAATTTTAGTTCAACCATAAATACATCCATATTATTCACTAATATTTTCTCTTGAATTCTAAATTAGAATTGCACATCTTCCTGAATCTCATAACTCATCAGATTTTTATTTTGATTGTGTTTACAGAAAAGGGAAAAAATAAGATTGAAGCTGAATAGAATTAAGTCAATTTAAAACTTATATTTTGATGCATAGCTGTATAAGATGGGTCCTGAGTAGAGGTACGTGGGCTGTTTGGTATGAAAATATTTTGGGGTTATTAGTTACTATGTAATTATATACATCTATTATAAATGAAATATTTTGAATGCTTCTGCTTTATAGATGAATGTGATAAATGTGACATGAATACTATTAGAAAGTTTATGAGTTACGAATGTTAGAGAAATCATAGGTTCCCCCTGTTGCGTCCCACATCGTTTGGTAGGGGAAAGGTGTGGGGCGTGATATTAACATCCCAAAAGATGCATAAAAATAGTACTTTAGACCAAGAGGAGATATCTATTGACATTTAAGATTTATGGAGGAATTGCACTAAATGGGTTAACAATTTCTTTTATAGAATTTTGAAGACAATGAGAATGCTAAATGTTTAGAGAAGTATCTTGATATCAATATTTAATAACAAAGACTATGTTCAAAATTATTCTAACTAAAAGGGAATCAAACATATAAGTCATACAATGAAGCTATACGACAATATAGTGAAACATTGGCTTAGAAAATTACATTTATTTTAGAGAACCAATTTGTTTTCATGCCACAATGATCTACTATGAAAGCAATTTTTATGTTAAGAGAATTAATTGAGAAGTATAAGGAATAAAGAAAGGATCTTCATATGACTTGCTCGGTATTGGTAACTTTCTATGATCTTCAAGAACATTTGGAGGGTTATTCATTATTTTAAGCAAGAAGATGAGAGATGCATACCTTGAAATATGGGTGATAATATCCAAGAATGTGAAAAATATTTTCAATTATTTTCCCAAAATTTTCTTATCTTTTTTATTATTTTCTTTCATAATTTTCTTGTTCTATTTCCTTCATTTTTTTTAAAAAATAATAAAAGCATTCAAAAAACTCATGATATTACACCCTAAAATTTTCCAATTTAATATGCTTAAAAATTTCCCGAAAATTATACCCTATATACCAACTTTTATAAAAAAATAAAATTTTTATTCTATTATGTTCTACTCGTCAAACTGAGCAAATTTATACATAAAATTTTATGTTAATTTGCAAAGACGTGAAAGTTATTGAATTAGTTTCGATTTCTATTATTTTCTATAGTTTTACTTTACTGTTCATTTATTAAAATCACTGTAGCTGTTAATGGAAAACATGGAATTCCGCTAAAACACACATGCATTGGCTTGCCTTGGAATCTAATGGCAGCATTAATTTTCCTAACTATTAGATATTATAACTTATATCTTACCTAAGTTTTAAATCCATTTTCTATTTGCTTTTCTCTGCTTCTCAAGTAACCGGTCTCTGGAGCTGAAGCTAGAGCGGGCCATGAGAAGGAAGAGGCTACAGCGGTTAAAATCCAGAGAACAGAAAAGGGAAAAGAAGAAAAAGGAAAGAATAAGAGGAAGGAGGCTAGGGATTACGTAAGGGAATTGGTTTGAATGAAGAAAATTTTAGTTGAGGTAAAATTCTTTTTTTTTTAAGTTTACTATAATTGATTTTTAAGTTAGGAATTATTTATAAATTTTGAAATTATCAATATTTTAGTTGTCTAGAGGCCGAGATAATCTAAGGAATCAAATACATCTTACTAGCCTAGAAAATGAGGTGAGATACACAATCTCTAGTATAGAAAGTAATAAGTTTTTTTTATCTAACTTTTATAACATTTTTTTGTATTAATCATAATAAGAAAATTTCGACAACAAGAATAGTTTAAATTTTACGATCAATTGTTCATTATGAATTTATTATATATGTAAAATATTTATGTGTACTGTTATATGATGTCATTGATGCCTGCTGTAAAACCCGAAATCGATGATCGTAGGTGTCGCACGCATTTCGATGCGCTGCGACGAAATTTAAGTGAAATTTTAAAATTAACGGAATTCAACGGAATAAATTTTTTACAATTCTACGCAAAATTTTGAGCAATTTGATATAAAGAACATATAGTCAATTTTGCTTAATTTTGAAGTTAAAATTAATAGAAGTTTAAATATACCCAAACTACTCTAAGTATTTCTAAAGCCAAGATGGTTTAAGTGAGGGCATTTAAGGCATTTTGCATTTTAATCTAACTCTCATCCCTCTTAAGGGGACTGAATGAATCGGTCCCCGTTCCATTCGTTCGGCCAAGAGACGAAGGAAGGAGGCGAAGGCGGAAGGGAGGCGCACGGGCAAGGCTTCGGCGGCGGCTCCGGCGACTTCTGGTGAGGAAATTTAGGGAAAGCGTATAGGATAAGGGGAGACTAAGGTATGCATTAGAATCTATATTGCCCCTCTTATTCTCAAGATTTTTGGAAAGGAAGATTTTAGGATTTTTTTCCAAAAAATGTTTGTTCTTCCAAAATTTATTTACGAAATCAATAGGGACGGTTTAAGATGTTTTAACAGTAGAAACAAAATTTCCCTAAATTTTATTGAGATTTGAAAATTAGAGTTTTCCCTAAAAATTGAAATTTCTTAGAGTGCTTTCACAAAAATGATTTCTATGGATCCTAGGAATGTTTCTAAAACAAAATTTTGAGTTTTTGTAAGAATTTGCATTTTCTTTATTTTTCTAATTAAATAAATCCAAAAATGATTAAAGTAATTATTAAATTAGGTTTAGGAAAAACTTTAGCTTATTGATTTGAGAGAATTTAAGAACTTAGGGTTTTCAAAATTAGGGGTTTTAATAAATCCGAAAATTCAAATTAAATTATATTAATTTTCATAAGCGTAGTAAGAATCAAATAGTGAGAAATGAAGAGTTTAAACAATTTGGAAATGGTTAAGAACTTTAAGTAAAAATTTTCGTTGACATTGGCCTTATGTATAATTTTAGGTATTGATCGTTAAAGGGACGTCACGTGTCTAAGCGACGTTGTAGAAGTTCACTTTGCAATTGTTAATGTAGGTACTCATATCTCTTGTAAAAATTTCATATGTCGCTCTAATCTTTATATTCAATGCATATTTTTTTGTTTTCAAAGTTCATGTGGCATATGAATTATGTTTTGAAAATTCACCTGTTAGTAAAGTCTCTTTCTTTCAATATGTCAGTAAGCTTACATGCTATGATTTACTCGTGATTTTTATATGTTAATCTTCGGATTTATGAATCATGCTGGTTTTTATTACAAGCATATGATTGAATGAAAAATAGTTTATAAGATTATGATATGAAACTGTGCATGTTGATGCGGAGTACCCAAAAATGGTAAATGGCTCTACGGAGCAATGGTAAAGGAATTCTTTAGAACCAAATGGTAAAGAGATTTTTCGGAACCAAATGGTAAAGTAATGGCCAATGAAAATGTGTACTTGATCAGTACAATTTCTATGGGTACCTCCAAGACGGGTGTTATAGTAAATACTATGCATAATAAGATTTATATTTATTTTCTATGCATATGAAAAGTTTATCTTTGAGAAAAGATTATGAAAAGGCTTTTATTCAGAAAAGGTTTTGAATTTATTCAGCTGTAATGATTAAAATTTTCACATGAGATTTATTTTTCATGTAAGAACGTTTTATTGTTGTTTTATGAAACTTTTATGAGAGCTATGTATTACCTGCTGAGCGTTCACTCACCCTATTTTTAGAAATATCTTTCAGGAGAAACTGATGACAGAACGACAGTACACCTACCGTCGTAGAGGGACTCAGGATGTCAGGTTTTTTTATATTTTTTGTTATGAGTTGAGTCAAGGATTGTAATGTGGAGTCAGTTGATGTTTATGTTTTTAGTGGTTGTATGTTTATGTTAAAGATGTTAGAAAATTTTATGTTGGATGTTTAGTGGCTCTTTCTTATTTTATTGTTGGAAGATACTTACATTTATTTCAATTATGAATTGCAAGTTTTATGATATGAAAGTTTTATGTTTGTCCGTACGATCGTCTGTTTCCGCCCCGTTAATTCGGGCTAGCCGGGCCGGGTCGTGACAAGAATGATATCAGAGCAAAGGATTTAATACTGATCAATATGAAATAGCCTATAGGATAATTTTATAGGTCTTAGAATGTACATGAAGTGCAAATTTTATGAATTTTATACTTATAATTTTATGTTTCATCTCAGGGATATGGGTCCTGAGCAAAATGCCACTGATGGCATTGGGAATGAAGAAGAGTTGAAGCTACCAACTATGAATTTTGTGCCTGCAGCCATTGATGGTGATGTAGGTAATATAGAGGGGATGCTACCTGCAGTAGCAGAATCTTAAGGAGGTGGCACAAATGTCACAATGGAGTCATTTGCTCAGATGATGACAGCAATGACTCAGATGATCAAAAACTCCCAGACTCAAGCCAGTAGCAGTGGGAGTAGTTCTATGGATAAGAACTTAAAAGCTGTTTAAAGACATGAAGCCTCCGTTGTTCTCAAGTGGTGGACCTATAGAGGCAGAGGATTGAATGATGAGAATAGAGAAGATTTTGGAGGGCATGTCTTGCCCTAAGGACAGGAAAGTTACTCTCGCTGCTTATGCCTTTGACGGTGAGGCAGAAAGGTGGTGGCGGAGCCAGCTACAAGAGACTTTTGGAGGGCGATCCAGCAGTCAGGTCTCCTGGGGAGAGTTTGTGAAGGTATTCAGAGATTGGTATGTACCCATGTCAGCCAGGAGACAAATGTAAGACAAATTTAATAGATTGGTTCAGGGAGATCATTTTATTGCACAGTATGAGACAGAATTCACATCGCTGTCTAGATATGCCCCTCATCTGATACCAAATGTTGAAAAGAAGTGTCATCGCTTTTTACATGGACTGAAGGATATCATAAGGCAGCCTCTGATCCCTTTTGGAATTGAAGACTATCCCACTTTGGTGGAGAGGGCAAGGAGGATTGAATCAGACTTGCAGGCTAGTCAGACGAGGAATTTCCAGAAAAGAAAGATTGAGAGCAAGCCAAAGTCTACTCAGACTTCCCAGTCTGGAGTGTCTACTTGGAAGAAGCCCAGATCTAGCAATTCGAATAGCAGTGCTTCAGCTACCATAGTATGCAACAAGTGTGTGAGAATGCATAAGGGAGAGTGCCTCTCTGGCACTAACACTCGTTTTTGGTGCCATCATCCTGGACATATGGCGAAGTCTTGCCCTCTTCGGAGACAGAAAGCTACTGCAGAGACCAGAACAGGAAATAATACTCAGAATACTCAAAGGACAGCTGGCAGACCAAGGACTGTGGAGTCTACAGCATATGTTCCTTCTCAGACTCGTCCAAATGTTCAGCCTCGAGTCTATAGATTGTCCCAACAAGAAGTTAAGGGGTCTCCTGATGCTATCATAGGCATGTAATTTAAGTAATTGTCAATGAAAAATATTATATGATATGAACGAATAATGAATAGCATGTTTATAATGAATATTATGACTTTTATGTGATTAGGGATAATCTTAATGTGTATCAACCCGTTAGAGTATTGTTTAATACTGGAGCATCACACTCATTTATTTCAGAGAAGTTTGTTAAATCTGTAAATTTGCTTCCTACAATTATGTTGAAACCCCTATCAGTTTTAATATCAAATGGAAATCAAATGAAAACCAATAGGAGTTGTCATGTGGACTTGAGGATAGGGAATCAGAACTTAGAAGCATATATGATTGTTTTGTCACTATCTGAATTTGATACAATCTTAGGCATGGATTGGTTATCTTGTCATTTCGTGACTATAGATTATAATAAGGAGGTTAGATTTCAAATGCCAGGAATAAAAAAAATTTAATTTCTGGGAAATAAAGGGATAACTGCTATTATGAGTTCATCTTTAAAGGCTTATCAATTATTGAGGAAAGGATATGAAGGCTTCCTGGCTTATGTTAAGGAGGAGAAGGCAGAAAGAGAGTTGAAAGATATTCCAGTTGTTCAAGAATATCCAGATGTGTTTACAGATGATCTACTTAGTTTACCTCAAAATAGAGAAATAGATTTCTCTATCGAATTAGTGGCAGGAGCTGAACCTGTTACTACAGCCCCTTAAAGAATGGCAATAAAAGAACTGAAGAAATTGAATGATCAATTACAAGAGTTGATGGATAAGAGATTCATCAGGCCTAATACCTCCCTTTGGGGTGCTCCTGTTCTGTTCGTGAAGAAGAAGGATGGAAGCTTAAGGCTCTATATAGAATACAGAGAATTGAACAAGTTGACAGTGAAAAATAAATATCCTCTCCTAAGAAATAGATGATTTATTTGATCATTTGGAAGGTGCTTCAGTGTTTTCAAAGATTGATTTGAGGTCAGGATATCATCAGCTCAAGATTAGAGAGTAAGATATAGCAAAGACAACCTTCAGTACCAGATATGGGCATTATGAATTTGTAGTTGTGCCTTTTGGACTTACAAATGCTCCTGCTGTGTTTATGGATCTCATGAATAGAATTTTTAAGTCATTTTTAGATTTATTCGTGATTGTGTTCATAGAAGACATTCTGATTTACTCCCCAGATGAAGAAATGCATGCAAACCATTTAAGAGCTGTGTTATAGACATTGAGAGGAAATGAATTGTATGATAAGTTCTCCAAATACGAATTTTGGCTGAAGAGTGTGAACTTCCTGGGGCATGTGATCAGTAATGGGACGATTTCAGTGGATCAACATAATGTACAAGCAATAGTAGATTGACCTCGACCAGCTATAGTGACAGATGTCAGGAGCTTTTTGGGTTTAGCTGGATATTACAGAAGATTTGTTGAGGGATTTTCACAGATTGTTATGCCGCTATCCAGATTGACTCATAAAACAGTGAAGTTTGAATGGACAGCTCAGTGTGAAGAAGCCTTTCAAAGATTGAAGCAGTGTTTGATGACTACTCCAGTGCTGACTATTCATTCAGGGTCAAATGGATTCTATAGAGCTAAAATCCATCAGAGGCTGCCTTATGATCTCCTTCAGTCCATATAAAAAGTGATGATACTTCTCTTCAGCATTTGGTATCAGGTGAGGGGCATATCTGGACAGCGATGTGAATTCTGCCTCATACTGTGCAATAAAACGATCTCCCTGAACCAATCTATTAAATTTGTCTTACATTTATCTCCTGGCTGACATGGGTACATACCAATCTCTGAATACATTCACAAACTCTCCCCAGGAGACCTGACTGCTGGATCGCCCTCCAAAAGTCTCTTGTAGCTGGCTCTGCCACCACCTTTTTGCCTCACCATCAAAGGCATAAGCAGCGAGAGTAACTTTCCTGTCCTCAGGGCAAGACATGCCCTCCAAAATCTTCTCTATTCTCATCATCTAATCCTCTGCCTCTATAGGTCCACCACTTGAGAACAACGGAGGCTTCATGTCTTGAAACAGCTTTTAAGTTCTTATCCATAGAACTACTCTCACTGCTACTGGCCCGAGTTTGAGAGTTTTTGATCATCTGAGTCATTGCTGCCATCATCTGAGCAAATGACTCCATTGTGACATTTGTGCCACCTCCTTAAGATTCTGCTACTGCAGGTAGCATCCCCTCTATATTACCTACATCACCATCAGTGGCTGCAGGCACAGAATTCATAGTTGGTAGCTCCAACCCTTCTTCATTCCCAATACCATCAGTGGCATTTTGCTCAGAACCCATATCCCTGAGATGAAACATAAAATCATAAGAAAAAAATTCATAAAATTTACACTTCCTATATATTCTAAGACCCATAAAATTATCCTATAGGCTCTTTCATATTGATCAGTATTAAATCCTTTGCTCTGATATCACTCTTGTCATGACCTGACCCGGCTAGCCCGAATTAACGGGGCAGAAACAGACGATCGTACGGACAAACATAAAACTTTCATATCATAAAACTTGCAATTCATAATTGACATGAATGTAAATATCTTCCAACAATAAAGTAAGAAAGAGCCACTAAACATCCAACATAAAATTTTCTAACATCTTTAATATAAACATACAACCACTAAAAACATAAACATAAACATCAACTGACTCCACATTATAATCCTTGACTCAACTCATAACAGAAAATATAAAAAAACCTGACATCCTGAGTCCCTCTACGACAGTAGGTGTACTATCGTTCTGCCATCAGTTTCTATCAGTTTCTCTTAAAAAATATTCTCAAAAGTAAGGTGAGTGAACGCTCAGCAGGTAATACATAACTCTCATAAAAGTTTCATAAAATAACAATAAAACGTTCTTACATGAAAAATAAACCTTATGTGAAAATTTTAATCATCATCACTGAATAAATTCAAAATTTTTTCTGAATAAAAGCCTTTTCATAATCTTTTCTCAAACATAAATTTTTCATATGTATAGAAAATAAATATAAATCTTATTATGCATAGTATTTACTATAACACCCGTCTCGGAGGTACCCATCGAATTTGTACTGATCAAGTACACATTTTCATTGGCCATTACTTTACCATTTGATTCCGAAGAACCCTTTTATTATTTGGTTCCAAAGAACCCATTTACCATTGCTCCGTAGAGCCCTATACCATTTTTGGGTACTCCGCATCAACATGCACAGTTTCATATTATAAACTTATAAACTATTTTTCATTCAATCATATACTTATAATAAAAACTAGCATGATTCATAAATCCGAAGATTAACATATGAAAATCACGAGTAAATCATAGCATGTAAGCTTACTAATATATTGAAAGAAAGAGACTTTACTAACAGGTGAATTTTCAAAACATAATTCATAAGCCACATGAACTTTGAAAACAAAAAAAATATGCATTGAATATAAAGAGTAGAGCTACATATGAAATTTTTACAAGAGATATGAGTACCTACATTAACAATTGCAAAGTGAACTTCTACGACGTCGCTTAGACACGTGACGTCCCTTTAACAATCAATACCTAAAATTATACATAAGGCCAATGTCAATAAAATTTTTTTCTTAAAGTTCTTAACCATTTTCAAATTGTTTAAACTCTTCATTTCTCACTATTCGATTCTTACTACGCTTATGAAAATTAATATAATTTAATTTGAATTTTCGGATTTATTAAAATCCCTAATTTTTGGAAACCTTAAGTTCTTAAATTCTCTCAAATCAATAAGCCAAAATTTTTCCTAAACCTAATTTAATAATTACCTTAATCATTTTCGGATTTATTTAATTAAAAAAATAAAGAAAATACAAATTCTTACAAAAACACAAAATTTTGTTTTAGAAACAATCCTAGGATCCATAAAAATCATTTTTGTGAAAGCACTTTAAGAAATTTCAATTTTTAGGAAAAACTCTAATTTTCAAATCTCAATAAAATTTAGGGAAATATTGTTTCTATCATTAAAACATATTCATAAACCTTCCCTATTAATTTCATAAAGAAATTTTGGAAGAACAAACATTTTTTGGAAAAAAAATCATAAAATCTTCTTTTTCAAAAATCTTGAGAATAAGAGGGGAAATGTGGATTCTAATGCATACCTTAGTCTCCCCTTATCCTATACGCTTTCCCCAAATTTCCTCGCCGGAAAATCGTCGCCGGAGCAGCCGCCGAAGCCTTGCCCGTGCACCTCCCTTCCGCCTCCGCCTCCTTCCTTCGTCTCTTGGCCGAACGAATGGAATGGGGACTGATTTATTCAGTCCCCTTAAGAGGGATGGGAGTTAGATTAAAATGCAAAATATCTTAAATGTCCTTCACTTAAACCATCTTGACTTTAGAAATAATTAGGGATAGTTTGGGTGTATTTAAACTTCTATTAATTTTAACTTCAAAACTAAGCAACATTAACTATATATTTTTTATATCAAATTGCTCAAACTTTTGCGTAGAATTTTATAAAATTTATTCCGTCGAATTCCGCTAACTTTGAAATTTCACTTAAATCTCGTCGCAGCGCATCAAAATGCGTGCGACACCTAGGATCGTCGATTTTGGGTTTTACAGTGGCCGGCGGCTAGGGTTAGGGTTGGTGGGTTTTTTGGCGGTTTGGAGATGAGGAAAAGGATGGCCGGTTGGGCTTTTAGAGGGGAGGTGGGATTTTGGTTTGGTGAACGACGGGTTTGTGAGGGCCGACGGCTTAAGGGAGGAGGAGGTGGGGTGGGTGCTTGGCCGACGGTTATGGGAGGTTTTGTGGAGAGAGGGCTGGCGGTTTAAGGGAGGAAGGGGAGGGGAGGAAGAAGAATAAGGTAGCTACAAGCCCGACGCTCCCTCACCTAGGGATCTCTTTCCAAAAACTCTAAGCTCTCACAAAAACATAACAACAACAACATCAAGCCTTTATCCCACTACGTGGGGTCGGCTACATGAATCCTTTTTCTCCATTGTGTCCTATTAAAAGTCAAATTCTCGTTTAAATCTAATAAAGAAAGATCATTTCTAATATTTTCTAACCAAGTCTTTTTAGGTCTACCTCTACCTTTCTTAACATAAGTCAAATCTAAGACCTCTACTTTCCTAACCGGGTCATCGGGAGGCCGCCGTTTTACGTGACCAAACCATCTAAGGCGACTCTCTCTAATCTTATCTTCCACTGGAGCTACTCCAACCTTTTCACGAATATGCTCATTTCGTATCCTATCTCTAAGGGTAAAGCCACTCATCCACCTGAGCATCCTCATCTCTGCAACACTTAACTTAGAATTATGCTTCTCTTTTAATGGCCAATATTCAGCACCATAAAGCATTACAGGTCTCACCACCATCTTATAGAATTTTCCCTTAAGTTTGAGGGGTACTTTTCTATCACACAATAAGCCCGATGCATTCCTCCACTTCAACCATCCAACTTGGATTCTGCTGATAATATCCCCATCTATATCACCATCACTCTGAATAATAGATCCAAGATATCTAAAACGTGTACTCTTATTAATGACTTGATCGGCCAAAGTCACAATGCCCTCACTAGGTCTATTATTACTAAAATTACACTCCATATATTCCGTTTTAGATCTACTCAAGCGAAAACCTTTAGACTCTAAGGTTGACCTCCACAATTCTAGTTTACCTTCAACTCCCTCTCTAGTCTTATCAACAAGAAGAATATCATCAGCAAAAAGCATACACCAAGGTACATCCTCTTGCAAATGTCTAGTGAGAACATCGATGACTAAAGCAAAAAGATATGGGCTTAAGGCTGATCCTTGGTGTAATCCAACCGAAATAGGAAAATACTTGGTCAAACCACCTTGTGTTTGAACACAAGTAATAGCTCCTGCATACATATCTTTAATGATTTGAATATAAGCGTTATTAACTTCTTTCTTTTCAAGAACTCTCCATAGCACTTCTCTTGGAACTTTATCATATGCTTTTTCTAAATCAATAAATATCATATGTAAATCCTCCTTATTCTCTCTATATTTCTCCATCAAACCTCTTAATAAATGTATGGCTTCCATAGTAGACCTACCCGGCATAAATCCAAATTGATTTTGAGAAACATTAGTATCACGCCGCAACCTATGCTCCATAACTCGTTCCCATAGTTTTAAAGTATGACACATTAACTTAATTCTTCTATAATTCGCACAATCTTGTGCATCACCTTTATTCTTAAAAATAGGGATTAACACACTCATTCTCCACTCATCTGGCATCTTTTTAGTCTTCAAAACAGTATTAAAAAGTTTAATAAGCCAAGAAATTCCTTCATCTCCTAAGCATTTCCACACTTCTATTGGAATATCATCAGGTCCAACAGCTTTTCCACCCTTCATTTTCTTTAAAGCCTCTCTAACTTCGGTTTTACTAATACGCCGATAAAAACAGAAATCTTTATTTTCATTTAAGGTGCTAAGGTCACTACAGTCAATTTTATTTTCACATTCTTCATTAAAAAGTTTAGCAAAATATCTCATCCACCTTTGTTGAATATCATCTTCTAAAAAAAGTACTTTTTGATCTTCATCCTTAATACACTTCACTTGAACTAAATCCTTACTACTCCTATCTCTTTGTTTGGCTAGCTTATACATATATCTTTCTCCCTCCTTAGTATCTAATCTATTATATAAATCACTAAAAGCTAAACTCTTTGCATCACATATTGCTTTCTTAGATTCCTTACGTGCCTCCTTATATAATTTCCAATTATCAGAATTTTTACAATTAAACCAATTTTTATAACAAATCTTCTTATTTTTAATCTTTTCTTGCACATTTGGATTCCACCACCAACTATTTTTACTATTAGGAGCTTTTCCCTTTGAAACTCCAAGCACATCTTTTGCAATATTCTTAATATTACTAACCACTTTTTCCCACATAACATTAGCATCCTCATGCACAGACAAAATCTTAAGATCTAAAATCTTACTCTCAAAAATATTTTTGTTAATATTCTTTAAATGCCCCCATCTAATCCTAGGAAAACGTTTTACTTTATTTTTTAATTTCTTCCCCATTATCTTCAAGTCCAAAACTAATAAACGATGTTGGGTACATAAGATTTCACTCGGAATAACTTTACAATCTTTGCAATCTAAACGATCTAATTTCCTTATAAGAAAATAATCAATCTAAGTTGTACTATATCCATTTTTATAAGTAATGAGATGCTCATTCCTTTTCTTAAATAATGTATTAGCAATTAAAAAATCATAAGCTAAACAAAAATCTAATATGGACTTACCACCTTCATTTGTCGTTCCAAACCCATGGCCACCATGAATGCTTTTAAAATCATCTACCTCTCTACCAACATGTCCATTTAAATCTCCTCCAATAAAAATTCTTTCTTCAAGAGGTATCTTTTGTATTAATTCTTCTAAGTCATTCCAAAATTTTAATTTTGAAGCCATATCCAAACCCACTTGAGGAGCATAAGCACTTATAATGTTAACAATCTTAACATCAACAACAATCTTTAAAGCTATAATTCTATCTCCAATTCTATTAATATTTATAACATTATCCTTCAAACTCTTATCTAAAATCACACCTACACCATTTCTAGTACGACTCCTACCCGAATACCAAAGTTTAAATCCTAAACTATCAATCTCCTTAGCCTTCTCTCTAACCCATTTAGTTTCCTGAATGCACAGAATATTTATCTTCCTATGAATCATAATATCTATTAATTCCATTAATTTTCCTGTAAGGGAACCTATATTCCAAGTTCCTATCCTAATTTTAGTTTCATGGACTAGCTTCTTTGGCCACATCCGTCCTTAATGTGGTAACCCTTGCCTATTTAACACTGCACCCGGGCGGCGGTGCAGCGGCCCTTGCACACTTGTCGCTGTATTCAGGCCATACAACGCGTCGCTTCCAGGGGACGCCCTAGCATTAACACAATTTCTTAAAGGATTCATGTCATTATTATTCGACAAGTTTTACGCTGGCTGTCGACTACCTAACGCAACCCTCCACTTTTCTCATCCAGGACTTGGGACCTGGCAACGGCAGTGTTTCACAAAAACATAAGTATGCAGAAATTTTTATAATATCATTCATTAGCCCTCAAAGAAGGAGGGGAAGGCTTTAATTAGCCAAAACAATAAAGAGAAATATAAAGACCATCTTGCCCCTTGGGCATACACATGACTAATCCCTCTAGTAAGGGCATAAACGAAAAAGACATAATAAAACTCATAAATAATAAACTAATACATAAATCTGATATAATGAAAATCAAAAGTAAAGTGGCTCGATCGTGGTCGTAGATCGACGGCCACGCCTCTAGTAGACTCTCTAAGGTCGGATGTCCCTATCACTCTCTCGGGATGGAAAAGAGCTCGACTCCGTCAATCTGCTGAAGTTCCTCGCGCTCTAACCAGGTGTCCTCTGACTCATGCTTACCTCTCCACCTAATCAAGTACCTTCTTCGTCCATCCACTTTGTAGAAATAATATCATCACTTAGAATCATGTCAACCTTCTCCGCTATAGATATTTTGAAAACATTTGGGAGTGGAGGTAGGCTTGGGTTCTCACAGGGTGAGGTCACACTAGGCTCAATTAGAAGTGGATTTAGTGGGTTAAACTCTAAACCCTCATAGGCTACTAAATCTTCTATGTTAAAAGAGGGATTAATGTTGAATTTGTAGGTAAATCCACCACGTATGCATTGTCATTAATTTTCTTGACCATTTTAAATGGACCCTAACTTTTAGCATGCAACTTCTTAACCGTTCCTAGTGGAAACCGTTCCGAACGAATCCGCACCATCACTGAATCACCAACCTCAAAAGCCTTAAATCTTCGTTTAAGATCAGCATGAAGTTTATAGTTAATATTGCTCTGTTCAATTCGGCATGCAATTTTCTTATGCCATGCAAATGCAATGTAAATGAGGATGCAGACTCAGAAATCTTATACTTTGGGCACATGGGTAAATCCACCATGTATGCATTGTCATTAATTTTCTTGACCATTTTAAATGGACCCTAACTTTTAGCATGCAACTTCTTAACCGTTCCTAGTGGAAACCGTTCCGAACGAATCCGCACCATTACTGAATCACCAACCTCAAAAGCTTTAAATCTTCGTTTAAGATCAGCATGAAGTTTATAGTTAATATTGCTCTGTTCAATTCGGCATGCAATTTTTTTATGCCATGCAAATGCGATGTAAATGAGGATGCAGACTCAGAAATCTTATACTTTGGGCACATGGGTATGAGGTCTAAAGGTTGTCTAGGTTTGTATACACAATTTCAGCAATACTTAAGCCAGTGGATCGGTTCACAGAGTTGTTGTAGGCAAATTCGGCTATGGCGAGTTTGGAATCCCAATTCTTAATATGCTCACCTACTAGGGATCTCAGCAAATTACCTAAACTCCTATTAACTACTTCAGTTTGGCCATCAATTTGAGGATAAAAGGCTGTGGAGAATTGCAATTTAGTGCCCATTTTCATCTAGAGAGTCTTCTAGAAGTAGCTAGTGAATTTGATATCCCTATCAGATACAATGGTCTTAGGTAAGCCATATAATCTGACGACCTCATTGAAGTAAAGTTTGGCAATATGGGAGGCGTCTGATGTCTTGAAACAGGGTAGGAAATGGGCCATTTTAGAAAAATGGTCAACTACTACGCAGATGGCGCCATTCCTACGAAAGGTCTTGGGCAAGCCTAGGATAAAGTCAATGCTAATATCTTGCCAAGGGCAACTGGGAACAGGTAGGGGAGTGTAGAGACCAGTGTTTTACTTGTGCTGCTTGGCCAGTTGGCAGGTGTAACACCTACTGACCATTTTACCAGCATCCTTCTTCAGGCTAGGCCAAAAGAAATAGTACTCTACGGCTTCTATCGTCTTGTTGCAACCGAAGTGTCCAGGGAGCCCTCCGACATGGAGTTCCCAAACGAGAAATTTTCTAAGGGACGTGCTAGGGATACAAAGCTTTTGAGCTTTGAAAAGATATCCACCTTCAAGGAGAGAATCATTTACAAGACGCGTGCTGCTTAAGGACAAAAGAGAGTAAATATCCTTAAAGTCGGGCACTCCAAATAATCCTTTAACTTTCTCAAACCCGACAACTTCTGCTCTCATTTCAGTGGTGGTCATCATACAACGATTGAGAGCATCAACAGCTTTATTTTCAACTCCCGCCTTATGCCTAAGGGTATAGGTGTACTCCTGTAGAAATTCTACCCAATGCCCGTGACGTGCATTTAGCTTCTTTTGGGAGTTGATATAACAAAGAGTCTCGTGATCCGAAAAAATGACGAACTCTTGCGGGAGCAAGTAGTGTCGCCAATACCCAAGGGATTGGATCGCCGCATAGAACTCTTTATCGTACGTGGAGTAACGTTGTCGTATGTCATTTAGCTTCTCGCTAAAATAGGCAACAGGGTGACCTTCCTAGGACAGAAATCCTTTAATTCCGACTCCCGAAGCATCGCAGGTCACTTCGAAGACTTTGGAGAAGTCAGGAAGTCTCATCACTGGGGCTTCCACCATTCTCTTCTTAATTTCCTCAAAAGCTTTGGTGGCAGCCAAGGTCCAGTAGAAATCCCCTTTCTTAAGACAATCGGTGATATGAGATATAATGGTACTGAAGGTTCTAATGAATCTCTTATAGAAGGTGACGAGAACGTGAAAATTGCGGACTTCCCGGATGTTTTGAGGAACTGACCATTCTACAATGGCTTTCACCTTCTCGGGATCTACAAAGACCCCTTGGGCAGACACAATGAAGCCAAAAAGATAACACGGTCAACAAGGAAGGTGCACTTCTTAGGGTTGGCATAAAGTTGTTCCTTCATTAAGACCTCGCAAACTTGCCTTAAGTGATCTAAGTGCTGACTCACGCACTGGCTATAAATAAGGATGTCATCAAAGTAGACAACGATAAACTTTCCCATAAAAGGGCGCAGCACTTGGGTCATGATCCTCATGAAAGTACTCAGGGCATTACTCAACCCGAAAGACATGACCATCCACTTATATAGATCATCCTTGGTTTTGAAGGCAGTCTTCCACTCATCACCGGGTCAGATCCGGATCTAGTGGTATCCACTCTTAAGATCAATCTTGGAGAAAAGAGTGGCTCCAATCATCATGTCTAATATATCGTCTAGCCTAGGGATAGGAAAATGATATTTAACAGTGATTTTGTTGATAGCACGACTATCAACACACATTCTCTACGTACCATCCTTCTTTGAAGTCAAAAGGGTTGGTAAGCGCAAGGGCTAAGGCTTTCTTTGATGAATCCCCACTGCAGTAATTTATCCACCTGCTTCTTGAGTTCAGCATGATCCGTGGGGTTCATTAGATAGTGTGGCAGGTTGGGAAGAGAGGCTCCAAGGACGAGGTCTATAGCGTGTTGAATGTCTCTAAGGGGTGGTAATTGATCAGGGAGATCATCAGGGAAGACATCAGCAAAATCCCTCAGTATGGGTTGGACCTCCTAGGGAATAGGCTCATCAGACTTAGTGAGAGTCTCACGGCCAACCAAGGCGTACAGGGGTGCACCCTGGGCGATCTCAAAATCCAGAACCTTGGCAGTTACAAGGTTTAGTCCCTTCTTAGGCTTAACAGGGTCAGGTTTGGGGTCCTTCTTGATCCTGAGCTATGATGGCAGAAGCTTAATCTTCTTACCCGCATATTCAAACAAGCAGGTGTTTGAACACCCATAGATGTGGATATCATTATCAAAGAGCCAGGGACGCCCTAAGATAATTTGTTCAACATCCATCACCAGAACATCACACCACACGTTCTCCTTATAATCAGCAAAGGAGATGGGTATGAGGCTTCATTCATTCACCTTTAAGGCAGTGGAGTTAACCCAGGCTACCTTGTAGGGGTTAGAGTAGGGAATGACCGACAAACTTAACTTGGACACCATGCTAAAGAAG
Source organism: Dendrobium chrysotoxum (assembly GCA_019925795.1). Taxonomy (NCBI): domain Eukaryota; kingdom Viridiplantae; phylum Streptophyta; class Magnoliopsida; order Asparagales; family Orchidaceae; genus Dendrobium; species Dendrobium chrysotoxum. The sequence continues at coordinate 23,810,922 of CM034304.1, read as the reverse complement.
ACAACATTGATGCAACTGTCACTATCCACTATAACCTTACAGTTTTTATCCTTAAGTTTGGTGTAGGTGTGGAAAATTGTAGTCCTACGCCAGTCATCAGTGGCAACAGGTTGTGACAGTGCACATATCACCACACAGATGGGAGAGGTATCAAGTTTTTGAATACAGTGGACGACAGCAGTGTCATCATCCTCCTCAAAGAATTCACAATCGTCTTCCACTTAGTGAATTTGGTCAACCTCGAGCTCGTACTCTTCTTCAGTGATCTCTTCGATAATAGTGGCTTTGTAGGGACTAGAACACTGAGAGGCAATATGCTCATACCCCTGACATCTAAAGCACTTGGTCCCTGGATTAGACCGAGGGGTATCTGGAGTGGAAGGCTTGCTTCTAAAATAAGGATGGGGTGTGGGTGGACCAGGAGGTGGTCGGGTTGGGTTTCCAGGGGTCGGCCAGGGAATGGAGTGGGTCAGACCACTGGAGGGTCGATAGGCAGGTCTAGAGTCTTGATGTCTACTAGGGTGTTAAGGACGGGTTTCCTCAAGATCTAAGACTACACTGTAGGCATTCTCAAGAGTGGTGATATTCCGAGCAAACAGTTCATAGCGCAAGTACTCGCATAGCCCAGTACGGAACATAGATAGGATTTGTGTAGGGGTAGTAGAGGTCTCCCCCTTGCAATAGATCAGACAGTCATCAAAAGATCCGATATAATCCTTGACTGATTTTTTACCCTGAGTTAACCTATTCCACCTATCTAGGAGCCTAGGGAAGTACGAGTGAGGTAAGTACTTCTGCCTAAGCTCGCGCTTCATCGAAGGTCAATCAGTGATGGGATATTTGTTTCTGGATTCCCTAAGGCTTTCTAAGTTGGACCAAAATTGACTAGCCCTACCGATGAGTTTCATCTCGACAAACCTAAACTTTCTGGCCTCGGAGATATTGTACCACTTAAAGAAACCATCCATCCCTTTAATCCAATCTAGAAAGAGTTAGGGATCTAAGGCTCCATCAAAGGTGGGAGCGTCGACCTTGATATTTTTCATCAGTGGAATATCAGGGTCAAGGTGGTGGTCATGTCCATAGTGGGGAGCTCGATAAGGGGCACGAGGTGGTCCCTCATCTTGAAAGGTATCTTCCCCGTACATGGAAGGAGGCCTAGACGATGTGTAAGGGATAGGATGGTTCCTACCTCGATCTAGGATATCGAATCGCTCAATTGTAGTTCTACGAAGTTCAGCTATGCCAGCTTGGTTTTCCTTGAGTTGTTGACTAATGTTGTTTATCTGACCTACCAACAAGTCTAGAGTCCTGTGTAATTGTTCTGGGTCCATCCTAATGTCTAAGGTGACTCAGAATTATAAAAACACTAAGAGAATAATATGATGTTACAATTAAGTTCAAATGATGCATGTAGGATGCAATGTATGTTTGGAACAAGAAATAAAATGTCCTAAACAGGCTCCTACAAGCAAATCATGCTCTGATACCAGATGATGCAGAACTAGAATGATTGAGCAAGGTTTGTTTAAGAATTTGCATGCTTCTTTGTTTGAGAACAATATTAATGATTAACTTTTAGTGATTTAAACAATGAAGTAAAACAAGAGTGGGGTGATTTAAATTTAGGCCAAGCTATACACATGAAGTTAAGATTACTTAACTAGCCAATCAATCAAGCATAGCAAATATAGAAAAGTTTCAACATAATATCCCTAAATTAACAATGAGATGAGTCACTATGAAAAGATCCACTCACTCAACTTCTCTCTAATTCATTAAGCTTAGAGGAAAGAGTTAGCACGATCTTTGTGAATCAATTAGAACTACAAATTAGAGTAAGACTTAGAAAGGAAACGATTTGATAGAGAAGATCACCTTGCTTAGGACTTGGAGACGATTTGCCACTGGATGGAGGAAAATTATTCGTCGATGACTTCGGTAAGACAGAAGACGATCCTCTCGATATATCCCTCTACGGTTTGATCCACTTCCGGATTGACGTCGAAGAACCATAAATTGAGGATATCCACTTGTCCTTGTTCGTGGTAGAGAAATCCGTGATCTTGATCAGGATCCGCCATGCATATGTAAAGAGAATTGTGGACGGAAGGAGGATGACCTTCCAATTCTTGAGAGAGCAAGCTAAAAGAAATTAAAGTGATTTGAGAGAGAAGGGTTGGGGAGGGGGGAGGGGGGAGGGGGGAGGGGGGAGGGGGAAAGAAGAGCCAATTCTTAAAAGTAGGGTTTATGTTAGGTTTTGAGAGGGAAAGGCAACTTGAAATCTGAATTTAATTTTCAAATTTTAATTTGGAGGGATTTGGAATCTGAAATTTTAATTTAAATCCAAAGGGGAAAGGGGTATTAATGGAGAGAGGGAAATAGAGGGAAAGGGGGCCAGCGGCCTCAAGAGGGGGGAAGGGGCTTATGAGAAAGAAATCAAGGCTTGCTTGATTTGGAATCTCAAATTAGGAAGGATTAATTAAATCCAATCTAATTTAAAATTCAAAAAGCACTGATTTTAGAAACTTTCCTAAAATAGATCCCCATAATTATGAAAGAATTTTTAAATTCAAATTGATTTGAAATCTGAAATTGAACTTTTCTAAATTAAGGTTTGTCACTTATGGAAGGTCTTCAATATAAGGATTTGAATTGTAGAGGCTAGGAGAAGGGGATGTGGCCGGCGGCTAGGGTTAGGGTTGGTCGATTTTTTGCAATGTTTTAAAAACCGAACCGGACCGGCCGGTTTGACCGGTTCGACCGCGAACCGGCCACAAGTCCGGTCCGGCCCAGTCTGAAAGTCGTCTCTGCATAGAACCGCATTGAACCGGTAAGAACCGCCAATTCAACCGGCAAACCGCCGAACCTGTCCGGGTTCGATTGAACCGGCCGGTTCAATTGACATGCTTTTTAAATAATAATTAAAATTAAATAAATGATGTTTAATATTAAAATTTACATAAATAAATGAATTATAATAAATATTATATGTATTTTAACCAAACCATCATGAAGCATCTTCACATGGTCCACCACTCCATGTGATCTCTTAACACTAGGAAACTCAAAAAGCTATATAAACAATAGCAACAAAGAATTTCCAAGTGATGTGGGACTAAAGAGAAAAGTTGAGAGATGTATAAGGCTATAAGCTCATAACATATATAATATCTATGGAATTTATTTTTTAAATAGATTTTTTTAATTAATTATTTATAATATGCATAATACTTATTTATTAGTTAATAATAATAAATTATTTATTTATACACTATAAAAAATAATTGTATCTATTTATTAATGATAAATTATTTTAACATAACTAATTTTTAGATATAAAGTTTTAAAATAAATTTGATATATAACATATACATGTAAAATATATTTAATCATATAACATAAGTTAATAATAATTTATATTAAATTTATAAACTTATGTTAGAATTAAATTTATATTAAATATTTAATATAAATTAATAATATAAAAAATAGCATATTTAATCATATGTAAAATATATTTAATCATATAACACAAAAATTAGCATGTTATTATGAGTGTAAATTCTTATAATTATAAGATTTAAATTTTTTTGCTCTTATATGAGATTTTAAAATTTTTTTTTTACATAATTATATAAGTTTTATGCTTTATAGTTTTTTATTTCGTTTAGTTATTTTCTCATATTTGGAATGATAAGATTATTAGTGTAATTTAGTTAAATTTCAATAAAATTATTATTTATTACGTCATCCGGTTCGACCCCGGTTCAACCGGTCGAACCGTGAACCTCTCCTTCTGGTTCGTTGTCCGGTCCGATTTTCACAACCTTGGTTTTTTGGCGGTTTGGAGATGAGGAAAAGGATGGTCGGTTGGGCTTTTGGAGGGGAGGTGGGATTTTGGTTTGGTGAAGGAGGGGTTTGTGAGGGTCAGCGGCTTAAGGGAGGAGGAGGTGGGGTGGGTAATTGGCCGAAGGCTAGGGGAGGTTTTGTGAGAGAGGGCCGGTGGTTTAAGGGAGGAAGAAGAATAAGGTAGCTACGAGCCCGGACACTTCCTGAGGCTGGTGGGTGATCCGGTTCCCTCGACTAGGGATCTCTCTCCAAGAACTCTGAGCTCTCACAAAAATACAAGGATACAGAAATTTTCATAATATCATTCATTAGCCCTCAAAGAAGGAGGGGAAGGCTTTAAATAGCCAAAACAATAAAGAGAAATACAAAGACTATCTTGCCCATTAACATACACATGACTAATCCCTCTAGTAAGGGCATAAACGGAAAAAGACATAATAAAACTTATAAATAATAAACTAATACATAAATCTGATACAATAAAAATCAAAAGTAAAGTGGCGCGATCGTGGTCGTAGATCAACGGCCACGCCTCTGATAGACTCTCCAAGGTCGGATGTCCTCATCACATGAACTTGCTAAATCCTATAGTCATCATATGACTTTTTTTAAAATAGTGTACAACGTACATTAATAAAATAAGAAACATAGGAGAAAACCTAAGAGATTTCATACAGTAGCAGAGTTTAATGCAATGATCATTACAATTTACTTATTTATTTTATGCATGCATGTTGCTTAGGACTATTATATTAGTTTGAAATATCTACATTCATATTAATTATTTCTTGTTCTTGTATTAGAATTGTGTATTTTATTGAGTATTCAGCTCACCAGTTGATGTATTACAGGAAATGAAAGAAGCTAGTAGGGCTTTAGGCAGAAGGTTGGTTGCCCCATGTACAAAATTGTTTTGGTTGTTCAGTTTTAGGTGTGGATAAAAGATGGATCAATAAAGTGTAAATGAAAGCTTTTTGGTATGTAAGATTTTATTTGAAGTTTTAATAAGGCTATGTACTTTATTTTGATGTATATTGTATATGCTTCCAAACATGAGATTATAAGGTATAATTCTTGGTTGGAATATTTTGTGTTGAGATAGTCTGAATAGATTAATTTCCTACTCACTCGATCTTATTGAATGTAGTTTATGATGGGTGTTAGTGAGAAAGGTATTTATTAGGATTTTCCTTTTTTTTTTATACCTCAGGTTGGCTGAGGAAGATCAAAATGGGGTGTGACATATGACTCACTTGAATACATGTGCATGCAGCATAGTAAGACATTTGAACCAAAAAGTGAATTTCCACACTTGTTGCAGCAACTTGAACACTTCTTTGTGTGGCATGATTGGTGTCAATTTCATCATGCAGCATTTTGGAGCCATTTTGATTTCCATTTTTATGATTTAACAAGCAATGATGTGTTCATTACAATTTGTGTGAGATTTCGTGGCAGGCTTCTTGGAATGGTACGCTAACTTTTCAATGTGATTAATTTGAATCAATTTTTTCCTCTAGAAGCATTTGTCATTTAAAACTAGTCTGGCTGAATTTTTCGGACCTAAGTTGGCATCTACTTTGTCATTCGAATGTGCGCACAAATTTGCAATCAAATAAGTTGGATTAGGTCCTGACAAGTTGCATGCTTATTGGTGCATGCCTACATGTTCACTTGTGCATATATGTGTCATCATGTTCTAGCTTGCACTCATTGGACAATCACCAGAGGTTCAGTGAGTTCTTTTTTTTTTTAAGTTATTTTGCTTGTTCACACAAGTTTTCATATAATTTACAACATTATTTTGATCTCATTCGAGCATTTTATATTTGTTTTTTTGCAATTCCATTGTTCTATTTTTGGTCCCGGAAATTTCTTCATTGTGTAGTCCTTTACGCGACTAGTAGTATAATTTTAGGTGTTTTTGTTGGTATTCTTGCACATCTAGCTAGTTATTTCAATTTTATCGTATTATTTTGATCCCAAAAGCATTTTATTTAACTTTTAGATGCATACAGAGATAGCACAAAAGGTGGATGAGAAAATAAGAGAATTAGCTTCAATGTATAGAATTTAGGAATACAAATGACAAGATAACTATTTAAGTTATACTTTGAAAGCATCACGAAATTCTAACTTTTTTGACAAATTATGTAATATTCAACTTCCTATGATTAGGGGTTCTATTGAATTACATAAAAATTATAAAATGAGTGGTTATTTGGCACAATGGCTGGGCTAGCACACCTCCCTCCCTATCATGTAACAAGACTCCCATCGTCATGCCAAATTAATCCCCAAACCTTCTACATGGGTACAGCCTTGGCCGCAACATTTTCGGCTTGCAAGTAAATGGACCGGCAATCACCTATACATGGAAGCTTTGGAGCACGCAAGCCAGCTGCCATCCCAAACAAACTCCTAGTAGATTAAAGGAATAATTATCTCAAAGAGTATGTTTGTTGATATGAATGGATGTGAAGTTTGGCGCATAAGCATAAGAAACCTTAATTTTTTCTAATATATTAGGTAAAACCGTAAAAGTAAGTATATATTATCATTTGAAGATCTCCAGTGGTTGACGGGACATAATTAAGATCAATGGGTGCATATGTGGTGGTATTATGCCAATTTTGAAAGAAATTTAGAGGGTTTTTTTCCCACTTCCATCAATTCCCAAAATCCACTTCCTCCGGAGTGCAAATAAGCTGACCGTAAGCTAAATATCTACAAGAAAGATGAGCCAAAAACCTAAGAATTTGCACACACATCCATAACTCAAAAGAATGATATGAATGACTAGCAACAAAACTTTGTAATACAACTGGAAAAAACGGGAAGAAAACAAACAAATGGCATTCTACTTCTCAGAAATAATCTGCCTAATCACTTCTGATAGTCTTGTGAGAGGCCGCATTCTTACTGTTCTATTGCTGCCACAATGCTATTCCAAGAACGTAAGGGCTGATTTGATAATATCACTGCTTTGACAGCAAAACCTGCAGCTCAAATTCTCTAATGAAACTGACTTCTCAAGTAATAAGATCATCCAAGAAGCAAGCCAGATATCAATCTTCGTTCATATCATAATGGCAACGTTACTTAAATAGCCCTCAATGCCCCTCGCTTTCAGCCTCCTACCACCTATTTCACACTATAACTCACATATCATCGGAGCTTCAGATGCTTAATGATTTATATTTTTTACCACCAATAACAGCAAGCATAAGAACATTAAAACAGGACTAAGAATAGATTAAACATATTATGCCTACAATAAGAAATTAGCTCACATTTTGGCAGACTGGTGAGTTAAAATAAGGAGATTACTCATGAGAAGGACAGGACACATGCAAGAAGACAGAAACAAAGCGGCAGTGCCGCTTAAACATTTAGACACAATATTGAACAACTGGAATTGAGGTAGCATGCAGAATAATGTTAAGAGCAGTATAAAAAAAATAGAGAACCAAGTGTCAGGGATCCAACCGAAATCAATTAAATAACAAGCAAGCAAGCATATGCATTAGCTAGCATGTAGAAAAATGTAGTGATGAAACAATTACCTTCTAACTGATTCTATCTTCTCTAAAAACTGACGGTCAAAAATAGGATCGTTTGATTTGCCACCAGTAGTACCAGCTAATTCTTGTGCCTCTACAACAACGAAACCGTAAGAATTTTTTAAATAGTAAACAAGTAGTTTCACTTTGTTCACAGAAAGTGGCGTACACATAAGGAAAGAACACACAGAAACTAGTACTACGTAAATCCTAAAAGAATGCTGCTAATAGTGTAAAAAAGTTTTAAGGAAAGACGCCCAAGCACTATGACTTCAGACAATTTGCCTTCTTCATGGGATTGTTAAGTGTAAATTATGCACTGTTTATTGTGTTAAAGTTCAGTAAACACATATTGTTTTGGTTATGTTTGTGCAGAAAATGTTTAGAAAAAGACAAAAACTCACAAGTATTGAACAAGCACCCCAGCGCCTACAGATTCCGCACCGCAGCATTGTCATCTACAACGCCCCAACGCCTAATTCAAACATTGCAATGCCGGCTAGTCTGGAATTTTAAGAAAAATCAGCGCCCCAGGGGAGCCAAGGTCAACGCCGCAGCATCAAAAACCCGCGCCGCAGCACCTGAGTCTCAGGAATTTGAACGCCAAAGCACCGATCATCACAATGCCGTAGCGTCGGATTGTACATTCAAGCGCCGCAGCGCTCAACTTTTCCAGCGCCACGACAGAGCAGTTAACAAAAGACGGAGCCGTGCTGGTTCAACCAACAGATGCACAAAGTCAGGGCAGCGCCGCATCAGAGCAAACCAAACAGTGCTGAGGCGCTAGTTAATTTGACAACGCCACAGCACCACCATGTCGAGATCTTACCTGTCTTGTATAAGCAATCATCTCATTGAAGGAGGAAGAAGTGTGGAGAAGTCAATTGTACTATCCTGATGAAGTTTTTCCTTATTGATTCTTCTATATCTTTTCTTCTATGAGTGAAATAAAAATGAGTTTGCTTTCAAATTTATCTATGTCTGGCTAATTTCTGAGTTTTAGGCTAATGATATAAATACAATGCAAATACTAATGTAGATTCTCAAGCTTTGAATGAAATTATGGATGTTCTTAGTATCTCCTGTTCTTCATTTAATGCATACAATGATCATGTATGCAGTTAATATTAAGTGTCATATATTACCTCGACGGAGGAATATTGGAATGGAATGTTGGCATACCTAAGTATAGGATGTTTAACCTTTTAGGTTCTATGAAGATATTAAAATGGTAGAAAGGTCTTAAATCTTCCTTTTCACCCCTACAAGCTCGATAAAGATCTAGGGATGCATATATTTTGATCCACATCTACCGTTAAGAGTCTCCTTAGGAAAACATTATCATTTACACGCATTAGTCCAAAATGTATTTTACATATTGGCATCACATCATCTATTTGCATTCTCTATAAGTGGCAGAAACTCAAAACACTTCATTTTCATTTAGCAAGATAAATGGTGCATCTGCAGTTAACAGTACTATTTGAATGCAATTTAGCATAACACTTCCTTGTCGGATCGACACTCACTCAATCACTTTATTATTTGATTGACACGTATACTTGCGTATCTAGTGGGCAATTTTAATATCAAAGAAAATTTAAGCATATTCATATTCATATATACACTTTCACCAATGTAACAATAGCAAGACATATCATACCCACCAAGCTCGTTTGTGCCCTATTGCCCACAACCCATTAGAGACCCACAAAGATGCCTGTTTTTGTAGATTTGGAAATTGGAAAGCTACCCTATTGTTTCCCTCACAGCCATAGCCTTCTTATCCTCCCCTTCTTCGTCCAATTTCCACTAACGCTTTCCTTCTCCCGGCTTGATTTCAAACCCCACCAGTGCTTCTGCCAAAACTGTTCTTGTTCTTACTCCATTACAATCCACCATCACCCCAACTTCATTCTTCCCGTCTAGAATCACAACAGAGACCAAGGCACTGCTAGGTCTTTCTATTCTTTTTCTACCCCGTCATCACCCACAATAACAATACTGCATTGCATCACGCTTCTCTTTTACTCACAGTTTTCTAGTTTTTATTTGTATTTAACACCAAAACGCTTAGATTCATCATGAGGTTCAAATTATTGGGTAATTATGCTAAATTAAACTTGTAACTATATAGTGTTAATTATTACTGTATGTTTCATACAATGCAGATGAGATTAATCTAGCATAAATTAGAATTTATGATGGCATTTAACATTTAATTACTTCGAATTTGTCGCTTTTACCCCGAAAGTTGGGTAAAGGGGAACATAAACTTAATGATGAACTCTCACACTTCAAATTTAGTTCGCTCTTTTTCATATCTCAGTAAAATAAAATACATGGATTATCCTAATTTAGATCAGTATGCATATGAACGAGTGTTTGATATAGCCTTTTATTCAAGGAGTTTAAGTAGGCTTCAAGGTAGGCAACTATTTTTGTTATGAGACGAATGTACAATTCCTTCTTAAGGGCATTCCTGTAGGTGGGATTTTTGCTATCCTCAACAGGTTTGAAATATTTTGTGATCGAATAAAACAGAGAAAATAATATATTAACTCGGAGAATAAAAATATTATTTTATTATAACAATACATACATTTTAATTTAACAAGAGATTTTCCCCTACTCAATATGTTAGACTAAATTGACTATTTTATTATTTTGGGGTATAGTTTGCACAAAATTACAAGCATTTATGGTTAATTACATCCCAAGGATATTTGTCCGTAACAAAATTATTTTCTTAAAATAGTTGTCTAGTCTTTTTATTAAAATATTGACTAATTCATATCAAGGATTTAGTCTTTGAAATTTTAAGGAATATTTAGATTAATTTAAAATTAATTTTTGAATGCAAGTCAAATAAAAAAATTATAGGATTACTTAATTCTAAAATGCTCATAGGTATTCAAAACAATCATATGCTAGAGTTTCCATTTTTAAATTAAATTTATATTAAAGTTGACTAATTTGATTCAAAGTGTTGTGGCTTATATTCCAAAAATACAAGAGAAAATTGCCAGGAAAATGAGGGCTTACGATATAGCTGAGAAGAACATCAGCCTCAGATCCTAGATTTAAGGTGAAAATCACCAATAGATAGTAATTCAAACCTAAATTTATACTATTATTATAAAAGCCGCTTGAGTTTCCACCCATATCAAATCCTGCTCTTTAATATTATCATGTTCCTTCATTATATTATGAATAATTAATAAATTTAAAAATATCTACATTTAATTTATTTTATAACTTCATTTATTTAATTAAATGCATGATATTTTTTTATTTTATTTATATTAATTTAAGTAAGAGCCAATTATTAGAAATGTCAAAGATTTTAATTGCATTTATTTCTATATTCAAATATAATTAATTAATATATTTATTTGCATTATATTTTTTATTTATACCTATCCTAGCAATTAATAACATAAGTCATTCATTAATACCTATTGAAATTCATATTTTTAATTTATACCTATCCTAGCAATTAATAACATAAATCATAATTTTGATAATCCAGTATTAATCTTAATTAATTATTCCATTAATAACCTTGATAAATATAGTAACACAAAAAATAAAATCAATATTAAATATATTATCTATATCTATACTACTATTATAAAAGCTGCTTGAGTTTCTTACCAAATACAATCTTAGTAGTTCATTTTATTTATCAAAGATGAATCCAAATCCTTCATTTTATTTATACATTTAATTTATTTTTTAACTTTATTTATTTAATTAAGTGCATAACATTTTTTTTATTTACATTAATTAAATTTAAGTAAGAGTCAATTATTAGAAATGCCCTTGGTATTCTATATAGCAACCCTTCCTATTCAAAATCATTCCATATAAGGTGTATACAACGCTTAGCAAATTATAAAGTGCAAAGCCCCTTCATCTTTGTCGATGCTATATTCTCAACGAGTTTAAAAGCGATCACACTCCAACTTTTATTGAGTGCAAACAGCTACAACACGCAACTTAGGATAATAGATGCTTGGGAGATTTCTTTCAGATTTCAGGTTCTTTTTTTCAACTTTTAGATTTTTTTTTCTTTTTATTACTTCTTTTTCAATTTGATTTTGACTTCTTTGTTTCAATTTTTAGTTTCTTTTTGTATTTTTTACTACCTCTTTTTCGATCTGATTTCATGTTATGATAAATAGATTTTTCTTTGGATTATTGTAAAATTTTCTAATTTAAATAACGCTTATCAACTCTGTCATGTGTCAGTTTATTTATTCATAAACAACGATCATACCCCAGCTTAGGATAATAACTACTTGCGAGATTTCTTTTGGATATCAGGTTCTTTTTTTCAACTTTCAGATTCTTTTTTTTTAACTTTCAAGTTTTTTTTTTTTCAATTTGATTTCAAGTTTTTTTAATTTAGTCTTCAATTTCTTTTTTTTTTATCTAATTTAAGGTTATGATAAAGAGATTTTTGTTTGGATTATTGCAAAAAAAAATTTGATTTAAATAACATTTATCAACTCAGTCATGTGTCAATTTATTTATTCATAAACTAGATGAAGCTTATTTTTCAAAATGATTTCACGTTATGTGATAAACAAATTTTTATTTGGATTATTGCATAATTTTTCACATTTAAATAACATTTATCAACTCTACAACAACAACAACATCAAGCCTTTATCCCACTAACTGGGTCGGCTACATGAATCTTTTTTCTCCATTGTGTCCTGTTAAGAGTCAAATTCTCATTTAAATCTAATAAATAAAGGTCACTTCTAATATTTTCTAACTAAGTCTTTTTAGGTCTACCTCTACCTTCTTAACATAGGCCAAATCTAATACATTTACTCTCCTAACAAGCTGTCGTTTTACATGACCAAACCATCTAAGGCGCTCTCTCTAATCTTATCTGTCACTAGAGCTACTCCAACATTTTCACGAATATGCTCGTTTCGTATCCTGTCTCTAAGAGTAAAGCCACTCATCCACCTGAGAACCCTCATCTCTGCAACACTTAACTTAATATTATGCTTCTCTTTTAATGGCCAACATTCTGCACCATAAAGCATTGCAGGTCCCATTACCATCTTATAGAATTTTCCCTTAAGTTTGAGAGGGGCTTTTCTATCACACAACAAGCTGATGCATTCCTCCACTTCAACCAACAACAACAACAACAACAACATCAAGCCTTTATCCCACTACGTGGGGTCGGCTACATGAATCCTTTTTCTCCATTGTGTCCTATTAAATTCTACTAATAATATCCCCATCTATTTCACCATCACTCTGAAAAATAGACCCAAGATATTTAAAACAAGTATGCTTAGTAATGACTTCATCGCTCAAAGTCATAAACACTCTACTAGATCTATTACTACTAAAATTACACTCCATGTATTCAGTTTTAGATCTACTCAAACGAAAACCTTTAAACTCTAAGGTTGACCTCCATAATTCGAGTTTACCTTCAACTCCCTCTCTAGTCTTATCAACAAGAAGAATATCATCAGCAAAAAGCATACACCATGGTACATCCTCTTGCAAATGTCTAGTAAGAACATGCATGACTAAAGAAAAAAGAAAAGGGCTTAAGGCTGATCCTTGATGTAATCCAACTGAAATAGGAAAATACTTGGTCCAACCACCTTGTGTTTGAACACAAGTCACAGCTCCTACATACATATCCCTAATGAATTGAATATAAGCATTAAACCCCTTTTTTCTAGAACTCTCCATAGCACTTCTCTTGGAACTTTTTTATATGCTTTCTTTAAATCAATAAATATCATATGTAGATCCTCCTTATTCTCTCTAAACTTCTCCATCAACCCTCTCAATAAATGAACAGCTTCCATAGTAGACCTACCCAGCATGAATCCAAATTGATTTTGAGAAACATTAGTATCACGTCGTAACCTATGGTCCATAACTCTCTCCCAAAGTTTTAAAGTATGACACATCAACTTAATTCCTTTATAATTCGCACAATCTTGTGCATCATCTTTATCCTTAAAAATAGGAATCAACACACTCATTCTCCACTCATCTGGCATATTTTTAGTCTTCAAAATAATATTAAAAAGTTTAGTAAGCCAAGAAATTCCTTCATCTCCTAAGCATTTCCACAACTCTATAGGAATATCATCAGGTCCACTAGTTTTTCCACATTTCATTTTCTTAAAGTCTCTCTAACTTCAGTTTTACTAATACGCCAAAAAAAATAAAAATCTCTATTTTCATTTAGAGTGTTAAGCTCACTAAAGTCAATCGTAATCTCACAATCTTTATTGAAAATCTTAGCAAAATATCCCATCCACCTTTGTTGAATATCCTCTTCTAAAATAATGCACTTTTTGATCTTCATCCTTAATACACTTCGCTTAAACTAAATCCTTACTACTCCTATCTCTTTGTTTGGCTAACTTATACATATATCTTTCGCCCTCTTTAGAATCTAATCTACTATATAAATCATTAAAAGCTAAAATATTTGCATCGCAGATTGTTTTCTTAGACATCTTATGAAGCCTCTTTATATATTTCCCAATTTTTAGAGTTTTTAAATCTAAACCAATTATTATAATAAAGCTTCTTATATTTTATCTTTTCTTACACAGTTTAATTCCACCACCAACTATTTTTATTATTAGGAGCTTTTCCTTTTGAAACTCCAAGCATATCCTTTGCAACATTCTTAATATTCTTTGCCGGCGAGGAGAGTTTTAACAAGTTTAGGTTTCGAGATAAATTTTAGAATGCTGTTAGATTTTTAGATAAGACACTACCCAGAGATTTCACCCTAATTTTGCGAGTACTTTATTATCTGGGGACTAATTTCCTATAGGCGCAAGCCCATATAGTTAATTATCACTACCGATAACAAGAGAGAACTTTCGATTAAGGCTAGTCGTTGACCAAATACAAAGTATACAGCATATAGTAGTAGCAGAATTAGATATTTAAAATTGAAAATTTATCACCGCCCACTTAAAGCGAATGATGGGAAGAATGATAATGAACCTGATCAAGATCCCATAGTTCTATTGTCCCAGACGATCATAATCCCTAGTCTACTTAGTCAAAGGAGGTAGCCGACCCAACCTGATCAAATGATCCTTATCGACAGCCATAAGTTGCTTCGTACAATGATACCTTTGAGACTTATGGTGAATATTTACCTAAGATGATAGATTTGAGTCCACATTAGCTAATAAGGGGCATTATGTCTTATTAATTATACCCTATTGATTCATTACTCAAGGATTTAAGGCCATTGAAAAACATACCGGCTCTGGCAGTGACTGAAATTTAAGAGCACCATTTGGAGGCGAAACCACCCGATTAAAGGGCCCCCATCATAAAGGTTTACTTGTTGTGTCATTTGGCTGCAAAACTACCAGTTAGATGACACATGCCACGTCCTTACTAGCAAGACATAATTTAAGAATGAATCTTAATGATATTCTCGACTGAACTTTCGCTCTTCGTGAGCTGAAGTAATTTTCAAATTTATCCATCTCGACAAATTATTGCGGAGGGTGGATGGAATTTTACTTTAAGTGTTCAGGCGTTTAATTTCATTTCAAAATTTAGATTTTGATAGACATCAAACTTTAAGATATATATATATATATATATATATATATAAAGTCTATTTTATAAATTAAATTAAAATAAAAGATATATGAATCGACACCTCATGTATGCACCTCATTTTTCATGTCATCGCTTCTCGCATAGGCAAATTTCGCTCTCTCAACTTGTGCGACGACCTATGCAATACAGGTGACCATTTTGTGTATTTTTGACATTCCGAACACAATGGTGTAATCTATTTCACAAACAGGTGACATTCGGACGAGGTCGCACAACATCGTGCCTATAGACCATTGATTTCACTCATGTTCGCTCGAATCGCAAGCGCGCAGCTCTCATTGGCTAAGTTTGACATTCTAGATGCAATGTGATCAAACATTGTTTGGAGAAATTTTACACAACGTCGCACCCGCTAACTGTCACTTTCTTTCTTTGGTAAATTCTGAATCCCAAACATATTAACACAATTCATTTTGTAATCGGATGATGTTTGAGTAGCCTAGTGTAATATCACGGCATTTCAAACACAACGCACGACGCCGAGTAGATTGTCCTTATTCTCTTCGCACTCGCTTGCATTGATTTTGTAGCACACATGGAGGTCAACACATCTCATGGTGGGCCCTCAAATTGAAGGTGGTCGATTGAGCTCTACAACATGGAGAATGAGAACTAGTGTCCTTAGCTCCTAGGGGAAAAGAAAACCTTTTAGAGTGACAACAATTGCTAAATGGGATTTCAATAGCCACACTAAGCTTTAAATGGGAATAGATTAACGGTCGATGGAGCCCATTACCAATGGGAACATGGATTGGGAGGGACACACATGCATGGTTAAGTTGGGCGTGGTTAGGTCATGGGCCCCATCACCAAAAGAAGTGTGGAGCATAGGAGGTTAAGAGATAGCAAGCTCAAAATCTTCTTATTTAAATGATAGCGAGAGGGGTGTTGGTTATGGGAATAACCAAAAGATACTTCTCAGATTCAAGAAATTATTATTAAATGTAAATCAAGTGCTCTACTATGATCTTGTATGAGCAAGATGAGGCCATAGCACCTCGCACACCTTTCAAATGGGCAGCATTACTAAAGATTGCCTAGGCAAGCATCTTTCCTTGATTTGTAAGATAGGTGTTAAAAATTCAAATGCTAAAGATGAGCTGCTCTTCTATGATGATAGATATGGGATGATGTGAAAAGAACATAAAGAGATGGAAAGCTTGCGATGGATGATGTGAAAAGAACATAGAGATGGAAAGCTTGCGATGCATTCATGCAAAAAAACGTGGAATGTCCTCGAAAAAAGTTAAATCAAATGTAGGTGCAAGTCCTAGAGTAGTAAATCTTGAGATAAAGAGTATGAGTTCAAGAAAATAAATGAAGAGATGTAGCTACAAATATGACACATTAGTTATCCCTCATTTATATGCACTACAAATTTCAGTAATTCAATTGTGTTCATTTTAAAAAAATGCGCTACGAAATATTTTTGAAGTTTTGATGCAATCCAACTTGAAATGCAATAATTTTCCCAACATAAATTCTTTATGACGATTCTCATTTTATATCCTTCAAAACAATTACTCATCATTAAAGAAAATTTATAAGCTGCATAATAGTCTCTTCTATAGTGTCCTACTTCCTCCTATAGCCTCAGTAATAATCACCTTCAATGCGCATGAAACTTCTAAAAAATTTGTTTCACAAAGGATGAAACATAAATACTTATTCTGCTTAATTTTAAGGGTGGTGTTAACTGGATGAGCCAAAAAGTGCAAATATGCAAATTGGGAGACCGTAATAGGACAGAAAAGAACTCAAGGGACCAACCTATGATTTCCTTCCTCAAGGGAACAAAAATTATTGCGTTATTTTTTTTTTTTTTACTAAACAGCATCATGTCTAGTTATTGTTGAAGTCCTATATTTTCAGATAAAGAATTTTCAGTTAATAACTTTACATGTTTTTCATGAAACCATAAAAAACCTTGCTACCCACCTACCATTGGTAAAGGGCCATAAGATGGGTCGGTGGCATTAATTTCAATAATATTATCTAGGGGTGTGAGTGAGTCGAGCTTATCGAGCCACGAGTTCAAGCTCGAGCTTGAGCTCGAGCCTGGCTCAGCTTAAAAGCTCATTGAGACGCTTGATTAAATTAAAATGTATTTAATAATTAATTTAAATTAATATTATATAATATATTTTAATAATTTTAAATAAATTATATATTAAAAAAGTTATAATTCTAAAAAAATATTTTTTTAATTTAAAACAAAGAAATCAAGCTCGAGCTTTCTAAACGAGCTCGAGCTATCAAGTCGAGCTCGAGCCTATGAAATTTTTAACGAGTAGAGCTCGAGCTTGGTAAAAGAGCTCGAGCTCAGTAACAGCTAAACAAGCTCAACTCAATTAGGGAGATACTCGACTCGATTCAACTCATTTACACCCCTAATATTATCTATAGAACTGTAAGACCGCAAAAGAATGTAATTGGAGAACATGTTACAGCAACCATGACGAAGGTTACTAACAAATAAGAAAAATCAAAATGTATTACATAAAAGACAGAAGAAATTTCAAGACATGTCCTTGTCAGTTAAGATCAACCAAAAAACCCTTTCAGACCTTCAAACATGACATAAATAGAGGAAGTAATGGATAAGTGCAGCTTATAGACAAATAACGTGCATAGAATAAAACAGATATTTACATATAAAATCAATGACGTAAATTATAATTGCAGATGAATACAACTTACCTTTTATTCTCGTCCTTGATACTCCAGAAGCTAACTTGCTGAAAAAAAAAAGTGTAAATTATACCTGAGTTCCTCAACAATTAGGTCCCTCAAAATTTTATTTCCCACAATTGGACCCCTCAAATTTTAATTCAATTTCTTCCGAGTTCTTTCGATAAATTAGACTATTACCATAACCATCAATAAAAATTCAACGACCATAATGCCCTTTGGTCGGTAGGGCACATGATGGTTTCCTTTGAGTCCTTGTTTCTTTGTGTCCATTCGTACTTTCTTGTGAAGGCAATGTCAACTCTTTTTATGGCATTAATATGCCTCTAAAGGCGTGGGCCAAGTGGTGGTTAATGGATGGGAAGGGTGTGGTTAAGAGGAAAGTAGGGTACGGAGAGTTGTGGTCCATGAGAGAATTTAGAGCTAGAGGCAGGGGTGGAGTGGCTGGCAGTCAAGTAACGTGGAGTTGTGGTCAAGAGGTGATGGAGTAGGGAAGAGGTATTGATGAGTGAAGGACATGAAGTAAAAAGCATAATAACCTAAAATAATATCATGATGTTAAAGAGACAATATCATAGATCAATTAATTATTTATTAATGTTCATAATTATCCAACTGAAGGCAATAACACAAAAATGAGTTTAAATGCAACAGGCTTGATGGTGAAAGATGAAATTTTGAGGGATCTAATTGTTACTAGGCTAAAACTTTAGGAGCCTAAATATAGTCTAACAAACAATTTTGAAAATCAGTGAATACAACCATAGAGATGAAACAAAGAAAATTGAGGCAACACAAAAAATCAAAGAAAAAAAAAACATCAGCCATCAAAACAAAATAATCTTGAATGATCCTTGATTCTTCAGCTAATTTTATTAAAACTCACCATTCAAACTACAGCATTTGAAAAGGAGTAAGCCTTGGCTCCCATTCTACAAGAGATCTACATATCAAGTAAACTTCTAAAAGTTTTTGATATAGCTCAAATTCAGCCAATTGAAATTGATTTGCGTAAGCAAATAAAATTGGGCTCAGCCATGTCAAATCAAGATCAATAGTTTCTATAAAAATTTAAAATAAGCAAGTGGGTCTATGACATCAGGTGGAGCATCAGTCAAACTAAAGGGCCCAAAATAAGTTCAGACATGAATTTCACCCAAACCAGGAAGGAAGCCCAAAATTGGCGCTTATTCAAGTTTTGAAAATTCAAAACTAACTCTACAATTCAAGCCATGTAAGTAGGATTTGTGGCCATTATTCAAGGAGTTTAGGTAACTCTAAACTAACTCTACAAATCAAGCCAAACATAGAGAAAATCCATCCATAAATCAAGCCAAGTATGGAGAAAATCTAGGCAAAATTCAATCTAAATCTCAGAAAATGAGGGGGCAGCCAAATCAAGGAAAAAAAATCCAATGAATATTCTCTTAGGTAATTTCATTTTAATTATCAAATCTATGTGATAAGAATTTAAATAAGGAGTTGACTTATGAAATATCTTATGAATAGAATTATTTTAAATTTCCTATTTTTAAGGCTATATTTTAATTTTAATGTAACTTCCGTAATTCTTTATTAGAAAATTAGATGGCTATAACTATAACCTGTAACTAGGCCTTGAGATCAATGGAATTAACCAGAACACATTTTCATTCAATTGGCATTAGTATTTCTTAGCCGACCCAACATTGTGGGATAAAGGCTTGTTGTTGTTGTTGGCATTAGTATTTCTTCCTATTTCTCTTCTTCTCCATCCATGCTCGTCAGCTCTATCTCTAGGCACAAAAAAATCATTATTGGCCGTCTTAATCTAGCTTTCCAACATATTCACTAGGATCAATCAGAGCAGGATTTCAGCAATTCTGCTATCACAGTCGCAGGCTGCTACCATCAAGGGATGCACTAAGACAATATAGTTGTTGTTTGCTTTCTATTTTCATATGTAACATTGAATTTAATCATTGTTATTGGTTGAGCTCAAAGTAAATCATAAATAGACTCATAGACATCATACAAATAAGGATAAGTCAAGATATTAGACACCAGTAAACAGGCCATGCAAATGAATATAAATATTTACTAGCCTAAAAAATTTATGGAACCAAATACATTATCATAAAAACTTGAAAAGAATTAAATAAAATTATTGTACACTGTCAACTACAAAATAAAAACAATATAAATAAATTATAATATACATTTGTTCATCAAAATTAGTCGTTTTATGATGCTTTTATCATACATTTTTATGAAAGCAAAGTCTGAAAGCGATTCCAAATGACCCAAATGATAATTTTAATCCTCATATATTTTTATATGATTTATGAAATAAAAAAAAGGATAATTTGAATAACATTTGTTGATTTATAATTATCACATATTTAGTATAATTTAATTATGTTAAATTCAAAGAATTAGAAAGGGAAAAGACTTCATTTTATCATACAAAACTATCACTATTTATAGATCTATACAGGATATCTTAATAAAGAAACAAATAATTACAAAATCATGCATAATTGCCCTAATATAATCCTTCCTAAATCAGCCACCCAAATATAGAAGGAGATCGACGTGATCCAGGTGAGCCTCCCATGGATTCTCATCCCAGCCGTGGGATCAAGTATTAAAGGACGGCTGGGATTTAACAGAGATCGACGTGATCGAGGTGAGCCTCCCACGGATTCTCATCATGGTCGTGGGATCAAGTGTCAAGGGACGACTGGAATTTTAACACTCCCTCTCAAGCTGGGGAATACAGATCTGTCATTCCCAGCTTGATAATTAGTCCTAGAAAAGTAGAGTTATCAAGTCCCTTGATGCATCATAAAGTCCTTTATTTGGTCAAAACTTTGGTAGGAAATAGCTTCAAACATTGTTGCGACAAAGGATAGCGATGAAGGCTAATTCAATCAAGCCATCAAGGTCCAAAGTAGCAATAAAGGCTGCTTTGAATAGTAGCCCGCAAGATATCAGAAATGGCAATAAAGGCAGGTGGTGGTACAACAGGAAAAGTGGATTAATTATCCTTCAATTCCGTCTCCCTCTCGGTTCTCAAGGTAAGGTCGGCAATGAAGGCACGGCAATAAAAAAGGAAATTTTTATTTTTAGGGTTATGACAAGCTTCAAGTACAAGAGCAGAAACACATATCTCAAGCGACTCAGCATGTAGATCTCCTACTTCCTAGGTTATCCGACTGCACCTGAATGGACTCTTATTCAATCAGCCAATACAGGTGCACGCAAGACCTCTAATTCCTCTGGTATGATCGTAGGAGGGAGTGCAGGTCTTGCACTCTTGCTTGTCCCTGCCCCCGCATGAGAGGGAACTCTCGGCTCTTTCCAAACACATGCAGGAGGAGGTCCTGCGCTCGCTTCTACTCGGTCGATTCTGGACGTCGCATGCAAGAGGAGCCCTCCCGCTCGATCTCTCCTCGTCTTGGATGCACGAAGGTCCTCAAAATTCCTACAATGAAGGCCAGTGGTGGGAACTTGTGTTACTCGGAATTCCAACAATGACAGCTAGTGGTGGGAAACTATATTCCTCATAATTCCAGCAATGAAAGCTAGTGGTGGGAACTCGTATTCCTCAGAATTTTGGAAATGAAGATCGATGGTGGGAATCTGGCTCTGATACCATGTTAAATTCAGAGAATTTGAGAGGAAGAAGTCTTACTTTTATTACACAAAACTATCACTATTTATAGATCTACACAATATATCTTAAAAAAGAAACAAATAATTACATAATCACGCATAGTTACCCTAATATAATCCTTCCTAAATCAGTCACCCGAAGATGGAAGGAGGTTGGCGTGATACAAGTGAGCCTCCCACGGATCCCCATGCTGGCCATAAGATTAAGAGGTAAGGAACGGCTGAGATTTAATAGGTGAGCCTCTTATGGATCCCCGTGCTAGCCGTGAGACCAAGGACTAAGAGACAACTGGGATTTAACATTCCCCCTCAAGCTGAAAAATATAGATCTGTCATTCCCAGCATGGTAATTAGTCCCAGAGAGGTAGAGTTATCAAGTCCCTTGGTTCACCATAGATTTCTTCATTTGGTCAAAACATTGGGAGGAATTATCTTCAACATTATTGCAGCAAAGGATAGCGATGAAGGCTATCTCAATCAAGCAAGCAAGGTGCAGGACAGCAATGAAGGCTGCGTTGAACAGTAGCCTTTAAGATACTAGAAATGACAATAAAAGCCGATGGTGGGACAGCAAGAAAAGTGGATTAATTATCCTTCGAGTCTGTCTCCCTCTTAGTTCTTAAGGGAAGGCCAGTAATAAAGGCACAGCAGTAAAAAATGAAAAAAAATATGTTTTTATTGTTGTAGCAAGCTTCAAGGACAGGAGCAGAAAAACACGTCTCAAGCAACTCAGCACTCGGCACGCATATCTCCTCCTTCCCAAGTCGTCCGATAGACTCCTATTCAATAGACAAGTAC
Organism: Dendrobium chrysotoxum; assembly: GCA_019925795.1. Classification (NCBI taxonomy): domain Eukaryota; kingdom Viridiplantae; phylum Streptophyta; class Magnoliopsida; order Asparagales; family Orchidaceae; genus Dendrobium; species Dendrobium chrysotoxum. Next base: position 23,788,705 of record CM034304.1, on the reverse strand, counting down.
AGGTGCAGACAAGACTTCTGATCCCTCTGGGCTGATCGTAGGAGGGACTGCAAGTCTCGCACTCTTGCTTGTCCCTACCCCCACATGGGAGGGAACTCTCAGCACTTTTCAGACACACGCAGGAGGAGATCCTGCACTCGCTTCTGCTCGGTTGACTATGGACGTTACACGCAAAGGAGCTCTCCCACTCGATCTCCCCTCCATCTTGGATGCACGAAGGTCTTCAGAACTCCGGCAATGAAGGCCGGTGGTATAAACATATATTCCTCATAATTCTAGCAATCAAGGCTGGAAGAAGGATCAATATTCCTTAGAATTCCGGCAATGAAGGCCGGTGGTGGGAAACTGGCTCTGATACCATGTTAAATTCAGAGAATTGGAGAGAGAAAAGGCTTCATTTTATTATACAAATCTAACCATATTTATGGTGTGGGATCCAAAAATTCGCGCCCCGACCTCTCCGCGGACTCCTTTCTTTTCTTCTTGTTTTCGAGTCATCGCGAAGAGTAGAAATCCATGGGCTCCAAAAATTCACGACACAACCTCTCCGCAGACCCCTTTCTTTTTTTCTTTACGGGTCATCGAGGAGAGTTTTAGCGAGTAAGTTCCAAGGCAAATTTTTAGAAGGCAAATTGGATTATAAATAAGACACACCCAGAGATTTCGCCCTTATTTTGTGAGGACTTTAGATCTGAGTTCAAGTTCATATTTCCTATAGGCGTAAGCCCCAATAATTAATTACCCCTCCCGATAACGAGAGAGAACTTTCGATTAAGGCTAGTCGTCAAACAGATACGTAGAGATACGTAGTATCTGGTGTATAATAACAGCATGGATTTAGTTCTTGAGACTTGATATTTAAAATTGAAAACCTCACTATCTTGCACTTAAAGTGGATGGTGGGGGAAGTGATGATAGACCCGATCAAGATTCCATGGTTCCGTTGTCCCGAGTCATTATGGTCCCTGGTCTACTTAGTCAAAGGAGGTAGTCGACCCAACCCGACAGAAGGATCCTTGTAAGCAGCCATGGGTTGCTTCGTCCAAGGGTACCTTATAGATCTACAATGATATTTATCTGAGGGGACAAATTTGAATCCGCCTTAACTAACAGAGGATTTTATGCTCTGTCGATTACATCCTATTGATTCATATCTCAAGAATTTGAAGTCATTGGGGAGGGGCTATGACCGTAACCATAATACAATGGAGTCGTTTGACCAAGCCACTAGGTCAGAAGGTCATGGTCATAATTGTTAACCATGTGGAGCCGGCCTGAACAAGCCACGGGTTCTTTATGGAGCCATCTGGCCAAACCACGGACTAGAGGACCAATGCCACGTCCTAACTGGCAATAGATGGATTAAGAATGAGTCCTAGTGATATTCTCGATCGGACATTGGCTCTCTGTGAGCTAAAGTAATTTTTAAATTTATCCACCTCGATAAATTGTTATGGAGGGTGGATAGATTTTGCTCTAAGCATTTTGATAGTTAATTTTATTTTTTTAAATATTTTGGATTGCGGATTCTTATGGGCTTTTGAGAGGTATTTTGAATGTTTGTGGTCCTCTCCAGTTGAGATTTTCTATCAACACGATCATCATCGGGGTGTTTATGAGCAATTTTCATTTTATCGGTTGATCCTTGTCGACTTTATCTACCTGTCGACAGAGTATCGGGTTCATTGTCAGATGTATGCTTTTATTAGTGAATTTTCCTGATTATAGGCCTTGAAAACCTAATATGAACGTATTAAAACAAATATCTCGATCGACGTCATGACGGTATATTTGTTTGATAGTTCGAGCCGTGTCAACTTCTATCTACTAGCATAGAAGGAATCGGGCTTGAACTTAAATTTATTATTTGACCCATGCAGCATTTTTAGACATCACGTGTGTACCCATAATACGCTCGTCGGGGCCCATGCGGGAATTTAGAGGGCAATTTTATAATTATCTGTTGAACCTGGTCGATTCTGTCTAATTGCTAAAAGAAGATCAGGTTCATAGTAGGCTTTGTGCCTTTGTCAATGAATTTGCTTTGTAATAGGCCTTGAAGGCCTAATATGAACGTATAAAAAAAGATCTCGGTTGACGCTGTGACTGTATATTTGTTTGATAATTCGAGCCATGTCGACTTCTATCTACTCGCATAGGAGGATTAGGCTCGAACTTAAATTTATCGTTTGATCCACACAGCATCTTCAGATGTCACATATGTACAACACGCTCATCGAGGCCCATGTGGGTTTTTAATTACATATATTTTGCAAGATATATTTATGTAGCAATTACATGTATGCAGTGCGATGAGCGTATACAACACATATGTATGTTATGCATATACACTAGCGTATCTATTTGTGTTAGCATGCATACTTGTGTCCTGCATAATGTGTTTTGTATAATACATTCGTGCAGTAGATACTTGCATGTAGTGCCAAATGCATATATGACATATGCATGTTGCAATGCAAGTATGAGGGCATTTTAGGATATTTATCGATGATCGGTTGTGCGGGCAACTATCATTTGAATGTGCATAGTGTTGTATTTGGGAGCTTATAGACACCTTCTGTCCACTTGTATGCATGTTGTGGATCTGGTAGCGTAGCATTACAAATAGAATTTCATCTTCAGCACGTTGTCTTTGCTGATATGTTGTGTATTAGAATTGGTAACACCTTCTATCTGTTTGTATGCATGTTATGGATTCGGTGGCGTAACGCTACATCATAAGTTGTTTGCTGCTCATGCAGATGGGTTATTATTGAGAAATGCATAGGACTTCACTTGAGAATTTGCACACGCCTTCTATCCGCTTGCATGTATGTTGCGGATCCGGTGGCGTGGCATCGCACTATAATTACCTGCCCATTAGTTTATATAGGTAGACTATCGTGCACTAACGAGTATCCTGCTTATAGTCATAGATATTTGCATTTTGCTGCAATTCTTATACATTTGCATTAAGTCAAGATGTTGCATGCACAACAGAGCTTCTACAGTTGTTCGTAGGTGCCCTTTACATTCATCTACGAATAGGCTGTCATTGATCGAAGGGACAATATAACATCCATTGCATGCTTCTTATGGCCACCTCAAAACTCTATTTTTGCTCGTAGGTTAGATGTTGTATGCATGGGAGATCTCCTATAATAATTCGTAGGAGCTCATATGTATCACAAATATGTTCTTCCGCTTGCAGGTAGTGTGCCGCATGCATTGCTTTTCTCTTAACTATACATATAGGGAACTCATCATGCTCGCAGCATGTCTTTTATCATCGCTTGTGGGCAAATCTATGTGTTCACATGCAGTTAATTGGCACTAATAGCAAAGGGCAACCACCTTACTTTGCTTGTAGACATGTTGTATCTCTTGCATGTCATTCGTCCTCGCTTGTGGGCTTTGATGTGCTTGATCAAACACAAATGTTGTATTTGTTGTGCCTCTTCCATAATCTGTTCATGAACACATCACGACGTACATTACATTCATCTTACCTTCATTTGTGAGTGGACCATTCCAATTGTCGCCATCACTTTAAATCACCCGCAAACGTGATTGGGGTAGATATATGAATCAATTAAAGCATGTCATGTTGAAACCCACAAATCCCTTGTTCAATCATCGATATTCATTTGCATAATCAAAATTGCTATTTTATGTTTATATTTTCACTACGATCATGCATTCATTGATTTAATTTCCAGTTACCTATATATGTTCAAATTCAAGTTCAGTTCGTCATCGTTTGTTCAATGTCAAGTCCCCTGCATCATATTTAAGTTCAAGTCTTTTGTATTTAGTTCAAATTCAAGTCCATTGTGGTCCGTTTAAGTTCAAATTAGGTCCATTATTATTCAGTTTTAGGTCCCCTATTCACCAGAAATTTCGTCAACCTCCCTGTGTCTCCCCTGTTTAGGGGAAATATTAGGAGTTGGGCCTTCCCGCCACGCTAGATAAAAACGTATATGGTAGGTGTCAGATGATACCGCGACCATAAATCTTCAATCCCACCACGCCAGAGAAAGGCGTATATGGGTCATTAGGGTACCTATTTGAAATGCGCAATTCTTTCCCCGTCGGTACTGAGGCTCACACGGGTACTTAAAGTTGTCCCCGACACACTAGAGAAAAGCATGTACAGGGCCTACCCTCCTTGTTGTAGGGGCCGCACCAAGTTTCCTTCCCACCATGCTAGAGAAAAGCGTGTATAGGTGATTTTCTGGTGCGCTGTGAATGCCGAAAATAAGGTTTGAGGCCTTTGAGTTTAGAGAAGTCATTATACCTGAGCGACGACGGCAGTGTTGGTGACATAAGGATCGAGGTAATTGCGACAAAATGCGCAAAATTCCTCTTCTTTTTTTTTCCCTTCCTCTTTTTTTTTTTACTTTTTCTTCTCTTTTTTTTTGCCTTTTTCTTCTCTTTTTTTTCTCTTCTTTTTTTTTAAATAGTAATAATAATAATAATAATAATAATAATAAGGTTAATAATAATAGTAAGTATAATAATTAATACTAATAATAACTAATAATAAGTAGTAGTGATAATAGTGGAAGGGGAATGGGGCTAGGGCAGGGATTGGCTCGGATTCAATTAGAAGTGAAGTAGCGTCGGTTGTGGCTTGAGGTTGGATCGTGATCTAAGTGGTTGGATGGAGCTGTGAGGTCTGGCTGCAGGTCCGGCTGTTGTAGTCGGAGGTGGATGCTGCGAGAGGTCTGGAGGTCGGGCCGATCGGTCTAAGAGATTCGATGTAAAGTAGGTGTGGTGGTCTATGTGGCTCGGACCTTTGCGGTCACAGCTAAAGAATCGGGTAACGGCTGGATGGATAGGAGGATCGGCACAGTGAGGTCGGTGCTAGAGCAGGTCATGGGCTTTGGTGCTGTGGATTGGTAGCTATAAGCGTGGGAGGGAGGATCGGAGGTGTCGTGAGGCAGAGGAAGGGCACGGCTGTGTGGATTGTTGGCTTTGATTGCTAGGGTCGGGCGCGGGCAGAGACGGGATGAAAATCAGATCAATGCTCCTGATCTGGGTATCAGATCAGGTAGGTTCGGTGAGCTTCATCTGGGTCGAGGTCGATGGAGGTTCGGCCGGATGTATGGTGTAGAGGCGTGCGGGCTCGACTAGTCAGCTATAGGTGCTAGAGGCCGTGTGGGTTGAGGTCAGACAGGGATGAGGAGCTCGGATGTCGTGGAAGCAGAAAAACGAATAAATTTCATTTTCATTCTCGTTTTAACGACAAGCGGGGCACGATCGATGAGCTACTGTGCAGAAAAATTGGGAAGAGATCGCTTCGGTGACAGAGGCAGCGATTTCTGCAAGATTTCTGTAGGAATCGCGAGGAGACTTATGAGGCAAGGTTTAAAATTGCGTAATCGGATATTGAGGCGTTTTTCGTTCGTGAGGCGAGGCGTAAGCCTCAAGGTGTTTTGAAGCGTAAGCCTTAAAATCAAAAAATTGTGTAAACATAAAATGATAAATTTTTTATATACTAATGAGTAAAAAATATATAAAACATAAAAAGGCACACCCAAATCATAGTAATCTTTTCATTAAGAACTCATAAGTCATCAGCACTGTCATCACTAAGGAGGTCTTCATTTGAACCATCATTATGATGAACTGCTCTCTCCCCTTCCTCCTCTCCTATAGAGTCCAATGTCTCTCAATCAGCTCCTTCTTCCTCAATTTTAGTTATCTTCCTCATCCCTAAATATTTTTTAACAATATCATAATGAATAATAGTATAATACTTTAATAAAAGACTAAAAGTCTAAGAAAACTATATTATTTATATATCTTTTTTGAATTGTTCTTGAGCTGTAGTGGATGTAGATGCTTTAAGACCATCAAAGAAATCAACATTTAAATCTTCATCTTATAATTCAGACGGAATCACTTCAACTTCATCATCTACAGACCACTCATCATCAGATGTCACATCCTCACAAAGCAAAGGATCTTCATCATCCATTAATCCTTTTTTCTTCAAATTCCTATCTCTGAGTCTCCTATTGTACATAATGTACACCAGTGAATTCATCCTCAATGTCGACAAGCGATTTCTCCTCTTTGTATGTACTTAGTTGTAGGTACTACAATTTCTTTCACAGCCAGATGAAGAGCATGTCAAGCCCAAAACTTTCACAGCAAAATGCTACAATTCTGGAGTCCCATCACCAAATTGAATCCACCACTCAACTATTATTTATATAAGAGAGTTTAATTAGTGTGAAAAAATAACATTTAAATAAATATTTAAACATTAAATAAAATCACTAGGAGATCATTTGATAATTGTATCATTTGCTTGTTGTAATCCAAAAAAGCCTTCTTTGTTCCTAAAAGGTATCAATTGCATGTCAGCATTTGATCTTTTAGTTGCATCACCTATCAGTCGATCCTTGCAATGATACAATCTCAACTTTATTTCAAGGTTTGTAGACTTGTTCTTTGCATATTGATACTGAGGGTTTAGGTAATAGCCAGTTGCATGCAAGTTCCGGTGAAGCTATAACTCCCACCTATTATCAATAATATTCCAAATTTCCCTAAAGCTTCCCTCATTGCCTCCTAAGTTGGAGGCAATCATCTCTTTGGCTTCATCCATGGCATTGTAGATGAAACCCATTGCAGGCTTCTTCTCAGCATCCATCATCCTTAAAACTTGAACTAAAGGTCTAGTGGTTGTAATGGCATATAAGACACTTTGTCAAAATCTGTCATTTAAAACAATCTTTCTAATCTCTTTTACCTGCAGCCTTATAAGCACTTGCATTATTTGTCACAACTTGTACAACCAAATGTTCTCCAACCTCATCAACAATGCTATCTAATAATCCAAATATGAACTCAACATCTTTGACCTGATCAGATGCTTCAATTGACCTTAAAAAAACAGTACCATAAGGATTATTAATGAGGATGTTGATCAGACTTCTATGTTTAATATCAGACCACCAATCTGACATAATTGTTACTCCTGTTTGGGCCCAAGTCCTCTTAATTTCTTTAATATTTTTATCAGTGCTTTCTAACTCCTTCAGAATCCATATTCTCAAATCATACATGGTTGGAGGTTTGAACCCTCTCCCAAATGCTCCAACTAAATGAATCATATTGTAATAGGCAGGTGATGTTACAACATTAAATGGAATTGCATTTTCGTAAAAGAATCTTCCTATATCCTTACACGTTCTTCTCCGTGCCTCCCTTGCATTTGTTGGGGTCATCTTATGTGTAGTAGGAGGCCTATCCTCTGATGTGTCAACCATATAATGATCCATAGGCCCTCTAGCACCCCTAGATAAAATGGGCTTCATCAAAGAAGATGAATCCCTAACGCTACGCTCACTCCTATAGTAAGAGCCAACATCAACTCTATCCTCGAATTGCTTCTGTGCAAGATGTTTTGACGTGGTAGACTTATTCATATATGACTTTATCTCCTCCCTTACAGTATCAAAAACTTTGGAGCATGGAGCAACATTCTTGTGAGACCCTGAAAGATGTTCCTTCATCCTAATCACACCACCCTTTAAAACTGTCACAGTAATTGCATTTTAGATAGACATATGTTTTATCACTTCCTCCTACATCCACCTGAGTGCTATGTTTCCATGCTGGATCTTTTCTATGACCTGATGCAGCTTTATCATTATTTCTGACCATCCTTTATGAGAAGAATAGGAAGTAAATATATTTCACCTTTGTCAATAAACCCTAAACTCAACCATGAACAAGAATAGCTTAAAGCGGTCGGTCGGAGGAGACAGCAACCCAAATCGCAGTAGCAGAAACCTCCAAGAAAGAGGCGAAGAGCAGCTCTCGTTGCTTCAACACTCAAACCCCGGTAAAGGTTTAAGTCATATGTGCTGCGTACTTATGAATACGTCAAGACGTCGAGGAAGCCAAACATTGCCTATGGTCTGCGTATTTCCTGCGTATGTGTTGCATACCTTGTGCGTACATACTGCATACCTTGTGCATATGTGCTACGTACTTTGTGCATATGTGCTGCATACTTTGTGCGTATGAAAGCCCGATGAAAGCAGAGTGTACTTACCGAGTGAAAGCACAGTTAAAACAAATATTGAGTGCCTTTTACATTGTCACTAGTATATTGTATGCCAAAATGATATCAATCACTATAGTGGCGGCAATGCAAAAAGCACCCAGTATTTTCTTAATCTTACAATATGTACTGGAAAATCTCAGATAACACAAACTGTATTCCATAACAGGTAAGGGAAAATGTAAACTGCGAACTAGCTTATATAGAGAAGATGGTCAATACTTGATATAGCATGGCATGTGTTAATAATTGGTGTTAGGGGAGCCTGGCATGTGTTAATAATTAGTGTTGCCGTGTTGGTTGTGGATTATTGGGGGGGCCTGGCATGTGTTAATAATTGGTATTGCCGTGTTGGTTGTAATAATCCCTGGGAATGTCCGTGATTCAGGTTTGCAATCTATTTTTAAAGTATTTGTAAATTAGCAGTTGGAGCAGTTGTAACTTAATGTATCATTTTGTATTAATAGTTAATAAAAGAGATGATTTTCTACGTAAAGTATGCGTACTGGTTGTGTTTAGTAATATTTTCTGCGTATATTCTGCGAATGCATTGCGTATTTACTGTATATTATCTGTGTATATTGTGCGTACTCTCTGTGTATTCTCTACGTATTTTTTAAAAAACATTAAAAAATTATTAAAAAAAGTTCTTTTTCCTTTAAACAATAAAGAATATCTATGTACATTTTCATAACAAAATAAAAGAGTTTTATAAATGATAAAAATTTACAAAAATAAAAAATACAAGGAACAAATTAAAAAAAAATTTATAACAATTACAAGAGAACCTATGTATATTCTATGAAAAAAATTCAACCAAAAGAATTTTAGAGGTAGGGGTCAAAGTGCCTTGCTTTCTTGCGGAGACATGATTATGTAATACAGCTTCAGACGGAAGGAAAGATTTTTTACTTCAGAATTAAGTCTAACGCTGCTGTTAGTTTGTGATTCGTTTGAGGATAAGGATTAACTAGTTTTATGATTCTTACAATTTCGCAATTTACATAGTTAATCCTCATCCTCAAAAGAAGCACAAACTAACAGTAGTCTTAGACTTAATTTATGAAGTAAAAAATCTTACCTTCTGTCCAAACTACATTACTTTTGTTTGCATAATCGTGAGTATCCTAAGCCAAGCATTCCCGCCTTATATAGGGAAAATTAGAATATTGAACAAGAGTAAGCAATAAAATATCAATAAAGGCTCATAAAAATTCAGCCAACCCTCCCAACCATATCAGCCACCCGTCAGTCCAAAGCTAACAAAAATTATTACTCATGTCACGACCCCCGATCTTTAAATTTGTGTAACAAGGCAAAAGATAAATATTTTTTTAAAATCAGCAGTAGGAGCAATTGTAACTTAATGTATCATTTTGTAACAAATTAAATTTCAATCATAAAATATATTCCTCATCAATTCAATGTAAATAATCTAATATCAAGTTATTAATATGGATTACTGCGTATGCTATGCGTAATTTATGCGCATTGTCTGCGTGTTCTCTACATATTATCTGGGCATTTTTTAAAAAACATTAAAAAATCATTTAAAAAGTTCTTTTTCCTTTAAACAATAAAGAATGTCTAACACTAAATCTTAAATCCAAATCATATTCCTTTTACAGGATAATCCTACGTATGCTTTGTGTAATTTATATGCATGCTCTGCGTATTCTTTGCATATGATTTGCGTATGCTCTGCGTATTCTCTGCGTATGTTCTGCGTAAATTTTAATGCACTTTTAAAAATCATTAAATAAATTCTTTTCTCATCAATTCAATGTAAATAACATTTATACATAGAAATAAACTCTATATATGAAAAACTAAATGCGAAAAATATATTCTTCAATCTTCAGAAATAAACTATATACAAAATATACAGAACTTGTACTATCACTCCAATGATTTACAAAAAAATTAAAATCTGTTATTCTTCCAATGATTTACAAAAAATTTGATATGCCAATTCCGCCCTATACTTTGGCATGTCTTCTTACCAACTTGTATTATCAGTCCATTTGGTGTTGCCTTCAAGGCTTATCCTTTCAATGTATTTACAAACATACATTCCGCAATCTATAGAATTAGTCTATTTTGGCACACCAGTAATGGTAGAAACCTTCCATTTTCTGATATCACTATCAAAAGCTCCTTCCGAGTCAGAATATAGGACTAATCTGAAAAATACGTAGAGCAAAAATTAGTTCTGTAAATTTTTGAAAAATTTAAGAGTTCATCAGTTTCATCTCACACTTATAATTTTTGGAACAACAAGCCTATGCTCGCGGGCACGGTGGGGCAACGAATCATAAAAATTCCACCTTTGTTCTTTCAGCAAACCAACCAGAAGGGTCCAGTGCGTGGATTCAATTATTGATTGTAATAAAATATTGTTTGAAGTAACATCAAGTTCGGTTATATGGTTGATATGCAATCTGGACAATTTCTCCCTTCCTTTATAATTCTGCAAGTGGAAGAAGTAAATGTAAGAAATGGAAAACAAATATTAAAACTTGTGTTAAACTGAATACTAAGTTACTAACCCAATAGACTGGCGAGATGTATAGAAATTTATGATACTTGTCAGGCATATGGTTATACTTCTCATTTAACAAAAAGGCGAACATATCTACATATTCATTACCTAAATAACTGTCATTTAGTAACTCATCAATGTCAGCTCTAGAAATATAAAGATTTTCAAAACTAAAGACAGTATCGTCCCTGCAAAAAAAATAAACATAAAACACGTAAAAAATGAGCAGAGAATGCGAATAAAATATGCATATCATACGCATTGCATATGCATACCATATGTATACCATACGCCTAATATACGTATAGCAAACGTAAAACCACAAAAAAAATTATGAGTTCATAAAACAGTTGCAATTTTTACCTCTGATTGAACTTCTTCAACCATTCATATATAAAATTTCTCTTCTCAGAATTCAGACTCAAAATACATTTGTAATTTACTATTTGATTTGCATAATCAGGAATTATTTGAATGTCATCGACTAGTAGTGATTCATTTGGATTTGGGTATGAAATTAGTTGCATTTCGGCTGGGATTGGTTCATTTTGGGGGATTGGCTCATTTTGGGATGGGATTTGTACATTTTGGGATGGGATTTGTATATTTTGGGATTGAATTGGTTTATTGGGGGGAGGGATATCTGATTTCTGTTTCTTATTGGAAGATAAAGAGTAGCCAACAGATCGTTTCTGAGGAAATAATTTGCTCTAATCAATGTAATTATTGAGCTTGACCTCAATAACTTCTACTCTTTCAGCTAGATCTTCAAACTTTCTGCTCAGCCTACCTTTAAATTCAAGAAAGAGTTTTGTGCAAATTTTTTGGCAGGATTTGATTATTGTTTCTTGGAGAGAATCCAATGCTTCAACAGAAAAACTAAAGTGTGGTTGCTGAGGAGATTGGTGGGGATCTTGCTAAGGAGGTGCAATATGATAGGGAGATTGGTGGGGGGTTTGATGGATGGATATTTCATGATGGGATGGAGGGCTGTCTGATGGATATTTCTTGATGTTAACCAGATCAATTTCAGCCTGAGAAACTCCCTAGAGGACATCAAAAATTTGCAAACAAATTTGTATATCAGCAAAATCTTATTCTTTATAGATATATTAATTGAAATTTGATACAATATGTACCTGACTTTTTTAAAATTAACAAATAAATTAGGGACCGCCTCCGTAGTATATACAATATCATCGGCCCATCGAAAAAAACGGAGCCTTTTGTCAGCATACATAGGAGCATAAATAGAAGTATGCTCCAGGAACCAAATCTGCATAAGATGAAAGAAAGTTTTAACAAATGAATTATAAAAATAAAATAAAATATGAATTTAGCACTCACAATTAGCAGAGGCATAAAATTGTTAATATAACCTGCTGGCTTCTTATTTGAAATCTTGGAGGAAGCCTTATTAAACTCTCCAACTAAAAATTCCCTAATCGACCCCGCCCAGTTTATTGACAAAAAATCATCTACATTATTTATTATTCTTTGAAGCAACCGAGAGATTTTAAAGTTATTAAGTTGAATAAAGAAATTTGAACATAAAAATATAATAAATATTCTTAACATAGTCTCGGGGGGGTTTACTTGTTCAACTCTAGCATGTTCGCCTTAATTTTCAATGATGTAACCGATGTATGTGCTAAGGAAAGCCAGGATATTTCTTCTCTTTTATTTGGCAGACCAGTAAGAAAGGCCACTTCATCAGCAGTGAAAGGAATATGCTGACCTTTTAGAATAAAACATTGCTTTAAAATATTCCACCTTGAGATCAGCTCATAAATAAGGGGGATACCCAGGAAATTGCAAAAATTGTATGATCTTTAAACGGCTCAATCTGTCCACGACTTCAGGAGAAATTTGCTGAGCAAAATTATCACAGATTATTCGAAAAGTCAAAACATAACATCGATAGGTAATAGGACGAACATATATCTGAAAAATCAAGATTAAAAATATATAAAATAAATAAATAAAGATAATAATAAGCACAAAATACGCACAACATACGCATAGAGTACGCACAACATACACATAGAGTGCGCACAAGTACGCACAGTATACGCACAACATATGCATAGAGTACTCAGTGTTTATACACAGCGTACGCACATCCTACGCGCAACATTGGCACAAACTACTCTATTTTAAAAATTTGTTAGGGTTTAATTGTTAAAATTTAGTTAGGGTTTAGGTTTCAACTTTCAACATAAACCCTAAATACAGAGAAAACACGATGGCATCAAATATTTAAAAAGTTTCAAGAAGGAATGCATACGCATAGTGTAAACATAAAATACGAAGAACTTCAAAAGGAACACATACGCATAGCATAAGTATAAGCATAAGCATAAAATACGCAGAACTTGAACAGAAAACATGCCAGCAAATTACCTTTCCCTTTGGGGGTGACGACATCTGAGAAGGAACTGAGTGAATGCTTGAAATTGCTCCGGAGTGAATGCTTGAAACGTATGCTGGAAGTTGAAAACCGAAGAGCCGCGTGAACTATGAATTTTTTCTGCCATTTTACCTTTACCGGGGTTTAAGTGTTGAAGCCACGTCGACATTTCACTAGGCAATCCATGTCGGCAATTGGGGGGTCCGAACAGAACAAAAATATATTAGGTTAGTTTTTTTTTATTTTTAGAGGCGAACGCCTCAAAACTGTGAGGCGAGGCGCACCTCAGTAGTAAACTTGGGGCATACGCCTCAAAACCTGAACTTATTGTGTGGGCTTTGAGGCTTAAAGGGGCCATATTGCGCTGAGACGCACCTTTTATTGCGCAATTTTAAACCATGTTATGAGGTAATTATGAAAAAAATTTATTGTTTTTATGCAGAGGTCAACATATAGATCTATACAGGATATCTTAATAAATAAACAAATAATTACAGAATCATGCATAATTGCCCTAATATAATCTTTCCTAAATCAGCCACCCAAATATGAAAGGAGATTGGCATGATCCAAGTGAGACTCCCACAGATTCTCATCCTAGCCGTGGGATCAAGTGTCAAGGTACGACTATGATTTAACAGAGATCGACGTGATCTAGGTGAGCCTCCCACAGATTCCCATCCTGGTTGTGGGATCAAGTGTCAAGAGACGGCTGGGATTTTAACAAATTATTATATAATTTGCTTTATTATTTATATCTATGATAATTTAAATTTATATATTGATTTATAAGTTACATATAATTGCTATGTTTAATAAATTATATACATTATATAACATTATAAATAGATAAAATATACTTAAAAGTTATTGTGCACTATGGAAATAATTAGTATAAAAATATATTTAGCAATTATACAATTTTATTTGTTTAATAATCTATTTTCTATAAATATGCATTTCTTTAAAATAAGCTACTATGAAGTGTTCGCTAAATAATTGGACTACAGTAAAGATGTCTGACCATTTTAGTACATAAGTTATACAAGTAAAGAAATGCCGACTCTTGGTGCTAGAATTCCCAAAAAGAAATCTTGGAATTAGCAAGAAAGATGCTCCAAGCAATTCCCACTCAGGGCACATCACTTACTAAAAGAATTCCCAATTGGTATTTAACGAAAATGATAAAGCCTAATTTAAACTTGGTCATTTGAGAAATAGTAAATAATTTAGAATTAAAGGGTAAAGAACAATTTTTATTAAGTAGAGATTATCGCTTCCCCTAATAGGACAGAGCACCATAATAGAATAAGACTACGTGCATGTTAATTAAAACTGTGCCACATGTCTACTCAATTGTTATAACAAGCAATTAGTTTTTTTCTACATGTCCTCTCAAATAATATCTTGGAAATTAAAATGAAAAATTTAAACAAATCTCACTCATACCACTTGTCATTTGTACAGAAAGGTAACATTTGGGGGTTAAAGAGAAGGGAAGCTATATTTGATCAGAATTGGGTGTGGAAGACATATGAAACTTGTAGTAATTATTTAAGACAGATTTCAGACTTTCTAATTGAACAAATTTAAGCATGATGGTTTTTCCTTAGATTCTTTTGGCCCAAATAGTGAATAAATTCATTTGGTGGGTAAAACAAAGGAGGGCAGCAGCGAAACTCGTCTTCCACCATAGACTTGTAGTAACCTGCGGCTAGTAGTGTAGATATATTGATTAGGTACAAAAGGGTTGTTGGTTGTTATAGCAAAGTAAAAGAGAAGAAAACCAGCAGTCCAACATGCTGGATTCTAAAAATAAAGAGAGAGAGAGAGAGAGAGAGAGAGAGAGAGAGAGAGAGAGAGGGGGAAGGTGGGTATTGAAGGAGGAAAGAGTTCTTGGGATACTAGGAATCAATGTTCATTCAATTGAAATTTGATTTCAAATGGCAAACTTTGATCCTTATTTAAAGAAATCCAAGAAATATCTGAAAAATTATACAAATTTTAAAAAACGAGAAATTTAGAATTAACCCTTAAAAATAGTGAATAACTAGATTCTCACATTAAAAAATGGCTGACCTTTGAACAAGAAGAAATTGGGATGAAATTGGGAGTTTCTTTGAGTCAAACTACAATTTTGCAATTAAATCTCTCCATTTTTGTAATTTTATCATTCAAGGTTAGTTTTGCAAATGTTCTGAGAGCCTCCTAGATCAATATGGAACTAAAGTGTGTAAACAGCAAATGTTCGGGGATAATTTTGGGATAATTGTGACATTAAAAGGTAAATTTGTAAAGGCCAAATGTTCACCATCTCCACTAGTTTTCTGTACTATATAATACATCAGATGATGATGATCAACAAAAACTTGATGAGGGTTAAAAGCAAAAGCATTATTATGCATATTCTTCACATTCTACCATCAACTTGGAACTCTAATGATTTATTTCACATCCTTCAACAAATCTAATTCATGGACTTGAAACAAGAAAAACAAAAAACAGTGGACTGGAATTGCAGATGGGAATATTAACTTTAGTAGAACTCGTTATTGATGCTGTAATTGAGATTGTGAAGTTGCTATCAAAGTCACAACTCTAAAACATATGTTAAAGGCAGCATTAAAGTAATATAATATGAACTTGTTCTATATAGAAAAGACAATAACATGATCTATAGAGTAGAAAAGAAAGATCAACTTCGACTTGCATGACAATAATTCAAGGCCTACATAGTTTAGACCTTACATTTAAAGATGTATGTTCCACATAAAACAACAATAACAACAAGCCTTTATCCTACTACGTGGCGCCGGCTACATGAATCCTTTTTCTCCATTGCCTCCTATTAAAAGTTAAATTCTCATTTAAATCTAATAAAAAATATCATTTTTAATGCTTTCTAACCAAGTCCTTCTAGGTCTACCTCTACCCCACCTTTTTTAACATAGGTCGGATACAATATATCTACTCTCCTAACAAGGTCATCAGAAGGCCAAAGTTTTATGTGGCTATGTAAAACCCGAAAACTGTCAATCGGACGCGTTGCACGTATTTCGATGCACCACAACGAATCTAGGCAAAATTTCAAAGTCGTCGGAAATTTACGAAATAAATTTTATTAAATTCAGCACGAAATTTTAATCAAAATGATATAAAGAACTTATAACAAATTTTGCGCGAGTTGCGAATTAAAAATCGGCAAAGGTAGTTTAAGTAATTTTCAGGTATTGTGACCAATTTGCCCTTAGGATAGCCTTAAGAGAAATGTTAGGAGAGGGGTACATGCGTCGATTGCCTCTTAAAACTCGTCTTAAGCCCTCTCCACCTAAGGGACCGAATTCATTTCGGTCCCTTGTGTCTTGTTTCGGCCGAAGGAAGAGAGCAAGCGAGAGAGAAGAGGAAGGGCAACGGGAGCTTGGCGGAGGCGGCGGCCGGCGGCTTTTCTGGCGGTGGTCTTAGGAGAAATCGAAGGGGAAGGCTTGGGATAAGTTAAGGTATGTTTTTTTTAGCTAATCCTAGTTTTTGAAAAAGATTTTCTTAAGAAAGATTTTTAGGGTTTGCTCAAAACTCAAAGGTTTAAAAGAAAAACTAAAGGGAAGGATTAGGGAAGTTGTTTCCTCCTTGAAATATGAAATTTCCTTAAAGGATTTTTAAAAGTCAAAATTAGGGTTTCTTCCACATGTTGTTTCCTCCAAAAATTTTTTACAATATGATTTCCCTTATGATTAAAAACATTTTTACGCTTCCAAATTTAATTTTTATGGAAAAAAATTTTATGTTTAAAATTAGGGTTTTCTTAAATGATGGGGCTTTCATAGAATATTGATAGGGAATGTATGTGAGCATAATCCTAAACCATAAAAATGAATTTTTCTTAAGAAAAATTTTAGGTTCCAAAATTAGGGTTTCTTATAAAATTAAATTTTGTTTAGGAAGGTTGTTAGAAAATGTTTAGAAGCATGTGATTAAGCAAGAAATTGATTTTTCCTAAAGATTGTTGGAGTTTTCAAATTAGGGCTTTTCCTAATTTTGTGATTTAAAGCTTTCATGTTAACCAATTTTGTTCCTAGGAGACTTGAGAAGTCTCTAATTAAGAGAAAATGAAAATTTTGAGAGAAAATAATTTTTCCTAATTTCTACATTATCTAAATCCGAAAATTAGCATGTAAATTATATTTAATTAAGGAAAATATTTGATATAAATGCATTAGATTTGGAAATATGTGAAAAACATGCTTTAGGTTATGGGTAGGTTAAGTAAATTAATGAAATGTGTAGGGTGTAGGAATGAGGTATATTTGATTTGGTTTATGATGTCGTTATAAATTTTGCTTAGGTCTTAAAAAGGGGAAACGTTAAGGAAAGACCGGTGAGACGGCAGTTTCAAGAAGTGAAAATTGAGGTAGGAATCTCTTTTCCTACATAATCATATTCCTTTATGTACTTAATTGTTTTCACGTATCTTGTTTCTTGTATGGGAAATGTCATGTTATTACTTAAAGGGATATATTGTTGCTTAAAGTGCTATGATAATGAAACCTTTCGATACATAAAGTAATATTGCAAGTGAAACTTTTTGATACCAAATGCATTGTTTATCTTTTTGTTGGTTATGTTTAACATTTTAAGCATCTTACTTCATGTTCATACATCTTACTTCATGTTCATGATGACTAATTGTTTGGGGCTACATTTTATTATATATACCCTATATGGAAAGAGTTGTAAATATAGAAAGAATATGAAATTGATTGCGTATGTTGGAAGCGGAGTATCAAATATGGTGCGAAAGCACAAATATGTTTTTTTTAAGATGGCTCTTATGAAAAATACGGGAACAATATAGCCCTTTTGGGGCAAAAGAGAAAAAGAAATAAATGGCCAAAAAATGTGTACCTGATCAGTACACCCCTGGTACTACGGTACGGTTGTATAAGCATATTTATGTGGCATTGAAACACTTATGTGGCATTGAGATACTTATGTGACATTGAAACACTTATGTGGTATTGAGATACTTATGTGACAGTGAGATACTTATGTGGCATTGAGACACTTATGTGGCATTAAAATACTTATGTGGCATTGAAACACTTATGTGGCATTGAGATACTTATGTGGCATTGAGATACTTATGGCATTGAGACACTTATGTGGCATTATGAACATATGACATTTATGAGACATTAATGAAGCACTCAAACCTATGATACATGAACTATATATGGCATTATAAGGAAATTAATATTCCTCTGACATATGAAATTTAACATGGCATGTGAAGAAATATATATATATAAGGCATTGCTCTTTTAGTTCCTAATGTAAATTTTTATTTTAAAGGCATGTGAAAATGTTAGGATTAGAGTTTTCCTATTGAACTCTAGCTCACTCCCTTGTGTTGGGAAATTTTAGGAGAACCTGCTGCAAAAAATGGTTGACAACCCAAGGTTCACCTATAGTCGTCGTACACCGGTTAACAGGTTCTTTTGTTATTTTCTTAGTTGTAGTTTATATTTTTGGGTGGTTTAGCATGTTTTAGATTTTGAAAGTCACCTTTGTACATATGAATCCTCTCTTGATGATATGACATGATATGAAAGCTATTTTGTATGTTTGGAAAAATTTAGAGGCGCTTTTTGTGTATTGTGAAGTCTTTTAGATTTATTAAATGCTTGTTTTAAGACTATTGAAATGTTACGAATGTCCGATTCTGTTCCCGCCTCGTTTACACGAGCTAACCGGGCCGGGTCGTGACAGGCTAAACTATCTAAGGCAACCTCTCTAATCTTTATCTATCACTAGAGCTACTGTAATCTTTTCACGCATATACTCACTTCGCATTCTTCTCCTAAAGCCACTCATCCACCTAAGCATCCCCATCTCTGCAACACTTAACATAATTTTATGCTTCACTTTTAACATCCCCTACGCCAAAAAGTATTGCAAGTCTCACCACCATCTTATAAAATTTTCTCTTAAGTTTAAGGAATACTTTTCTATCGCATAACAAGCCCAATGCATTCCCTCATTTCAACCATCCAACATCAATTATACTAATAATATCCCCAACTATTTAACCATCGCTTTGACGAATAGACCTGATATATCTAAAACGTGCAAATTTTTTTAATGACTTGATCACCCAATGTCACAATCCCACGACTAGGTCTATTACTACTAAAATTATACTCCATATATTTGGTTTTAGATCTACTCAAACAAAACATTTATACTCTAAGATTGTCCTCCATAATTCAAATTTTATCAACTCCGTCTCTAATCTTATCAACAAGAAGGATATCGTCAGCAAAAAGCATACACCAAGGTACATCCTCTTGTAAATGTCTAGTAAGAGCATCCATGACCAAAACAAAAAGATATGGGCTTAAAGCTAATCCTTGTTGTAATCCAACTGAAATAGGAAAATACTTGATCAAACCATCTTATTTTTTAATACAAGTAATAGTTATATATATATATATATATATATATATATATATATATCCTTAATGACTTGAATATAGTATTATTAACTCTTTTCTTTTCTAGAACTCTCCAAATCACTTCTCTTGGAACTTTATCCTATGTTTTCTCTAAAACAATAAAATATCATATGTAGATCCTCCTTACTTTCTCGACACTTCTCCATCAAACCTCTCAACAATTGCATAGCTTCCATAGTAGACCTACATGGCATGAATCCAAACTAATTTTGAGAAACATTAGCAACAAGTGTATGGTCCACATAATAAACGACCAAAATGATCTATAAACTTTTTAAATGTATTCATTTTAATCTTAGACTTTTTGAAGTGTTCAATTTAGCTCCTCAATTGATCAAATTTGAACCAATTTAGGTATAACATAAGATTTATCATTTCTTAGGATGAATTTGATGGAGGAATGCTTTCTATGAGGGTATTTTGGACTTCATGTGATCAATCACATTACTTTGACTAAATATTAAATAGTGAGATTACCTTTAAACGTTCAAAATGTCTGCATCAAAAAGCTTCTCTCAACCAATTTCCATCCAAGGAAATGGCAAAGTTGCCAATAAGAGTAATTTGGTTCATATGTGATCAGTTGAGGGACTAAATTGGATACATTTGAAAATCTGGGACTAAAATAGACACAACTGAAAAGTTTAGAGACCATTTAATCTTCTACACAAGATCCAAGTATATAAATCTACAAGATCCACATATATAAATCTCCATGAACCAAGACAAAAAAACCTTATCTTACAAGACATTTGCATTAGTTCTTAGAAAGGTCCTATGTACAATTAACTGCTCTTCAAGCCATATAAAAAGGTAATATACCACATAATCATAAGCAACAAAATAGTGAAATATAAATAAACTGAATAAGTGAAGCATGTTGGAGAAATTCATGAGATCTTGTACAAGATAAAACAATCGTTCAAGATACCTTGGATCAGATGAAGTAGATACGTTCTCCTTCGGAATCTTTGTACTTTCCTAAAGAAAAATCAAAGCAATGTATAAGAATTAGGTACATTAGATCAAGTACTTAAAGACTGGTACATTCAAGTAACTTGATTTCTATACTTCTCTTCCCCAAGGAATGCATTATATATCCTTGACCACGTAAAAACATCTAAAAATTTCTAAGGTTGCAAGAGAAAGAAATGAATAGAAAAAAAAAACTATAGATAAATCAGACTTCCATCAAAGAGAAAAGGAATTTTCTACTCCTCTACCACTACATTTCAATCTTCACAAAATGATGAATATTGTTCTACCTCAAAATG
This sequence comes from Dendrobium chrysotoxum, assembly GCA_019925795.1. Classification (NCBI taxonomy): domain Eukaryota; kingdom Viridiplantae; phylum Streptophyta; class Magnoliopsida; order Asparagales; family Orchidaceae; genus Dendrobium; species Dendrobium chrysotoxum. The sequence goes on along the minus strand of CM034304.1, from coordinate 23,767,887 downwards.
TTAGTATAATGAGTGAGCAAGGTAAAAGAAAGGTTTCGAAAATTGGATCAGGCATTGAATAGAAAAAGGAAAGTTTGAGGTTCCAAGGTTCAACCGAATTTAACCAAGGGTTAAGGGTTGCACCTTGATAAAGTAATAAACATTAAGGTTATTTACTTGTTACTTAAATAATATAATAATGAGGCAAATATGCAATAAAAATAAATAAAATTAGTTTTGAAATATAGATTATACACGTGAAATATCTTATACAATTTTAAATTCAAACAACATCTATCTTTAACTAACTAACCTCTTATTTTGTAATCATAATTGAAATTTAAATAACCAATGCAAGAAGATAACAACCAAATAAGATTGGCAACCTTCTCTATGCCTGATAGACTCAGAAAAACATACCACGACAACTTACAGTCAATCAAAACCAATTAGCTACCCAATCGACCTCATTGCAATTGATGCATGGGCACTACTCTCCAATGCCTCTATAACTATCGTGAACATTCATACTGCCCTACAGGCCACTCAATGGCTAACATCTAATCACTCCTCATTGGCGCCTCCACAATGATGAGTGAATATCCACTCTACCCTACCTACTTCTCAACAACTTCCACATGGCCACCACTCTCTAACAGCTTGGCAATGGCCATAAACAACAAGTCCTCTATATCATCAGCCAACCTGATCACACAGGAAGATGTAGAAGTGATCATGGACTTAGGGAAGAGCATCGCAGCTCCTCGTGATGTGTAGCTCCTATGTTCCTTATTCATGCCCCTTTAATAATGGAGTGAATGTTTGGCCTCTTAAGACCCTAATGACCTCTACGAATAACAATAGGAGAAAAATCACCCAAATACCAAGTGCTCCAAGTGCACGAATTGACTGAGCGATGAAATAAGAAAAGAAGCCTTCGCCATTTTGTGACTGTTCATTTGATTCCTTCTCTTCCCTCTTTCTCTTCATCTTCTTTATAATCCCTAATCTCCAAAGTAACTATTCTGAACAAAATTTTATAAATAATTCTATAAGGCACTAATCTCAATCTCAACACGCAGTTTGAAAGTTCGAAGGACTCGACGGAGCCTAAACAGCATAGCTTAAGCACTTCATGGTTTCATTTGGGGCGGCTCATACTTTTCCTGTTTTCATTGCAAAATTTTTTTGAAAGTCATTTGTAAACCACACTTTTAATTCTGTTTAAAAAAAAATAACTTTTATAAAGTAATTTTTGAGAAGAATCAAGAAAATTATTTTTTCCCGTTTTTTTTTACTGCCCAAAGGCAGTTAAAAATATATTCCTAACAAAAACAAAAAAAAAGGGGTCCTTCAAAACCAAAACCTATAAAAAAACGAACCTTCCTTCTCTTTGTAGGCTCGGTACCAAAACCACGATTTTTAGCAAAGCAGAGATGTCTGAAGGTCTTCAACAATTCTCGGTTATTGCCTTTCCTCGGACAAGTTACTAGTAAATAGGCCTGCAACAACGAATTGATTTACTTAAAAAGTAATTAAAAAGAATGGCAAACAAGAAAAATCTTTACTGAAGCTTTGAAATAAGCAAGTGGAGTTCTTCATTACCGCCGTGGGCACGCAACAATCCATGCGCGGAGAGGAGAGGAGAACTTAGCTCCTACTGAAGTACCGCGAAACAAAAACAATATCCTATCCTAGACTTTTTTCGCCCTTTCTTTCTCGAAGAACCCAAAGAAAAAGATTTGGTATCTGCTCTCCCCAACTCTTGACGAAAGAAGGGAAAGGCGTTTAGCGTCGGTGGTTCTTTTATGTAATCCTAAATTTTAATTTTTCTGACTTGTAAGTAGTATTATGAAATGGTAAAGTAGGAATATCAAAATCATTATATTTTATTTTATTAATTTAATCGTATGTGCTTAATATATATAATAAATTTTTTTTATTGACAATGTAAGATACTCTTCGCAATCATTGTTACTATAATTTTCTAATATGATATTAGAGCAATCATTAGAGAAAGTTTTTTTTTTGAAGGGGGGGCATATTTAGGTCAATTAAAATAAATTTACATATTATTACATACGCAAGACTCAAATTCAAGACCTTTTAGTTGATAACCAAATTCCCAACAAATAGACCATAATGAGCTATGTATTAGAGAAAGTTCATTATCATAGTTAATTTCATTGATCCAACTCTTAGGATGAGTTGACTAAAAGACTGCACGAAGGCAACACCACCCTACCCATAGTTTTTGGCGAGCTCCAATTTTTCTTTTTCAGATATTCATACAATTTTCCTCGATATGTTTTTTTGTCTCTTTAGGTTTTTGATTTGATTATCATATTGACATCTCACTTTTCATCGCAGTGGACTTTTGTTATTTTTTCTCATAATGGCTGGTTATAAAGATGATTCATTAAAATATATCAAGTTGAGATTGGACAAGAAGAATTATTCATATTGGAAGTATATGATAAAAATGTCTTGAAAGGAAAAAAAATATGTGATTGTGTTTATTGAACTCAAAGCAAACTAGTGAAGAACAATTAGATGTTAGGAAATAAACAACTCAAATATTGTAACCTTTATTGATAATTCTTTTGAGACTTCAATAGTCCTATGACTAACAAAGTATGAAGCTATCAAAGAGATTTGGAATCATTTACAATGCTTATATACATAGTTTAACTTTACAAAATAGTATGAATTAGATATTTATAATTGATCTCTTCGATAAAAAAAATATGACTATTCAAGAATTATATTTTATAATGACTAATATTTGGGATTAGTTAGCCCTTATAGAATAAGTCGAGCTTCAAATGTTTGCTCCTTCATATTCCTTGTAGAAAGGAGCAGTGTTAGTTTAGTTTTTTATGGCTCTTCATGATGACTTTAAAATGATGTATAGCAATGTTGTTCATCATAATGTCATCTCCTTATTATGAGATATTGGTTGAGAGATGCATTAGTAGTCTTAAGAATGAAAGTGAAGTCTCTCCACATCTGATCATCTATATGCTTTGTCAGTCCTTTCTTGCTCATTTTTATCAACCAAAACAAGCTGATAAAATGGCTTTGACATTGATATTTTCAACAAGAAAATTACTCCCATATTTTCAAGCTCACACAATTGGTGTCTACGCCCAACTTTCACTTAAAACTATCTTAAAAATTTTTGAAGCTTTTGGGCGATTAGTTAAATGGTTGATAGAATTAAGAGAATTTGATATTCATATTCTGCCCCGATCAGATATCATGTCACAAATGCTTGTTGATTTCATGGTGGAATGTATAATCCAGATACAATCGATTTATCGTATTCTTTATCACCTCATTGGATATTATATGTTGATGGAGCATCTGGAGGTTCTAGAGCAGGAGCATAAATACTGCTTATTTCTCATCAAAATGATACTTTAGAATACGGGCTTCGTTTAAAGTTTGCAGGAACCAATAATGTAGTAGAGTATGAAGCCCTTGTGGCAGGGCTAAGGCTCGCAATAGATTGTGGGGTACAAAACTTGATAATTCATATTGATTCACAACTGGTGGCATCACATGCATAAGGAGATTTTGACACTCATATTTTACAATTGATACAATATCTTGGCTTGGTGAAATCACTTCTCTCTTGTATCAATTCACATCAAATCATCCATATACCTCGAGAACGGAATGCTCGAGCAGATATGTTGTCCAAGCTGGCCACTTCTATAATAAGTGATTTATATGTTAGAAGGTGCATTAAAAATATATATTCTCCTAGTATACAAGGTCCATAGGAAATACAATATATTGAAGGAAAAAAGAGCACTTCTTGGATGGATTTTATAATCTCCTTCTTACATGATGGTATTATATCAGAAGATTCAACAACAGCTATTCATATCTGTCGACAAGCTACAAATTTTATTATGATTGGAGATGAGTTATACAAAAGAGCATTTACAGCATCGTATCTCAAGTGTCACACACTAGAAGCTGAATATACTCTTTGGGAGGTTCATTCGGGAATTTATGGAGAACATATAAGAAGTAGAGCACTTACGCAAAAAATCCTGAGACAGGGATTATATTGGCCTACAATGAAATAAGATGCTTTGGACTTTGTTCGCAGATGCAATAACTGTCAAATACATTCTAATCTTACACATATCCCATCAGTGAAGCTTTCAACTTTTAAAGTCTCTGGCCATCTATTCAGTGGGGAATAGATATCTTGGGGCCATTTTCAATAGCAATAGGATAGAGAAAGTTCATTATAATGGCTATTGATTATTTCACTAAGTGGGTAGAAGCTAAACCACACGCAAAAATTACTGAAGCAAAAGCAAAGCAATTTTTATGGAAGAATATCATATGCCACTTTGGTCTTCTTGCCAAGATTATTACAAATAATGGAACTCAATTTTGAGGAAAAATGTTTGCATCTTTCTGTAAAGATCGATATATTTATCTGATCCATTCGGCAGTAGCACACCCACAAATAAATGGACAAATAGAATGAACAAATAGAACAATTCTAAAAGGACTGAAGACTCGGCTAGAAAAGGCTAGGGGGAATGGGTGGAAGAGCTTCCTAATGTATTATGGGATTATCGTACAACCTCTAGAACCCCAATAGGAGAAACGCCATACAATCTTTATTTTGGTACAGAAGTAATTATTCCTATTGATATTGGTGTCCTAGGTCCTAAGGTCCAAACATTTGATGCTACCAAGAATGAAGATAAGTTGCATCATCATCTTGACCTTCTTCCAAAAACCACATGATATAGCTTCATTAAGAAGTGTTACATATCACCAACGAGTAGCTTGCCATTTTAATAGAAGAGTGAAACCCTGACCTATCTCTATTGGAACCTAGTCTTAAGAAGTATAGAAGCTACAAAAAAGGGACCTCAACGAAATAAACTTTCACCTCTTTGGGAAGGCCATACGTAGTGGTGACGATGGTGAAACCTGGAACTTTCAAACTTATAGATTCAAAAGGAAAGACGCTGCCTCAAACATGAAATGTTGAAAACCTTTGAAAGTATTATCAATGATGTATTTATTTATTAAATTTCTATGTACTCAAAGTTCTGCAAGCTCTCATCTTTAATATATGAGTTATTTACTTTATCTTAAACAAATTCTATCCCAAGGGAAATTAAAATGACCTCTTCTATACAGGTTAACATCATATCTTGATAAACAACCTCAAAAAGGTCAAAAAGATTTTAAATAAAATCCCAAGGGGGATTAAATCGACCTCTTCTACGCAGGGTAATATCACATCTTGATAAACAACCTTAGAAAGGTCAAAAAGATTTTAAATAAAATCCCAAGGGGGATTAGATCGATCTCTTCTACATAGGTTAACATCATATCTTGATAAATAACCTCAAAAAGGTTAAAAAGATTGTAAATAAAATTCTAAGGGGGATTAGATCAACCTCTTCCATAAAAGTTAATAGCATCATGCAATGCTTTAATAATATAACCTTGGATAGGTTAAGCATCCTAGGAGGATGTCTCTCAAGTTTGTCAAAGTAGTTATCTTCATAAAAAAAATTTCAATCATTAAACTTGAATGAACTAGAAATTATTAAGTAAGCTCACTTTTTCTCTCTTTAGAATACAAAGTTGTGAGAAGCCTCAATATTTCTTTATTTTTACCCAATATATAGGGGGATACATTTCTAGAAATAAAATAGATACATAAAAATCTCTAAGGAAAAAGAAATGCAGTGCAACCAATAATAAATAATACTACACAACCTCAATGTCCTCATCATCACTGGAAAAGATTTTTTTCAACTCACTTTCAAAACCATCGTCACATGAATCTGGGGGAGAATCTTCAGATACCTGGCTAGATGTCAACCCTTCGACTTCAACCCTAGTTTTATGTTGTACCAAGCGAACTCCTTTCAACAAGCCTCAAATAAAGCCCTCCTTGATACATTGCCACTCTAAATCCATCACTTCTACGGCATATATATAGTCGTGAGCTTACTGAACATGATCTTGCTATATACTCTTAAATGCTAAGGATTTTTAAAAATCTTTTATGGTTTTTAGGGATGATAATTCTAATCTAGACTTAGCCTTTGACAAGGAAATTTCTTTCTCATATAGAAGACTTCAAAGTCTCTTATTTTCTTCCTTCAGAGCTGCAAACTTCATTTCAAGAGTTTGTTGATTCTTCACATGTTGATTAATCACTATTTTTGCATATACTAATTCGATGTGAAGTCGATCCACCTGTTGATGTTGTAAAGAAATAGAAGTTATCATGGTAGCTAGTTCTATTCTACATTCTGCTAATTGGCCTTCAACTACTTTTGATCTCCCTAGTCTTCCCTTTGTATTTTTATTTATACTCTCCTTGAAGATTTTTAATCTTCACAAATTTATTATTCCAATCATTCAAGGATACTTGTACGTCATAGCATCTGAAAGAAGAGCATGATACTTGTAAGATATATGTACTTATACATGAAAAGAACAAGAAAATAATTACTCACCAATTCCTTAGCATGTTGACTTCCGATACATGATGAGTTAAAACGTCTTTAGGAATGCATAATTTTGAAGGAGAAGAATCTTTATTATCTTTACTGCTGGTGCTAAAGTCTCATCTTTCTTCTTATTCTTCTTGTTCATCTTGGAAAAGGGTGATTGATCATCATTATTTAAGGCTCATTTAGTGGTAACTTTTGAAGTTGGTAAAAATATATCTTAAACTTTGTTTGATTTCTTTAGCATAGTTGCATCAGACCTCCTCGCATAAACAAATAGACCAACTTTGAATGAATAATACTCTTCTATATATTTATTGAGATAGTGTATCTCATAAAGAAGACTCTTAACGTCAGGAATTTTAAGACTCTCAATATGTCTTCTTCTTTTATGTAAAGGGGAGCTGGTAATTTTTTTAGTTTTCCCCACTTTTCTATGAGATTTCAATCATTTTTCACAAAGAAAAATTTATTGGCGCAACTCTTCAATGGATCTCTAGTTCGAATGTCTAACCATTTAGATCTGAATTTGATACAATCTTGTATATCACAAGTAAATCAACCCAAATGAGAAAAGTACTCTGGTGTCAAAAGTGCTCCACAATCTCTAAAGAAAATAATCAACCCTATAACAATTGACACAGCTCTGTATGAAAATTGTGATATGCTAACTCTACAAGTTATTTAAATATCAATTAATTCAAATGGAAGTGGAAATTAAAGGCCCGCTCGCAAACTTATTTCATAAACAGTTAAGTATTCTGATGGAGGAAAACATGGCCGTTCTGATTTTTTTGGAGCCCTTATAATGATATCATTGGGAAAATAATTTCTTGAGAAAGATGATTAGAGAATCACTAGTGATTGTGGACACCCTGTTATCGACCCTGGTTATCTCGTAAGATCTCTTTGGGTGGTCATTCTGAGTAGGAGGTGGATAATTTTCTTGGTTCATAGTTAGTTTGGAGGAAGAATGATCATCCATCAAAACATCAACACAAAGAGAGGTACTGATGGATAGGGGATGTCGCTTGTCTAAGAAAGTAGAATACCTCAATTACAAAAAGAAAGAAGTAAAAGAGGAATAACAAGGGCAAGATCCACTTCTTCTACACAAAGAGGGGCACTGAATCTTAATAGTGGATGTCGTCTATTCAAGATAGTGGAATGCCTTTAATGTGAAAAAAAAGGGAGGAGAAAGAAGAGTTGGAAGAGGAATTTGTTCTCTTTCCCCCCCTCTTGGGGGGGGGGGGGGGGGGGGGTAATTATAGGTATAAGGGGGAGAGATGAAACAAATATTCTAGAAATGTTTAGGACTTTTAATGGTATTTTTTAGGATTTTAAAAGGTAAAATTGATTATTTTCATTTAAAATAACAATTAAATAAAAAAAGTTAAACAATCAAATATTACCTAAATCTAAGGGGTAGATTTATAGCCACCTTACTGTAGTGGCGGTTGAATTTTTTATTTTTTTTATTTAAAAAAAAACTGTAACAAGTCTATAAGGTGGTCGGCCTCCTTACGCATGCACAGGGTGCGTATTATGCGCCCGGGGCCTGCGGTTCACACAGGACAAAAAAATATGCGCCTATTCCCGCACGCACCAGGCTCGCACAGGCACTACCGACGACGAGCGGCGGCTGGCTGGTTCGACCACCTATGGTTATCCAGGCCCCATTTTCATCCTGAACAATCCGTAAAAAGGTTAGAGTAGCTCTAATGACAAATAAGATTAGAGAGAGTTACCTTAAATGGTTTGATCATGTAAAAAGATGGCCTTCCAAAGACCCTGTTGGGAGAGTAGATATATTAGATTTGGCATATGTTAAGAAAGGTAGAGGTAGACCTAAAAAGAATTGGTTATAAAATATTAGAAATGACCTTTCTTTTATTAGATTTAAATGAGGATTTGACTCTTAATAGGACATAATGGAGAAAAAGGATTCATGTAGCTGACCGCACATAGTGGGATAAAGGCTTGATGTTGTTGTTGTTGTTGTTGTGAATTTGCATAAAATTTCCTTTAGTGCATCATACCAAGAGTAATGAGTAAGACGAAGTGACGATCAAGTATATCCTAAACTTATTGAGGAAGAAAGTGGAAGGAGCCAAAGAAAATTGAGTAGAGGCATTACTTTAAGCCTTTTATGCATAGAGGACTATGCCATCCTTATTAATTGGCCAAACACTATTCACACTCTTCCCATGGTAAGGCCCTACAATCGGTTGACTATGTACTACATGGTCAATGAGTGATCACATTCATAAACTTCAAGGAAGAAGAATCTATGGAGTGTAAGAAAAAAAGAAGAAAGAAGGCATGGAAGTTATAGTAGATCTATTGGAAGAACTGAACTTCATGCATCACTAAAGCAAGAAGAGAAAAATAGAAGAAATGTGAGGTATTATAATGTAAATGTTAAGATCAAGGTCTTTGATCCTAGCAACTTGGTGCTAAGTGGATATAATAGCTTGCCAATCTATGTTAAAAAAGCTTGGGCCAATCTAGGAAGGACCCTACATTATTAAGAAGCAACTAGGCCATGGAGTGTACTAGCTATAGACACATTTGGGCAAAGAAGTGTCGAGGATATAGAGCACTGATGACCTGAAGATTTTTTACCCATAAGAGAAGTCATTGTATCAATATTGTATCCTCTTTTGGTCAATACAATACTTACTCATTAATGAGAGCTAAATCAAAGAGATTGGTTCAAAACTAAAGTTTGACATGATCTATTGACCTCATAATTGGCCAATTGAGCCATAAAAAGTGACAAAACTCATAAATAAAAAGTCTAAATCATGATAATCACTTAGCCATAAAAAAAAGAGGTCAAAGATTGATAGTCTCGACCCAGGTTTAAATCAAAGGGTGACAAGACTACTCTTTGTAGACAAACTGAAGCCCCGAGAAAAGAAAAACTATAGGAGAGCAAAAGCCCCTTGAAAGAATGACAGCTTGTGCTTAGCATGGTCACCTCCTTATTATGGTAGAGTCACCCTAACATGTTTAGAATATTATGAGAACTCACAGTGACCATCAATTTCAACTCAAGATTTTGGAAGGGGATTAGATATTTTAACTACATTGAGTTACCAATCTAACTCATTGCTTATTTTTCTTTGATGATAATAAAACACTTTGGTCAATCAAGAAATAACTAAAAATTGGCACAAGCATCAGCCTATCCCTAGAAGGCCATGACACTTCCTCCCTTTAACAATAAGATATGTCTACACTTGGTAGTGAATGAGTTCCTTTCAATAGGCAAGTCTAAATGGTTACCCTAATCAAGACAAAATATTTGACAAAAGTGTAGGTCCATTAAAAGCAATGATGAGTCAAGAAAGGTATAAAATAACCTTAGAAAATGACTCTCCCTTTGCAAAGAGATTAACTCTGAGTAAATGATGAGTTAAGAAAGGTATAAAATAAACTTCTTCTGTAAATCCTCATGAAGTGTGGCCTCTATTTTAGCTAACTCAACTTCTAAGAATTTGACCCCCTTTTGTCTATCTATCAAAGGGTGAATGCTTCTTGATGAAATCATTCACTTTCCAGGTGTCCTTTTATAAACTAACAAGTAGCCTAATAGCTGTTAGTGATTGCGAGTTGCGTGTAAGTACTTTGCCAGTTTATAGTATAGACATCTATGGTGATGAAATTATAGGTCTCACCGCCATCTTAGAAAATTTTCCATTAAGTTTGAGTGGTACTTTTCTATCACACAATAAACCTGAAGCATTCCTCCATTTTAACCATCCAACTTGAATTCTACTAATCATATCCCCATCTATTTCACCATCACTCTGAACAATAGACCCAAGATATCTAAAATGAGTACACTTATTAATGACTTGATCGCTCAAAGTCATGAACCCCCCAATAGATCTTTTATTACTAAAATTACACTCTATGTATTCGATTTTAGATTTACAAAAAGAAAACCTTTAGACTCTAAGGTTGACCTCCATAATTAAAGTTTACCTTTAACCCCCTCTCTAGTTCTATCAACAAGAAGAATATCATTAGCAAAAAAGCATACACTAGGGTTCATCCTCTAGCAAATGTCTAGTAAGATCATCCATAACTAAAGAAAAAAAGATAAGGGCTTAAGGTTGATCCTTGATGTAGTCCAACTGAAATATGAAAATACTTGGTCAAACCACCTTGTGTTTGAACACAAGTAATAGCTCCTGCATACATATCCCCAATGACTTGAATATAAGCATTATTAACCCCTTTCTCTTCTAGAGCTCTCCATAGCACTTCCCTTAGAACTTTATCATATGCTTTCTCCAAATCAGTAAATATCATATGTAGATCCTCCTTATTCTCTCTAAACTTCTCCATCAACCCTCTCAATAAATGAATAGCTTCCATAGTAGACCTACCTGGCATGAATCCAACTTGATTTTGAGAAACATTAGTATCCCGTCGTAACCTATGGTCCAAAACTCTCTCCCAAAGTTTTAAAATATGACACTTCAACTTAATTCTTCTATAATTCGTATAATCTTGTGTATAACATTTATTCTTAAAAATAGGAATCAACACAATCATTCTCCACTCATCTGGCATCTTTTTAGTCCTCAAAATAATATTAAAAAGTTTAGTAAGTGAAGAAATTCCTTCATCTCCTAAGCCTTTCCACACCTCTACTGGAATATTATCAAGCCCATGAGTTTTTCCACACTTCATTTTCTTTAAAGCCTATCAAACTTCAATTTTACTAATACGCCATTAAATATAAAATTCTCTATTTTCATTTAAAGTGCTAAGGTCACTAAAGTCAATTGTATTTTCACAATCTTTATTGAAAATCCTAGCAAAATATTTCATTCACCTTTGTTGAATATCCCTTTCTAAAAAAGAACTTTTTAATCTTCATCTTTAATGCACTTCACTTGAACTAAATCTTTACTACTCCTATCTCTTTATTAGGCTAACTTATACATATATATTTCACCCTCTTTAGAATCTAATCTATTATATAAATCATTAAAATCAAAAATCTTTGCATCATAGATTACTTTCTTAGACACCTTACGAAGCCTTTTTATATATTTCTCAATTTTCAGAGTGTTTATATCTAAACCAATTATTATAACAAAGCTTCTTATATTTTATCCTTTCTTGCACAGTTTAATTCCACCACCAACTATTTTTATTATTAGGAGCTTTTCTTATTGAAACTCCAAACATATTCTTCACAACATTCTTAATATGACTAGCTATTTTTTCTCACATAAGATTCTCTTCCACATGCACAGACAAAAGCTTATGATCTCAAATCTTACTCTCAAAAATATTTTTTGTTAGTGTTCTTTAAATGCCCTCATATAATGTTAGAACAACATTTTACTAAATTTTTCATATTCTGCCCATTCATCTTAAATTCAAAAACTAATAAGTGATGTTGGGTACATAAACATTCACTCGGAATAACTTTACAATCTTTTCAATCTAAAGATCTATTTTTCTAATAAGAAAATAATCAATCTGAGTTTTACTATATCCATTATTATAAGTGATTAGATGCTCATCTCCTTTCTTAAATAAGATATTAGAAATTCCAAAATCATAAGTTAGAGAAAAATCTAATATAGTCTTACCACCTTCATTAGTCACTCCAAACCTATAGCTACCATAAATACTTTTAAAATCTTCTACCACTCCACCAACATGTCCATTTAAATCTCTTCTAATAAAAACTCTTTCTTTAAGAGGTGTCTTTTAAATTAATTCTTCTAAGTCATTCCAAAATTTTGATTTTAAATACATATCCAAACCTACTTGAGAAGCATAGGCATTTATAATATTAATAATTTTAGTATCAACAATAATCTTGAAAGCTTTAATTCTGTCTCTAATGATATCAATTTTTATAATATTATCTTTCAAACTCTTATCTATCATCACACCTACACCATTTCAAGTATGACTTCTACTAGAAAGATTGAAACCTAAACTATCAATCTCTTTAGCTTTCTCCCCAATCTATTTAGTTTCTTAAATGCATAAAATATTTATATTTCTATTAATCATAATATCAGTTAATTCCATTAATTTGCCGACAAGAGAACCTACATTCCAAGATCCTATTTGAATTCTAGTTTCATGATCTAGCTTATTTGCCCACATCCATCCATGATGTGAGAACCCTTGCCTATTTAACACTGCACCCAAGTGCCGATGCAGTGACCCTTCCACACTTTTCACTATATTTAGGCCATATAGCACGTCGCTTCCACGGAACGCCCTAGCATTAACATAATGTATTAAAGGATTAATGTTATGATTATTCGACAAGTTTTATGCTGGCTGACAACTACCTAACGCAACCCTCCACTTTTCTCATCTAGGACTTGGGACCTATAATGGCAGTATTTAAAATTCACTACTACTGGCAAAAAAATTTACCTTTATGTCGACAAATAGTGGCTCATTATCAATGATGATTATTGAGGCAAACCATATCTATAGATGATGTCATACCAAAAATAGTTATGATAAAGCTTGATAAAGGCACCCATTGCTAATGCCTTTCCTTCAATCCACTTTACAAAGTTATCAATCATGATGAGAATGGTCTTTATTTACCCATTTGAGGGAGGAAATATCCTGATGAGATCCATCTCCCAAAAAATGACTGGTCATAACTTCATTATTAGTTGTAGCTTACCGAAAGGTTATAGTTGCATTGGAGGGAATTTATGGCATTGAAAGCATCTCTTTAAATTTTTTTTCAAATATTTTCAAAGAGTTAGACAAAAGTTCCCATTTCTAAGGATTATATAGGTGAGTGACCTTCCTCCTTGATAGCTCTTATAATTGCCTGAGTACTCTTGCTATCTATGTTTTTTTATTTTAATTTCTTTCACACATCACAATTTTAATGAAGTCACTGATCTTTTGAACAACTCACCTACAACAAGAAATATTGAGGGGCATTGATTATAAATCTTTGTGGGTTTATTATCATTGGTGTTACTTTTAATGCATTCAGATTCCCAAAATAAGGATCAATCAAACACATCAAGTGATCGACCTCGACTTGCACCACATCACCCTCTATGACATCGGACCTGATAATCTTACGGCTAGTTACCCATCAAGGTTTCCCAACATTGATAATAATTCATCTAGTTGATTTTGCTTCCTTGAGATTTGTATTATTCTAAAGTTTTCAAATTAATCAAATTTTACTTACACTCGAAGAAGATATCTCTATAAGATTTCATCATGTGCTTCATATTTTCTATAAATATGACTTACCATCAGTTGCAAGTTAGAGAACGTAGTAGACTACTTGGTACCTACTCCAGAATATTAAGATTGTCCTTATTGAGCCTTTCAATACCATGTCTCTTTCTGCACTGTGAACGTTGAACTCTCCATCCACATAAAAGATCCATGTCGTGTCTTCATCACTCATCATCTCCTTCTCTATATAAGGAAAATTTAAGTACATGAACAAGTCGGTGAGTGTTTGAACTTTAATGGTCATTTGTGGGTGTCAAATATTTGGAACTTGCTTATCTATATTGCATATTTAAACATCTTGTGAGAATGATCTAACTTAGCCAATGGTATAAGTGTCTATGCTAATTTCTCCCAATGTTATAAGTGCCCATGCCAATTTCTCCCATGTTATAAATGGATACTTTACCTAGCACTTCTTAATGCTTTGCTCACATAGTAGGTAGTTTATTACCTTTTCTCATCTTCTCTAACTAACACTGAGTTGATGATGCCTTTGTGGACTCTAAGATACACTAGTAGGTCTTCTCAAAATTGATGGTTTTATAGTAGTGGAGGTGAGGGCAAGAGAAGCTTTAGTTGTATGGAAGTTACCTCATACTCATAGCTTAATGCAATGCACTTAGCATTTTGAGGACTTTGAAGAAGAATGTGCACCTCTTCCATGACATTGAGATGAAGCGATTAAGGCTATCAACTCACTTAGTGATTTCATATACATCCCTCATAGTTTTGAGAGATGACATTCTCAAGATCACCTTTACTTTGTTGAGATTTTCTTTGATCTCATTTGAGGAGAGATAAAAGCTAAGAAACTTACCAAAACCTGCACCAAAACACACTTTGGCGGGGTAAATCATAATCCTTTTTTAGGGTGCTGAATATCCCCTTCAAACCTTGAACGTGTTGCTTTAAGGAATTATTCTTCACTAAAAATATCTAAGCATCCCTTTACATTTCTCCCTTTCTAATCTTTAAAGACTTGATCCATCATGCTATGGTAGGCCACCCATATATTTTTAGACAAAATGACAACACTTTGTAATTATATAGGCCTTCTCTCATGATGAAGGATATCATTTTGCATTTACCAACTGAATATTTATTTGGTGTTGACTGGAGAATGAATCTAGAAACCTCAAAATTGGGAATTCAACATTGAGCTAACCAGCGAGTTTATTTTTATTATCAAATAACCATCCTTTAAGCATGTTGAATTTAGAGGGGTGAAATATGCACAAATCTTCCATTTTTTATTTACCTTCTAACCATCACAATGTTGGAGGTCCAATTTTGGTGCTATACCTCCTTAATGAAGTTGATGTTGAGTAGTTTCTACTTCTCATACTTGACAGGATTGACTAAGATAGTTTTAGTCTTCATTCCTTTTTATTTGAAAAGATTGGCTTCCTTCTTAATATTTAACATGTGACTGGCAACATCTATATTTTTCCCTAGCATTTCAGTTGTCATCTAAGTAAAGAAGTTGACATCATATCAGATGTTATGGATAAGTTTGTCTCAATTTTTAGAATGAAGAACAAACTTATTCTAAGGGTCTGGTATGAATTTCCTTTAGTTTTTTGACCTCTTCTATTATCTTAGTGGTATACAGACCCAGTCCCCTCTCTACTTCAAGCTGCAACACCTCCATAGGTGGGATCGTTAATATTCTGATAACCTTTAGGTAACAAGCTCATGGATATATTAAGTCGCCCTTCACTTTCATCATGGGGCCTGGTCTGCTAAAATGATTTAACTATATCAGTGTTGATTATAAAAGTTTCCTAATCCCTTAATTCATAGGTGTAATATTATAAGAGTATTGTGCAACACCTAGTTTTACCAGGTTCTAAATTGGCCTAAACTAAATTTTGTAAATCATGTATATTTGAATTCTTTGATTCTGCATATATCTCAGAATATTATGTATGTATATGAATGCATAAATTCTATTTTGGAGCATGTTCCAGAGGTTTATATGTGAAATCTAAATTCTAAATTTTTTCCCTTAGGGCGCTGCGGCGTTAGGTCTAGTGTGGAGGCACTACAACATTCGTTATGGCATTGAGGAGTCATCATGCTCTCTGTTTGGCTAAGGTTTTAGGTGTGGCATCCCAAGATCTAAATTGAAAGCATTTCCTAATTTATCTCTTAATTGATTTACCAAAGCTTCTAATAATTCAATAGTATAAATAAGACTAGCAAAAAAACCTATAAATAATTCTTCATTAACGTTAAATTTTATATTCATTTCTCAAAATTCATGTACAGTAATCATGAATTCATTTCTCATGTTATTTTATCATTTCATTCTCGGTTACAAAAGAATAAAACCAAAATAGAAAAAAATAAAATAAAACCTTGTTCACCCTTACTCCACTAGGTCCAAACCTCTTCATGAAATCTTGGTAAAAGCTACAAGGTGAGCTAATACTCAGTAGGTTACAAGAACCTACAACTACAATCAATGCAAGGCAATACGAATAGTATGCATGGAATCATTCCATCCACATCAATCTAAATATGGAGCAGTAAATATAAGTAGTAATCAATATGAATAGTATCATTTCAAATGCACAATGAAAATTAATACATGCAATGTAACTCATAATTAATGATTAATGACCATATAAAAGATTAGAATGTTCTGGTCAATATATCATTCCTATATATATGTCCAATGTATCACAACAGGTTTGTTATGAATCTATACATGTATATAGTTTATATTTTATTTCAACCTATATGCCATCTCATGTATATTAATCTACATGTCATAGCAAGCAAGTGTTCTATAACTGATATGTATGCATATCGTATAATATCAATATCATATGTAAGTCTTATCATACTTGTCATAAGCTTGTATTAGTCATGTTATGTAGCATATTTATATTATGTTATGTTATGTCATGTCACTTATGTAATTTATTGTGTATGCTCATATCAAATGCATATGTAAGCAAGGTAAGACATCTAGCTACATATGGTGCTTTTCTTATATCAAGCTCTATAGGTCAATCCTATAGGATCAGTCTCAATCATATCAGACATATTACCATGATTTAGTCTCAAATCACATAACAAGTCAGGTGGCTTTCAAGTTAGGAGTCATCACTTCTTATCCATCAGCATATCATATCATATAATATCTCAATCTCCTTATACCTCCTTTTTCATATTACTCAGGATTACACCACAAACCATATTTAAAAGAAAGCTCATCAGCCCACCCTCATATACAGGATAAGCTAAACTAAATTACTCAATCATTCTAGTCAGTCTTTCTTACTGTTACACACATTTTATATCATATATATAATGTAAAAATAACATCATGGGCACATCAATGGAATGATCATAGTATGTGAATCAATTCAATATACTCATTAATATACATTAGTATGCTAAAAA
The DNA here is from genome assembly GCA_019925795.1 of Dendrobium chrysotoxum. Lineage (NCBI taxonomy): Eukaryota > Viridiplantae > Streptophyta > Magnoliopsida > Asparagales > Orchidaceae > Dendrobium > Dendrobium chrysotoxum. The sequence continues at coordinate 23,750,710 of CM034304.1, read as the reverse complement.
TGTATATTTGACTAAATGAATAATAAAAATATGCATATCATATATCATATATCTTACGTCTAAAAGCAATATACTGATTCCTGATCATTTTATACTTGGAGCTACTCTACTCATTTCAATTAAAATGATATATATTCAAAATAACTTGGTGGAATTTATATATCAACTAGTAAAAATAACCAAGATAATTATATATACCACATATTAAAAGTTATAAGGCAAAAGTTTATTCAAATGGGAGATATTATATTTTTTATAAATTTTAGGAGAGAGAAATAGATAAAACATAAAATTATTGAAATAAAGACAGGGTTAATGCTACTTACCACAATCTAACACATTTCATAAGTGCAGGGATGGAAAATACCATTATAACATGCTTTCTCTCTCCTCTTTCTTTCTTCTCTCTCTTCCACTATCTCCTCTTCTCTCACCCAGCCATGGAATGGAATGGAGAGGAAATGGTGGGGGGAGGGTTTTAAGATAAATAATTATAGATATTTTATTAAAAATAAATAAAATTTCACACCCACTGCCATGACGCTCAAGATCCTAGCACTACTGCACTCACTCAAATCATAGAAAATTTGAGACCAAGGCACTATAGCACCCCAAAGCCATAACATCGCATCCCTTCCTCAAACCATTTTCAAGAATTTGGTGAAATTTAAATATGAGGTTTTTACATTAAGGGAGCATTACGACACTGGGTCTCTGAGCGCTTCAACGCTGGAATAAAATATAAAAATCCACTCAAATTTCTAATTATCAATCCATTTTCATCTTAAGTCGTAGCTTAGTGAGAGGAAGAGGAGGATTTCTAGATAAAAAAAGTTCAATTCAAGTGGCTTTGAGTTAATTTCGTCCATTAGGGCCGTTCAGGAAATTATCTAGGTTAAGATACGTTATCTTTTGTCTATCTTAGTTTTTAATAATGCAAAGTTATTTTTTCTTATCTTGCACAGCTTTCAATAAATTTTTGATCAGATAAATCTTTTAGTATCATCATCGACTAAGGATGGCCCAATCAGACTTCTTCCACCTACCTTTGTCCATGATAGAGGGGTTCTACACTTTTTATCACACAATGCTTCATAAGGGGCCATGCATATCCTTAACTAAAAATTATTATTGTAGGTGAATTTGATCAGAGGTATATGATCTTTCTAGCTTCCACAAAAGTCCAGAACACATAACCTTAGAAAGCCCTCTAACACCTTAGTAATCTTTTCAAATTGTTTGTCAGTCTACGAATGAAGAGCTATACTGAAATATAGTTTTATACCCAAACCTTAATGAATATCTCTCTACAGCCTAGCGGTAAACCTGTTATATCTATCAGAAACTGTCACCTTCGACACTTTATGTAGTCGAGCAACTTCTCATATATATATATATATATATATATATATATATATATATATATATATATATATATACATGTGCCAATCTATCTACTGAATCAGCCTATCAGATCAGAATAAAGTGTGCGGTCTTGATTAGATGATATATAATTACCAAGATGGCAAAATCTCCTTTCCTTGATCTAGGGAATCCCATAGTAAAGTCCATTATCCTTATTTCTTACTTACACTAAAAAATAAGTAATAGTTGAAGAAGACTTTCTGGTCGTATATGCTTTGCTTTCACAAACTGACAGGCTTCACACCTAGCAAAAAAATTTGGCACATCCTTCTTTAGTCCAAGCCATCATAACATACCCTTTATATCACTATATATTTAACTACTCCCTGGATGAATAATATATCTTAATAATGGGTTTCATATAGAATCTCTTATCTTAAATCTCCAAAACTAGGAACCCAACCCCTATTCTTACAAAATATGATATCAAAATCAAATGATCGTAGCTCGAGTATCCTACTAGACTTTATATGATCAATCAATTTTAGATACTCCATATCTGACCTTTAAGCTTCTTGAATTCTTTCTTATAGATATTGTTGGATAATAATCTAAGCCAGAAAACTAGAATCCCAATTAATAAAATAATGACTTCAAACTCTAACCTTTCCATATCCCAAATTTGATGATCATTTGAAGTAAGCAGAAGACTTGACATTTTAGAAGATTTCTTACTAAGAGCATCTACTACTACATTCGCCTTACTAGGCTGAAATTGAATGGTAATATAATAGTTATTAATTAGTTAAGCCATATTTACTTTCTCAAATTCAAATCCTTTTATGTAAATATATACTTCAAACTCTCATGATTAGTGAAGATCTCACACCCGACTCTATATATATGGTGCCTCCAAATCTTCAGAGCAAATATAAAAGTAGCACGCTTTAATTCATGTGTCAAGTAATTCCTCTCATATGGTTTCAAAAGCCTTGAAGAAAACACTATAACATTTTTATGTTGCTTCAAAATACATCCTAGTCCCTTCAGTGAAGCATCACTAAACACCTAAAATCCCTTTGTACCTAATGGAATAGTTAGAATTGGATCAAATGTCAAACAACTCTTCAAATTTTAAAAGCTGTTATAATTAGATGTCCTAAAAAAGTCACTTACTTCTGAGTTAGCCTCATAAACTTCCAATAATAGCCAACCATACCTAAAAAGTTGCATACATTAGATACTGTAGTAGACCTCGGCTAATCAACAATAGCTTGAACTTTTTGATGATCTACAAAAATACCTACACTACTTACCATATACCCCAAAAATGAGATACTCTTTAGCCAAAATTTATGCTTAAAGAATTTGACATATAGCTGATGCTACCTCAGCATCTCTAGTTCCGAAGATAAGCCATACATTTCTCTTTAGAATCTAAGTAAACTACAAAATCATCTATGAATATGATCACAAAGTGATCTACATACACCCTAAATACCATGTTCATCAAATCTATAAACTATAAGCGTATTAGTCACCCTAAAAGCAATGATTAAGAACTTGTAATGCCCCTATCAAGTAGTAAAAGCAGTCTTCACCATATCTACTTCTCTCACCTTTACCTGATAATATTAAGACCTCAGATCAATCTTGGAAAACAAAGAAGTTCACATAAGCTAACAGACCATTGATCTTTGGCAGTGGATACTTCTTAATTATGACCTTGTTTAGTTCCTTATAGTTACTATGCATGTGATGCCCTAGGATCTTATGGATGGAATAGATTTACTTAAATATAAAATTAATTAACTCATTTCCCAATAATAACAACTAGAGCTACTAAATTTTCAAAATTTTAAAGCAGCAAAATCAAACTTCATTTCATTAAAACATAGATACATAATCTAGAGTAAAAATGTTTAAATATCAAAATAAATAATTTGAATTACAAAGATTTGTATCTCAAGCACTATACCTCAAAAAAATGCTTCTACACTCCTCTGCTCAACTAGGCCTTAGCCTTTTCATTAAATGATAAAAGAAATAGAGTGAGCTTAACTAGCTCAGTAGACTTTCTCCCTTACCCATCATAGATATTAATATCTAATGAAAATATTTAAAAGTAGTTAAATAAAAGAAAATATAAAGACTTATAAAATGCTTAAAGTCTAAGCAAAACATGAATTTATAATAGTTTTAGTACTTACCTAACCTCAGAGCCAACAATTACACTTTCATAACTACATAACCACCTTCATAGAAGTTTTCAGATATAATACAAAATAAACATTCCCAGAGATTTATTTGCATATCACTTTCACTTTCCCCAACAGAATTCATACTAAGGTTTAGAGTTTACTAATGCATATCTTAGAATATTTCTTAAATTTAATTATTAAAATATTAACATATGAAATATAATGTGTATAATGCACATGTCCTAATGTCTACTTATAACTCCACTTTCACTTATACTTCCCTTTACCTCCCAAACCTACATATAACAAGTGGGACAAAATCCTTCCCACATTTACATTAGGCAGATGGGGGCAAAAGAGTGCTTATAGTGTGACTTAACCTCCTACACCTACTTTTAGCATATGGAGCTAGAATCTCTACATCAAGCAAATGGGGCTACAAGAGTGCCTTGAGGGCCTTTATAACATAACAGAGAGTGCACATTTTAACATTTTAGAATAAAACACCTCTAATGCCATGCAATATACAATACAATGCAATACAATAGTAAATAAATTTGACATTTAATGCCATATTTAGAATCATTGAACTTTCCCTTTTCATTTTTTTTAATTTCAGAGGAACATTCACATGAACATATCAAGCCTTTTATTTAACTACTTCGTTTTCCAGAAAGATTCAATTCAATAATATACCCAAAAATTCATGAAGGAAAATTCAACAATTGAAAACTCAACTTTACTTAGCCAAAATGTTCATAATAAGGAGTGGAATAACATATTAAAAATCACACGGTGAAAACTTCATAAAACCTGATAAAAACACATTTTCATCTATATCTTTTTATAAATTTAATAAATTTGAAATTAGAGATAAAGTTTAGGAGTCCACCTCAAGCTTGACAATATCCTGAACTGGCCCGAATGACAAATCCTACGTTTTAGCCTCAAATCCTTCTCTTTCCTGTTCTCCTCCTCCTCTTTTCTTCTCTGACAAGTCTGGGTGGAAATGGGAATGGCATAATAGTTTTAGATATTTTGGTATTTAAATTCACTAACTTGATCGAGCACTGTGGTGCTCTCCTCTCCATCATTGCAATGCCCATAGAGATTCTTCTAGATTCTCCCAAAATATCTTCACCTAATACCCAGTGTCATTGTGGTGCTTCCCCATAGCATATATGCATACCCAAACTAATTTTTTTGTCAATTTTCTATAGAGCTCAAAGCCAGGGTGCCACCAACCCTGATGCCATAACGCCCATAGAGCAAATTCCTAACATGGAATTTCCCCTTTTCTAACCCCAAACCTAGGTTCCTTCAAGTCTCATTGCACATTTTAAGACTCATAATTCCTTATTAACTTAGAATTAATGATCATTAATAAGAAATTACCTTAATTTTATATGATAGTTATTACAGCACATGCATATTATACCATCTTTCTTCTTCACAGTTAGAATATTTGTTCCCAACAAAAATACACTAGAACGAACAATACCTCTGTCAATAATCTCTTGAAGCTGCACCTTCAATTCTTGAAGCTTTTTTGTGCCATTCTATATAGAACCTCGGATATCAGAGCAGTACCTAAAAATACATCAATACAGAACTCAGTATCCATATAGTATGGCAAATCACTAATTCCTTAAGAAAAAATATTTAGAAACTTGCATTCTATTAGGACATTGGGTAGAGATCCATATTATATATTTATATCCTTAACAGAGAGGCTAGCAATACTATACATCCTATCCTCCTTAATCTATTTTCCAATACGGTGGATATCAAACATGACAAGACTCCGTTAACTCATTGAAATAAGCAGTTCTTTCTACGTAGAAATAAAGTAAATATTTTCTTCATACAATCAATCTGAGCTTTATACTGACTAAAGCACTCCATACCCAGAATAATATCAAACTTATGAATAGGAAAAAATATCAAATTAGATCTCCATTTCCTATCAGATATCTCTATATCATAAAAATATGCCCTACTAGCAACCTTACCGTCCCTAGTCAGCAGTATAATAGATAAAAAAAGGTAAAAGTATGGAAGGCAAGTACATTAAATTAAAAGATCTCTTAGAAATAAATGAGTTATTAGCCCTGAAATCAAATAAATTATTAAAAGATAGATTAGAAATATGTCGTACTTGTAACCACATCTGTAGCATCTTTGGTCTCATGTTGTGTCAGACTGTACACACGTATTTTGAATTAGGAGCTGAAGCATTTGAACTCATGAACTCTCTCTAACCACTCCCAGATGGTCTCCCTACCCCAAAACTAGATCCACTACCTCTACTAAACAACCTCTCAATAAGAACTAAGGCAGAACTATCCTCAATCTCTCTATCGATCTAATAAAGTTCTCAGACCTTAGCTCAGAATGTCAGTTGGGTCCTGCCTACAGACACTCAGCCCAAACTGATAATATTGGAAGCACTATCTCATCTTCCTGGAGCATTGACCGAAGTGCATCTTTTCATAAATATGGAGCACAGGTGCTCCACTAATAGAACCTCTAGAACTGGTAGCACTACCACTGCTAAGAGCTAACATAGATGGTCCACCTTTCCTAGAATCTTAAGGTTTGAACATTCTTATCTTAAAAAAAATCCATTACTAAAATTCTCACCACTTAACCTCTTCCCACTAGTGGCTAACCGTTGTTGAGTAGCTGATATATCATTTTAAATTAAATGAGCCCTCTCTAACAACTTAGAAAAGTTAACAATGCAAACTGGGACTAATGGCAACCTCAGATTATACTGAAATTCTCTCAAAAACATATAACACTTCTCCTATAAAGTGCTAACAACTGCAGAGCATACTTGGCTAAGGCAATGAATTCTACCTAATTCTATATAACTATTTTTCTCTTTAGAACCAGTCTCAAAAAAGTCATATAAATCTGCTGATGTATAGATGAAGGTATAAATAATGCTCTATATATATATATATATATATATATATATATATATATATATATATATATAAACTCCTCCCAATTGAACAAGGAATTCAATCTCCCCTAAAAATTCTTCCTCTTATGGCCCAACCACCACCGCTCAACCTCCCCACCTAGCAAAAAATAGCCAATGATATTTTCCTCTCAGGAGGACATTACATCCCATCAAAAGTCTTCTCCAGTCTCATCAGCCTGTCCTGTGCTACTTTGGACTCAACAACACCCTCAATTTTTAGAGATTTTAACCTCAAAAATATATATAAATGCCTATTAACATTATCAGATCTAACAGAAGAAATTATGCTCTGAGCCATATCCATCAACTTGGCTACTAGAATGGCAAACTGAGAAATGGAATCAAAACTGATAGTAGTAGTATTCTGCATTAGTGCTACATTATTGGGATCTTGTGGATCCATCATAAAACCATATAGAATATATAGATGAACATACATGCACATAAAAAACAAGCAGAAATGAATGTTAAGATATTACCCAAAACTATCTCACTTGACTACATATCAATTTATATAGCTCTATGTTACAATCAATCCCCAAATCTACTACTCTGATACTAAAAAGGGACTAATACAAACCCAATAGGATCCATAGATAAAATGTCCTATCATGCTAAATTGTGATAGAGTGAGCCCAACATCTAAGTTTTGGGGCTATAAAATCTCTTTTAAATTACATAGACCATATATCTTCTAATTAACATTCAACGAGCATACAACAACAACAATAACAACATCAAGCCTTTGTCCCACTACGTGGGGTCGGCAACATGAATCCTTTTTCTCCATTGTGTCCGGTTCAAAGTCAAATTCTCATTTAAATCTAATAAAGAAAAATTAAATATAACAAAGAAAAATATATTTTCATTCAACGAGCATAATAAAATAAATTCATCCATAAATTTATTTTCATTCATCAATAAAATATATTTATAATAAAATATACTTCCTACAAAACATGGCTATAGACAATAATAGAGTAAACAAACAAATGGATATGAATGCACAAAATTTTGAAAAATACCTATACATACTTAGACTGATTAGAACTTGAGACCATAGCTACTCAACCAGCTCATTCACTTTCCCCCCATCTAAAATAGAATGTCAAATACGTATGAGCCAACACAACATAATAGGTCACACCCATCAATCTAAATTTTTAATAAATAACCCTTTAGGCATATTAAATGAATAGAAGAACAACTAATGACAAAGCATTATACTAAGTAGAATATAGCTTATAGATAACTAAAATAAAGCAAACTATGCATTAAAAATAAATAAACAAGTTCTCCATATATTAGAGTAGAAAAGTAAAAGATTTCTCTTAGGCCATTATACCTTTCATCAAAAATATGCCCTTATGACTCATTGTGCTAGCATATCAGAAAATATACCCTTATGTCTCCCAATGCTTAACACATATCAGATATTCAAAAATTCAGGCCCTTATAGCTCTTTGTGCATTCAACACCAAAATTTTCACCACACATCATTCCTCCTCAAAATCATTTATTTCAAGCAGAAAAGTATATATATCAGTAAAAGAAATGTAAATAAACTAATTTTAGAATTTCACAAAATGCTTTATTGATAGGCAATATAATTAACTACTGAGAAGAATTTTATAGGTCCATAATGTCACCAAATTATTAGAGATTATTTAGAATACTATTTTGAAGCTTTAATTATGATACAACATTATTTTTTGGGGTCAGAACTATTTTTTAGTTAAGTAAAATAACTCACTTTTCAAACTACCCAGTGAAAATTTCCTTAAAAAACCTAAAAATCTAAAATGTCTAGCTCTACAACATATTAAAAATTTCATAGTAAAAGTTTAGCGATTATAAAGTTATCCTTATTTTTATAATATGAAATTATAAATTTAATCAAGAAAATCTTAATATTTTTGTATTTTTAAAAATTGAGATAGGCTGAATGTAGCTTACGTTGATCTATACATTTTTTTAGAGTTAGGATGATAGTAAAAAATAAATGTGAGTCACCCAAATCCTAGCTTTAAAACCTTATCTTTTTCTTTCCCTAGCTGGTTGCCTTAGGGAGAAAGAAATGATTTGATAATATAAAATTTTGGTAGAAATAGATGAAAGTTTGATAGGGATGTTAAGCCCTTGTGAACTAGTTCCGAGGCTAACCAGGAGGGGGAGTGAATTGGATATTTAAAATAAAAGAAAAATCTTTTTATATCTTACAATGGAAATGAAATTAAAATAATGATAAAAAGATTTATCATAGATTTCACCCAAGCAGATAATAGCAGCGAAATAAAGTACGAAAAATAATCAGAAAGAACACACTAGATTTATAGTGGTTCGGTCCAACCTGACCTACATCCACTCCTCGGAGGCACCCTCCAAGTATTGCACTAACACAAAGTGACTCTCCTTTAGCCCCCACAGCTAGGCGGAGAAGCCCTTACAAAATCACTTCCACCTTCCCCGGTGCGGCGGAGTAGCCGGGTCCTTTGACACCAAAGAGATCTTCTTCTTCCCAAAACTTCCCTCGAGACGACCCTTGAATCCGATGGTACTTAGGTTCAAGCTTGCCGGAGCAACCGTGTGAACCCCCTCACACTCCCTTGAGAATTCCCCTTCCCAGGCTCTTCTCCCTGTCAAACTCCACCCTTTCTTCTCTCCTATTCAAGCTCTCTCTTCAAGTTTTCTCCAAAAGAAATGAAGCCTCAATGGCTGCCAAAGACTCCTATCAAGTGCCTTGAGAAAGCTTAAATAAAGAGCTCCAAAAATCCTTCCAAATCAGTTCTGGCAGCAAATATCGTCCAAGACGATCGTAGGATCGTCCAGGATGATGTGCTCCAAAAGTCAGCTTCAAAAAATCCTAAAAACTCAATTCTGCCGCCCAAAATCATCCAGGATGATCGCAGGATCATCTAGGACGATGTGTAGAATTTGACCTAATAGTCCCATACGATCACCTGGACGATATGTTCAAATTTGCACAGATCATCCAAGATGATTAAAATATCAAAAAAAGAAGATTTGATTGACTAATTATAGGAATAATTTAGGCAACATTATCATAGATCTTCCAGTATGATATGGATCATCCTAGATGATTAGACCACAAATAGAAACTTACAATCTTGCCTAAATTATTATGGCGGCTAGGGTTTTGAGACCTTAGTGGATCGTCCAGTACGATTTGTTCAAAAGTTGAACTTCTAGTTTTGACTAGATCTTACTCCTCCTGAGTATGTGTGTACAAGGTCACAAATAAGCATACACCCTTACAGGACTTGACTCAAGAAATAAAAAAGTACATAATTGTAAAATATAAATATTATCACATCAAAGCCTATTCTACCCATTCTTGAGTCTTGAATCTTTCTGGATTGATGCATGTTGTTCCTGAAATGTTAGTACACACAAACAAATATATATTCCAAATACTAGGAGATGTGAACCATAATATTTGTTATCATCAAAATAAAAACTCGTGAGCTTGAGTCGCAACAATCTCCCCCTTTTTAATGATGACAAATATTACTGGTTGGATTTGTAAATAAAAGTATTTTATCCTAATCTCCCTCTCACTAAGAAAAGACTTTTAAAAATAGGGAGAAACACATTTTGTTTTTTTAATTTAAAAAAAAAGACTACACAAATACAATACAAATAAAATAAACATCATAAATACAAGAGTATGATACAACACGAAAAATAAACATCATAAATACAACAGTATGATACAAAATAAATATCACAAATACAACAGTACGTTCTCCCCCTTTGACATTATCAAAAAGAAGAGGAGCATAGAAAAATGAAATAAAAAAAATAGACTAAAAGATCAAATACAATCCCTAATCTGGTGAAATTTTTTGAAGAATCAAGAATTTTCTTATAATGAGAAAGTCACCTCTTGAATTTATCCAAAAGCTTAGTAAGACATGAATTGACTACTCATAACCCTGAAAAGTTAGAGATTTAGAAATTGTTAATCGAAGCTCAGGTTTTAAAAGGCTAAAAAACTTTTTAAGCTAATATCTAAATCAAGGAACAAATTAGATAAGGAAACAAAATCTATCAAAACTCCTTTCATGAAATATACCTAATAGAAGATTAATGCAAAGTAATGAATCAAAAATCATGATTTTCAAGCTCAAGTAATGAATTTATCAAAAAGATATGGGTTTTCTAAACTTTAGAGATTTACAAGAAGGGAAGCTAACTTTTTGTGGGCTCATTTTGGGCCTCTTTTCATTTTGGCGCTCTTTGTGCATCTTTTGATTTTTGATACACTTTGTGTATCCATTTATTTTTAGCGATATTGCGCATCTTTTAATTTTTGATACACTTTGTGTATCCTTCCATTTTTGGCGACATTACGCATCTTTTGATTTTTATAATTTTCCTTCTTTCTAAATCTTTAAAATCAGCAAACCTTATTCTTTTGATAAAGATGAACAACTTAAATAAGATAATCTTGAAGTTGGTTCAATAATTTGTAAAAGATTCTTATGAGATAAACAAAATGTTGGGAGATGAACAAGTTTCAATTTCAAAAACCAATTTATAATTTAAAATAGATTTTGAATCAAAAGTGAAATAGCCTAACATAAAGAAATAAGATGGAGAGATAAAATCATGAGTTTTCTTCCTTTACTTTTTTAGAGAAATCAACCACAACTTACATAGAATTTTAAGAAAAACAGGAGGTAAATTTTTCATTTTTAGAAAATATGAACTTTGAAATATAATTTTGATTTCTTAAAGTGCAAATAAAACAAAAAATGATATGTGTGCTAATCAGAGAAACAACTAAAATAATAAAGAAACTAATTTTTTTTAATTTAAAAGAAAAATAATAATAATAATAAAACATAAAAAATACAATGAATAAAAATCACAAATAACAAAAGTAAAAACACAAAAACAAACACAAGCAAAACATTAATTCATATCACCTCACTCCTGATCTGATGATTCAGAAGCTAGGTCTGCCCAAGAGATTTTTTGCTTTGCATTATTTTCCCTTATTACAATTTGCTTAGCTTTACCCTTTTCCTTTTTAGGAAGCGTTTTTAAGTTCGGGCACTGATTTTTCATATGTCCAGGTTTCCTACATCCAAAGCAAATAACATCAGAAGAAATCTTAACATTTTTACCTTTTTCACCTTTGTTCAACTTTTTTTGATGTTGATGCTTATGCTCTGAGTCGCTTTCATCAATGCCTTCAGCTTTTAGTACTATAGTTTCACCTGCATCCAAAATCTTTTAACCCAAACCTTACCCGTAGGCAATGAGTGAGCCAATCAAATTATCAATAGAATATTTGTTCAACTTTTTTGATTCATAAATATCAACAACCTTGGCATCAAACTTATCAAGCAGGTAACGTAGAATTTTATTGATCTTTTCAAAGTTTGAAAATTCTTTACCTAAAGCATGTAATGATCTCACAATTTGAGTAAACCTAGTATACATGTCTAAGATTGTCTCATAAGATTTCATGCTAAAAAGTTCATAATCATGCATTAAAATATTTAGCCTAGATTGCTTGATTTCATAAGTACCTTCATATGTAGTGCATAATTTATCCCAAATTTCCTTACCAGTAGTGCATGCGGATATTAACATATAATCATCAGAATTTAAAGCATAAAAAAATAATTTAAATATTTTGCATTCAATTGAGCATTGATCTGATCTACTCTACTTCATTCAAAAAAAGGAATATCAATTTTGATTCCATCTACAATACGTGACGGCACAGAATAACCAGTTTGAAACATATGCAACATGCGATAATCTATTAATTTCAAAAAAGTAGATATGCAAATTTTCCAAAAATCAAAAGTAATATTTTCAAATAAATGTGGTCTGGTAATGGAGTAACCTTCAGCAATGTTTCTATTTCCAAAGTTAGCCATTAATCAAATTTAAAAGTTTTTCAAAACTAGATTTTATAAATCCCGCTCGGATACCACTTGAAAGTTTGATATGGATGTTAAGCCCTTGTGAACTAGTCTCGAGGCTAACCAAGAGGGGGAGTGAATTGGATATTTAAAACAAAAGAAAAATCTTTTTATTTCTTGCAGCGGAAATGAAATTAAAGCAACGATAAAAAGATTTATCACAGATTTCACCCAAGCAAATAATCGCAGTAAAATAAAGTATGGAAAATAATCAGAAAGTACACACCAGATTTATAGTAGTTCGGTCCAACCTGACCTACATCCATTCCTCGGAGGACCCTCCAAGTATTACACTAACATAAAGTGACTCTCCTTTAGCCCCCATAGCTAGGCTGAGAAGCCCTTACAAAATCACTTCCACCTTCCCCGGTGCAGTGGAGTAGTCGGGTCCTTTGACACCAAAGAGATCTTCTTCTTCCCATAACTTCTGGTATTAGAGCACTTGAAAGTTCGATAGGGATGTTAAGCTCTTGTGAACTAGTCCCGAGGCTAACCAAGAGGGGGGTGAATTAGATATTTAAAACAAAAGAAAAATCTTTTTATATCTTACAGTAGAAATGAAATTAAAATAATGATAAAAAGATATATCACAGATTTCACCCAAGTAGATAATAGCAGTAAAATAAAGTATAAAAAATAATCAGAAAGAACACACCAAATTTATAGTGGTTCGGTCCAACATGACCTATGTCCACTCCTTGGAGGCACCCTCCAAGTATTGCACTAACACAAAGTGACTCTCCTTTAGCCCCCACAGCTAGGCGGAGAACCCTTTCAAAATCACTTCCACCTTCCCCGGTGCGGCGGAGTAACCGGGTCCTTTGACACCAAAGAGATCTTCTTCTTCCCAAAACTTCCCTCGAGATGAACCTTGAATCCGATGGTACTTAGGTGCAAGCTTGCTGAAGCAACCGTGTGAACCCCCTCACACTCCCTTGAGAATTCCCCTTCCCAGGCTCTTCTCCCTCTCAAACTCTACCCTTTTCTCTCTCCTTTTCAAGCACTCTCTTCAAGTTTTCTCCAAAATAAATGAAGCCTCAATGGCTGCTAAAGACTCCTATCAAGTGCCTTGAGAAAGCTTAAATAAAGAGCTCCAAAAATCCTTCCAAATCAGTTCTGGCAGCAAATATCATCCAAGACGATCGTAGGATCGTCTAGGACGATGTGCTTCAAAAAACCCTAAAAACTCAATTCTGCCGCCCAAAATCATCCAGGATGATCGCAGGATCATCTAGGACGATGCGTAGAATTTGACCTGATAATCCCGTACGATCACCTGGACGATCACCTGTACGATATGTTCAAATTTGCACAGATCGTCCAAGATGATTAGAATATCAAATGAAGAAGATTTGATTGACTAATTACAGGAATAATTTAGGCAACAATGTCATAGATCTTCCAGTACGATATGGATCGTCCTGGACGATTAGACCATAAATAGAAACTTACAATCTTGCCTAAATATTATGACGGCTAAGGTTTTGAGACCTTAGTGGATCGTCCAGTATAATTTATTCAAAAGTTGAACTTCTGGTTTTGATTAGATCTTACTCCCCCTGAGGATGTGTGTACATGATCACAAATAAGCATACACCCTTACAGGACTTGACTCAAAAAATAAAAAAGTATATAGTTGCAAAATATAAATATTATCACATCAAAGCCTATTCTACCCATTCTTGAGTCTTGAATCTTTCTTGGATTAATGCATGTTGTTCCTGAAATGTTAGTACACACAAACAAATATATATTCCAAATACTAGGAGATGTGAACCATAATATTTGTTATCATCAAAATAAAAACTTGTGAGCTCGAGTCGCAATAATAGACATTTTTATAAAATCTCAACCTAATTCCATGGCACCCTACCCTACAGCGCCTCAACGCTCCCCACTTGACAGCGCTGCCCCAACACCATATATTTGAATAATTTTGGTAAAAAGATAGTGAGTTCAATGGTGTTGTGCTGCTAACTCCAGTGCCATGGGTCTCCCAAGGGAAAATTCTAGAATTGGTTTCATTCATATAGACCTCTGAAACTTGCTTTAGAATAGATCCAGATATTCACATGCATATAAGTCACTCATAGACACATACAAAAGGAGTCCGCAAAAAAATTTTGAGTTTCTTTTAATTGGCTGAGTTAGAACATATGAAACTGGTTACTATTTTAGTAGGTATTACAAATTCTCGATCTTAAGATTTGGGTCTGTATAGGTATGTTAGTCAAATTTTGGTAGTCATGACTTTTTCATTTTGATTTGTGCTGATTATGCCCTGTGTTGTTTGTACAAAATTATTTTAACTATAAAAATTTTCTGAGATGAATGAAAAAAGATTTTGAAGATGAGTATTCAACTATTGTAATTAAAGGTTTAGTGGCTCTATAGTTAGTAAATTATTTGAAATTTTTGTAATTCTCTCCAATTCAATCTTGGAGATTCTATCATGTCACCATCCAACATGATATAATCCATTCTATTTATGGTTTATATCAAGTCAGGTAATCATAGAAATTCTTGGAGCACTATGACACTGCATCAGATATTTTATAGTTATAAAAATTCACACAAATTTCAAATTATCGAATCCCTTCTCACCTTAAGTTTTCACATAGAGAGAGAGAGAGAGGGGGGGAGAGAGAGATAAGGATTTCTACAGAGAAAGTCCATTTTGAGTGGCTTCGTATAGATTTTGTTAGTAGGGATAGTTTAGGAAATTATTTGGCTAGAGTTATTTTATCATTTACCCATCTCAGTTTTAATTAATTCAAAATTTTCTAGATTTTCCTGATGTTTTAATAAAAAAATTATCTCAAATTTGGTATCATCTATTCACTAGGTAAAATTTCACTGCGTAACTTTTGATATATCATAGCTTGTAATATTATTCACATTATGATATTTTATTTATGAATTTTAACTTAATGGTTTTGAAAATATACCATTTTAATTATTTGAAAAAATTCTTTGACGCTTTTAAAAGTGTTGTAGTACAACAAAAGCTATGAAATATAGGTATGAATAATGAGTGGTAATTTGGTGAATTTTGATAATTGTTAAAATTTTATGTGTCTTTCCTATGGATTTTTTATTTTTTAACTATTAATAGGACCCTCTATCAAACCCTTTGATGACTCTGACATTGTATACTATGCTTTAAATGCATATATATTATATTCGATGGAAAAGGGTGGCTTTAGGTCAATTTCGTCCGTCGAGCCAGTTCAAAAAATTATGCAGGGTAAGATAGGTTACATTATTTCTACCTCAGTTTTTAAAAATCCAAAGTTTTTTAAATTTTTTAACTTTTTAATTGAAATTTTGATGCAATACTTGGTAAATGTATTCATTGGGTGAAATTACACCTAGTAACTTTTTGTATATCATAGTTGGCAATATTCTACATATTCTAATATTTTTTTATGAATTTTTACAAAGTAGTTTTGAAAATACAACATTTTAATGATTAAAAAAAATATTCTAACATCTATAAATAATGTTATAGAAAAATAAAAGTTTTTAAATGTAGCTATGAACAAGGTAAGGTAATCTAATGAATATTTTAAAGATTTTAATATTGTATATGTGCCTTTCACCCAAATTTTTTATTATTTGACCATTTGTAGGACACTCTCAAAAACCCTATGATGACTCGGAGTGTACCATATTTTAAAATACATTTATTATTTATGTTTATATTCTTAAAATGTGTGAAAATGGACGAATTCTAATGCTTGGAGGAAGTCTCACGTGCTATCTGCTGGGAGTCAAAAGGGCTTGAAATATTTGAGTATTTATGGTGTTATACTTTGAGAGTCATATGTGCCTATTATCTAATATGCTAATACATGGAGTCACAAGAGCTTGAATTCTGATATTTAATAGGAGGTATAAATGCCTGAGAAAATTTCTAAACATTATGAGATATGAATATAAAGTACTTACTATTATATTTCTTTATTATTTTGGTATTATGATTTATACTTTAGAGATAATGCTTACTACTCTGTGTTTATTTATTTATTCTGAGCAATCTTATTGGACATCTACATAGATGAAATTATATTACCTCATTATTTCTGCTTTATTTTTGGTGGCAAACAATATTAGAAATTCGGATGGGTTTATGTAGCCTATTGAGTTATGGTTGCTCATGCCCGCTTTTTGTATTTATTTCTCATTTGGATAAGGGGAAAGAGTAAGCTAAGTAGAGGAAAGATCATAGGTCTAGATATCTTAATTGTATTTTCAAAACAACTTTGTGAAAATTCAAAACGCAGTGTGAATAGCGTTTGACACTCATGGCTTTCCTTTTGATTTGTATTAACTCTGTCATGTATTGTTTGTACAAAAATATTTTAATTTTATATATTTTTAGATTAATGAAAAAGCTTTTGATGATGAGTATTCATCTATCTTAATTGAATTCTTAGCTCCTCTATATTTAGTAAATTATTTGAAAATACTATAATTCTTTCCAAAAAAGATCTTAGAGATTTTGTCCTATCAACATTCAACACGGTATGACCTGTTCTATCTATGGGTAATATCAGATAAAGTACTGATAGAAATTATTGGTATTTTATCAAATCCCTTTTAACCTTAAGTTGTCGGCTAGAAAGAGAGAGTAAGAGGATTTCTAAAGAGAGTAATTCCATTTTAAGAGGCTTAGGGTCGGTTTCATCCATCGGGGTAGTTAGATAAATTGTCCTAGTCATGGCAAGTTATATTTTGTGAGATCTCGAAATTCAGAGTTCTATTCGACCTGTTCTAACCCAAATTTAAAAAAGTAAAGGTTTAAAAATTTGTATTTCGAACCCATTTGTATGTGTTTGAAAGCGTTTTGGTGTGTGAAAATAGTTTTCATGTATTCTAAAATATGCCCCAAAAGTTTTGAATGCATTTTGGTGAAATCTAGAATTTTCCCCTTGGAGCACGTAGATGTTGGGCGTTCGAGAGCCTTGGCGTTGGGCCTGGCACCACGGTGCTCAAAAAGTGACATTATGGTGTTGTGCTCTTGGGAAAATGAAGAATGAACTAGTGCCTTAGATCGCCTAGGCGCTGGATCAAATTCTGCACTGAAAATATTAAATTTTCTAATTTTCCATTCATTTCACCCTTTTGAGAGCCGAAGAAGAGAGAAAGGAGAGGTTTTAGAGAGGGAAAGAAGGGGTTTTGAGCTACTTTGGGTCATTTTTAGTGGTCAATCCAATTGGGGATGTTATACAGATTGAGGTAGGTCACAGTATACATATCTCTATTTCTAAAACATGAAGTTTTTATAGTTTTTTGATCAAATTTATATTTTCGTAACAAAAAATAAGGATAACTTTGTACTGAAAAATTTTCATCGTGTAACTTTTTATATGTTATAGGGATTGAGATTCTGAATATTTTGAATATTTTATAGAAATGTTACACTATGGGATTTTGAATTTATACTATTTTTATTGAATATAAAAAAATATGTACTCTAAAAAATAGTGTTTTAGTATGATTAAAGTCTCAAAATCATCTTTTACACAATCTAATAATTTAATTATGTTTTAAAATTATTTATTTGTACTCAATAGGATTTTCTGTAGCCTACTGTTGTAGAAAAATGTCCAATTATGAAATGTTCATAATCATGCTTAAATTCCTATCATGAGATGAAATATGTATTTTATGTGATTATTTGATTTAAAAATTGTCTGCTGAGAGATATAGGAGGTTAGAATTCTTTGAGATTCAATCTATGACCAAGAATTTGATTCTTATAAGGCATGTTCTAGTGGCTATAAGCCATATTCTGATGCCTACAAGCATGCTCTAATGCTATAAGCATAAGGAGAGTCATAGGGGCCAGAATCCTTTGAGATTTAGTCTAGGTCTAGAGAAAACTGTTATGTTATATTCTATGATATTAATTTCAATTTATTTGATTGCTCAGTATTTTTATTTGAATTTTTAGATTAATGTTATGCTCTTATTATTGCAAGGTGATTTGCTATACTTCATTTAAATATTTTAAAAATATTTAATAAAAAAATAATTTAAATATTTAGATCAATATTTATGTTCTGTTGAGCTGTTGTAGCTTAGTGTGGTTTTGCATTCTATTTTTAGGTACTAGGAAAGGGAAGGAGCCGGTTGATTAGCAGTTCAAAATTTGATATGACTCTAGACATATTTCTCTATTTTAATTTTTGTGCAGTTGTGGCTAACCTTGGTTATATTTTACTCTGCTATTTATTCTACAGTTATGTACTGTAGTGTAGATCATAAATATACATTTTGATGAAGTAAAAGAGATTTTGTGGATGAGTTTATTTTTAGCACTTTGGATATGTTAATAGCTTTGTAGTGTGTTGTTTGTTTTAAATGTATATGTAAAGAGAATCTAATACATTTTCAGAATTAGATCTTAAGATTACCTATCACAACTCAACTCAATAGGGCTTATCCTATTGGGTTGAGCTGTGATTAATTTTTGTATCAAAGCAATAGTTTTGGGAAATGCATTATAAAATAGAGCTATAAAAAAGATTATAAGTCAAGTGGTGTTTATTATTTTTTATTTTTATATTCATGTATGTTTAGTTATACATTCTATGTGATTATGGATTTGCTAGACCCATATATGACCGATAGAAAGAGTACCGGTCAAGCAACTCTCGTATATAATACTGCTATAACAACCATATCTGATATAGTTTCTCAATTTGCTAATCTGATACCCAAATGATGGGTGAGGCGCAAAGCAGAGTTCCTACTGCTAGGTCAGAGGAGGTAGACATGCACCTGCATAGAGATTAAAGCTTATGAGGTTTGAGGGCATAATCAAGCGTAGAGCAGCGGAGGCTGGTTAAGGAGGCTAGAGAAAACATTTGATAGTTTGTAATGTCCTCATGAGAGGAAAGTTTCATTAGCTATTTTTTATTAGATGGTGAGGCAGAGCGCTGATGAATAGGAGAACAAGAGGAGATATTTTAAGGGAGATTAAATTCTCTGATTAGTTGGGAGGAGTTCTCTAATATATTTAAAGCCTGATTTATATCACATTCTATACATCAAAAAATATAGTAGACTTTTTTATGATTGGTTTAGGAGAGAAGGACTATGATATAGTATAAGGCAGAGTTTATTATTTCGGTTTGATATGCTCTGTAGTAGGTTAACACTCCTGTAGAGAAGTGTAATAGATTTTTAAGAGGACTTTGAGATATTCTGAGATAGTCATTGGCACCATCTCACATTTTTTATTTCTCTGAGCTTGTCGAGAGAGCTCATTTGATAAAAAGTAATATGATAGCTACTCGGCAGTAATGGACTTATATTAGGAAAAGATTTGTTGGTGAGACATCTGGAAGTATATTTTTTGGGAAGAAGAGCATATTCATATTTGAGGACCAGAAAAGGTGGACAATCTGTGTCTGTGGTAGCTCTGAGTAAGACCAATGTTGTTAGTTATGGGAGTTTTATTAGTAGAGCACATATGTGCTAGAGTTATGAAGATGTCACTTTTGTAAATGCTATAGATGATTGAGTAGTATTTTAGATGTGGACAGAAGAGACACAAAATGGTGGAATGTCCACAAGTAGGATTTGACCAGTAATCTAAGTCCAAATTTGAGTGTTCTATTAGACTAGCAGGGAGCCCGAGGGCAGCTCCACTCTGTATGTTTTTTTATCAACCATTTGGTAGAGGCAGTGGATTTGGATCTATGGTAGGGAGGCAATTTGGAAAGGTCAAAGAGAACCTAGTAGTTATGTTGCTCCAACTCTAGTTCAGGCATGTGCATATTATTTGACTCAATAGAAGGCTCATGATACTGCAGATGTTGACATGTATGACCTATATGTTTGAGCATCCATATCATATTTTGTTTGATTCAAGAGCTAATCATTCATTTATTTTTAAGCATTTCTTCTACTTACTACACCTACCTCCAGTTTTACTATTTTTTTTCTCTATCTGTTACTTTACCAATTAAAGATAGTATGATAGTCAGTAGGGTCTATTTCGATAACATTGAGATTTCTCATAGGAAATGAAGGTCTAGTTTGATTTTATTACTTGTTTTTGTATTTTTTGCCATTTAGGTTTGGATTAGTTGAGTCGGTATGAGGCTTAGATTGATTACTTGAAAAAGTGAGTTATTTTATTTCTAGGCAGAGAGAGTTATGTATTCTAGGGAGATAAATGTGTTTTATCTTATCTTATTTCTACTATAAAAGCAAACAAATTATGGAAGAAGGGTTTCATGGTATTTCTAGCATCAATATGGGATAATAGTATAGATTTTGATCACTTTCTGATGTCCTAGTATTGTAGAAATTTTTGGATGTATTTCTTAAGGAGTTAGTCAGTTTACCTCCTGAAAGAGATATAGAGTTATGTATTGATATATTTTTTGGTATAACTCTAATTTTTAAAGTTCCATATAGGATGGCGCCTAGGAAATTTTAGGAGTTGAAGGTGCAGCTTCAGGATTTATTTGATAGAGTTTTTGTTCATCCTAGTGTGTCTCCATGGGAATCACATATTCTATTTGCTAAGAAAAAGGACAGTGTTGTGGACCTCCGAAAGGACACAGAAAACCATCGCCCTGCGAGGGGAGACAATATCTGTCCAATGGGAGGGCAAATTCGATCATGCATACGATTAACCATTGAGGATAGTGGCTCTCACCAGCACACCCCGATGGATAATAATATATACGATCTAATCACAACGGGTTTCCCCCACCCGATACATTAGCTCGAATGGGGTTTATTTGAGAGTGGGATTCGGTTTTCCACGGGCGCAAGCCCCCGTGGTTAATTACATCCCAAGCCGGAGCCTGAGAATACTCTCGATTAAGGATTCTATATTATACTTTCTGAATTGGGATTGGCACATAGGGGGAAGACTAGGAAGCCCTACTCGAAGGGAAAGAGAGGTTCAACTAGGCTTAGTCAACATGCACGGCTCACATCAGCATTCGGAGGGACTAAGGTAGTGAGAAGAAACTGGTGAAAAATAAATAAATCATGCACTCGAAGCATGCAGGAGGAAAGGATGGAGGTGGCGTCATCCATGTGACGCGGATATGTAGGGTTTAGGGTCTCTGGAAGACAGAAGACCTACCTACTGATGAGGCGTACTATGAAACAATAATAGCCTTGAATCCTAAATCTAATGGGTTTAGTGTTCTACGCAACACTAACACCAGTGTCCTAACTAATGCAATGCAAAATCTGGACTTACCCCGGCCTGAAAGGGGCAGCCAGCTAACCACCTAGTCGCTTCAAAATCGTGCTGTCCAGTCATTTAATGAAAGATGGGTGGGTAGGTTATGGTTCTTGGAAGTAGGGCCGACATCTAGAGGATTTCCTAATTGGCCCCAGACTGATATTGGGTGAATGCTTCTAGAGCTAAATGCAATTAAAATTTTGATTTAGTTAGTTTCTGATGTAATGCATGCTAGTTAAAGTATCCAAATCAGGTATGCACAGAACTTTAAAAAGGCTTATAAAATAATTTTTAGAATTAGACTGGGCTTCCCCAGGTCTGGCACCTCATCCTCATAGGTCAGATTATCCGGACTCTACCCGCAGGCGGGGAAGTGTCTTATAGAAGGAAAGAAAGAAATGCAATAATATGCATGCGACCCCGGATGATTCCGGCAATTCCATAGGTCGTTAGGTTTCTAAATTGCTTAAAACTTAAAATTTTAAATATTAGTTGCGAGTAGAAAAGGGTTTTAGTCCTTAGAGAGCCTAACGAAATCCAGGCCAAAACAAAAGCGGCATGCAGATCGCCAATAAACTATGAAAAGCATACAACCTATATGCAATCATCATCAAATCAAACATGATACATAATTAAACAAATCAATTAAATGTCCATAGGCCAACTGCCCTTAATTACAACCCAGGGTCTGCAGAAAATTAAAGTGGCCAGGCACCACTGCCAACAACCTGGATTTCTAATCCTAAGACTGACGCAAGTTATTTTGAGTGGAATACTCTTGCTCTTCATCTCCTTGGTCTTCTCTTCCTTGGACTCCTCGGATCTCAGCTTCGTTGGACTCCTTGGATCTCAGCTTCCTTGGACTCCTCGGGTAGTAGAATGATCCAAATTTGGATTCCCAAATAGGAAAGGAACATCCTCATATTGGGTGTCATTTCCTATTTGGAATCCAACCTTTAGATCCTAGTATCCTCACTCAAAATAGACTTTCACAACTCAATACCAAGTTACAAACCATTTATATTAAATGAAAGCAGTAAATCTAAACTCTCCTGCAAGGTTATCCTAATAAAAATCATCCCAAACAGTTTATATAGAAATAAAAATACTCATCACAGCCACACTTGGCCATGCTCTTAGTTATTTTGAGGGCTAAGCAAGCTTTGGAGCACCTGTAGCAATTTATAATGATTTATTATTTTAGCCCTCATTTATTTAGGGGGGCTGAGCAATTTCTGAAGCACCTACATAAAATGACATTAGTATTTAAATCATGATTATTGCCCCCCCCTTTTATTTAGCGCTGCATGAGCATGGCCACCTGCAGAAGACATCATTAGTATCAACCTTGATCCTAACCTATGGGTAGTCTATCGTGCAATCACATCAAATCCCAGAGTACAGTAAAAGTAAGCAAACACATCAATAGTTCAATCACAACATGCAATGAAATCCAGAAAAGCTCGGCACGTAGCAGAAAAGTAAATACCGGCCTAGCCTAAGTCTAGAAGTGGTGCCCTAGCAAATAATTCTATAGTGTGTGTAAAAGCCTGTGTGGCTGAGGTAGATCCTAAGCTAGGTAGTTAGTTACCATTGCCTACTGTCCAGGTTGGTCGTAGGTCTAAAAGGAAACTTTAATTAAAGTATAAATATTAGTGAATTAAGATTCATTTTATTTAATTTGGTATGTAGGTCAATTTTAATGCTTAGGATAATAATATTTAAAGTTTAAATTGTATTAGTGAGTTTTAGGGGGTTCGGGGTCCACCTATACACTAAGCAAAAAGGGGGTCCAAAATTGACTTTTTGATTAAAGGGTATTTATGACCAGCTAATATTTTTATAAAATACTAGGCCTTGACCTGATCAGTTAGACAGTTAGCATGCCCAATTTGGATTCTTCTATCCAAAGTTATGAATTTCTGAAGCTTTGGTCTTGTTTTGAACTAAGTTTGACCGGATTGTTGGCTTTTTGATTTAAGTTGATTTATGGAATCTTAATATTTTTAATAAATACTATACTCTAATGTGAGTTGAATGCCTTTGAGTTTGCAGGATTTGGAGTTTCCTACACAAAGTTATGAATTTTAGAAGTTTCGGGCCCTAGAATATAGGCTACGGTTGACCGAAGAGTTGAATTTTTATTTTAGGTTGATTTCTGGACACCTAATATTTTTAACAAATACTAGACCTTAATTAGAGTTAGGTGCCTTTTAGTTTTCCCATTTTGGGGTTTTCTGTAATTAGTTATGATTTTTAGAAGTTGGGACAATTAAATAAATTATCGGAATTGTCTAATTAGGGGTACTTTGGGGGTTTTAGCCCAAATCAGCTCCAAACTGATTGGAATCACCCCCAAAGGTCAGAAATGACCTAAGAAGGTGTTCCCAAGTGTTTGGGGAAAATTTGGGATTTTTAATAATTTTTAATGATTTAATTAAGGCAAAAAGGTGATTTTTGATTAAGGTTGAATTAAAGTCCAGATTAAGGTCCAATTAAGGGGCCCTAATTATCTAAGGTTGGGGACTGAATTCTGGAGGGTTTGAGGTATTATGGGTATTTTTTTGATTTAAAATGAATTTATTATATTTTTCTGAAGTTTCTAAGGCTTAATTAACGGGTGAATTAGGGTTTGCTAATTAAGTGCTTTAAAGAGTCCAGAAAATTCTAGGGGGTTCCAGATGTCACTAAGCACTAGTGTTTGCAGTTTCATAGCAATCCAGGATCTATCCTAGTCCCTAGAAATATTCTAAGTTCGCTAGACAGTCCTTAATTATTGTCCTTAGTGCGACACTATACTAAGCGGGGATAAAGTAAAGTCACTAACCCTTGGGCACAACATAGAGGGTAAATGCAGCAAGTATAAACACACCAAACCATGTCCTTAGATCTAGGAGAGCCTAGGCTAAGTGCTTGTGCAACCTACACATGCAAGGACTACGAAAATACTAAGTAAAGAAGCCTAATGAAGTGATTAGTGGATGATCGGGACACGATCATTCACTAATCCTTCTCCCACATGAATTGCTCTTCATATACATAGCCTAGATCTAAAATTTCATAAGGGGTGGACCTCACAAAATTAAAGGATTTAAATAATATGTAATTTTAAAATCATTTTTTTTAAATACATAAATATTATAAATAATAATAATATAAATTTAAAAAATAAGATAATTGAAAATACTTCAGTTCATAAGCATAGGAGGTCTACCAGCCACCAAGGGATTTTAAAATATTTTTTTTTATTTTAAAATAATTAATTATATTAATTAAATAATATTTAAATAACTAAATAACAAAGTAATAAAAAAACATTCAGAAAAGGTAGAATCAGATAGAGGAAATGATTTTAAGTTAAAATTCATATTTTTCTGAAAAGAACGAGGTATTGTGCGTCGAAATCCAATTTAAAATGAGAAAGTTATGAATTTTTGAAATTAAATAGGTTTAAAAAAAATAATTTTTTTTAATACTTTCAAAATAATTAATATTTAAAAATAATTAATAAATTTAAAATCACGTATTAACATCTCTGGATTTTAAAGTAATCATTAAATAATAATGATAAAAGGGTTTTAAAATATTAACAATAACATAATAATAATTAAGATAATTTTAAAATATCAATAATATAGTAATATTAATAAAATAATAATGTTAAAGTAACATTATTAATATACTAATAATATTTAAATAAATAATATTATTAATGATATAACAATAAAAAAAAGAGGTATTAAAGTAATATTATTAATATTATAATAATATTAAAAGAAATAATATTATTGATAATATAATGATATTAAAATAATAATATCAAAGTAATATTATTATAATAATATTAAAAGAAATAATATTATTAATATAATATTAAGAGAAATAATATTATTAATAATATAATAATATTAAAATAATAATATTAAAGTAATATTATTAATATTATAATAATATTAAGGGAAATAATATTATTAATAATATAATAATATTAAAGTAATATTTTTAATATTATAATAATATTAAGGGAAATAATATTATTAATAATATAATAATATTAAAATAATAATATTAAAGTAATATTATTAATATTATAATAATATTAAGGGAAATAATATTATTAATAATATAATAATATTAAGATAATAATGTTAAAGTACAAATAATGATAATAATAATAATAATAATATAAATAGTATGGCAATAATGAAAATAATTATTTAAAATTTTCTGGATTTTTTTTTTTAAATTATTATTTAAATAATATTATATTAAAAAAGAATTAAAAAATTTTAATTAAAACAACGGCGGCGGCGCGACGACGGGCCACATGGCGGCCCGGGATTGGTTCCGCGGTCCCGGGCAATGATTGGAGAGAGATGGGCTGCGGCGGCGGCTGTGGGACACGCGACACTCCCGGATAGGCTCCCGCAACCGCGGGCAATGATTACCGCAGGCAATGATTGGCGGCATCATTGCCTAATCAGAGACCGCGGACACGGTCTCGACTTAGCCACGTAGGATTTAACTACGCGGTTGATCCGAACTGCGGAACAACGCGATCCCAACCGTTGATCATGAGATCAACGGTCAGGATCGGTCTCTGACGGGCGGAGACCTAACCCGAGGGCCAAAACGAATAAACGCCTTGTTTGATCTATTTACTTGAACAAATTACATGAAATTTTAACCCTAGATTATGAACATGAAGAGCATTCGTGTAGTATAACTCTCTTGGATTAAAACGCACTAATGACTATGTTAATTAACCATAAGTGTATCTAACTAGGGTTAAGGATTATACCTAATCCACACGGTGGATTCGGGCGATCTTGGGCTTGTTGAGCTTGTAGGTTATCCACGTATTCTCCCTAGTTGAACTCGGGCCTTGATTCGTCTTAGATCAGCCGGAATTCGTCTAGGAAGGACTTTCTTCTCGGTTCGCCGGAAAGATCGCCGCCGGCGGGCTTGACCGTCGGGGTTTGACTTGGGAAGGGTGGAGGGAGACCTAGGGAGCTCGTATGCCAAATCTCTGGGCTTGGGAACGTCTGGGTCTAGAATAAGAGCCGGATCCCCCTTCAAACAACCCTAAGGCTCCTATATATAGCTCTAAACCTAGGTTGGACGGCTAGGATTGAGTTAGGGATTGATTAGGAGGGAAAACTAATCAAGTGGGCCGTGGTCTTGATTAGGGATCAATAGGAAAGGCATTTAATGCATTAAAGGGATTTAAATGGCTTAAATAAGTTGATTTGACCTAGGGAAGACTTGGGTTGACCAAGTCAATGGTCAACTTGGTCCACCTAGTCAAATGGGCCCAAGGGGTGCTAAGGTGGGCTCTAGAATGGATATGAGTGGACTAGGATTTGATTTAGGCCCATTGAGGCTTATTGGGTCAAATTGGGTCAACCCTGGTTGACCCAAGACTTGGGTCTAGGGTAAAACATGGTCAACAAGTGTGATGTGCATGTGCATTAACTATATAAAGTTGAATAAAATCACTATCAAGAATAAGTATATTATACTACGGATTGATGATTTATTTGATCAACTTGCATAATCTTCTAGATTTTTCAATGTTAATCTGCAATCAGGATATTATCAGGTAAAGGTGAGTGATGCTGTTGTGATGAACATAGCTTTTAGTATGAGGTATGAATAGTATAAGTTGTTAGTCATCCTTTTGGGTTGACTAATGCACCAGCTGTCATTATAGATCTAATGAACAGAGTATATAGAGAATTTTTGGATCAGTTTGTTATTATTTTCATAGATGACATTTTAATTTAATCTATTTTTGAGGAAGATCAGGCCAGACATCTTAGAATTATTTGGGAGACTCTGAGGTAACATTAGTTGAATGTAAAATTCTTTGAATGTGAGTTCTTGCTGATGAATATTTCTTTTCTGGGGCATGTGGTGAGTAGTGCTAGTATTGTGGTAGATCCCTAAAAGTTTAGGCAGTTACTAAATAGCGAAGGCCTACTACTATATTTGAGGTACACAATTTCTTGGGCATGAATGAATATTATAGGAAGTTTGTGAAAGACTTTTATCATATTTATGCACCTCTAATGAGACTGAAAGTTAGAGGCTTTTATCTGGACTCCAGAGTGTGAGGCTTATTTTAGAGATTAAAGGATTATTTAACTTCTGCTCTAGTTTTGGCTCTTCCATCTAGTATATAAGGATTTTAGGTTTTCGATAATGCTTCACAGAAGGGACTGGAATGTGCATTACTGCAGTATGGGAAGATGACGACTTATACTTCTAGAAAGTTGAAACAATATGAGAGGAACTATCTGGCACATGATCTAAAACTTACTGCTCTGATTTTTACTCTTAAGATTTGGAGACACTATCAGTACAGTGTCAATTATTTGATTTTTTTGAATCATTAGTGTCAGAAGTATATATTCACTTAGAAGGATATGAATCTGAGGCAAAGGAGATGGCTTAAGTTGATTAATGACTAAGATCTGACTATTTGGTATCATCTTAGAATTGTTAATATAGTAGCAGATGCCTTGAGTATGAAGTCTTCTAGCTTTTCATGTATTCAACTTACTTCTAATGAGTGCTTGATCAAGGATATGAATAGATTACAATTGGAGATAATTTCTTCTATTGAATGAGATCCTGGTATATTGGCTCAAATGATCATTCAACCTTCTCTGCAAAAAAAGATTCAGGAAGCACAAAAGTCAAATACAAAATATCTAAAATTGATTGATATGATCAAAATTGATAACGAATCTTAATTACACGTATCTAATTTTGATATTATTTTATATAAGAATAGAATTTAGGTTGTAAGTTATTGAGATTTGAAATTAGTAATTCTTCATGAGGCTCATTATTCATAGTACATTGTTCATCCATAAAGCAGTAAAATATTTAATGATTGAAAGGTATATTTTGATGGCCTAGATTAAAAAAGGATTTTGTAGATTTTGTTTAAAAATGTGAAGCCTGTCAGTTAGTGAAGGTAGACCATCAACGATCAAGAGATTTTCCACAACCATTACACCTTCCTAAGTGGAAATGGAAAGAGGTGAATATGGATTTTGCTATGGGTTTTCTCAAGTCAAGACAGGGACATGATTTCATTTTGGGTTATAGTTGATCGTCTTACAAAATTAGCTCAGTTCATTTTATTCTGATAATTAGATTTAGTAGATAGATTTGCACAGGTATACGTGCATGAGATTATCAGATTATATGAAATACCAAAGGATATATTCTCTAACATAGATGGTAGGTTCACCTCCAGACTACCTCCAGGCTATGAAAAGGTATTCAATAAGGTTTGGGTACTAAACCACATTTCTTCCTAAGACTAATGGATAGTCTGAGGGGACTATACAGGCACTGGAAGATCTTTTGAGGTTGTCTGTTTTAGATTTTGGTGGTACCTAGGGGGATTATATTCTTCTAATCAAGTTTGCTTACAATAACAATTTTCATTCAAGTATAATTATGGCTCTATATGAAGCTCTATATGGCAGGAAGTGCCATACACCGTTGTCTTAGATATAGGTGGGTGAAAGACCATTGATTAGGCCAACCTTAGTAGATGATGCTACTGAAAAGATCTGTTTGATCAGACAGATTGAAAGTTATACATGATAGTCAGTAATAGTAATTTGATGTTAAACATCAGGCCGTAGAGTTTTAGATAGGAGATTTTGTATATGTGAAGATTATATTTATAAAAGGTGTTAGCAGATTTGGTAATGAAGGAAAGGCATGTTCAAGATAAGTTGGAACATTTAAAGTGATTGAAAGAATTGGAAAGTCTGCCTATAGGTTATAGTTGCCAGTCATATTTTTGAGATTCATAATATATTTCATGTGTTACTTTTAAGGAAATGCGTATCTAATTCTAGAAATAGGATATCTGCTAAATACATACATGTATGTTCGAATTTGAGCTATAGTGAATAATGAGAGAGGGTTCTAGCCTATGATCCCAGAAAGTTAAGGAATAAATAAATCTCAATGGTGAAAGTTTAGTGAAATAATAGAACTAACAGAGAAACTACTTGCAAAAAAGTCTCTAAGATGAGAGAGTTGTATCCTAATTTATTTGTGTGATCTAAGATCTTATATCTAAGTTTTAAAATGTCGATGATGATATTTTTTAGAGGTGGGGAGAGTTGTCACATCTCCAAATTTAGAGTTTTGTTCTATGAGTTCTGACTCGAACTATAAAAGGTAAATATTTGAAACTTTGTATTTGATCCCATTTGTATGTGTTTGGAAGTGCTTTGGTGTGAACAAATGGTTTATATGTGTTCTGAAATGAGTCCTAGGGGTATAAAATACATGTTGGAAAAATCTAAAATTTTTCCCCTGGAGCGCCTAGGTGTAGGTGTTTGAGCACCTTGGCATTGGGCCAAGCACCGCGGTGCTCATATTGTGACATTGTGATGATGTGCTCTCATGAAAATGAAGAATGAACTAGCACCTTGGAAGGCCTTGGAGCACCGTGCTGCTAGCACCTAAAGTGCCTCGCACACCTTGGGGCCCGTAAGCGCTGGATTGAATTTTGCACTTAAAATATTAAAATTTTCACTATTCCATTCATTTCATCCTTTTTGCAGCTGAAGAATAAATAGAAATGAGAGGTTTTGGAGAGGGAAAGAAAGGGTTTTAAGCCATTTTAGATCATTTTTAGTTGTCCACCCTATTGGGGAAGTTATTCGGATTTAGGTAGGCACATTATGCATATCTCAGTTTTTTAAAAATATAAAGCTTTTTCCAAAAAAAAATTATAAAATTTCTATTTTTATTACCAAAAAATAAGAATAACTTTGTACTGGAAAAAAGCTTTTATAGCGTAATTTTTTATATGTTTTAGACATCGAGATTCCGAATATTTTGATTTTTTTTGAAATTTTACACTAGAGTAATTGGAGTTTATAGAGTTATTATTTAATAAAAAATAATATGAACTCTGAAATAGTATTGTAGCATGATTAAAGTCTAAAAACTATATTTTACATAATCTCAAGAAATTTGGTTATGCTTTGAAATAGTATATTTGTACTCAATAGAATTTTATGTTGCCTACCATTATAAAAAATTATGTAACTATGAAATGTGCCTAATTATGCTTAAATTGCTATCATGAGATGAAATATGTGTTTATGTGATTATTTGATATGAAAAATGTCTGCTGGGAGACGTAAGGGGCCAAAATCTTTTGAGATTCTATCTATGACTAAAAATGTGGTGTCTATAATGCATGTTATGGTAGCAATAAGCCATGTTCCGGTGTCTACAAGCATGTTCTGGTGCTATAAGCATAAACGGAGTCATAATAGACAAAAATCCTTCGAAATTCTATATGGGTTCGAAGAAAACTACTATATTATATTTTGTGATATGAATTTTAGTTTATTTGGCTTCTCAATATTATTATTTGAATCTTTGGATAACTACTATACTCTTATTACTACATAATGATTTTCTATATTAAATTTAAATATTCTAAAAAATATTTAATAAAAAGAAATCATAAAAATTTAGATCGGTGTTTGTAACTTGTTGAGCTGTTGTAGCTCAATATAATTTGCATTATATTTATAGGATCTAAGGGAAGGAGCATGTTGATTAGCAATTTAGTAGCTGGTCTGAGTCTATTGATATTTTTCTATTTTAATTTGTGTACAATCATGGCTAACTTTGGTTATAATTTACTCCGCTCTCTGTTCTGTAAACATGTAATGTAGTGTAAAACCTATAAATATTTTGATAAAATGAAAGAGATTTTATGAATAAGTTTATTTTTAATAATTTGGATATTTTAGTAGCTATGTAGTATGTTGTTTGTTTAAAATATGTATGGGAAGAGAATCTAAAACATTTCTAAATCTTGATCTTGAGATTTGCCTCTCACAGCTCAGCATGATAGGACCTATCATGTTGGGTTCAGTTGTGACATATTTTTCCTATCTCAATTTTTAATAATTAATTTTTTTAATTTATAGCATTTTAATTAAAATTTTTACGAATCTATAGCTACTAAATTTTGAAATTTTCACAATGATCTCTAATTAGATTATTGATATTCTATTCTATCACCATCCAACATAGTATGACATATTCTACTTAAAGGTTATATTAGGTAAGGTTGTCAAATATGGAGAGTTGATAAAAAATATCATAGAATTGACATGGTATGAAAGTTGTTCTAATGATTATGGCTATGTAATAATAGTATATAAGTGTTAAATAGTTGATGGCAGTCCAATATGTTACAATTTGGGAGCCCAAGCTTATGTTTTGATTATTACAAATATTATTGGATATTTATTTAGTTTCTAATACTTTATATGCTGCATATTATGTTATGTGCATCACTAATATTTCAGGTTAAGCATGAGTTTTATAGGTTAGACTAATTTGAAGGAGTCTAAAATTTTATTTTTTTTAATCAATATATATAAAAGGTGTATGTTGGCTTAGCAATCGTGAACACACACAAGAGGAGTGAATAAGAAATATTTTACTCTTTATTAATCATACTGTATGATATAAATCGTACTGTATGATCAATTGAAATAAAAATTAATTAAAATGTTTAATTTCAATGAAAAAATTGAATTATAATTAATCATATGATACAAACACCACATCATACTGGATTATTAGCTATAACCAGAAACCTCACCATTAAATCTATTGAATGTTTAAAATACAACTATTCATACTGTACGAACCTATTCATATTGTATGATCTTTTAAAATAGTACCTAATTTAATTAAGTTAATTAAGGAATCAAATCAGATCTGCATTAATTATAGATCTTACTATACGGTTATAGATCATACTGTAAGAATCACTTAAGGACACTCTAGATGATGTTTGGTTTATCCCATATAATTCGATGTTTTTTTTAACTAATCGTATTGCACTACTATTCATTCATCTAGTACAATCAGTGAAGAAATTAAGCTTTTTGCACTATACTACTACTCATCATATAGTACTACCAGTGGAATAATTGAACTAATCATACTGTATGAAGTAAAATTCATATTGTATGAATAGAGTCGATAGAATTAAAATATTAAGGTTTTTGAAAGCCCACTATTTAAGCCTTCTTAATTGACTTTGTAAAAGTCTTTGGTAGTCAGAGGATTGAGTCTTCAGTGAGAGAGCATTAGAGAGAGAGCTTTGATAATTGGAGAGAAAGCGTGAGGTTATGAGAGAGGGAGAGGATCCTTATGGGTTTCAAGGGAGTGTGAGAGAGGGGTTTCCAATTGGTTGCTTCGGTCAACTTACACCTTAGTTCCTTCATGTGTCATTATTCTTCTTGAGGGAAGCTCATTGAAGAACCCTTTGGCGTCAAAGGGCCATCGGCTACTCTGCACACTAGGAGGGTGAAAGTGATTTCGGCTACTTCGTGGCATTGGGAGGGTGAAAGTGATTTGGGCTACTCTACCACACCCAAATGGTGTAAGTAATTTTGGTTACTCTTCCACACCTGGTTGGTGAAAGAGACTCGGCTACTCCATCGCATTGGGTTGGTGAAAGTGATTATGTAAGGCCTTCTCTGCCTAGCCGTGGGGGCTAAATAAGAGTCACTGTTTGTTTAATGAAATACCCACAGAGAAGGACTTCAGGAGTGGACATGGGTCAAGTTGACCGAACCACTATAAATTTGATTAACATTCTTTTATATTTCACGTTTACTTTACACAAATTTATTTTCTTTGTATATTTACTTTATTATAATTTGGGTTAAGTTTGGCTATTATTGTGATTCAAAGATATTTGTGGTTGATTGAAGTTTTCTCTTTGTTCAAAAAGAATAAAAAAATCAAAATAACAAAAAGGGCAAAAACTTTTGTTATTTGGGTTTTTTATAAAATCATAAATAAAATAAGTATTGGTTTTGTTATTTTCTTCTACATTTAAAAATATGAATTTGGTTTGTTTAATTCAAAAAGCTTTGAATTTTTTTTTGAAACTCCAATTCACCCCTATCTTGGTGTGTCATTCCATAGTTCAGATGGTTTAACAACCATCTATTGAACTTTTACAATAACGATGATTGGCTAGCAGTAGTTCAGTGGTGGTGGTGGTATGGAGATAGTGGTGGTCATAAGGTGATAAGTGAGGAGCCGCGGCCTAACAATGTTAGTCGGGTGATAATAATTTTAATCGTAGCTGGGTAGTAACCCCTTTATAGAGTTGGTATGTGATAACAATGGGCCAATGACTGTGGTTGGATGGCAGTTGTTTGATGATGGTGGATGGGTAGTGGTAGTTCGACAACAATGGATGGGACATAAGGTCCAATGATGATGGTTGGATAAAGATAGTTCACCACTGGTGTTTGGACTGCTGCAATTTGACAACTGCAGTCATATCTTAAAAATTTAACAGCGATGGTTAGGTAGTGACCCAAAGATGGCACTCGGGTGGTTGTAGAGAATAATGGTTAGGGGGTGGTTTGACAGTGGCGGTTGAGAAATGGTCCAATGGAGACAAGCTGGTGATGGTGGTCCTACAATGATGGATGGGTAGTCGAGGTCCAATGATGGTGGTTAGGTGACGATAATTTAATAATGGTGGTCGGACAATTGAGGCTTGATAATGGTGATAATTTAACAGTGGCTGTCTAATGATGGTCCGGAGGCAGTGGTCCAACTTCAATAATCGGGTGATGGTTTGACAATGGTACTCTAGAGTAGTTCAGTAATTCTTCGAGCATCTAAGCTCTCTTGATTCTTAAGCCGAGGGTCCTCATGTAAATAATAGGGTCCAATTTATAGATTTTGATAGTGGCGTGTCCCATAAATGTGAAAAAATTTTGGAACACTGCACTGGATGTTTTCTATCAATTCACTTGATTGTAGCTCTTCTCTCTTCCACTTTTAAGTGCCTTAATAATATTATAATTAAGCAATATTGGGCTCATTGGATTTATCTCGTTGAGAGCTCAACTTGAACTTAAGCATGTGAGTTTTAGAGCTCATTTATCCATCTAATTATTATCCCATATTATTAATTATGCTTCGAGTGCTTAATTTGGGCTTATTTGGACTCGAATTGACTCACTTTTGGAATGTATAAGTTCATTTCATTGAGATGTTTAATTTAACTAGAAGTTTGTTGAAATCAGAGTTCAATACATCTTATATTTATTCCTAAGAGTTTATAATTTAAATGTGCTTCGAGATTCGTGCACGATCAAGGCAATTTTTTTATGATGTCAATATTTTTAGTCGTCGAAGTTCAAGTTGTCAGAAAATATTTAAGTTTTCTTAAAACTTTAAAGCTAAAAAATTATGAGGTACAATTACTTTTTATTCATCAAGAAGTACTTCCCCTCAAAGTCTTGAGCTAAGTAAAATTATTTTAATTATAATTTTGACCTTCCATTGAGCCAACGCTTCGATTAGATCAAAAATTGTTACTTTTCTTTTCTACAAAATGCATGAAATTGATTATAGATCCATTGTACGGCAATAACAATATATTGAAATTAAATGCAAAGTAAGGGTGTCAAAATGGATTTTCATGTTGGGTTTGGGTCCAACCCAAAATTGGCCCACTCTTAATACTCACAACCCAAATCCAACCCATTTATCTAAATTGGTTAAAATATCAGACCTGAACTCGACCCGCTGACCCAAAATTAAAGCAGCAAACTACGCCTCAATCAACAGCGATGGGTCTCAGGAGCTTTCTCGTTACGATGGTAAGCATCTCTTTCTCCCATTTCGCGTGCTTCTTTAGCTAAATTTGGTAAATTCATCTGAATATCTGATGGAACTAACAGGAAGTCACGTTCATCCTATCTCAGAAGTTACAACAACTCGATGACGACCTTCTTCGCCTCCTTCAATGATTCTTCGCCAGTTCACCTCCCTCAATCGACGACGACACATGATAGGAGCTTGCTTGATGCGATGATGCTATCGTCCCATTTCATGTGCTTCTTCAGCCAAATCCCGTAAATCTGTCCGATCCAAGTCAAGACTAGGTTAATTCTGAGTTGGTGGGTTGACCAAAAGATGGCCCATTTATTAAAGGAATAGGCCTCAATCCGAACCCGAAATTTTCAGTTCGGGCTTAGATCGGATTGGCGGGTCGGGTCAATTTTTGACACCCCTAATGCAAAATATCAAAAAAAGGTTTCGGGGACCAATAAAAATGGAATAGACCTCTCTATGCTTGAATCGTGCAATCACATGGGTGCAAGGTCGTGCACGCACACCCAAAGGCAAAAAATTTGTTGATATTGAGATTTTTTTCTTTTTTCTCCTTTTTTTTTAAATAAAGTAAATATGGACCATTTTTTTCCAAATTACACCTAAAATTTTCCTTCCTCCATCTCCTCATGTGGATATATAAATAAACCTTTTTAATGCTTGGGGAGAGGCTCAATTCGCTTACACATGATCGATCCAATTCTCTCTGTATGAGGCACAGGAATTGTGCAACAAGACTAAAGCTATTAGAGGTTATAAAGGCTCACATGCTCCACTTCTCTCCTATAAAATATGAGAAAAATTGTACAACAAGAATTTAAAATTTATTGGAGGTAATCAAGATAATTTTTTGCTATATGCTCCCTTAACAAAAAAAATTTATTATTTATTTTTTAAGGTAGGCTACATGTTGGGCTACCTTTATTATTTTTTTCATGCCAAAACATTGCTATCTGGTATGTAAATCTCCCTAAAAAAAATCATAAATTGCACGATTGCAAAATCTGCTATTTTAATAATTATAAATTTTAAAAATTACCCATAATTTATGCTATCGTGGAAAAATTGTCATTTTTTTGGACGTAGGGAAAACCTATTTATACCTTCATAAGTATATTTTTTTACTTTACTTTAAAATACTACTTGTTGATTATAAATTTAGAAATTTCCCCATAATTCATATATATATATATGAAAGGGAAGAATAGTTTCTGCAAAATTTATTGTTAGTTACTTTAGAAGAATGTTAATTATGTTAATGTTTCTTAATTTTGTTAATTTTTTCGATTTGTTGTTGGAAATTTAATGTTGAGAGCAGTTGATTTTGTTAGTGATTATAGATGATTTTAATAATTTTCACTTCATTTTCTTATGGAACTAAGAAGGAAAATAACAATAATAACATGCAAAAAATTAATAATATTAGGAGAAAAAATAAAAATAAGAATAAGAATAGTAAAATAGTCTTATGTATTAATATGACAAGCAAATTCGAAAGTAGTATGATACAAAATAAAAATAGCATAAACATATTTCATATAAATCGTATATTAAATAATCACAATCATCTATAATATGAAAGAATAATAAATGTTCAAATAAGAAAGGAAGAGAATTAAAAGAGAAGATGTCAAAATACCTTTTGGTAATTAATAAATGTTCAATTAAGATCTGAAATATTAATAATAATAGTAACTGAATCTTCATAATAGTACTAGTAATAAATAGTAAAAATAATAATGATAGTAATAATAGAAATAGTAGAAAAATAAAATTCAAAGAATTAAAATAGGAGACATCCTTAGAGTGCTAATAAAAATAGAAAGAATTAAAATAGTTAGAGATAATGGTAATATTAATAACAAAACAAAATAGTAATAGTAATTGTAATATTAATAATAGCACTAACCGAGTATTCATAGTGATACTAGTACTAGTAATAATGATAGTAGTTGTAATAGTACTGATATATCGCCAAAAAATCATCTTGGTCAGGCACGAATCTCGAGGAAAAACTCAAGTTGGAAACTTCAAAAATTAATTCGGAGACCATTTAAATTCCGATTTCAGCAAGCTTATAGTCGAACTGAGCGTCTCGGAAATACGAATCCAACAACACCAAATTCGACTCAATCCGAGTCCAAACGAGTCCAAATCAAGTACCCGAAGCGCTGTTGGAAGCATCGAACAGCAATTTGAGTTACCAAACGGTCTCTGATTTTGACGAGCTTATATTCGAATCGAGCGGCTCGACGGGACGAATCCAACGAGCCCAAGATCGCAGAATTCTGATACCATTAAGACCTTAAGATGCTCAATAAATGGCTCATGATCAAGGGATTCAATATGAGCCGTTCATCCGGATCACTCTTTATTTGCCCCTGATCCCTCATATATTTACGGGCTATGCCACTCCAGAAAAACTATAAATAGCCCCTCATTTCTCTTAAGAGGGGACCCAAGCCAAGAAGAGAAGAAGAAGAGAAGAGAAGTCTAGGAGGGAATAGCTCCTCCTCGACCACCGCCGGAACACCGCCGGAACTCCGCCGGAACAACACCGGAGCATCGCCAGAGCACCACTTGGCGCCCGAGGGACGCCGGAGCTCTGCCCGACGCCAGAGCAACATCGGAATTCTGCCAGACGCCGAAATTCTACCCGACGCCCGACTGACGCCGGAATTCTTTCCAAGTGACGCCGGAATTCTACCGGACACCCGAGTGACGTCGGAACTCTGGTTGGCCTTATAACTGATACTCATTGTAATATGATCGTCCTGAATTTAAAGGATGAATCAGCCTCGTGTATTTCAAACAACACTAGTGGAACTCTTTCAACTCGGCGTGGCCCCGTGATTTTTTCCCTTTCTAGGGTTTTCCACGTAAAAATTCTGGTGTTACTATTTCAATTCTATTTGTGTGCTGGATATACGTATAACGCTGAGACAAAAAATTAAAATCTATCGCCGCGTATATTTGAGTCCGCAACAGTTTGGCGCCGTCTGTGGGAAATTCATCCCACAACTTCAAGTATTGCTACGATGCTCAACAGGCGCATCAGTCGTATCATTGGGGCTTCTCGCTCTAACTCCCACCGATCCAGAAATCAGTCTATGAATCATAGACGCCCAATATCTTCCTCTTTATACCCCGGGGGGCAAAACGCACCTGGAGAAGGGACCTCGGGACCCTCCCAAGAAGAGAGAATTCGAAAGATGGAAGAATCTCAAAACGAGATCCTACAACTCTTGTGAGAGACTCGACAACCGACCCTAGCACCTTAGGAGGAGATTCTTCTCCCTCGAGATCCACTACGTGTCGAAGCTGTTCAAATCGAACATCTTCAAGACGAGATTCCTCTTCCTCCACTCAGGAGGCGTTCGCAGTCGCATCAAGATAATGAACTGGCTGATACAGCAAGTTCTACCCATCCTTCAGGTTGGCAATCTCGCCTTCCTCAAGACCTTCCTGAGGAGCTAACCCAACCTCACATTGCTGAGCTCCCTCGTAATGCCCTACGCCACGAACTGCGACGAGTGGTATGGGAGGAGTTCCCTACAGGAGGCGTAAGGCAACCTCTTCGTCAGTGGGACTTCCAGGAGTCGCCCCCCCTGACGGAAGCCATTCTTCAACACCCTATTCCGGCTGGCTTTAAGCTGCCAAGCATCGAATCCTACGATGGGACATCCGACCCGTACGAACACATCGACCATTACAAGACCATCATGCATATTCAACGAGCCTCAGACGCGCTCCTTTGCCAGGTTTTCCATACCACTCTTAAAGGACAATCTCGAACATGGTTCTATTCACTTCCAGCTGGAACGATCCCCACATTTGTCAAATTGGCCAAAGTATTTGTCGAACAGTTTGTAGCCAACCGAAGAATCACTAAGGATTCTTCTCACCTTTCCGGGATCCGTCAAAACGAGGGAGAATCATTGAAAGAGTACTTTCAACGGTTTTCTATCAAGGCTCGACAAATCCCAGGAGTAGACCCAGAATTGCTCAGAGGGGTCTTTCTTGGAGGAATTCGTCCTAGCCCCTTCTATTCTGCACTCATACGCGATACTGTTCATTCATATGCCGATCTGATCCATCGTGTGGAAGCACAGATATCGGCAGATGAGGCAATAAACGCTCATAGAAAATAGTTCGAGCAACCCACTGGGAAACGCAAGGGAGCACCTGACGTGGATAATCCATCATCACAACGGAAAAAGCAAGGCAAGAGCAATCTACCTCCTAGACCCCCATTGCCACGGCGAGAACCCCGACAGGAGAAGTAGTACACTCCGCTCAACACATCTCGAGCAAACGTGTTGATGGCGATTCAAGATCAGGACAAAGTGAAGTGGCTGCATCCTTTGAAGCTGAATACAGGAAACCAAGATCAGTACTGCCACTTTCATCGTAGTCGTGGCCACACTACTGAATCCTGTAGGCAACTTAAGGAGGAGATCGAAAGACTCATCCGTCAGGGCTATCTTCGACAGTTTATTGGGAATCCACCTATCCGAGAAGAAGCTCGTCCCATCGGGGGGCAGAATCAATCACAAAGACAACCAGTGAATAACCGGATAACGGTGGGCGAAATTGAAACAATCGCCGGAGGCCCCTTACTATCCGATCAAGTCTTTTTGACTGTGGAAGAAAACCCAACTCCAAAAAAGGCTCGTATCGATCATTCCATCATATTTGATGATTCCGACCTGGAAAGAGTAAAAACCCCCCATCAAGATCCGCTTGTCATAAATGCAGGCATAGGTGACCCGTGTTACAATGTCAAAAGAATTCTTATGGACAACGGAAGCTCCGTAGATGTCATGTTCTACTCTACTTTTCTCAACATGGGTCTCTCAAGAGAAAAACTTCAACCTGCTACAGGTCCTTTATATGGATTTGATAATCGACCTGTACAAGCAGAAGGAATAATCAATCTCCCGATAGTACTTGGAGAATTTCCTCGACAGACTACACACTCCATTTAATTCATCGTGGTAAAGTCAGAATCAGCTTATAACGCCATCTTCGGGAGGCCACTCTAGTCAATTTTTGGGATCATCGCATCTATCCCTCACCTCAAGCTGAAGCTCCATACCCCATCAGGAGTCAGTGTAGTATACGGAGATCAGCAAATAGCGCAAACCTGCTATCTTAGGCAGATCAAGTCTCGTCCAACGATTACCCTGAGCATCGAGGACTTTGATCTGTGGAGCGAAGATATTCCTCAGAGAGCTTCCCCTGTGGAAGACCTTACTACTGTATTTATATCTAAAGAGCATCCTTCAAAGATAGTGCGAATTGGATCACTTCTCTCAGATGATGAGAAGAAAAACTTTATAGCTTTTCTACGAGAAAATCAGGATATTTTTGCATGGAGTCCAGTAGATATGCCTGGAATTGACCCCGAAGTGATCGTTCACTCCCTTAAAGTCAATCCAAAGTGCAAACCGATTATCCAGAAGAAGTGAAACTTTGCACAAGATCGCCAGCAAGCAATTGAACAAGAAATAGATAAACTTT
Source organism: Dendrobium chrysotoxum (assembly GCA_019925795.1). Taxonomy (NCBI): domain Eukaryota; kingdom Viridiplantae; phylum Streptophyta; class Magnoliopsida; order Asparagales; family Orchidaceae; genus Dendrobium; species Dendrobium chrysotoxum. The sequence goes on along the minus strand of CM034304.1, from coordinate 23,709,715 downwards.
TAGAAGTCGGATTCGTACAAGAGGTGCACTATCCTACTTGGTTAGCAAATGTTGTCATGGTACGGAAGGGGAGTGGAGCTTGGAGAATGTGTTTAGATTACACTGATCTCAACAAAGCTTGCACAAAGGATAGTTTTCCGCTCCCTCGCATCGACCAGTTAGTTGATACCACCTACGGTCATCAGATGTTGAGCTTTATGGATGCTTACTCCGGCTATAATCAAATAAAAATGAATCTCGCTGATGAAGAAGCAACAGCTTTTCAAATAGACAAAGGATTGTACTGCTACCGGGTGATGCCCTTCGGGCTCAAAAATGCTGGAGCAACTTATCAGCGTCTCATGAATAAGATTTTCAAAAGTCTTATTGGACGTACTATGGAGGTGTACGTGGACAATATGTTGGTAAAAAGTCTTGAAAAAACCCAACATATCTCTGACCTAAAATAATGTTTCCACCTATTGAGGCATTATAATATGCGACTCAACCCCGCTAAATGTGCTTTTGGAGTCGCTTCTGGAAAGTTTTTAGGGTTTATGGTAACCCATAGAGGAATCGAAGCCAATCTGGAGAAGATCAAGGCACTAAGGGACATGGTGCCGCCAAAGAACATCAAGGAGGTCCAAAGGCTGAATGGGGGAATTGCGGCACTATCTTGTTTCCTGGCACAGTTAGGAGACGAATATCTGCCCTTCTTCAAGATACTTAGAGGCGCTCGTAGCTCCGAGTTTCAATAGACAGATGAATGTCAAGATGCCTTCGAACAATTGTGAAAGTATTTGGCATCCCCGCCACTACTTTCTAAACCAATACCATGAGAGAGATTGTATTTATATATGGCTGTATCTATCCAAGCCATTAGTTCGGTTCTGGTCCGAGAAGAAAATGCTATACAACGTCCTATCTACTATGTTAGTAAGATTTTATCTGAAGTAGAGGGACGTTATCCTTTGGCAAATAAGACAGCATTGGCGTTAGTTTATTCCGCCAGAAAACTACGCCCTTACTTTCAAGCCCATTCAATTGGAGTTTACACGAATCTGCTGCTAAAAAGTATTCTATATAAGCCAGAAGCATCATGCAGGCTTATTAAGTGGTCTGTAGAACTGGGAGAATTTGATATCCACTACTTGCCTAGGCCCGATATTAAATCTCAAGCACTAGCAGATTTCATAGTTGAATGCACCGTTCCGGTATCTGATGTACAATTGAGTGCTTCACCTTCTTCTCCATGCTGGACATTGTACGTCGATGGAGCTTCAGGAAGTCCCGGGGCTGGGGCTGGAATTTTATTAATCTCTCCGTAGAGAGTAACCCTTGAGTACGGGCTCTCACTCAAATTCCCAGCAACCAACAACATAGCGGAATATGAGGCCCTTATTGCTGGATTGAGACTAGCAATTGACTGTGAAGTCCAGAAGCTAATAGCCCACACTGATTCCCAACTAGTCGCCTCTCAGGTGGAGGGGGATTTTGATATTCATAACCCACAACTGGCTCAATATTGTAGCATTGTGAGGCTACTCTTGGCCCGTATAGGAGAGCATCAAATCATATATATCCTCCGAGAACAAAATGCGAGAGCAGACGCTCTTTCAAAACTTGCTACATCAACAACGGGGGATATTTATAAGAGAAGGTGTATCGAGGAGATCCACTTTCCAAGTATTCAGGGTCCATGGGTCATACAATCAATTGACGAACCAAGAGAGATATCTTGGATCGAACCCATCTTATCTTTTCTGAAAGATGGAGTGCTACCTAAAGAACCTATGGCTGCAATACGACTTCATAGATAAGCTGCAAATTTCATCATTATCAGCAATGAGTTGTATAAGCACTCCTTCCTTGGGCCGTACCTCAAGTGTCTCCCACCATCAGAAGCTGATTACGCACTTCGAGAAGTTCATTCAGGAGTATGTGGAGAACATTTAGAAGGAAGAGCGTTAGCTTACAAGATTATGAGATAGGGATTTTATTGACCTACAATGAAATAGGACGCACTTGAGTTCACACAAAAGTGTGAAAGCTGTCAACTGCATTCCAACCTCACTTATACACCCGCTCTGGAGCTTGCATCCCTTCAAAGCCCCTGGCCTTTTGCCCAATGGGGAATTGATATAATGGGACCTTTTCCTATAGCCACTGGACATCGAAAATTTATTATTCTTGCTGTAGATTACTTCACTAAATGGGTAGAGGAAGAACCTTTGGCGAAGACTACTGAAGCAAATGCCAAGCAATTCTTATGGAAAAATATAATATGTCGCTTTGGCATTCCTGTGAAAATCATCACTGATAATGGGGCGCAGTTCACCAGGAAAATCTTTACATCATTTTGTAAGGATTTTTATATTCAGCTCGTTCACATAGCTGTTGCCCATCCTCAAGCTAATGGGCAAATAGAGGTTACAAATCGAACAATTCTGAAAGGGCTGAAGACACGCCTGGGGAAGGCTGGGGGGCAATGGGCTGAAGAACTCCCCAATGTCCTTTGGGCTTATCGGACCACCGCCAGAACTCCTACAGGGGAAACCCCATATAACCTTTGCTTTGGTACAGGAGCAGGCATACCGGTTGATATCGGAGTTCCTAGTTACAGAGTTCAGACTTTTGACTTTAATAACAATGAGGAAAGGCTCAGAGCAAATTTGGATCTCCTCCCAGAAATAAGAGATGAAGCCTCACTCAGAACCGCTGCATACCACCAAAGAATCGCCCGTCACTACAATCGAAGGGTCAAGCCTCGCCCTATCACCATTGGAGACTTAGTACTACGAAGCATTGAAGCTGCTGGAAAAGGCCCTCAGCGTAATAAGCTCTCCCCCCTCTGAGAGGGTCCTTATTTGGTAGCGGCTATGGTCAAGCCTGCAACCTTCAAACTGAAGGATGCAAGTGGAAAAATGCTTCCCCGAACTTGGAACGTGGGCAATCTTCGCAAATATTATCAGTAGGAGTTGATACTGCTATCTGTCTATGTGTTATGCTTGTCTTATATTTTATCTTCTCCTGTAGTCGTGTTATATATCTTTAAAGTTTTTCGTACATCCCTTATGTGTTGATTATAGAAGAACTTTTTTCTTGTATCCCTAAGTTATTCTAGGGAACTGCTATCTCATATTACAAAGCAATATGATATTCACTTTGTCGTGCTATTGTTTCTTCTCTCCAAACTCTTTTTCTGCGATTCAAAAAATACACATTATATATTGTATCTCAATCACTAAATGATCAACCCCAGGGGGATTTGATCCGACCTCTTCCGCACAGGTTAATGTCATCAAGCAAAGGCTTTGACTAACAACCTCGGATAGGTCAAATATCCTATGAGGATATCTTGATATCAGAATCATTTGATCCCAAAAGGACTTAATCTGACCTTTTCCAGACAGGTTAATATCACCAAGCAAATGCTTTCACCCCGGATAGGTCAAAACCTTTAAAAAAGGATATCTCATATTTGTTCAAGTCAAAAGAGAGCTCACTAAAATTCAAACTGAAGTAAAACTAAGTGAATTTCATTCGCATGTGAGAAAAGAACATCAACAACTTCTTTATATATCACTGAACATCGAGTACACCAAATAGAAACAACGACATCGAGCATACATATAATCACTAGAAAGAAAGCAAAGTGATACAAAACAACATCAAAGACATCCTATAGAATCTCAACATCATCCTCATCCTCCTCTAAGGAAAAAGCTCGCTGCAACTCACTCTCCAGCTCTTCACCACCAGAGTCTGAAGAAGCATCACCAGAAGCCTGGCTAGGAGTCAACCCCTTGATCTCCGCTCCAATCTTGCGATGTACTGTTCGAACACCCTTCATGAAGCCCCTGATGAAGCCATCCTCTGCGCACTCTGCCTCCAAGGCCTTCACCTCCACATCATAAATATGACTGCGAGCTTCCTGAATGTGGTCCTCAATGATGATCTTGAAAGCATAAGATTTCTTGAACTCTTCAATAACTACTGACGGCAACTGCTGTGCCTCCTTCTCGGACAGTACACTCTGAAGCCTCTCATTCTCAGCCTCAAGGACTTGCTGAGTCTTTTCCTGCTGCTTGATCGTCGCCTGTGCCTCCACCAACTCTATATGCAGACGATCCATCCGTTCATTCTGAGAAGAGACTGAAGTGATCTTGTTGGCCAACTCTGCTCTCACCCCTCAAGCTGATCCTCCACCACCTTCATCTCCTTCACTTTACTGTCATATTTCTTCTTGTACTCTCCCTGAAGGTATTTAACCTTCACAAACTCTTTATTCCAATCGTTCAGAGTCTTGGTCATCTCAAGCTTGAAATCAGAATACTGAGACAAGAAAATATCATAAATATATTTCTTAAGAAATGTAAAAAAGGAGAAGAAGTAAAGGAGAACTCACCAACTCCTCAGCCCGTCGGCGGCCGATGCACTGATGGTTCAACACATCTTCTGGAATATATGACTTGGATGGAGAAGCTCGGGGACCTTTGCAAACAACTGTCAAAACCTCATCTGCCCTCTTCTTCCTCGATGCCTGCAAACCTTCCTCGCTCCCGGGTCGCTTGGAGTGGTTCTTTTGGGGAACCACTTCTGGAACTCTAGCAGACTTCTTCAACATTTGAGCATGTGATCTCCCTTCTTGAGTAGATAATCCAACCTTGAACAAGTACTCTTCATCTATGTATCTACTCAAGTAATGCACCTCGTAGTGTAGAGCATCTAAATCAGGGAGCTTGAGTATCCTCAGCAAATCTTCTGCTCCAATGTGAAGGGGGACAGGTAGCTCTTTCAACTTCCCCATTTCTCCTGAAGACCCCAATCATTCTGCACATAAAAGAAGTTGCTGATCCAACCTTTCGAGGGGTCTCGAGTGCGGATGTCCAACCACTTGGACCTGAATGAAATACGTCCATGCGCGTCGCTAAAGAGACGCCCCATCCAAAAAAGACACTCTGAGGAAAGTACCACTCCACTGTCTCTAAAAAGCACAATCAGGCCCATCATAATCGACATGACTTTATAGAAAAATTGAGACAAGCATACCCCACAAATCGTCAGAATGTCGATCAGTTCAGAAGGAGGAAATCGTAGTCCCGCTCGTAGACTAAATTCATACACCGTCACATATCCCGAGGGAGGAAAGCAGGCACGATCAGTTCTGGCCGGCACCTTCATCATCAAATCATTAGGAAAATGAATTTTTTTCATCACCTTCATCACCAGATTTGTAACCTCAGTGATGGTGGAAATCACATCGTCAGCCTTCGGCGCCTTTTGAATCTTCTTTGAAATTTCAGATCATGGCGCAGGACGATCTTCTATAGGATTTTTTGCAGGATCACCCATCTTGCTTCCTTTACTAAAGAGGGGCGTAAATCTAAGTAGGAAAAATCACCTTGGAAAGACTGCGGAAAGCCTCCAAAGTAGGATGAAAAATGGAGAGAGGAAGGGGGAAAGCCGCTAACTTCTGTGCAAAAGGAGGGGCACCGAATCAAGTAGGGAAAGTCACCTACATAAAAATGGCGGAAAGCCTCAGAATGCCGAAAGCTAGAAGGCCAAGAGAAGAGTAAGAAAGGGGCATTTTGTCCCCTACCCCAAGGGGGTATTTATAGGATGAAAAGAGAGGGAAATTTGAAGAAAAAAGGGGGGAAATGTTTGAAAATTGGAGGGAGGAGGCTTCTAGAAGAAAGTTTGAATTTTTCTGAATTTTTCAGAATTTTTTCGGAATTTCTTGGGATTTTTTGGGATTTTTTCGGAATTTTTTGGATTTATAAAAACCATGCGGGCCCCACAAAAAAAAATTTTTAAAAAATGGGAGGGACAACTGCCGCGCGCCCCAAGGGGCGCGCCTCTTGCCCGCGCTCCCGCGCAGGCGCCTCCGGCGGCGGCTGACAGCGGCCGGCCGGTTCGGCCGCCTACGCGTTACTGGGCTCCGATTTTGGCCTCGGATGGTCCAAATTCGACGTTTTTGGGGTCCCCGGACACGTTTTTCGACGTTCTGGACTCAATTTTGACACTTTCGGAGGTCAACGGGGCCTCTATGATTAGGTTCGAGCAAACATTTAATTTTTGGAACGCAATTTTTTGTAATTCGGCTAATATAAAATACCAGAACAAGTATTTTCGGACTCATGGAGCTTCGACGTCCGAAAATAGGGGGGCAACTGATATATCGCCAAAAAATCATCTTGATCGGGCACGAATCTCGAGGAAAAACTCAAGTTGGAAACTTCAAAATTTAATTTGGAGCCCATTTAAACTCCGATTTCAGTAAGCTTATAGTCGAACTAAGCGTCTCGGAAATACGAATCCAACAACACCAAATTCGACTCAATCCGAGCCCAAACGAGTCCAAATCAAGTACCCAAAGCGCTGTTGGAAGCATCGAACAGCAATTTGAGTAACCAAACAGTCTCCGATTTTGACAAGCTTATATTTGAATCGAGCGGCTCGACGAGACAAATCCAACGAGCCCAAGATCACAGAATTTTGATACCATTAAGACCTTAAGATGCTCAATAAATAGCTCATGATCAAGGGATTCAATATGAGCCGTTCATCCGGATCACTCTTTATTTGCCCCTGATCCCTCACATATTTACGGGCTATGCCAATCCAGAAAAACTATAAATAACCCCTCATTTCTCTTAAGAGGGGACCCAAGCCAAGAAGAGAAGAAGAGAAGAAGAAGAGAAGAGAAGTCTAGGAGGGAATAGCTCCTCCTCGACCAGCCCCAGAACACCCCCGGAACTCCACCGGAACAACACCGGAGCATCGCCAGAGCACCACTGGGCGCCCGAGGGACGCCGGAGCTCTGCCCGAAGCCGGAGCAACATCGAAATTCTGCCCGACGCTGAAATTCTACCCGACGCCCGAGTGACGCCGGAATTCTTTCCAAGTGACGCCGGAATTCTGCCAGACACCTGAGTGACGTCGGAACTCTGCTTGGCCTTGTAACTGATACTCATTGTAATCTGATCGTCCTGAATTTAAAGGACGAATCAGCCTCGTGTATTTCAAACAAGACTAGTGGAACTCTTTCAACTGGGCGTGACCCCGTGGTTTTTTCCCTTTTCAGGGTTTTCCACATAAAAATTTTGGTGTTACTATTTCAATTATGTTTCTGTGATGGATATACGTATAACGCTGAGACGGAAAATTAAAATCTATCGCCGCGTATATTTGAGTCCGCAACAAGTACAAAAAATAATATTAAAAGAATTAAAAAAAGATAAATAATAATAAATATAATAATAATAATACTAATATTATTAAGAAGAGTACAATTATCAAAAAAATAATTATAATACTAAAAATAATAATAATAATAATAATATATAAGGATAGAGAGGTAAGAAATGTTAGTACATACGGCGTAGAAGATTTCACACGAGCATATATAACAATAAATTTATTGTAATTGATGTAATGTTAGAATTTCATTTTCAGTTAAAACGATTTGTTTACCTTGTCAATGACCATTAGAAATTATGTCATGCCTGCTACTATTTTTTGACAGGGAGCTACAACTAGGAAAAGATTTCACACCAACATATATTGGTGGAAGAAATAGACCTGAGGAGATTAACGGCATATTAACACTTAAACAACTTAAACTAATGATCCTTAGAGCAGTACATCGTGATTACACCACGTACACGGTGGACCTTGCAAGTCGACTGTGCAATAATTGTGGTCACACTGTGGTTTGTATTGCAGATGAAGAGGCCTATTAGTTCATACTGGTCGAAGCTAAGTGGAGGACCGTGATCATGTATGTTGAGTTTGAAGAGTTGCCCAAACAGGTGGCACGATGTGAGTGCCCACCACCCATGATGTTTGATAACCCCCGACACTCCACCTATATATCAAAGTTATTCTCAAACTTGATTCCATAGTAACACCACGCTTGCTCTCGTATTTACGGGCTAATTCATCAATATTCATACAAACTTTATTGTTGGTCAGCACCTATACTCACTGATCCCCTATCATCGCATCGCATGAGCGTGAGCTCGCGGCCTACAATCGACCTCAACTTGCCAACCTATACCCAAGGATCACCTTCCTTACTGCATAATGTTGGAGAATACGAGGTTGCTGGTGAACCACATCCAATCCATCCTGAAGTAGAACCGATAATGTCAGCTTATGAGACTATGGATAGTGGGACAAGCAAGAACTTAAGCGAGGAGCCCGAAGCACCGCCAAGTCCAATACCTATGGATAGTGTGGAGGTCGCATTGCTTGTGCATCAGATTATTCAAAATTATACCACACAGAATGTGAAAAAACTAGATTACATAGCTGTCAATAATGAATTCATCCAACATATACATACCACTGAGGAGAGGGATGCATCTGATGCTATTGATGGTCTGATAAATCCTTATCAAGAGAACTTCGATGCTGTCATCTCAAATCATTTGTATGAGGTCATGACATTTAAGAGCAAGAAAACACTATAATGTGTTGTGATGGGGTGGTCAATAGCAAACAGCGTTGAGTATAAGAAATCATGCTCCAATAAGCAACGACTTATAATTATATGTGCCCAACAAGATTACTAATCTCAGGCATGTTTGTGGCATCTTCATGTGGCGAAGAGTAAGTGCCTCGGAGGGGTATAGAAGATTTCACCAATAATCGAATGACATACATGCACATAACCAGTTATGTCTGTTAGCCATCAAAGTTCATTTTCCAGTACATAACGACAGCGTTGAGACAATAACTTAATTTGAAGCTCAGAGAGACCATTACCAGAATCAGCTCCAAGTTTGACGTGCAAGTATCATATATTAAAGCTTTGGATTCACGAAGGAAAGCGACACGCTCAGTTTTTGGGAGTTACGATGAGTCATACACATCTGTGTAGCTAGTATGCTCAACCCACTTACAGATGGCATATGAGTAGCCAGTTAGTTTCCCTTGATTTCTCCATGCACTTTAAATTACGGGCATGTATTCTATTCGACACTTGCACTTCATACAGTTGGACCACTCCTTGATTGCTACGTTGGTCGAGAGGTGGTGTCCTATGATGAACACTTTCCACCTACTTGTTGAGGAGATGACGATCACATTACTGGACATGCCGGTGATCTTAGGCATCAAGATTAATGGTGCTCCCATAGTTAGTGGTATGTTAATCAAAGAAGGTTTACAACGGTCGACATAGATAGAATGCTGCAATGTTCTTTTTAGTTCCGCTCGGACCCAAATGCTATGTGCCATAACCTAGAGAACCATGATGTGGAGGCTACCTTCAAGATGGGCCATTCATAGGCCTACTCTATACTGCCACTTCGTTGGCTTAGATGGAGTTTCTAAAGAAAAGAATATGATGATTTGCCTTAAAATGTATTCTTCAGGCATGTTAGGGCATACATTATATACATGTTGAGTTATTTTTTATTACCCGATATTTTGAGCTCACATGTCCACAAGCAGTATCTGCCATTGCTTGAGTATGTTGAGATTTTAGCCTAGTACTCCCTAGGTTCATCCGTCTTGGCACATCTGTATAGAGTTAAACCTTTTGACTAAACCATCTAGGATGTACATAGTTGGATGCCTACCGCTCTTACAGGTCTGGGCTTGGGAGTGACTACATATTGGAAGACCAACCCTTCGTGTTCCTTTCTGCATGATATCATCGGGAACCTCTTGGTTCCAGGTATTTTGTCATTTGTATAACTTCTGATTAGTTAAAATTGATCAACACTATAAATAATACAAAAATATTACTGGTGGGCAGAGGAGAGAGTAAGGGAAGTACCTGTAGGAAATATAATAACATACCAAGATGAGTTGGATGGACTTCAACAAAGCCATGTACGTAAATACATAATTAGAAACATGTGAGTGATGTTTGGATCGTTATAAATATATTTTTACCATAATGTTCTGCAACTTTTATGACAGGTCATTTTTTTGCCATATACTGATTCAATAATCTGATGGATGCCTCTAATCTGCCATGAACCTAATGACTTATAGACTACTCGTGTCCTAATGATGGGAAAGAGTTCATCAGATACAACAGTCTGCCAGGAGATCAATAGTTGATGCTTCAAGATTACAGAGACATGTGGTTGATCCTCCAAGATAGTCCATGTACTTTGGATCAGTTGATTTCAACAGAGCTTATGGAATGACAGAAGGAGGGCCATCTATGACATGGGGGAAGAGAGTTTAGCTCAAGCAAGGGAAGGTGTAGGAGGTTGGAGTTGGATGACCCTTTTTGGCTTGCCCACATCTCCAACCCAATAAGACTTACTTATTGAAAAATTACAACTAAACATAGGTACTATGCAAGAGGAAGGGGAGGGTGACTAAGAAGAAGAACCACAACTCCATAGAAGGAATAGGCATGAACCCTTAAGATACACTCCAAGAACAGATGTTATTTGGCATAGGAAGAGGAGAGTGTAGTTGCACTACAAGAAGAAGGAATGTTGTAATATATATGAACTTTCCATTATGCACATGTAATCTTTTGTATTATCTTTATTATAATGAGATGACTCTTTCTATGTGCATTTATTACAATCATTCATTATAGTACGTGTTAGCATTTTATAAATAACAACAAAATTGAATAAACAAAATTTCATGAAAAAATAAATAATAACTAAAAAACACAGTTAAGTTCATTCAAATTTACTGAAAAAAATATTATTATGATCTTACAAACTCCAAACATAACATTAATTTTAATAAGTATGGTGAAGAAGAAACAACAAAAGCAAACATACATACTACTTCATATATTTATTATTTTTTAAGCAACTTATACAAACATGCTTGGAGTTGGGTTTGATTTGGGCAACAGTGAAACTTAAACTCAAACTCATACTGATAGTGTACCTAGTCCTTGCCATGAAAAAACTTTCTTAGCTTGTCGTCAGTAATAACTCCTTCATTCGATTATTATAGAATCTAAAATGAATTCGTCAAAGCTTGGATACCAACGATGATACAAAATTGCATGCTCAATGTCAAGGTTGCTAGAGTCAACATATGGCAAATGACCACCTTCTCGCTCACGTCGCATCTCATGATGTCGTATCTACAAGAAAATGAGGACCAACAAGATGAAAATTTTCTTCACTAAACCTCATATGAAGATATTTTCAACCGACAATATTTAAAAAATCTCTCATCTTATACAGTTTTACCTCATTACCTCATCTTACATGCTCCAAAGGGCATCATCCTCATCTTTTGACTATTCTTGAATGCAACACTAAAATATCCCATTTGTATTCACCTTTTTTCTCTAATGCACTATCACGGGCCCATGCTATACATTCATGCATTCTTCTGTTTGCATCATCGAATCTTCTTTTGTTGGGAATGCCATAAATCCTTTCCATACAAGTCCAATACATTTTGAATGCATAACTTAAAATCTTCATAACTCAACTTCATATGTATATGGACCCCTTAAATAGAAAAGGTTATCATATCCCATCTTCAGGAGCAGCTTGAAATTATAAAAATTCTTGATTGGACCTTACATCTTTATATGTCATTTGATATGATAGATTGCTGCAAGTTTACCTATTGAGAACACTACTTTACAACTCACATATTGTTATAGGATGCTGCTGGAAATAGTACCAAATAAACAACTTCAATCAATAACCAGACAACAAACAAAGAATTCAATGCTAGTAGGACAACTTTATAATGAACTTTTTCGCCATAGATCTCATCAAAATATTCATAAGATATTATTACTTTTTCAAAGCACATGTGAGAAGTTGCCCCAACCACCCAAATAATATAAAACAAGTACATCATATTAACCATGCATAATTATTTGATCAGGAATCCAATGTCATTAATAGTGCTACACATTATTATACTCATATTAATTAATCCTATATAATTATGTAATTTTTTATTCTATTATTTACAGCTCATACTTTCACAAATGATTTCACTTTATCTAATCAATGATATATGCCTAATACCTAAGATTTAAATAAATTCTCATAATTGGCAAAATTTTAAGTTTTTTCATCAGTTATTCTTTTAAAAATTTAGCGTAATACAAAATAAATATTATTTTATATTACAAATTAGTTTTAACAAAATTATTAATTAATCTTATAATATATTTTAATTACTAACAAACAATGAAAATTCATATACAAATATCAATATTTGTACTTTTAAGTTCTGACCATGTATTTAAAAAATTTGAGTTATAATTAATTTTAAAACTATTTGTCAATTAAAAATAATTAAATTCAATATTAAATTTAATGAATCAATCTAATTTAATTTTAAAACAATTTAATAATATATGTTAATTAACCTAATATTTCTTAAATTTTAATATTAAAATTATATAATCAGAAATATTCTAATACTCCTTATTTATACAATCTAAAAGAATAAATAAACAAAATTTAATACTTCAGCCGTTTGGAAAAAAATATCCATTTCATAAAAAATGCAATTTTTTTTTTGCAACGAAAAACGCAATTAGAAATTGTGTTTCAATATAAAATGCAATTGCCATTTGCTTTTTCTTCAAAATCCAATTTTTGATTGCATGTATGATCCTTTAAATTTTATTTTCCAAATGATCCTTCTCCTAATTTAACCGTTAATGGAAATCCTTTTTAAAATTTCACCTAAAATCTTATTAGACTTTTTGACATTTGATTCTTCTAAGAATTAGTCTAGTTGATTTATTTTTATGAAGATTGATTTGGATCTACAAACGAAAAGGGGTAGGTAGAAGGAGTGCCAAACCATTTTATATCGGCAAGATGCAATATTGAAAGTTTTTAATATCCCCAATATAGAAAATCTTCAGTGGTAGATGTGTTATATCAACTAATATATGTTGGAGGAAATACGTTTTTAGATTAACCTATTTGTTTCTATCATCCTGGACGATTAGTATAAATAGGCTTATATCTTCCAATACATTATACGGGTCATCCAGGTGAAGTCAATTGGACGATGAGGATTTTTAACATATCATCCAGGACGATCTTACGATCGTCCAGGACGATGTGATCAATCAAATTAATCCTCAATTGCTTTCCTTAATGACCTAACTAATTTAGGCATGATTGCTGTGAATCGTCTAAGACGATACACGTATCGTCCAGGATGATTAGATAGAAGAACTAAGAAATCAAAACATGCCTAACTTAGTCTAGCGGCTAAGAATTTTTGATTTGAGCCTATTGTCATGTATGATGGGAGGATCGTCTAGGATGATCGGCTTAATCAGACCGACTTAATATGATAGCCCTGATTAGGGTTTTTATTTTCAATGGATCATCCAGGATGATATGGAGATCGTTCAGGACGAAGTGATCAAAAACATAATAGAAACTCTAACTCATAAAAAATCTTCCCCTGAGTGTGTGTGTGCAAGGTTACTTAGCTAGGGGATAAATTATATTATATTTGACTCAAAAAAGGGAAAACTTACATTTAAACATACGCAGACCCGATCTTAAGTTGGCTTGAATTACATTTGATTTTTTGTACCTAAAATATTAGCCAATCAAAATAGAACATAGAAATATTTGTTATCATCAAAATTATAATCCTTAAATCCAAATTTGCAACAACTCCTTACTTATTTTAGCATAATTATTTTTATACATACATACATGCACCATTATTGATACGATGTTGATTTTAAGACTTAGATGTATTTAAGATAAAAATATTCATGTGATTCAGACTACAGATGAAGTCTAACTTCATGGGTATATTTATATGATATGTTGTTTTACTTATTGGTACAGTTCTCTTACTAATTTGATAATACATAAAGCAGTTTTTGGTTTATGAATGATTTTATGATTTTCTGCTATATTGTATCAGTATTTGTACACTATTTCTATGCTTCATGATTATCATAATTATAATTTTTCATTGATTCATGATCATATTGAATGCTATTATTATAGTTTGGATGATTACATGCATGTTATTTCCTTTTCATGGTTTGAGTGCAGTTGTGGGTCTTAGTTATCTGCTAGGTGTTATAGCTACATAAAAAGAACTATCTAACTCATGATCGATAATTTATAGCTTTTATTTTTACATTAAAGATTTGAAGGTGCTATATATATAGTATTAGGTATGAGATTTTCACATATCACCAAAGTGTGACATATATTTTAACTCATAAGGAAGTAAATCTAAAATAAAAGAGGTGGTCAAAATTAATTGAGGATTATGATCTTAGTATTAACCTGGAAAGAAAAATATGGCAGTAGTTGCTCTGAGTAGGAAGTCGACAATAATTTATTATATGATTACATATGATGCTTTTCTAATCCATGATATGGAAAATTTAGAGCTAAAAGTAATTAAATTAGTTGATATGAATTTTGGCATGCTTTCTTAGATGATTGTACGACCTACTTTGCATGAAAGAATTCTAGAATCTCAAAATTCTAATGAGGAGTATGTATAATTGATTGATTATATTCAGTCTAGAATGAAACCATAGCTTTAGGTAAGTAACCAAGGAGTAATAAAATCTAAAGGTCAATTATGGGTTCCTAGTGGTGCAAACTTAAGGCAAGAAATTTTACATAAAGCTCATTATTCATGATATATAATTCACACTAAAAGTAGTAAAATGTATCATGATCTCAAATCACTATTTTGGTGGATCAAATTGAAAAGAAAGGTAGCTAATTTTGTGTCTGAATGTGAAACCTGTCAAATGGTGAAAGTAGAATATCAATGACTTGGTAGCTTATAATAGCCCTTACCCAATCCTGAGTGAAAGTGAAAAGAGATTACTATAGATTTTACTATAGGATTTCTTAGATCTAGGTATTTGGGTCATAGTTGACTAATGAACAAAATTTACTCATTTTTTGCCACTAAGATAATTAGTTTTGTAGAAAAGTTAAAATAGATATATATGCATGAGTTTTTTAGATTTTCATGACATGCCTAAAGTGATTATTTCTAATCATGGTGATCGATTCACTTATAGATTACGAAGAGGCATTCAGATATGTCAGGGAACTAAATTAAATTTTAGTTCTTCCTTTCATTCACAAATAGACAATCAGTTGAATTAATTATTCAAGTACTTAAAGGTCTATTAAGATAGTGTGTACTTGATTTCGGTGGAAGCTAGGAAGATTATATTTAATTGATTAAATTTTGTTATAACAACAACTTTTAATCTAGCATTAAAATGTCATCGTATGAGGCTTTGTATGGTGGTAGGCATAGGACACCTTTGTCTTGAATAGATGTGGGAGAAAGAAATTAGTTAGGGCCAACTCTGGTATATATTGCTACTAAAAAGATTAAATTGATCCAAGAAAGATTAAAATCAGCTCAAGATAGAGAGAAAAAATAAATTATGATTCTAAGCACCAATCTGTAGAGTTTTATGTTTGTGTTTTTGTATATGTAAAAGTCAACCCTATGAAGGGTGTGAATAAGTTTGGTAGAGAAGCCAAGATATATTGGACCTTTTGAGATAATAGATATAATTAGAAATTTGTATTATCGTTTATTATTTACATATCATATATCTGATATTCATGATGTATTTCATATTTCTTCTATAAGAATATGGATGTTTAATGCTGGAAATATTTTTTTTTTAAATGAAATAGAAGTACAACTAAATTTGAGTTATCAGAATGAACCAGATCTTATTCTGGTTTATGATGTTAAACAATTTAGACGCAAATAGAATTTCATGGTAGAGGTGTATTGGAGGAAAAAGTCTAACAGAGAAGTAACTTGGGAGAAGGAATCTGAGATGAAAAACTTTACCTCAATCTATTCTAACTAATGGGTATACTGAAATGTCAAAGTTGATATTTTTTAGGAGTGGAGATTGTAAGGACCACTGTAGCAGTATTAGGGAACCTATTATGACCTGAACCAGAACTAGTAAGTTGACATATCCATTTTGTGTTTTCAAGAATGTTTTTTAATGTATTTTTTGCATTAGAATAATCCTAAAGTTTATGTGTGTGAATGTCTGCATGTGTGTGAAATCCTTTAGGAGCACTATGGCACTCTCTTCTGGGAACGGCCATGTTGTCTTCTCTTTTCTAATTAGACCACTGTAGCACTGATAAGGGAACCTGTTATGAGCTAAACAAGATTTGATAAGCTGACATATTCATTTTATGTATCTGTAAATGTTCAAAAATATATTTTTACATTAGAAGAATTAAAGGGTTGTGTGTGAAAATCTACATGTGCAGGAAAAATCCCTTAGGAGAATTGTGACACCATATTTCAGGCATTATAATGTTGTCTTCCATATTTCAGGGTAAAAAAGTAGGTTCTAGAGAAACACTACACTTTAATGTTCTAAGCAATGTTGTACTATTTCCCCTTTTTAATTTATTTGGGTCATTTATGAGAGATGGGGCGCTAATCTTTAGGCTTTACGATGTTTTCATTTCCATTCATTTTCCACCTTTGGATCCACTAGCCTAGAAAAAGAAGATAGGATTTGTAGAGACAAACCTCATTTCAGAGGTCATTGGGCAATTTTTTTCCACTAGGCCAATTAAAAATGTTTACCTGGTTCAGGTTGATTATATTTATCTCTTTTTTAAAATATGAATTTTTATCATATTTTTAGGTTATTAATGGAATAAAAATGAGGATATTCTGACATTTAGGAATTTTTCACCGTATAACTTTTGGTATATTATTGCTTTATTATTCTGCAAGTTTAATTGTATTATTTTTTAAAATTTCACATGGTATTTCTAATATTATAACATTTTGAGTATTTTGATGTGTGTTCAGATTTTGAAAATTTTGATATAGAAAGATAAAGCCCTATAAAACTATTGTAAATATTTTTTATATTAGTTTTATGATTTACAACTATTAAAGTGTGTATATAAATTTATCCCCAAATTTTTTACAGCTCGATATTAAATGTGCAATTCTATATATTTCCAAAATGTGTTTAATTTTATCTATATCTATTGAAAATGTGCTACTTCTATAATTGTGTGATCGAATCTATGTGAAGAAATTCTAGTGGCTTTTATTGATGTTATGTGCATCCAAGTGTGGGTGTAGGCCATGAATTCTAAATGGAGTGATGGTGGTATGCCCTGGGAAACATAAGGGCCTAGTATTGATATGCCATGCACTGAGAGTTATAAGGGCTTATTTTTTATGCGTTGTGCATAGAAAGTCATAAGGTTCTTATTCTATATATGTTTTATTATCTATGTAATACTGGGAAATATAAGCGTAGGAAGGACAAATCTGATCTAATGTGATCGGAGACTAAATATGATATGGTGTGTTTAATTTAATTATCTCTGAATGTGTGTCATTTCTATTATCTAATTGAACTATTATGTTGAAACTATTATGATCTCAAAGTATAGTTATTAACTTAATAACTATACTTTGAGATTACATTATTCTCTACAAGAAGTTTTTGTTTATGTAATGATAGAGCAATTTGTTTATATAATTTTTTTATTTATTATTAAGAATTTAGGTAAGTTTGGTGTAGCCTATTTAGTTTTGATTTGCTTATACCTATTTTTAATGTGTTAATTTCAAGCCAGGGAAAGGGAAAGGGGCAGGTTGAGTAGATATGGTGTAACAATATAAAATATGAAAATGTATTTTAAAAATGAAATATTAGAATTGGTGTGTTGTGGTGTTGAGATTCAAGCTAGAAAGCACTATCGTAGCATTTAAGCCCACATTCTAAAATAATTCTGGATTCAACATGTGGCGATGCGGCACTCGGTCAGTGTGCTATGGTGCTAAGCCACTAACAGTATTTATATATATTTTTATTCCAATCTTAAGCATTAAAAGCTCCAACACTGCCACCTCTCCCTCATTCTCACGTGGCTTACTCAGGAAGGAAAGGGAGAGGGAGAGGAGAGGGAGAGGGAGAGGAGAGAGAAGAAGTGAGAGGAAGCTCTCCATGGCTTTTATGTATATTGCTTCTATTATAAAAAGTATTTTTATCATTATAAGTGACTATTCTCTTACTTCTATCTTTGATGTTTTTTATTTATATAAATTTTATCTATCCTAGATCTATAAATATACTATCTCCTAATTTCGTAAGCTTTTCCTATGTAACTTTTGATTTATTATAGATTTGATCATTCTAAATACTTTGATATGATTTATTGCATTCACTTGTTAAATAGGTGTATAGGAATTTCTATGTTAAATGAGTAGGAAAAAGGTAAAAAATGGATTGAAAAGAAATGTGTTGTGATCTAATATGAAAATACTAAAATATGATTTGGACTGAAATAATTGATGTGATAAAATATATTTAAATTATGTATTGAATTGATACTAATTTGAAAAAAATGATGTACTAACTAAATATTTAATAAATGATAAGAATAATATATATATATATATATATATATATATATATATAGGGCAAAAGGACAAGAAATTTAGAGGGATAAGAGTTCTAATGTAGGTGTATGGGTGACATTACAATGCGACAAACAATTATTAAAGTTTAGTGTGAAATGTATTGAAACATCCTTTGTTGTAGACAATTATAATCTTTGAATCATCATCTTGAGGGAGAGCACTCTCTCTCTGAAGTGTTCTCTGCATATTTTGGAATGGCCCTATTGTAGTTTGTAATCAATTTATGAAGGTTGTAGACATTTGAGGTATGGTCTGATAGAGGCCCATTTTCATAGTTTGTTGCATATGATGATAAAGTTTACAAAAAACAATTACAATGCAACAACCAATTATTAATTTTTATTAAAACATATTGAATCATCCTTTATTGTAGACAATTATAATCTTTGAATCATAATCTTGTGGGAGAGTGCTCTCTCTCGAATGTAGGTGTATGGGTGACACTGCAATGCAACTAACAATTATTAAATTTTTATGTAAAGTATATTCAATCATCCTTTACTCAATATAATTTTAATTTTTGAATCATGATCATGAGGAAGAGCACTCTCTCTCTGAAGTGTTCTCTGCATATTTTGGATGGCTTTGTTGAAGTGTGTAATTAATTTCTGATGGTGCTAGGAATTTGTGTTATAGCCCAATAGAGGCCCAGTTACATAGTTTGCTGCTTATGATGATAAATTTTGCAACTTATCTTTAGAGGAAAATATTAGTTGTTGTGATAGGTAATATCCCACTTTGCAAGAAGCTTTAGCTGGGGCCAATCCAAGAATGCTCTCTTAATTCATTAATGAATTTTATTTTCCAAGGAACATAAATGCTGGGAAAGTGTATCTTTGCTATACACATTCTCTTGAAAAGATCTTCAGTCATCAATATAATGAGTTTGGAGAGGGCATCAACCTAGGCATTATGTTCTCGAAGCTTGTGGTCAACCTAATATATTTTATTGCATGTAAGAAGAGAATTCACCATATGATAATACTATGCCAATTACAAAATATAGGCATAAGAGTATCCCTCAATTTGGGAAGCCATAAGTTGAGAGTCGATATAAATCACTAGGTTCTTAACTTTAGAATTCATAACAAGTTTTAGGCTTGCATTGAGAGCTTCAAACTTAGTGATATTATTAGTTATAGGAAATTTTAAGTAGAGTACGTATTCTAAGATGACTTATTTAGGGGAGTTAAATAAGATTCCATCCCCACCTCTATAGCTTCTCAAAGCCCCATTAACATTTATCTTCTAACAAGGCAATAGGAGAGGAAGAGTAAGTGGCTTGATAGAGAGATTGATATGGTGCACTCAACCAAAAAATATGTGAGTACTTATTGCTTAATGTATGGCATGGTGTAAAATGGATGTCAAGCTCCCTTAACTCCACTAAACACTTGATGAATATCCTACATTCTTGGGTTTTTAAAGGGTGTTTCTCAATAAGAGGTGGTTGTACCACTAATAATGTGGGATTGGACATATAACTATAATTTTTCATTCTTAAAATGCTAAATCTAATTCTTTTTTAATTTCCAATAAATAGTGTCCTTCTACATTAAGACATCTTATTAATATAATAGATATGGTGTTGTACTATATTCTCCTCATACTAGTACTAAACTTATAGTATGAGGACAAATAACATGATACATGTATAATATTTCACCTTGGATCAATTTTGATTGTAGAGGTAAGGAAGCTAACTATGTTATGAGATATTAAAAAATAGCCTAACCCTCTTCCATCCATTGAAAGCTAGTGTTATGAGCTCCCCTTAGCATCTTAAAGAAGGGTAAAAATTTATCTCTAAATCAATCTAAGAATTAAGGCAAAGCTATGATTCTCCCATTTTGGCAATACACCTCTTTAATTATTTCTTAAGGGTATTATATCATTAAGCACCTTCATCTTCTCAGGACTAGCTTCAATCCCATAATGTGTGATTATGAATCCAAAAACTCTTCCTTATATGCCTCTAAAAACATACTTTGCTGGGTTAAGTCACATGTTGCAACATCATAGGAGGAAAAGCATTGCTTCGATTTAGAGATATGTTATGATTTTTTATTAAGTATTTCAACAACATGTTATTGACATATACTACCATGGTGCAGCCTATAAGGTCTTTAAAAAACTTGTTCATGACACTTTGGTAGATATCTCTAGCATTCTTCAAGCTTAAAGGAAAGGCTTTGTAATAATATAACCATTTATCAGTTTGAAAAGTAACTGTTCTTATCTATAGGTTTGACCTTTATTTGATTATAATCGAAGTAAGCATCCATAAAGCTTAGAATTTTATGTTTGGATGTTGATTGACAAGTTATTCTATGCAAGGGAGTAGAAAACTATCTTTAGGTAAGCTTTGTTAAGGTCAGTGTAATCAAAGTACATTCTTTAATTATCACTAGCCTTCTTAACCATGATAATATTTACCAAGTTTGATATTGTACCTCTCATATTAATTTAGCCTTTCAGAATATAGTGACTTCACGTTCAATTGCTTATTAGGAATCTGGTGAAAGTTTCATTTTTTCTAGATGATCAATTTGTATGTTAGACCTATCTTGAGAAATTGAATAATTATTTCAGGGTCAGCCCCAAGCATATCTATCATTTTCCAAGTGAAGATGCCTTGGTTTTTGTATATGAAATCCACGTATTCCAGCTTCTACTTATCTGAGAGTAGAAATCCAACTTACACTATCTATGAAGAATGCTTATATGATATTTAAATACAAGTTAGGTTTTCCGTAGGAGGAGTTCTCTTGGGGAAGTCTATGTAATAATCTGAATTTTTGAAAATAATTGAAAATGGAAAAATTTTGAATTCATATTTGAATTGTTGCGCAGCGAAGAGAAAGGGAGAAAGCTAATTTTCAGCCATCGAATCGCTTTGCCTCTTTTATAGAAATTTCTTATATCATTGTAGTTGATTCTAATCATATCTCTATTTTTAAGGATTTTAACTTTAACTATTTGATTCTCTCCTAAATTGATTTTATTACATTCTTCTCAAATTTATTAAACTTTTACCACACAACTTTTTATATTTTATCATATTGATTATTCAAGGAATTTTGACTGTAACATTTATTGAATTTCATCAAGTAAAATGGAAGTTACTATTTTTTGTACTATTTTATGATCTATAGTCCTTATTGTTACTGTTTACTACTTGTGAGTTTTACTATTTCTGCACAGATTTATGATCATAAGACTACTGCTATTATTTTGATTTGACCACCGATATGTATGTTGGTCCTTTATCATGCTTTGAGTTCAGTTGTATGATTTAGTTACTTGTTGGGCTCTTAAGCTCATTATATATTATCAAATGATTTAATGTCAGGGTAAGGGAGCAAGGGTGTGAGATTGATCAAGGTCCTTCAAGTTCAGGCTTTTATTATTTAAGCTATTCTTATTTACCTAGGAAAAAGTAGTTGTGATATAATTATATAAATAATGAGTAGTGTACATGATTTTTAGGGAAATGAATATAGATATATATATTGATATTTTGATATATAGTTTTACTTTTATTGGTATTTATATTGATAAGAGAAATTAGGTAGCTATGGTTATTATATATTAAAAGATAAAAGGATAATTCTTTCAAATTAGATTCTGGGGCATCACAAATTTGGTATCTGAGCAATGTTGTTGGAGGAATTGATTGTTACTTGAGCTATAGGAATTGATTGTGAATGGCATAGATTAAGGTGAATTATTTTGGCATACATAATTGATTGCATGTGTGAATATTTTTAGATTAAACAAAAATATACAGGTGAATAGTCAAAATAGATCTACCAGAGCAGAATATACCTAATAAGAAATACAATGCAGCGTTAGTTCTATCAGATAGTGTGATGCAGTTGGCTATTGTTATAGTACAGATAATGGGTGATACATAGAATAAGTCATCTAGGAGCAAAGAAGAAGAGGGAGACAAGCACTTATAAATATTTTATAAGCTTAAATCTCCACTGTTTAAAGGAGATGTAGAACTCCAGGCTGCAGAAGACTTGTTACTAAAGATAGAAAAGATCTTTCATATTATGTAATATCAACATAATAGGAAAGTATCATTAGATGTGTTCCTCTTTTAAGGAGAGGCTAAGAGACAGTGGGTTACAAAATAGAGAGAGAAATTCCAGTGGAATTTGAATATTGAGATCACTTAGGATAAGTTCACTGCAATATTCAAAATTTTGGAATGCTTATGGTCACCAATATGAATGGTTGAGTTTGCCTAATGTAAAATTATTATGTTACTTACTTATTTTCACACTCCATATTGATTCTGATTAGATTTGGGAGTTTTAACATAATGTGTGACACATAAGTAATAGCTTTAAGGCTGATTCAAGGGGCATCCCAAAGATGGCATTATATGTTAACCCTATAAATTGGATTGAGTGAGTTACTTGGCAAGGGAATTCCCTAAGTGTGACATTGAGAGTTATTATTCCTTCCACTTATAGTGATCGATTGTCAAACCCGTATATTGTCGCAATAACAAGCTAAAGCTTCTCCTTAAAAAGGCTCATACTAAGAAAGGTTGAGCATAATAATACATCAATGAATATCCCATTGTCAATCATAATTATCTTAACATTGTAGCATGGTTATCTAATCCCAGTGTTGATGATAAGTAGGACTTTATGCAAGATTTGGACCCCCTCCAAGTCAGGGTCATCAAAAGTAATAGAATGATTAGTACAAGGATTCTTCTAAATTGGCTCCTTGACTGCAGTGGTGAAGATTTGTTTAGATAGTAGCATTCCTCTTTCAATGATTTTAAGTTTACCAATAGTTTTATAATTGTTTTGATATTTCATTTGTCTTGGTTGACCCATAATGGGAGTAGTGTCCTCATGGGTTGGTTAGTTTAGTATGAATTAGGCAAAATAGCCTTGTCACATTAGCCTTTAGATTTCTTCTTTGAGTTTTGCATGCTTCAGTGGTTTGTTCGTGACTTTGATGTAAATGGCAATATTAATCTTAATTTCTTAGGTTTGGTTTTAATGAATTTGACCATTTAAACATTTCTTTGTCTAAGATGGCCATAAGGATGTTTGTGTGGTATGTGTTGAGCAATGAATACTCCATCTACAGTCAAGGCTCACATCAATGGTGTGATTGTCAAAGGGGTGGTCTTGGTTCCCCTACTGTTCCCATCCTTTTTATTGAGATGGTTGATTAGCACTTCTCAGTGCATTCCAACGCTTACTAGTGGGCCTCTTAAATTTCTTTTGTTGGACATTAATGGCCTCATTAGCTATGATTTTTGCCTTCTAATGGTAGATTAGGCTGGCATAGGAGCAGACAATGCCTCACATCAACGGTGAATAAAAAAGGCCCAATATGGATCCCTCTCAAGAAATTTTCAATAGCATAGGATATACTCATGCAATTTGGCAAGTTTCAAAAGAGAACATTTATAAGTACCCCTTGAGAACCGTTCCCTCTTTCTGACAAATTCTTGTGAGCTTGGAAAAGTCTTTGATTTGTAATGAATAGTTCAATAAAGAATCTGATAAACTTACTGACGGTGGGGAAGGCCCCTCCTATAAGAGAGAAAAACTATGCGTGAGCTTATCCTTTAAGAGTAGCAAGAAAGACTTGATAGAGCAGTGCATCTAAGGCTTGTTAAATATGCATGATGGTCATGTAGTGATCAATATATTCTTAAGGTTCAAACAACACATCATAAGAGTTTATGTTTGGCATATTAAAACTAGTTGGAATAGGGTAATAAAGGATAACTTCAATTCATTGAGAGGGCTCCTAATAATCTACAAAAAAGAAGGATATGATGCCCTCCATCTTACAAGAAATTCCTTTTGGAATTAGCATTTAAGTTCATTATGTAGGATTGCTAAAGGTTTTACTAAGGTGGGGTTGCGCTACATTCCCAAAGATTGCTTAAGGAAGGCAAGTAGAGCAAGATAGATAGGTAGAGATAACTATGTTGATGACATTGATGTCATATTACAAGAGCGTAAGAAATTGTCTATAAGAGTAAAGTAGCTTTGTATAGGTGTTCTCAAGCTGGACAACTTCTAATAGTAGTTGATCATACATGAGGAGGTTCCCTTCACTTTATGTAGGTGTTGGATGCAAAGTCCCTCGTAGGAGTTATACGATTTATTTTTGAGACTCATCTATCTCATGAATGTGATCTTCAAAGGAAGGACCGAATGTGTGAGACCTCCAGGATCAAAGTTCAACTCAGACCAGTTGAACAGAGTGTAAAAAGATAAATCTTTGAATTTTTTAGTTCTAAACTCTTTTGCATATCTTTGGGAGCATTTTTATGCATGAAAAAGATTATGTATCTTCTAGAATGAGTCCCAAGTATTTAGTGTGAATTTTGGAAAAAATTTAGAAATGTTATTATTTGAGTGCCTCAGGGAGGTGTCCAAGCATCTTGGAGCTACTACAGTATCAGATACAGAATAGTGATATTGCAACACTGAAATTATAGCACTTTAAATTAAAATATTTCCACTATTCCATTACATTTGATCGTGCAACCGACTGAAGTAGGAGAGATAAAGAGAAAGCTTTGGAGAGAAACAAGAGGGATTTTGAGCAGCTTCAGGCCATTTTTAGCCGTCGTGCTAGTTTGAACAGTTGCTCACCTCGAGGTAGGTGTCATTTTGCCTATCTTATGTTACAACCCAACCCAAGCTAGATAGGTCCTATCTTATTGAGCTGTGACAGGCAAATCCTAATATCTAATTTTGAAATATTTTAAATTTTCTTTCAATATTTATTTTAAATAAACTATAGACTACAGAGCTACTAGAACATCTAAATACTGAAAATAAACTCATCCATAAGATTTCCTTTAATTCATCAAAATGTATCTATATTATAGTCCATGGCTACATGTAGAAGTTATGGAACTGAATAATAAACTAACCATGACTATACAAAAATCAAATTAAAAATACTTAAAAACTCATATTTGATCCTAAACTACTAATCAGCAATATATTTTCCCTTCCTAGATCCTGAAAACCAGCAAAATTATATTGAGCTATAATAGCTCAACAGGCCATACAAACTGGTCTAAATTTCTAAATTCATTTATTAAACATTTGGCTAAAAATTTAAAAGTACTTAAATGTAGTCTAATAGATCATTGTACTGAGAAATAAAATAAGAGCATAACAGTTATTCAATTATTTAAATAACATTACTGAGCTGATAAATAAATTATAATTCATATCATACGGTAGTTCATATTATATTTCCCGAACTCAAACAGAATCTCAAAGGATTCTGGCCACATATAACTTTCTTTTGTACTTGTAGCACCAGAATATGCCCGTATGTATTAGAATATGGCTTATATTCATAAGAATATGTCTTATAAGCACCAAAATATTCCCTAACACAGATAAAATCTCAAAGGATTCTATCCCTTTTTCTCTCTCAGTAGATATAATTTAATCATATATGCACATTTTTCAATATATTATAGCAGTTAAAGTGTAATTAAGCTTATGTCAAGATTGCATAGTTTTCTATAACGGTAAATAACATAAAATCCTACTAAGCAAAAATACACATTTTCATAAAATAACCAAATTACTAGTGATTATGTAAAACAAAATTTTAAGACTTTTATTCTACTATAGCACTATTTTTTAGGGTACATATAATTTTCTATTCAATAAAAACCCCATAATTTTCAAAACCCCTATTATAAAATTTTTCTAATATTCAAAATATTAGTAATCTCAACGTCAATAATATATAAAAAGTTACACGGTGAAAGTTTTACCAGGGTAAAGTTATCCTTTTTTTTGGTAACAAAATAAAAAATTTTATCAGAAAATTAGATAAAAACATCATATTTTTTAAAATTGAGATAGGTGTAGTGTAACCTATCTCAATCTAGATAACTTTCTAAACTGGGCCAACAGCTGAAAATGACTCAAAGAGGCTAAAAAATCCTCTTCTTCCATCTTTTTCTAATCAGGTTAGAACATGTCAATCAAGATGTTGAACATGCGGGTGTCACAACTCCCTCCTCCTCAAAAAAATGTCAACCTCGATATTTCAAAACTCAGATCTCAAATCATAAATATAAATCAGAATATAGTTGTCACATCTCAAACTTTTTTCCAAGTAACTTCTCTCTCAGCCATGTTCTTCCACTGAACTTTGAGCATAGGAATCTATTTACTCCTTAACTTTTAAATATTATAGGCTAGAATCATTTCTGGTTCTTCCCAGTAGCTCAGATTTAGACGTACCTTGATGTCTTTGACTGATATAATATTTTTAGAATCAAATATCCATTTTCTCAGTAGTGACATTATGAATTTCTAACATATAATCTGGCAAGTATAACCTCTAGGCAGCTTTTCCAATTCTTTCAACAACTTCAAATGCTCTAACATACCTTGGACTCAACTTCATTCCTTACCAAATCTATTAATGCCTTTTATCGTCCTCATCTTCACATATCTAAAATATCCTACCTGAAATTTCACAACCCGATGCTCAGCTTCAAAATACTATCATTGTATGTCCTGTACAACCTTCAATCTATCTTTAATCAAATGAATCTTTTCAATAGCATTATCAACTAAGGCTGGCCTAATTAGATGTTTCTCACCCACCTCTATTTGAGACAGTGGTGTACGACACCTCCTACCATACAGAGCTTTATTCGGAGCCATACCTATACTTAACTAAAATTTGTTGTTGTAAACAAACTCAATCAAATGAATGTGGTCTTTCCAACTACCACCAAAATCTAGAATACAACCTTAAAAAATTCTCTATTACCTGTATAATCCTCTCGAGTTGTCCTTCTATCAACAGAAGAAAAGTCATACTAAAATACAATTTAGTTGCCAAACTTTATTGAATACCTCTCGTAGTTTAGAGGTAAACCTTCGATCACTGTTAGAGACTATAAAATTTGGTATTCATGTAATCTAATGACCTCATGCACATATACCTATGCCAATCTATCTACAAAATTAGACCGTCAGATAATTTATAAATGCAAAAACTTCATAATCAACAATAATCCATTTAGCATTATGTTCTTGTCTCAACTTTTGGAAACCCATAGTGAAATCCATAGTCACTGCTACCCACTTCCACTCTAAAATGGGTAACAGTTGCAAAAGACCTCCTAGTTATTGATGCTCTATGTTCACTAACTAACAAGCTTCACACTTTGATATAAAATCTGCCACATCCTTCTTCAATCTAGACCATCAAAATATATCTTTCAAATCACTAAACAATTTACTTCTTTTTGGGTGAACAATGTAACCTGATAAGTGAGCCTCATGTAGAATCTCTCTGCTAACATCGCCAAAAATATAAACCCATAATTTGTTCTTATAGAAGATAATACTAAAATCAGATGTGCGTAGTTTTAATTTCTTATCATATCTAATCAAACCAATTAACTTTGGATACTCTATATTTGACTTCTAAGATTCATGAATTCTTTCTTACAAAGAAGGCTGAATAATCATCTGAGCCAATATTCCAGATCTCAATTAGTAGAACAAATCACCTCTAGTTATAAACTCTAGAGGAGTCAAAATCAGGTCATATGTAGGGTTTGGGTCAAACCCGATAGTGACCCACTACTTTTTGACACGACCCAAACCCGACCCAATTGCAAATGGGTTTGCAAATACAACCCATACCCGACCCGCCAGGTTATTGGGTTGACCCAACCTGACACAAAATCAAACACTTCAATCTTTTCACCTCCAATAAATGCTCTGATATCAATCACTTTGTCGCCATCTTTGCCATTCCCCTCCTCTTCTTTAACTTCATCTCTCACATCAATTCCTTTTTAGCGTGCTGGGTATTTTTGATTTCTTCCAGGTATTTTAATGGTGCAGTGTGGGTGAAAGAAGAGAAAAAGCAAACTATCTAATCAAAATAGGGATGGCGACAGCGGAAGCTCAGGCAGGACAGTGGCAGCATCACAACTCTCACGTGACAAATGGATGACAGCCTGACAAAATGGCTCTCATGCGATGAGATGGATGAAGAGAAGGATGGGACAAACGTATGATGATATGTCACGGTTCTAGGGTTAACCCGGGTTATTTCTAGGTTTCTAGATTAACCCGAACCTGACCCAATTTTATAAACAGGTCAAAATCCCTAACCTAAACCCGACCTAGTTTGGGTTCGGGTCAACCTAAACCCAAAATTTTGGGTCAGGTTCGACTCGGGTTTTAGGTTCGTGTCAAATATTGACACCCCTAGTATTTCTTTATATCTTGAATCAAAGACACATTATAAGTAAGCTAAAAAAATAAAACCTCAAAAGATTTCCTGCTCATAGCATCTACTACCACATTAGCCTTATCAGGCTGATACTAAATAGTCAGATCATAGTCTTTAATAATCTCAAGCCATCTCCTTTGCCTCAAGTTTAGATACTTCTGAGTAAATATGTATTTTAGACTCTGATAATTAATAAAGATCTTGCATCTGACCCAGTATAAATAATGCCGCCAAATTTTCAAAGCAAATATAATAATGGTTCTATCCAGATCATGTGTTGGGTAGTTCCTCAAATATGGCTTCAACTATCTTGGAGTATAGGCTATCACTCGACGATGATGGATCAAAACATATCCCAAACCTCTCAATGAAGCATCATTGAATAATTGAAATCCTTTTATACCAAAGGAAGAGCCAAAATTAGAGTTGAAGTCAAATAATCTTTGTCTTTAAAAACTAGCCTCACACTCCAGCATCCAGAGAAACTTATGGTCCTTCAAAAAATATATGGAGAGGAACTTTACTCTGTCTCCCTAACTACCTGACAAAGCTCTCAGATCTGGGCTCAAAATTTTAATCAAATCTTGCCTATAGACACTCTACTACCCAGTGCTCTATCTGACCACATCTAAAGCACTATTCAATCATCTTATAACACTGACCAGAATAACATCTACCACAACTCTGGCAAAAGATTCCCCCCTAATAGGATAAGAACTGGCTATGCTGTCACAGCTAGAGACTGCTACAGATGCTGATTGTCCACCTCTCCTGGAATCTCTAGATATAAATCTGTTCTTCTTCTCAGAAAAGCCACTAGTAGAAGTCTCACCACTAAACCTCTTCCTACTAGCATTCCAATAATGATGAGTACTATTATATCATTCTCTATCAGGCTACCTCTGACCACAAGCTCAAAAAAAAATAAAAAAGTGAAATGGTATTAGTGGTTGTTACAGACTATCTCAAAGTCCCCTTAGAAATCCACATCACTTTTTCACAGGATTACTAACTAGCTGCAGAACATATCTGGCCAAAGTAATAAACTCTACCTCAGACTGCTTAATTATCCTGCACTCCTTAATCAAACTCAAAAAAGTCTCTGCATCTACTATCATGCAAAAGGAGGTATAAATCAGGCTCTAAATACATTTGAGAACTCCTCTTAACTAATCAGAGAATTCAATCTCTCCAAAAATTTCTCCTCCTACTGACCCATCCACCAGCGTTTAACCTCGTCATCTAATAGAAAGACTACTAATGGTACATTCCTCTTAGGAGAACACTACATACTATCAAATATCTATTCCTGCTCCTCAACTAGTCCTCTGCCCTAGGCTCAACATCACCCTTAACCTTGGAGTCTTTAATATCAAAGACATCTGCAGATGTTTGTCTATACCATCAGCTCTCACAGTAGGAACCATACTCTTTGCCTCACCCATATAGGCTATCAGAGTAGCAAATTATGAAATTGCATTTGAACCAACTGTTGGAGTAGTACTATATACAGGAGCTACCTAACTAGCACTCCACCCATCTGCCTTGTATAGGTCTGACAGATTCATGATTGCATAGAATATGCAATTGAACACACATGCACATGAAACAAATAATAACAAATACCCAGACATACTTAAAACTATCCCACTTTGACTTATAAATTAATTCTTATAGCTTTATTTTATGATCAATTCTAAAACTATTACACTTATACCACAAAAGCTTGGCATAACCCAACTCGATTAGGATAAGTCTTATCGTGTTGAGCTGTGATAGATAAATCCTAAGATCTACGTTTAGAATATTTTTGATTCTCTTTCAATATTCATTTTAAGTAAACTACATACTACAGAGCTACTAAAATATCCAAATACTAAAATAAACTCATTCATAAGATTTCTTTCATTTCATCAAAATATATCTACACTATAGTACAAGGCAACATATAGAAGTAATAGAAATTTTATCAAACAATTAGATAAAAACTTTATATTTTTAAAATTGAGATATGTAGTGTGACCTACCTTAATATGGAGAACTTTCTGAACTGGGCTGACGGCTAAAAATGACCTGAAGTGGTTAAAAAATCCTCTTCTTCCCCCCAAAATCCTCTTCTTATGACTTTTTTCAATCGGGTCAGAACAAGGTAATCTAAATGCTGAACCTACAAGTGCCATCAATTTTTAATAATTTGATATTTTTGGAATTTTTCTGATAAAATTTATATTTTTGTTATAAAAAATGATGATAACTTTGTATTAATAGAACTTTCACCATATAACTTTTTATATATTATAAAGCTCGTGATTATGAATATTTTGAGTATTTTTAAAAATTTTCCATTGGTTGTTTTGGATTTTTTATGATTTTTATCAAATAGAAAAAATCTTGACTCTACAAAATAGTATCATAGTATGATTAATATCTTATTATCATGTTTTACAAAATTACTAATAATTTGGTTATGTTTTAAAAACTAAACATTTTTGCTCATTAATATTTCTATTACCTACCGTCAAAACATTTTGGTAATTTTTTAATTGAGTTTAATTATGCTTTAATTAATAAAGTACACTAAATAATCTACGTTATATGTATATTTTGGTTAGTTTTGATTTTTATAGGCTTGACTTTTATTTTGGTATTCTCTATTACCAAGCACTATTGTGGATAAACTTTAGATTGTATATATTTTTGGATGATATATAAAAATTTATTTTTTAGATTCAATAGTCTTCCACTCTATATTGAAATTAGTAGTAGCTTTATGTAATTTATACATTGGAAGATTTATTTCAATACTTCTTCGATCAGATTGTGGGGTCAGTCTTGCCACAATCAGACATGATATGACCTGTGTAATATTCGATCATATTTGGTTGAGTTATGACAAGCATTTTTTATATCAGAGCAAGGTTGGAGAAGTAAATTATAATAGAGCCATAGAATATAATTTGAAAAAGTAAGATACTTTTGGATAGATTTGAGCACTCATTTATTTTGTTTTTATATGTATGTGCTATGCTCAACTATGTTTAGTATTTTTAAGATGGTTGATCCATCTCAATCATATCCAGATATGACAAATAATCAGAGTTCTAATCAGGTAGCTCAGGTTCAAAGTAAAGCTTTTATGATCAGTTCTAAGGCAATTTCTTAGATTGCATGTATAGTAGCATAGCTTGTAGGTGCGACTCATACATGGGTTTTTAGTGCTTATCCTGATGATATGGATAGATATTTGCAGAATCTCATGAGATCGCAGCCTCTTAGACTTTCAGGTTTTATTAAGCTTAGAAAAGTTGAGGATTGGCTGATGAGGATAGAGAATACTCTAAATTGGATGCATTATTCTCCTAAGAGGAGAGTTGTATTAGTTTCATTTCTTTTAGATGATGAGGTAGAGCGCTGGTGGTTGAGCTAGTAGAGAAAGAATTTTTAGAGTCATGCAAATATCCTGATTACTTGGGAGGAGTTTACAGAGACATTCAGGATATAGTTTATATCTCCAGCTACTAGGAGATAACTACAGTGTTCTTTTTTTAGATTAATTCTAGGGAGTATGTCGGTGATGCAGTACGAAGCTGAGTTTACTACTCTTTCCAGGTATGTTCTACAACTAGTTAGTTCTTCTGAGAAGAAGTGTTATAGATTTTTTTAGAGACTTTGAGATGATTTGAGGTAATCACTGTTGGCACATGATATTATAGATTTTGCTTAACTGGTCTAGAGGGCCAATAGGATAAAGACTAATTTGATAGTGATTTAGCAGTGATGAGCTACAACTAAGATAAGATTTAGCTATGAAACATCTGGTAGTAGCCATTCTGGGAGGAAGAGAAGGTTTAGACTTGCTGAGTTCAGAAGGAGGGGATAATCAATAGTAGTTTCTTCTAAATCAGATAGAGGTAGTATTGCCTGTTATGGGGTTCAATTAGAGGAAGGAGGCACAGTGGACAATATTATAAAGAATTTGGTAAATGTTTTCATTGTAGAAAGTACTGACACAAAATTTTTGAGTGTCCATAGGTGGTTTTGATAGATATTCTAATTTCAGAGCTAATAGTTCTATGAAGCTGACAATGGGAAGGCCAAAGACAACATCACCCTGACCCTATTCTGACTCATCTAGTAGCTGAGATGTTGGACTAATTTCACGAGGTCATCCTTGTAGGGGTTTGTTGGGTGCGGGTAGTTTTATTACTTTGACACCAGTACATGCACGAGTTTACAATCTGACACAGTAAGAGGCCATCGAGTCTCTAGATGTTATGACAGATATAGCTTATATTTCTACATCTCCTTATCATATTTATTTGATTCTGGTACTAGCCGTCAGAGCAGTATTTTGATTCTCTTGATTTGCCTTTCATATTATTACCTTGTTCTTTATCTACGGTTTTGCCTACGGGAGATGGAATGGTAGCTAGTAATGTTTATTTTATGATTTCAAGTTTTTTAATAGAGTTTAGAGATTTGTTTTGATTTTATTATCTATTTCTACATTTGATGTCATTTTGGGTATGGAATGGATGAGTCGATATGGGGCTCAAATTGATTGCTTGAAGAAGAAAGTGACTTTGTATCAAAATGGTAAGAGCTTTGTATTTCAGGGAATTAGTGGGTTTTTTTATTTGAATTTTGATCAAGAAGTGGATAAGATTTGAAGGAAAGATAGCCCAATATTTTTAGTATCTATCAGATATGTGAGGCTCTCTTCTACATCTGAGTGTAGTGTCCCTGTAAGTTGGGAGTTTCTAGATATATTCCCTAAGGAGTTAGTGACTTTACCATCAGATAGAGAGGTAGAGTTTTGTATAGATTTTTTTCTAGGTACTACTCAAATCTCTAAGGCTCCATATTGAATGTGCCTAAGGAGCTTCAAGAGTTGGTGAATTGAGGCTTTGTCCATCCCAGTGTGTCTCTGTAAGGAGCACTTGTATTATTTATCAAGAATAAGAATGGTACCTTTCAGGTATGCATCGACTATAGAGATATAAATAAGGTAACTAAGAAAAATAAGCATTAATTTCTTATGATTGATGACTTATTTGATCATCTTGCTAGATGCTTAGTATTTTCCAAGATTGATCTGCAATCTGGTTATCATCAGTTGAAAGTAAAGGCAGAGGATGTGGCGAAGACAACATTTAACATGAGGTACGAGCATTATAAGTTTTTAGTCATACCATTCAGAGTGACTAATGCCCCAGTAGTCTTCATGGATTTGATGAATATGATTTTTAGGAAGTATCTAAATTAGTTTGTGATCATTTTTATAGATAATATTCTGATTTATTCTAGATCTGAGGACGAGCATGCACACACTTAAGGACTATATAGAGATTCTAAGAAAGCATCAGTTATATGCTAAGTTCTCAAAGTGTGAGTTTTGGTTAAGTAGCATTTTTTTTTTTGGGACACGCTGTGAGCAATACAGGTATTTCAGTAGATCAAGAGTAGATTCATGCTATTTTTGATTGGTTAAGGACCACTACAGCTTTAGAGTTTCATAGTTTCTTAAGCTTAGATGATTATCAAAAGTTTATTCAGGGATTTTCTCAAATTTTTTTTGCCTTTGATGAGATTGACTTAGAAATTAGTAGCTTTTATATAGACTCCAGAGTATGAGGAGAGTTTTTAGTTGCTAAAGGATAGTTTGACTTCTACTCTGATTCTAACCATTCCATCAGGTACGGATGGTCTTTAGGGTTTTAGTGATGCATCATTGAGAGATTTGGGATGCATACTAATACAACATGGCAGAGTTATTACATATGCATCTCGGTAGATCAAACCACATAAAAGAAACTATCTAGCACATGGTTTAGAGTTAGCTGTTGTTGTATTTACATTGAATATTTGGAGGCATTACTTGGACGGAGCAGATGTAAGATCTTTACTAACAATCAGAGCTTGAAGTATATTTTTACTCAGAAGGATCTGAATTGGAAGCTAAAATTGTGGTTAGACCTAATCATGGGTTATGTTTTATCTATTCAATATCACCCTGGCAAGGCGAATGTGGTAGTAGATGCTTTAAGTGGGAAGTCATAAGGTACTTCTTTTTCATTACTTACTTCTATAGATCTTATTTGAGATTTAGAGAAGCTGGAGATAGAGGTGGTATTTGTTGATACATATCTGAGTTTGTTAGCTCAGATGATTATTCAGCTACTCTACATGAAAGAATTCGGGAAACTCAAAAATCATATAGAGAGTATCTGAAGTCTAGTGATCAGATAAAGGATGGAAGAGACCTGAACTCTCTCTATCTGGTTCTGGAATCATTTTCTACAAAGGTAGATTATAAGTTTCATCGGTTGGTGATCTGATAGATGAGATTCTATATGAGGCATATTATTTAGGTTGTATTAATCAGCTAGGAAGAAGTAAGATGTATGGAGACTTGAAAGGTATATTTTGGTGGCTTGGATTGAAGAAGGATATAGTATTATTCATTTAAAAATGTGAGGCCTGTCAGTTAGTGAAAGTAGAGCATCAGTAACAGAGTAATCTTCACTAGTCATTACTTATTCGAGAGTGGAAGTGTGAAGAGGGGATGATGGACTTTGCTATGGGTTTTCCCATATCAAGATCGGGGCATGATATTATATGGGTTATTATCGATCAACCAACAAAGTCAGGGCATTTCATTCTTATTCGACAGACTGATTCGATTTAATGGCTTGCACAGATATATATTAGAGATATTATCAAATTACATGGTGTGCCAAAAGTGATTGTATCCAATCGTGATGTCTGATTTCCCTCCAGATTATCGAGAGGTATTCAATAGGGATTGGGTACAAAATTACACTTCACTATGGTTTTCATCTACAGACAGATGGATAGTCTAAAAAGACTATTCAAGTATTGAAGGATCTTTTGAGACTCTGTATTCTAAATTTTGGTGGTAATTAGGAGGATTATAACCTGCTTATAAAATTTATATATAATAACAATTTTTAGTCAAGTATAGGTATGGCTCCTTATGAAGCTCTATACGATAGAAAGTGTATAACCCCTTTGACCTTGATTGAGATGTGGGGGATACATAGGTGATGGGATCAATTTTTTTGTTGACACTTCAACAAAAACTATTTGATCAGAGAAAGGTTGAGAGCTGCAAAATATAGGCAGAAGAAGTATTAAGATAAAAAAAATAAGCTGGTGAAATTTTATATTGCCAATTTTATTTATATCCGAAATAGTTCTATGAAAGGAGTTAGTAGATTTAGGAGAATTAGTAAACTAAGTCCAAGGTACATTAGGCCTTTTGAGGTGATCGAGCAGATTGATAGTTCCGCTTATAAGTAGTTATTGTGTGATCATATGTTAAATTATATAGTATATTTTATGTATCTTCTTTGAGGAAGTGGGTATCTACTTCTAGGAAGAGGTTATCATCTGATGATGTTGAGGTTCATCAGCACATATACGATAGGGAAGAACCGACATGATTCAGGCATATAATGAGAGAAAATTAAAGAGCAAATATATTATGATGGCCAAGGTACATTAGAAGAATAAAACCGTCCGAGAATCTACTTGGGAGAAAAAATCTGATATGAGATAATTATACTCAAACTTATTTTAATTTAAAAATATCGAGGATGATATTTTTCTAAGGAGGGGAGAGTTGTGAGACCTCTAAGATAGTTCAAACCAATTTAACTGATTAGAAAAAGGTAAATCTTTGAATTTTTTAGTTTTGAACACATTTGCATATCTTTGGGAGTATTTTTATGCAAGAAAATGATTGTGTGTGTTCTATAATATGTCCTAAGTGTTTTGTGTGAATTTTTACAAAATTTGAAAAACATTACTATTTCAGCACCTCAACGCTGTGTGTATGAGCGTCTCAGAGATGTTACAGTACTAGACGCCAAATAGTGACATTGCAGTGCTCCCAGCTCATGAATTTCAATTTTGTACTAGCGCCGATGCTTAGATTATTACGCTGCGACATTAGGCTATTAACAGCATATTAAATTAAAATATTTATAATATTTCATTGCATTTGATTGAATAGTCAGTCAAAGTAGGGAGAGAAAGATATGATTTTGGAGAGGAAGAAAAGGGATTTTGAGCCACTTCGGGCCATTTTTAACTGTCAGGCTAGTTGGAAAAGTTGCTTGCCTTATGTGTTGTTTTGTCTATCTTAGTTTTTAATAATTTGATATTTTTAAAATGTTTTCAATAAAATTTATATTTATGTTATCGAAAAATAAGGATAACTTTGTATTGGTAGAACTTTCATCGCGTAACTTTTTATATATTATAGAGCTTATGATTACGAACATTTTGAGTATTTTTTTTTATTTTCCATCGAATGTTTTGGATTTTGTATAATTTTTATCGCATAAAAATCAAGACTCTAAAAAGTAGTATCACAGTACGATTAATGTCTTATAGTTATATTTTACACAATCTCAAATAATTTGGTTATATTTAAAAAGTATGTATTTTTACTTACTAGTATTTTGTTGCCTACCATTAAGGCATTTCGATAATTTCTGAATTAAGTCCAATTAAACTTTAATTACAAAAATGCATCAAAAAATGTAAATAATGCTGAAAGAAATGTGTGAGGATATGATGTTATGCCAGAGTTAGTGGGCAACTGAAGTGGGATTCTATTATACCAGCACTAGTGGGTTATTGAGGTGGGATTCTATTGTGCTGGGGTATGTGGGCTACTGAGGTGGGATTCTGTTAACGAAGCTATAAACATATATAAAAAATTTGGGCTAAGAGCCATTTTGATAAAATAAATATCTATTTATAATTCATTTGATTTCAATACAAC
Organism: Dendrobium chrysotoxum; assembly: GCA_019925795.1. Lineage (NCBI taxonomy): Eukaryota > Viridiplantae > Streptophyta > Magnoliopsida > Asparagales > Orchidaceae > Dendrobium > Dendrobium chrysotoxum. The sequence goes on along the minus strand of CM034304.1, from coordinate 23,672,187 downwards.
TTTAGAATTTATTTAAATGCTTTTAAATACTTATATGAAGTTCAGTTTTAGCTTATGCTTCAATTTCAATTTTAGTTTTTTGTAAAACACTTCAGTTTATTTAATGGCATAGTAATTTCTTTTTTTTTTTTTTAGCTATTGATTTTTGTTTTAGGTTGTGATAACCTACTAAACTGTGTTAGGTCACTCCTAATTTTGCTTCCATTTTTAAGCCATGGGAGGATAAGGAGCGAGCTGAGTAGTTTGGATAGCATACTTTGATATGTGATGTAGGTATGTTTTGGTTAATTTTTATTTTTGCAAGCTTGGATTTTTTTTATTTTTCTTTTCTTTCAAGCACTATTTTAGATAAACTTCAAATTGTATATATTTTTTGATGATATATAAAAAATTATTTTTGAGATTCAGTAGTATTCTGCTTTATATTGTATACTTTGACAGATTTGTTTTAGTGCTTCTTTGATCGAACTTGGGGTCAGTCTTACCATAATCAAACATGATATGACCTGTGTAATATTTGATCATATCGGGTCAGGTTATGACATGATGTACCTTCACCAATAGGACTATAGTAGAAAGAGGCAAATGCCTAGCCTTCCTAACTCAAGGATTGGTACCTGGAATGATGAGTGTTGGACTAGGAGACTCTGTTGATTGTTACATATATTGCCCATTGAATATTTATTAGCAAGTCTTATAATTATAGGGTTATTTTTGACAAATATAACCAAACTATTACATGCTAAGAAATTTGTTGGGCAAAGTGAGTGAGTTTTGCATCCTAGTTTTGTAAGAAGATTAGCACATAAATAAATAAATGATAAGAGAATGGGTGATATTAGAGTTTTTTCATAGAACACCTGAGAAGGGTAAACATTAAAGGGTCTATCCCAACTAAAATTATTTCAATATATGAGTATTACTTATAAAAGTTTACACATCTCTTAGTTTGGATGTAATATGATTACAAGAGTATGGGGAGCTAACAAAAAATATCACAGATTCCATATAGGATGAAAGGAATTTAAACAATTATGGCAGAGTGATAATAGTCCAAGAGTATTGGTTGGGCACTAGTGGCCCAATAACAATGATTAGATGGTGTTGGAATCACAGTTGTTGTTAGATGGCAGCACTCAAGCGATGATGGTTTGATGGGGTACTCAGGTTCGAAGCCCTAATAATGTCAGTTGGATGACAACAATTTGATGGTGATGATCTCTCTATGGCAATGATTTGAAGAATTTGGTCTTGCAAAAGATGTCCAATGATGGTAACTAGGCAATGGATGTTTGATGATAATGGTTGGGCAGTGACAATCCACTGACGGTGGGAAGGTGGTGGTGGTTTGATAATGGTGATAAGCTAGTGGCAGTCCGACAATAGCGATCATATAGTGAAAGCTTAATAATGACGGTTGGGTGGTGGTTTGATGGCGGAGGTCAAGTGATGGTGGTCCAATGATGGCTATTCAGCGGCGGACTGTGGATGGTGGTTGGGCGGTGGCAATTTGATGAACACGGTGGGATGGCAAAAGACCTATGGTGACGACCAGGTGATGATTAGATGGTTGCACTCGGGTGGAGCACTAGGATTCTTGAAGCCTCTGAGCTCTCTTAAGTTTCAAGAGAAGGTCACCCTCTTGTGGAGAATTGGAGCATATTTATAGATTTTTAAGAGATACATGCCCTATAAATATGGAAAAAATTGGAATTGCCTCTTCAGACAGTTCATATTTATTCCCTTGATCATTCCCTCCACATTTGAGTATCTTAATGATATCAAAATGAAGCAATTTTTGGCTCGTGGTATTTGTGTCGTCGAGATGCTTGATTTAACTAGAAGCATAGGAGTTGTAGAATTAGTTCAATTGTCAAGTTAATGTCGTGAAATTTTTAATTATACTTCGAGTGCTTGATTTTGGTTTATTTTGACTCAGATAAACTTACTTTTGATGTTGATAGGTTTGTTTTATATAGACATTTGATTTGACCATAAGTTTGTTGAAATTGGAATTGAATAACATCGAATTAAATTTTGAATTTTTTTAATTCAAATGTGCATTTAGATTCTAACATTTTATGTGACCAAACCATCTAAGGAGACTCCAACCTTTTCACTTACATACTTGTTTCGCATGCTATCACTAGTGTAAAGCCGCTCATCCACCTGAGCATCATCATCTCTGCAACACTGAACTTAGTTTTATACTTCTATTTTTATGACCAACATTATACACCATCAAGCATTGTAAGTCTCATCATTATTTTATAAATTTTTTTTAAGTTTGAGAGGTATTTTTCTATCACACAACAAGCCTAATACATTCGTCCACTTCAGCCATTCAACTTGAATTCTACTAACGATTTCTCGATCTATTTCACCATCGTTTTGAACAATAGACCTGAGATATCTAAAATGTGCACTCTTTTTAATGACTTGTCACCCATTACCATAATCCCACCGTTAGATATATTACTTTTAAAATTACTTTTCATGTATTTGATTTTAGATCTTACATAAAAATCTTTAAAACCTTAAGGTTGACCTCCATAATTCAAGTTTTCCTTCAACTCCATCTCTAGCCTTATCAACAATAAGAATATCATTAGTAAAAAGCATACACCAGGGTATATTCTCTTGTATATATCTACTAAGATTATCCATGATTAAAACAGAAAGATATGGGCTCAAAGCTAATCTTTGATGTAATCCAACCAAAATAGAAAAAAACTTGGTTAAATCGTCTTGTGTTTGAGCACAAGTAATAGCTCTTATGTACAAATCTTTAATAACTTGAATATAAGCATTATTAACCGGTCTTTGTTAGAACTTTTTAGAGCACTTCTCTTCAGATTAGATATATAAATATATATAAATTATACGGTATATATGTAAATGCTTTTATTTAAAAATAATTAGTGGGTATTATTTATAAATATGACCACAAATTAAATGAAGGTTAGCCGCTCCTGAATTTTGGATGAATTCTTCATGCCATTTACACAAAAGACAACATGTCAACAAATTTCGAATGATTAGTAAAATTTTGCAGTTAATTTGGTAGCAATGCAATTTCAATATTACGTTATACTTTTTTAGCAAATTATAAGGGGGACCAATTGTACTCTACCCTCTTTTTTTAGGTTAGGAAGCGAGAAAAGCGCGACTAATAAATAACCGAATTGCCAGTTGAATTGAACGTGATAAAGTTTAATAATGCGCGTCCTTTACCTTTATCGCCTCAAAGCAGATCACATTATCAAGCATGTAACTTTTTTCTATTTAAATTTATTTTTATTAATATTTATTCTTTAAAAATAAGAAATTAACAAAAATATTAAAAGAGAAATTTAAAAAAAGAGCTTGTTTAAAATATAATTAAATAAAATGAGTGTAATTATTAAAAAAAATTTTAAATGAGTAAATTAGCCAAACTATTTGGCACAATCCTAAATGCGTCAAATGATTGAGTGAATTCTGAATGGGTCAAGTTATTTGGAGCATTTAGACTGAGCCGAATAATTTGACAAATTTACTCATTTTTAATTTTTTTAATAATCACGCTCCTTTTACTTAATTATAGAAAGAGAATATCATATACCGTGAAATATTCATCTTTTTTTTCATAATTAAAAAATATATCAATTCAATATAAGAGATGTCTACTATACTAGAAATAGTAATCTTAAGATAAATGAGTTATAACTAGGTGATAATGAGTAATTGACCTTTTAATGAGAGCTGCAAGTATCTCAAATAGGTCTATAAATCTCTCACACCCACAAATTATACAGATATTTTGAAAAAAAGGAAACAAATTTCACCAACACTATATTGAGGTGTAAGAACATTATCAACATATTAATAATTAGACTAACCTACTATAAACATTTTGAAAAAAAAAAATTTATTTATTAAAAAAAATAAAAAATGCAACTTTTAATGTCAGCAATTTAAAAACCGCTGCTATAATACAGTATTTTTAGAAAATAATTCATACCTCAAAGAACAATTTTATGGCATCTTTTCTTTGTAACAATCATCCAAATAATTCCAAAAAATATAAAAAAAAGCTTAAATTCACACCAACTCAAAACACAAAACTTAAAAAAATCATTATTCTAAATCACAATTCATTACAATATTAAAACATTACTCTATAATATAGTTTATAGCTAGAATAAGATACCAAGCTGCCTTTAAGAAAAGGAAAATTATTTGCTGGCAGCTCAAATTCTTTAATCTTCCATGAATATATAACACTAACAGTAACACCCACAACACTCCTACTATATATTATATATATAGAGAGAGGGATATATATATAGTATATCATTATTTTCTGGCTTTCACTATAGCTAAAAGCGGCCTGTTCATAACTACGGTGAACTCTAGCTTACTTCCAAAATCAAGCTCAGGCTCGTCAGGATGGAGTTTCCATTCAAAAGCCTGAACCATTCTCGCCAGCATAAGAGAAATGTGAATGGTTCCCATTCCCAAACCTGGACAGATCCTCCTCCCGGCACCAAAAGGAATCATCTTTATCTCCTTCACGCCTGTAATATCCGCGCTCTCTCCTCCTCCACCCGGCAAGAATCTCTCTGGTTTAAACTCTTCTGGTTCTTTCCATAGCCTTGGATCCTCGGAGATCGTCGGCAGATAAATCTCTAGATTGGCATCCGCCGGGACGTCATAACCCCCGAGCTTTGCGGTCTGTACAGCCGCGTGGGTGAGGGAGAAGTACGTCGGCGGATGTTTTCTTAACAATTCTTTCACGAATGCTTGAAGATAGACCATACCTTCGATGTCGTTTTCACTGACCGGCTTGTCTTTGCCTGCGACTGACATAATCTCGTCGTAAAGCTTTGATTGGATGGATGGATTGTTGATGAGACGCGCAATTCCCCATTCGATGGCGGTGGCGGTGGTGTCGGTTCCACCGTTGAGGAATTCGGAGCAGAGGGTGACTAATTCCGTGTCGTTTGGCGCGGAATTCCGACCCTCGACGCGAAGATCGAGAAGGGAGTCGAGGTATGAGAATGGAGCGGCGGATTTGTGATCGTCAGGGTTTTTAAGAATCGCGCGGCGTTTGTCGATTAGCGGGACGATGGTATCGATCTGTTCTTTGCGGACGTTTAAGGCGTGCGCGCGTTGTTTGGAGAAAAATGGACGGAGAAGTGGGAGGTAATCGTCCATGCGCGGGCTGAGAGTTATGAGAACCCTTTTCATGACTTCGTCGATGCGAATAATGTCTTTCTCATCTAGCTCAACGCCGAAGCACATGGAAATTAGAATGCAGAAGACGGCGTAACGAGCGTTGCGGAGAACCGATATGGCGCCATTATTGGCAATGGCTTCGGAGCGAATTCGGTCGATGAAGCGATCCATGGCGGCGGCGCGGTTGGGGTAAAATTGTTTCAGGCGAGCGGTGGAGAGCATGCCGGAGACCATGTTCCGGCGGAGAGAGCGCCATTCTGGTCCGTAAATGGCGGAATTGACGGTGAATTTGTTGCAGCTGAAGATGACTCGGGTAGGATTTTCAGCAGGGCGACTGGCGAAGAGTTGGCCCTTCTCGATTAGCGCTTCGTGGGCGAGCTCGGCGCTGGAAATAATGATGAGGGTGCGAGCCCCCATGCGAAGCGTTAACATCGGGCCGTAGATAGGGAATAGTTCGCGGACGTAGTGGATAAATGGTTTGTTGGAGAGAGCGACTTGGAATAGATTGCCGATGATGGGCCATCCAGGGGGACCTGGAGGGAGCTTCAGCTGCTTCGAGTGGCGAGATTTGTTTCGGATGAAGATGAAGAAGAAGATGATGGGAATGGAGATGAGGAGAGAGACTGTGGTGAAGACGACAGAAGCAGAAGCCATGGCGGGAGATAGAATAAGGTGGAAGGTGATGGCTGCTTTGTTATAAGAGGAGATGGGAAGGAGGAGGAGGAGAAAGTTGGTTGGAAGGATTAATTAGCGTGGAGCCGAGTTCAGCTGAATTGGAACGGAGGTAGCTCGAGAACTTAATGGACATGGTTGGGTTGCCAATTGATGAGTTTGTGTTGCAATTAATTGCCGTCAATTTGCGGTTTGGAGGACGGGGTGAATTTGTTGAAAGAACATGCCATTTATTTTTTTTTTAAAAAATTATGTGTGACTATAAGTGTAAGGAAATGGCCTTTGTAGGTGGCTGAGTAACCATAATCATTCAACGAGCAACTTATAATTATAACAAACTACTAAACATGGAGTAGTTCCAAACTCAGACTAATAAATATCTTATCATTTAGTTATTTTACATTTTAGAAACTCGAGTCTTTTTCATAAATGTTTCATAAATAAGTGATTGGAGTCATTGCGGTAATTTCTATCTTAAGGGGTTGTTTGGTTGGCTAAAAAATGAATGCAATGTAAAATGAACATAATGTAAAAAAAGAATACTTTGGAGTTGTTTGGATGAGTATAAAGTAAATTCTGATAAATGATTTTTTTTTAAATTAAAATGAATGTAGTTTAGAGTTTAAAAATGGCGGCCAGCAGTGGTTGACAGCGATAGTAGTGGCCAACGACCGATAGCTGTCGGTAGTCAGAGGGTGAGGACGATGGTGGTCGCTGGCTGACAGTGATGGTGGTGGTCGGAGATTGGCAGCGGTAGTTGACAGCAGTCAGTGACGGAGATTGCCAGAGAGGTGGCGTGCGGTGATGATCAGCAACCGGGGTGGCCGGAGGGTGGTGACGGTGGTGGCCGGAGGGTGGCGGCGGTGGTGGTCGGTGGGTGGCGGAGGTGGACGGCGGGTGGCGGGGGTGGCCGATGAGGGGTGCAGTGGC